>OY284492.1:24367624-25567624 GCA_958336395.1 Ctenicera cuprea | reverse complement strand
CTAATAAGTAATACCTTATAAATTATTTATCAAAAGTAATTTATTCATATCCAGTAAAGAATAAAACTTTCAGTAAAAACCTTAAAGCTTAAAATTAAAAATTAATTGAACTCTTCACTGAGCTTTTACATAATTCAAAAATTAAATTTTGAATATTTCTGTACGTATTATATATCATTGTTCTAGCTCCAAAAGCTATTAGAAAATCAAAATAGTTCCAACACTTTGCTGCAACTATATGGATAATTGTATCATCAACGCTTAGATTAATAAAACAGTCCTTCCTCACAATTAATGTAAATGCAATACTTCCTTAATTTTTTTTATCGAGATTAAGAAAAGCCAGACACCTGAAAATAAAAATCGATTGTCAAAAAGTGGTTAAGAGGATATTATTGTATGTAAAACAATTTTTAGAATCATATTATTAACAGCCAATGGCAGCCATTTATTTTCAGGCTCTTAACGAATCGCACTCTAACTAGCCGCGATAATACTTTTTTAAGGACCTCCGGTGTCATCCATGTTATAACCATATCAAGCACATCAACAACATTTAAAATTTTTGCCTTTAATAATTAACTAACGCATTTGTATGTCAGTAAGTAACAAAGAATTATACCAACTAAGTGTTTTAATATTTAGTTCATGATTATTCTTAAAAATTCCGCTCGTGAATAAAAAGTTTCTATAATTCTGTCTTTCATTGACCAACTCAAATGTGTTGATGCACGACAACATCGCTCATCCTTCGGACTCGCGATGTTTCCTAGCGACATCACAATGAAGCAACAGAATTATCGATAATTTGTGATTCACCTGTGGTATTGCTGGTGACAATAAGCCATAGCTATTATTCTACAAAATGTAAAAAATCTATTTGCCAGTTTTTGTGAAATATATTCAAATTTGTAACAAATTTTGATATTCCGCAAATACTTTTTATAACATTACATTTTTCCCTCTTCAGGCTATTACTGTATTATATTCTATATTGGTCTTCGGATTCTTTTTCTGGGTAAACAGAAGTTAAAGTTAAAATGTTCAAAACAGTAAGAACGACAGCGATTTTGAAGTCAGGAATTTCCAAAAGAATTGCCTTAACGTCTTCCATCAGACGCAATTTTCAAATTATAAAAGTATAGAAAGGTAAAAAATACAAAAACGTTTAAACGTTTACTAGTTGTTTATCAAAATTAATTGTTTGTGGCTATTATGTTACAGGCATTTTTATATTCAAGGTTAAGTATTTGCGGGAAGTCATTTCTATTAGTTGTGTACATTTTTCTTAAATTGAACTTCTATGTTGGAATTTTTCTCGAATAGTTTGAAATTGCATAAAATAATGTATCACAGTATTTGTGTGGGCTACTGAAAGGTCAAAAAGGCGTGCTTACCTTGACATGCGAAACTTAAATTACCTACTTATTATTACTTAATTGTCGTAGTTACACCATTACAGCTACTAAAGCCTACAGAACTGGATCGTATTACATTGTTTTTTTTAGCTGCAATAAAAGCAAAATACGTTGCTAGTTTTTGTAAAACTAATTTTAGCTAGGTAAATTAACATCACTAACCTTTTAGTTCCCAAATAAACATAATTAAAAAATGTACATAATAGAACCAAAATAATTTAAGGTAACATAAACAATAACAAAAATAAGAAAAGCACTTCGCCTGGACATTTCTATACTTTAAAGCTTTTACATTTTAAATATCCAAAAGTATTTATGCACAACGTTATAGTACTAACAACAGTGGTGCGCATTTAACCGTAAGTTACTAAAAGCGCATCTAGATTTCGAATGTATAGCAGCTCCAAAAATTTACTTATGAATACATCTTTATAGTAAACAAAAAATTAAGAAGTGAAATAATGGACTACATTATATTAGTTACGGTAAATAGAATGCTAATAATTAAACACAATATTGTGGAATCACACCTAAATTTGTTAAGTAGTAAAGGACGCAAAATTTCGTAGCACCTAAAAACACACGCCCAATATAACAGCTTTTATGCGGTTACAATGTTACCTCTCTACCGGAGGGGCGATTTAGACAAGCTATATATATCGCCCGCTCGATACCTGTAGATGGCCCCTACCCATATTATCCGTCTTGATTTAGGAAACCAAAGTTTTATGAGAAAAATGGAATCTTTTGGTTATTGGAAACAAATTCCTTGGTACTGAAAAACTCCGAGACGAGTCAGCAAATTCATCAGCCACAAATTGGGAGTGAGCGGGAAACTTAACTCCTCTAAGTAATGCTGCACCTAAAAATTAAATTCTGACTCTTATTTAATTATCACTGATAAGTAATTTAGCTTAAACAGAAATACTGCCTCTCGTTTTCAAATAAAAATATAGTAATTTTCAATTTTCAAAAATGCATAGAAGGCGTCACAGAGAAATTACCCAATTATAGCTCATTTCCAGCTCTACGAGACTACAAAATTTTAAAACAACATTCTGTTGCCAGTTTTTGAGTAATACTTTTTTGAAAATTTTCAAATTTTGAAATAATTTTTAATTTGCAGTTTTTGTGCGTTCTAAAATTCATTTAAAATACATACTAGTATTGTGTTCCTATAGAACTACTTTAATACTAAATGTTATTTCGATCTGCCAATTCATTTTGAGTGAGTTATAAGGCGTTAAAATCAAAATTTTAAAAAAATTGTAACGGTCATCATTTTAAAGCTAGAAAGTTAGGCGAAAATGAGTTGGATTGGCCCAAAGATCTTCTATCAGACTCGTGTTTAAATTCAAAAAATTATTTTTCCGGAGGAGATGCTACCAAAAAACATGAATAGCTTTCGTTTCCGGGTTCAAAGATTATCAAAATTGGACCATCTGTTCGGTTTTTAATGCACCACACACATACATACATACCCACTCACCCACAGACTGACTCTATAAAAACCACTTTCTTGGATTCCTGGAGGTTTAAGACATGTATTTCCATCAAAATCTATAATTCAAAAATTTTCATAAAATCGATACTTCCACTATACTGAAAGTGTAAGAAAGTAAAAAATGGGCAAAACAGGTTGCTGGTACTTTCCTATATTTTTCACGTTTTAAATATTCTCGCGGCAAGAAGTGATAGAAATTTACATCTAATCTAGCCGGTAAAAGCCCGCCGCAGACTCAAGGCGTTTGTTACGTTTACGTTACGTTTTTACGTTTTAGATGTTCGCGCGCCAATAACTGAGTAAATAACATTGTTTTTACAAAAATTAAAACAAGAAAAAAAATAAAAAACGATTTGCGACAGCCTATGATATCGTGTACCGTCTAAAGTATAGCGTTATAACTTCGGCTAGCCGCATAGAACAACAACACGGCAGCCGACCGCGTCTTATATTTGATTAGATGCGCTTCGGACTTCGGACTAAAATCGCTGTAAAAGCTTTATTTTAATAATTATTAAAAATATGCAAAGAATCTAAAATATTTTTTTTAACCAGAGCTAATTGATAGACGTAGTTAAAATCACGTAATTGCCGGAAAACACGTTGTTGATATTAAAAAGTATCGTTTTAGTTCTTAATTTTTAAAATTATTGAAAATTCTTGCAGATCCTAATAAAGTACTTCAAATAGTCTATCGAACTGATAAAAGTTAATAACAATCGGCGTTTGCGTTTTTAAATAAATAATTAATCAATTTGAAAATTTTCAAAACTTCCTGGAGGGCGTCAGAGTAAAATTTGGGAGATAAGTAAAAAACAAAGTTGTAGTTCATTGCACGCTCTATCGGCTCAGAAAGTTAAACAAAAATTGTGTGGGCAGTTTTTGTGGAAATTTTTATCGAAAATGTCCAAAATTTTGAGCCGCTAGTATATTTACAATTTTCAAATTTCCAAAAATTTCCAAATTCTTTTGAAAAAGATTTCTCAGGATTACACAACAACGAACGACGGAATGACAATATTGGGGAAGAAGGACGAAATTAACCCCCCCTAAATACTGTTGCACCTAAAAATTAAGTTCCCGTTATGAAGAAAATGCTATCAAAAAACATGTCTAACTTCCGTTTCCGGTTTCGGATTTTATTAAAAGGCTTATTTTGTCGGTGAATTTGTGATATACTCCCAGATTCCAAAACTGATTGAAATCTGTTCGATAGTTATGATGGACCACACATGCATACATACATACATACATACATAGATTTTCGATATTCGAAATTTCATAGGCGTCGCAAAGAAATTAGCGGACTGGGACGTGAACCACCATTGTAGCTCATCTCCAGTTCTATGATCCTATAAAATTTAAAAATAACCATTGTAGCATTTTCCAGACTATTTATTTCAAAATAATATACGCACTTGCAACATTCATATTTATTCATAAACACAAGTGAAATTTAGTTTACAAACACAGTTTACACGAAACAAGAATTAAACATTTGTCTTATACAAAAAAACACTTGACCACACTTTACACCTCTGCCGAGGGAAGCTAACTGACTCAGCCACCCCTGCGCGGATTTCACGGGAGCTTTGCGAGAAGACTTCCGTTAGTGGGATGGAATTTAACGGCGGGCTATTTAAATGTCTCGTGTTTGAAATTTAGATCCGCTACAGTCTCCCCCTCCTGACGGGCCTGACGTCTCGTGGCTCGTCAGGTACTTAATTTTTCTTACGTGGTCGTCCTCGAGCTCTCTTTGGTATCACCGCGGACGGGTTCGGTGTTCGTTCCGATGAGATATACCGTCTCAAATCCGACGCATGGTATTTTCCCAGGGTGTTTCCCTCCTGGTCTTCCACAATAAACGTCGTCGGCGTGACTTTACGAGAAATTACGTACGGTCCATCGCGTTTGGGTGCGAATTTAGAAGTTATTCCCTTTTTTGCCCGGCTAACTCAGTCGGTAGAGCATGAGACTCTTAATCTCCGGGTCGTGGGTTCGGGCCCCACGTTGGGCGCCAATTTGTAGCATTTTCCAGACTATTTATTTCAAAATAATATACGCACTTGCAACATTCATATTTATTCATAAACACAAGTGAAATTTAGTTTACAAACACAATTTACACGAAACAAGAATTAAACATTTGTCTTATACAGAAAACACTTGACCACACTTTACACCTCTGCCGAGGGAAGCTAACTGACTCAGCCACCCCTGCGCGGATTTCACGGGAGCTTTGCGAGAAGACTTCCGTTAGTGGGGTGGAATTTAACGGCGGGCTATTTAAATGTCTCGTGTTTGAAATTTAGATCCGCTACACCATTTGGTCAGTTTTAGACAATATTTTTTGTAATTGTAAAAAGTTTGAATTTTTTCACTTCACAGTTGTAGTAGTTTCAAAAGTTCTCGTAGCTTGTAACATTGCATACCTCCAGGTAATTTTCAGTATTAAATTTCAACACAATCTAATAACACGTTATTGTGTAAAGGGAAGCCATAATTTTCGAAAGTTCATAGAAGGCGCCACAGAGAAAGTAGCAAGCCGAGACACAAATCAAATTTTAACTCAAATTCAGCTCTATTAGCCTAAAAGATTTAAAATATCCCGTGGCCAGTTTGTGGGTAATACTTTTTGAAAATTAGCAAAATTTTGAAAAATTGTTTTACTTTACAGTTTTCATTTTTTCAAACCGTTTGTTTTACATAGTAATATTCTGTCCTCCTAGACCTATTACAATACCAAATTAAATTTGAATCTGCCAACTTGCTTTTAAGTAACAAGGCGTTGAAGTCAATTTTTTAAAAAGCCGTTACGGTTTTTTGAAAACCCGACCCGGACCCAACCGGGTTACCCGATAAAACCTATAAGCGATAGGCGTCTCTAGTATGTAGTCTAAAATGTATGTATGTTTGTTTACCTATTAATGAGACTAAGGTCTTACAAAAACTTAAGAGCCATGTTATTGACGTTTTATGAAAATCCCTCGGTTTGACAATTTTAGAAAGATCCCTCAATAAGCTTTATAAAATTAGGAAATATCTACACAAAAAAACAAGTGACAATGAGGATACTGAATAAATATGCAGTAAATTCTGCATTTATCGTGAAATTGCTATTATTACTAAAATATGTATTTTAATGCAAAACAAACCTCAGAGGAAATGCATAAAGAACCCGCAATTAGCTAGCCTTTATTGATAAAGCTTGTCTTCAGAGAAACGTAAAACCGTTACCTATTTAAATAGCCCAGTACAATTCTTCTCTGTACAAATCGATATCCTGGTTCGCTTGTATTCTAATTATTTTAAAATAACCGAGTCTGTAAACGTTTCTGTCATTCTCCGTTTTTCCAGCTACTTTTTGTTCTGTATTTAACTGAACGTAGCAGGTTGTAAAATTCAAATTATATATTAAGATTTAGTAGACAAGTGGTTTAAACGAATTAGACTTAATATTCTCATTTAACTTCAAGCTCTAAGTTTCAATTTGTTTAGTTCAAAATACAATAATAAAACAACATATTTCAGTGTACTCGTAATAAATTCCCCTTTGCTTTTACTTACTGTGGGCATTGAAGTTTGACAAATTTAGTTTAAGAAGCAAGAAGCAGTGTGAGACAAGGGAATTCTGTAAAAATAACCGAGAAAAGATAATTTTACCGTCATTTCCTTAAGACTTAAATTTATGCTATATAGTATGGTTTTTTATCGGTCTCCTCGGATCCGAGATTGAATTTTCTGGCAGATTACATTTTTGCATCACATCTGGACCTTTACCAATATTTTTGTTATGTATTTTTTTTACAAAATCCAACTTTGGGGTGACAAACACATTTTTACTTCGATTTTATCATACATCGTGTATGACGTTCCAAAAATTTCCAGTTGGACGATTTAATACGAAGGCAATAATTGAGTTTGCATGTTCCCTATGATTAAATTCGGTGGCGTGAGAATAGATGGAACATTTTTGATTCTGCTTTGTTCACAACTGAGTCGATCTTTCCTAAAATTTCAATATGCAAAGTCCAAGCAATTTATGCTTTCTTAACTGACATCAACAACATCCAGTTGTTAAATTTTTTTTGCTTTATGACGTAAGAACTTGAATCTTGCTTTCCGTCTAGTTTAAAGTATTGATTAGTTAAACAAGATTTCGTCTCTTTGTTTTAACCTCATCACTCGTCACCGCGCATCATTAGATTTTTTTCATATCGTAATAATAATAGCCTGTTAAGTACAAACTATTAAAATTATGATTCTGTAAAAGATAACTTGTTGTAGGCTGATTAAATAATAGAATTTATAGAGGTTTGTATATTTTATTAAAACTTTTAATTTGCGGTTCATGATTGCGCATACTGTTTACATAATTAGTTGCAAATTTAAGTGTACATTATGCAACTTCATGAAGAGGGAAAATCCATATTCAATGGAGAAGATGAATATCGGCGCCAATTTAAGAAGTGCATGAAAGGATATGGTGAAAGAAGAAAAGCAAAGAACTCGTTAGTTATACAACCGTAAATTATTCGCTGCACAGGCGGTGGCTATTAAAACAAAAAGTTAAATTTTTTAATTGGCGAATTTAAAAATTCTAAAATTAGGTTTCTAAACATAACCTGTAGTTTTAAATCGTAATAGCAAGTCACCTGTTATGAACTTTTTGAGTGCAACAGTAAAGTGAAAACATTCTGCCCGGGCGATAGGAAGGATTATTTGAAACAGTGACGGCTCCTAGGGAAGGCAATGTGGCATGAGCAACGATCTACCTATAGTAAACTTAAATCTAGGATAAAACATCTCCGAAAAAAATTCCCGGTAAAAAAGACCAGAAAAATATCGCCGGAAAAAGTCGCTGGCAATAAAAGCCTCAAAACTTCAAATAACCTAAAAAAGATGGTATTTAAAGCATGCCTGTCAGTGGGTGGGCGAGTTTGTATGTGGGAGTGTCAGTTACATCTCATGACTTTTGAACGGATGGTCCAATTGCGATGAGTTTCAGAATGCCAGAACAATCAAAATCAAAAACTCACCGTCAAAATAAACTTTAAAAAAATTCAAAACCGGAAGCTAAACATGTTTGTTTGGTAGCATTTTTATCGGAAAATAACCTAAATCTGAAAACGGAATCTGATAGAAGACCTTAGGCCAAATCCAACTCTTTTTTTTCTAACTTTCTAGCTTCAAAATGGCAGCCATTGCGATTTTTTGAAAATTCACCGATCAGAATAAAGTCTGTTATTAAAATAGCTCTAGCGGAACACAATATCACTATTTAAAAGAATTTTTGTACAAATGAAAACTGTGAAGAGGCTGTTTTCCAAGGATGTTTTTACTGGGTAATTTTTTTCACGGAATTTTTTACCGGGGATGTTTTTTACCAGCCACTACCAGTAAACACACGAAGTAACACATATAACATACTCCAGTTTTTGAAACCATTTAAGTTTTACTACTACAGAATATATAAAATATTGCGAGTTGGCACGATTTTAGATATGCCTGTCTCACAAAGGCACCGCTGTTTTTATAACGGAACAAATGAGATGCTGCAGTTTGTATGTCAGTATTCTAACCTAACACTAACGTTAAACTAATCTAACAAAAAACTTAAGACTGATGATTCAGTTTTCAGATTTCTCGTTTTTGAGCTTTCATCTTGAATTAATGTTGGTGTTGGTGCTACAACATTGATACAAAAATACTTCTGAATATATAATAAGAAGCAATTTCCAAAGTTTAGGAACAATTCAGGCGAAGTAATTAGTTAATTTTTTAAATTTTTGTGTTTGAAACTTTTAAATAATATTGCATGTGGCTCAATACAAATTTAACAAAGAAAAAACTATTAATTAGACTAAATTTGGTTGTAAACATGTAAATTTCAATTTTCAGCGCAATAAATGGAATAGTATAAGAGTTAGAGGGCTCTGTCACAATGGTGTTAGTGTAATATTTACAAAAAACAGTGTTTTAGTAGATTTATTACCGCTGCTATTATACAAAGGTCAAATACATTATAAGAAGTGTAAAAATCTGTTTAAATATCATTTTATTATACTAATTTTCTAAAACAGTAGTTAGTGCAGATGGATAAAAGTGCTTGATCGCCTATTTACACAAAAATGAGTTGTGACGCCTTCTATGAATTTTTGAAAGTTGGTAAATTGTTGTTTAGTTGAGGTGCGTCTCGATTTAGGCGGGGCAGTTCCGAGTGTCAAGCCCGTGTCCCACCTTTCTTCGAAAACCTGGTGGAAGCCAAAATGTCTTGCTTTTGAGAAATTATCACATTAAAACATTTTCGCAATCCATATCCATACATATATAAAAGCACAAAGGTTTTTTTTTCTCCGGTTCCTCCAGCGGCTACCGCTTCACCAATTTGGACCATTTTTTTTTTAAATGAAAGGTCTCTATCGACAGATGGAACATGAAACATTTTTATATTTTTATTCTACGTCGATTTTTTAATAATAATTATTTTAATTTATAATATATATGAAGGTCGGCTAGACGCGCGTCACTTGGGGCGCCATCTATAATAACGTCGCGTGTCGTTATTGGAACTAATGCATCACGTGACTTGACATTTTGCCGGTTCTGTCAACGCTGTCTGTCAGTGCAGTGTGCGGTTTTGAGTATGGAGCGACATATTGTTTCTATTATAGGTGACGGAAACTGTTTATTTCGCTCTGTTTCGTATTGTGTATTTAATAATGACGAACATCATCGCGAAATACGCATGCAAATCATCGAAAAAATTAAAATTGAATGGGAATATTATGAAGGTTTTATTGTTGGAGATTCATCGTATAGGTTGCCGATTACTAATTCCACTGATTATGAAAATTTGTTATCTTTAGATGGTGAGTTCGCCGGACATGTCGAATTGCACTGTATTAGTCAGCTGTTTCCTGATCATCTACTCAGAGTGTATAGAAATGACAATAACGAAACTCTTGACTATGGTACTGGAAATATTATTTCTAATTTACTTTTTTCTGGTAATGTTGATGCAGGGCATTATAGTGTTTTGGAATTTCGTCCAGTTCAGTCCAATTCAGTCACTAATGATGCGGATGTGGAAAACGCAATCTGCAATATTGTGCAACATAATGTTTCAAAAAAAAGGAAAATAAAAAAGACGTTAACTGGCGGCAGGGAAAGGAGACGTGAACGCACACAAAAACGTATAAAATACGAAGAAAAAACATGCTTTACGATTCGATATAGATGTGCCGTTACTGATAATATTTCAAATGTAACTCCATTCAACTTGGGTAACTTAAACAACATATGTAGTTATTGTTCAGCTCGGTACTTTTCATGTGAAAAAAATTCGTCTGGCTACTTTGGGCTTTGTTGTTGTAATAAAAAGTTCAAATTACCGGAATTTCGGATTCCTGATGAAATAAAAGAATTATTTGCAGGGAATAACGAGATATCGAAAAATTTTCGAGATAATATTCGACAATATAATAATGCTTTGTCGTTCGTGTCATTTGGTGCAAATATAAAATGACCTCCCGGATATGGTCCGTATTGTTTAAAAATTCTCGGTGTCGTGCATCATAAAATTTCGTCATTATACCCTCAAAATGCAGGATATGCTTCTTATGGACAATTATACATTTTAGACTTTTGTGAAGCCAATCAAATTAGACTTAAACATGCTGAGAACAGTTCCTTGAGAAAAGACATTCTAGAAATACTAAATCGTGTCTTAAATCAATGTAATCCTTATGTGATGTCATATAAGACAATGCATCAGAAGATATGTGAAGAAAAGGAGTTGGCTTTAAAGGAAAATCGTGTACCTATTAATTTGGCAATGCGTTTTTATCACGAACCCAAATCAGATCCTCGACGGTATAATGATCCTACATGTTCTGAAGTTGCAGCTGTTTTTGAATCAGCCGACGGTGCTCCACCTTCTCATAGACATATTGCTGTTTATGCACATGACGGTGGAATAAAAAATATAGACTTTGACAGTATGCATTGCGATCCGATGTCATATGTATTGATCTGGCCATGCGGGGAACCAGGATGGTATATTTCTAAATTAAGGCAATTATTTTCGTTTATTTGCATATTTCAACAACCATCCAATGCACTTCAGTTATGGGATGTTTTTAAAGACTCTTTCAGCGAAGATTATGTACGTCTTTACAGCCAGGATATAGCTTATCAATTGAGTCTCAGAGATATAAATGAAACCTTAAAATTACATGGGTTCTTTCTTTCAACATTCAACTTACCCAGTGTAGATGATTTACCAATAGCAACTTCAAGCATAGAGTATCCCACAATTCCGAATTTGGATTATGACTCGATGATACAACAAGCTAATGATAAACAACTTTTGATCATCAATGAAATTATTCAAGTAATGCAACAGAATAATACAGGCAAATGCAATGCCTATTTTATAGATGGCCCGGGCGGTACCGGAAAGACTTTTGTATACCACTGTCTTATACGAAAGTGCTTCAATTTAGGTTTGGAAGTAATATCTGTAGCATGGACTGGTATTGCTGCTATGCTGTTACCAAATGGTCGTACGGTACATAGTAGGTTAAAGTTCCCCTAAAACTGCATGAGACTTCTATATCATCTTTAAAAGTCAACAGTAAAGCAGCAGCTGATATCAAGTCAGCAAGACTGATTATATGGGATGAAGCACCCATGGCCAATATACATGCATTAATGTGCGTTCATAGACTTCTGAAAGACATTATGGGTAATGACATACCTTTTGGAGGAAAAATTATTGTACTTGGGGGAGATTTCAGGCAGGTCTTACCAGTAGTTCCACATGCTTCAAGAGGAACAATAATACAAAACTGCATAAAGTTTTCTCCCCTATGGTCAGAATTTAGGGCATTTAAGTTGTTTAGAAACATGCAAGCAAGACCAGAGGAATTGGAATTTGCTAATTTTCTGCTTAAAATTGGTAATGGAAATTATCCTTCCGTAAATGACGAATCATCACCATTATCAGCCATTATTGATTTGCTGTCCAGTATAATTGCGAAAGAAGACATTGTTTCTGAAATTTTTGGGAAAGAATTTGTGTCACCAAATGCCGTACTTAATTTTTCAAAATATGCTATTTTAGCCCCAAAAAATGAACAATGCGATGAGATCAATTCTAAAGTTATAGACCTTATACCCGGAACGTGTAGAACATATATCAGTGTAAATAATTTGATAACGGAGAGGAGAATGAAATTCTTCAGTTTCCTATTGAATTTCTAAATAGAGTTAAGTGGTTTGCCTCCACATATCCTCAAATTGAAAACTGGAGCTATTGTCATGCTGTTAAGAAACCTAAATGCCTCCCAGGGGCTCTTAAATGGTACCAGATTAATTGTTCGAAATATGTACGACAATTGTTTGGATTTGGAAATTATCACTGGCGAAAGAGTGGGTCAAAGAGTTTTGATTCCTAGAATCGACTTAACGCCATCAGATACAACGCTTCCTTTTTCTTTCAAAAGGCGCCAATTTCCTATTCGTCTTGCGTTTTGTATAACTATAAACAAAGCGCAAGGGCAAACTCTTGATCGTGTTGGTATTTACTTACCCCAGCCTGTATTTAGCCATGGCCAGTTGTACGTAGCAATGTCTCGAGTGCGATCGTTCGACAATTTGAAAGTACAAATAATTCCAAAAGAGAATATCACTCTCAATGTAGTATTTAAGGAGGTGCTGTAACATATGAAACCTTACTTACATTTTCAAATATGCCTGCCGTCGTATTTCGACGGGGTAACACTAGTTTTATTTTTATTTCTCATAGCCACCTGATCGCTAGCATAGATATGCACAACTGCGTATGCACATGACTATACTGATACCATATCCATTACTCACATAATTATGCTTACGCAGTTATATAACAGGGTCACTATTATGTATGGAACCAATGCTCTCGTGTTAAAATGGTTTTAGGTATAAACTTGAAGTTTTGAAGGGACACACAGAAAATATATGGGAATTTGTACCATTCACTTTTAAATTCAGGTGCCATCCTGATTTTTTAAAGGCAGTATACTGCCTTAAGGATAGAAGTTGTATCTGCCAAATTAAAATTTTAAGTAAATGAAGATTTTGTTTTTTCCTGCACTCACAATTTTTAAATTATCCTAGATGCAATTTATACTACTGTGATTTATTTCATCTGCAAAATTTGATCTTGTAGCACATTTTTCTTGTATTGTAACTGTAAAAATTTTAAGGGATAAGAATTTTAGGCTTAAAATGTTTTAGATAACTTTATACTTGCGTAGTTTGGAAAGTCTTATCTGGTTCAATTTTATTAGGTAAATCCAAATTATTAGAACTTGTTTATTTATAGGTATATTATAATTTATAAAATTTAACTTCAAACGTAAGAACATTAACTAGGTAATCAAAATAAAAGAAAGCAGGAACGGAATTTTTAAGTTGGTATGGCTTTTCTTCTTCCGCGGGATGTTTCGAAACAAGCAAGTTCTTCCAAAAACTTTGCACTATTGTACGACCTTTCTATTATTCTATTTTTAACTGGTTTTCCGTGCCGATACGTCTTTTAGGTTTAAGAGATTGATAGATAACCTCGCCAACAACTGATGGTACAAAAAAAAGTAAAAAGTTACAAAAATTGCAGATACGACTTCTATCCTTAACACGGCAGTAAATGTCGCGTGAGGTATCATGATACAGTTTATTTTTTTCTCTATTTATTTATTTATTTATTTACTAGGTACAATGTACCTTGGTGCTTTACAAAATATTAGCACCAAGGATCGAAGTAGATAGTCATTTTATCTGTACACGATCCTAGCCTACTTAAACCTATAGAGTAGTTTATTAAATTTAGTTTTACAATAATGTCTCACAGGAATTATACTGCCGGTAAAGAAAGATCAATATGGCGCCCCTTATCTTTAAAAAATTGAAGTTAAAAAAAATTGAAAAACTCACAATATTTCCCTGTATTTGCTGTGCATCTCTGCAAATTTTAAAGTTTTTACCTCTAACCATTTCAGAAGGAGAGCTTTGCGACCCCTATATTAACGCTAGTTGGCGACTGTTAGCAAATCATCTGCAGATGTGGAATTCAAAGGAAAAACCATAAAAATCAACACTTTATTTTGATATAAAACAATTCACACTGACTAATAATAAAAACAAGATCCGCATAACAAAACCACTAATTCTAACACCCCCACTTTATGCGGTTAATCTGAACACATTTCCATTTCTTTTGAACATTCTACAGATTTTGCTTGATGCACTGGTTTTGTACGTAAATCGGATCTCGTGTCCAATGTCCAATCTATTTGAAGAAAACTTGTTCCATCTTTTCTGGAATTAAATAATGCTTAATATTTTTATGGGTTGTTCTTGCGTGAAATGCCTTATTTTGAGTCGGATCAAACACTCCCCTTGTTATCGCAATACATTTTAACTTTTGCTTCCGAATTTGGGAATAACTCTTTTATTAAACCTTTTCACCAAATTATTTCTTAGGTTGCCATGTCTATTCTGTTTCGGTTGTCAAAGTTGCTACAGTTGGTTGTTTTTTGGAATTCCAACTTATAGCTCCTCCACTTAAGATAAACACATAACCAGTGGTCAAACGTGTATCATCATGGTCATTTGCTCAACCGGAGTCGCTATATTCATACAAATCAAAATTGTCTTCTTGTACTCCAATTTCCAAGTTGGTGTTTTAAAACGACTTACTACCACCCCCACTGCAAAATATCTAGTCTAGTTCCATGTGCAGCACACATTATACTACCAACCGCTTCTTGATAAGGAACTTTCTTCATCTCTTCTATTTCTTCTCTGACAACTGGTTGCATTTCTTTACGCAAAACTTGATTGGAATCTAGCGGAGTTACTGCCCCATTGTCGGACATTTTAAAACGTTTTAAAATATTTTTAATGTAATTTCCTTGATCTAACGTGATCATTCCCTTTTCCCAATTTCATCGAATCCTCATTCCTAAACAATAGTGAGCTTTGCTAAGATCTCTCATTTTAAAGTGGCACATCAGTTCACTCTTCAAATACAGGGCCGATTGTAGACATTTGGGGGCCCTAGACAATGGTCAGTTAATGTTATCTACTTTTAACTACCTACCGTACCGCCGCCGTGCCGTACCGGGCCCTCGACGCAGGTGTATTTGGTTCGGGCTCCATTTCCCCATTCCAGCAAAATATAACTATACCTTTAACTTTTTTTTTATATATGTACACAAATAATATGGATATGAGAATTTAAAAATGCAGGCCCGTCTTGTCCCGGGCCCTTTAAAATACGGGCCCTAGACAATTCTCTCATTTGTCTAGGCGTAAGTTCGGCCCTGTTCAAATATCTTTTCTCTTTTTTATCATTGAAGAAAATCAACATAAACTGCAATATGTTAATGAATTGTAGGGACAAACTTCTAGGGCTTGCAAAACACAACAAAGCAAACAACTTTTGTTAATAAATGTGTGATCAAAAGTGTTTCCTTTAGAAAATAGAGCCTCTTAAAGATTCTTTAAGAAGTACCTGAAAATGGGCAACTCAAATTGCATTTTCGATTATTTTGCACAGGTCACACGGAATTCTGAAAAAAAAAACGATCTAGACATTAGATGCATTCAAATAACGTCAACTTTGACACAATTCAATATTTTTGTGATATGTTTTGACTTTTCTTGCATTCGTTTCTTTCTGTGCCTTTTATAATTCGTTTTTTTTTTTCGTTCTGTGATTTTTGTAATAATAATTTTCTTCGTTATTTTCGTTCTGTGGTTCGTATTTTTGTGTTATGGCGAATTATACTTTTGCCGAACAGCATGACGTTCATGTATGGAGCTTCTTGCTGCATGTGAAGAAGTTTAACAGACTCCTGGTATATTTGGAGCGGTGCGCAGGAATTTACTTCGTAGATGTGCTTAGAAGCTGGGGGACGACGACATTTTGAACATTTACTATAATTTTGTTAATTTTTGAATTAGTTATTGTACATTTTTCAAATAGTTGATTTTTGCTTTGTAATTTTGGTTTTTTCTATTGCTTAGTTTTGAAACATTTTGTTAATTAATTTATTTTAAATGTAATTTGAATTTGAAAAGTGGGAAAGAGGGCTTTTTATTTATCCTGTATTAATTTCCGTCGTTATGGAAACAAATAGTAGGTAGTAAATTGAATTTCCTACAATTAGGCGCTTCTTAAAGAATCTTTGAGAAGCTCTATCTCTGAAAGGAAACACTTTTGACCACACATTTATTAACAAAAGTTGTTTGCTTTGTTGTGTTTTGCAAGCCCTAGAGGTTTGTCCCTACAATTCATTAACACCCTGTATATAAAGCTTTTTCTTGGTTAATCACACAGATCGAAATCTGTTGTTTCAAACCCATTTTTTTGACTACTTTATCTAGTGTCTTGGTCCTAGCTCGCCTAACTTGTTTCAGTCCATAAATAGATTTTTTCTATTTTGGTTCTTTACTGACTACTTTATGAAACTCATTTGGGTTTCATAAAGCAACTCCTTAAAGAATTCGAAATTTTAGTTTGCTAGGTTGGTGACAACCATGTGACAACAAAACCTTCACGCGTTATAGACATAACCTTCAAATTGTAAGTTCTAAAAATTAAGGTTATTTAGCGTATTTTCCGCTACTTTGCGTAGCTCGGGTGGGGTGCAAGATAATTCTTCTTCCATCTTATCTTCAAATCTTAGGTATTTTAAAAATTAATTCACTTTCAAACACAGTTTGTCTCAATTTTAATTTGACAGTAGTTTGAATTGTTTGAAATTGTTTTAAATGTCACCAACAGCCACAAAACCAAAACAAAATACAAAAAATTTTCCTCATCGATTATATTTTTAAATTAAAATATAAAATAAGGTAATTTTTAACTTTTTTGGACCAAAATAGAAAAAATAGTATAAAATACACGTTTCATAAGACATTTAAGCGCACTTGTCCATTAGAACTTGGACGCGTGCTCTAAAATCATGTCTTATGAAACTTGTTTTTTAATATACTATTTTTAACACAAGCTTTTCCATGTACATTACTTCTTCCAATTCTGGATTAAGAAAAGCTGTAATTGCCTCCATTTAATTAATTTCTAAATCATATATTTTACAGCTAGGGCTAATAAAAGCCGTATTGAACTGTAACGTACTAACGGAGAAAATGTTTCTTCTCAACTTTTGTTAACATCCCTAGGCAACTAAGCTTGTCTTATATCGTTCGATTTGATCACCAGCTGTCAGTTATGTTTTAAACACCCATTTGCATTTAATCGCTTTACGTCCTATTGGCAAATCTGACAATATTCATGTTTTGTTATCCAGATGAGCTTTAATTTTTTCTTCCATTGCACGTTTTCATACATTTGCATCACATCGACTAAGTGCTTTTTCTACAGTCTCTAGATCAGCTTCAATATTCAGAACTGCTGGAGAAGCATAAAAATCAGAATTGAAAACTTGCTTATTTGGCTGACGATTAACGTAACGATTAACCACAAGTCTTTGCCACTAACTTGATTCTGTTTCATTAGTCTATGCTGCTGTTGTTTTTATCAGTTTTTCTAGATTTTTTCTGTTCGGCGAACGTTGCTTTTTTAAATTTTAATAAATTAATAATTATTTAATTGTATCTATGTTCTACCAGGCCTTGAAAATGAATAGAAAAAACGAAAGTGTACTTTTAATACCGAGTTAAGAGAAAAACGTCCATCAATTGTGGCAGGGTGGGAAGGTTTATATGTATAGAATATGTCCCGCTTCTGTGTCAAAGACAAATAGCCACATTATGTTTATTGTTTAACAAACTAGAACCGATGAAAAAAAACGCGTTTAAGATAAATTAACTGTTCATATGTGACAGTAGAGCAAAATTGTTAATCTTAATTTTTGGATGCAGTTAAATTTGGAGGAGCTAATTGTACCCATCTTTTTATTTATACAGGGTGTTAATGAATTGTAGGGACAAACTCCTAGGGCTTGCAAAACACAACAAAGCAAACAACTTTTGTTAATAAATGTGTGGTCAAAAGTGTTTCCTTTCAATGATAGAGCTTCTCAAAGATTCTTTAAGAAGCGCCTAAATGTAGGCAACTCAATTTACTACCTACTATTTGCTTCCATAACGACGGAGATTAATACAGGATAAATAAAGCCCTCTTTCCCACTTTTCAAATTCAAATTAAATTTAAAATAAATTAATTAACAAAATGTTTCTGAACTAAGCAATAGCAAAAACTAAAATTACAAAGCAAAAATCAACTATTTGAAAAATTTACAATAACTAATTCAAAAATTAACAAAATTATAGTAAATGTTCAAAATGTCGAACAAAAAAAAACGAATTATAATAGGCACAGAAAGAAACGAATGCAAGAATAATCAAAAAATATTACAAAAATATCGAATTGCGTCAAAATTGACGTTATTTGAATGCATGTATGTCTAGATCGTATTTTTTTCAAAATTCCGTGTGACCTGTGCAAAATAATTGAAAATGCAATTTGGGTTGCCTACTTTCAGGTACTTCTTAAAGAATCTTTAAGAGGCTCTATTTTCTAAAGGATACACTTTTGACCACACATTTATTAACAAAAGTTGTTTGCTTTGTTGTGTTTTGCAAGCCCTAGAAGTTTGTCCCTACAATTCATTAACACCCTGTATATAGAAATGCAACTGTTATAGAACAATTTAAAGTAAATATTTACACTAGCGACAACAGTTTGGTGTTGGAATAGCGCCATAATTACGTGAATGTGAATGGAGTTAAAACTAAACATTTCCTAATTTTTGTCTGCGGACTTATACACGCATGGTGTAAGCTAATGTGGTCAAGAAGTTCTAATTTTAATTTTTAAATTATATTTTTATTAGAAAGATTCCCTCCCCCCTGTCTTTCCATTGTTTTGGTTAACAAATTTAGGCTTTGATGTCTGTCGTTATTTAATCCCAAATAGTTTTTTTCTCAAAAATTATAAAAACCTTTTTCTCACAAACAAAAACTTCAGTATGGTATGCAGCTAACCGTACCAGCGGCGGCTCTGATGCTCCTACTAGAAGCAAATTTTTTAGTCAAGTGATTAGGATAAATTTGATACTGATAGTAAAAATATAGTTCTAAAAGATAAACAATTATTGTTCATTTGCTTTAAACAAAATATATAAGCGTCCTCGGTAATTTTTGTTAGTTTTGTACTCTTAAAAAACAATTACATAATTACACAAACAACTCTTTTAGGTCCAGATTTAATTTTTGGCAAAAACAATATTTTAAGAACGCTTGCTGTTTTCTGTAATTAAAAGCATGTGCTTTATGAGTAGCAACTACTTGTCATCTAAAAAGAGTGTAGAAACACTAGAAAAAATCCCTGCAAATGGAAATACTGTAATTATAATAATACAATAACACACACAATTAAAGAACTATTCATCATAGTAAAATATATTTTAAAGGATGTGATTAGTAATATGAGAGAACTATGCAAAAACGACAAACTATTGTCGAATTTTGCAGTGTACTGCGAGGTAAGTCAATTAATATATCCAAAAGTATGTATTAATGGAGCTGTTAATACACGCGAATAATTATTCACAAAAGTGTGTCAAAATATTTAACTCGTTAATAGGATAATGATTGTCGAGTTAGGAAGGCTGTATAATTCAAGCGGAAATCTAAAACCACACATAAATGAAAACGATATTACACTATACTGCTTCCGGTAGACCAATCAGATTCCACAACAAATGTACAAAGTACAAAATAAAATGTGTAGTATCCTCGAGTTTAAATATGACGGGCACAGCGAGATGTTACATAAAGAGATCATTGTTTATTTGCAGTGTGACCTTGGTGCAGAAAGCAGTTTTGTCCATTTAACTCGCAAAACTGTCATGGACGTTTATTTTAACCCAGCCCACGCTGCTCGTTATGCAATCTTCTAACGTACGAACAAAGATAGTAAGCAATGCCTTGATCCCACATTTACTTGCTTTTCGAAAGGAAGAACCGCTGTTCCGTCTCTTCTCTTACAACATGCAAACTACAACATCGAGAACATAAAATTTCTTGTGTAAAAACGGTATTTTTAACAGCCAACCGAAATGCTTTCAGTGCGATAAAATCTGGATACTATTAAGCGTTCGATATAAATAATGATTGTATGAGTCATACAGTTGCAGAGTTTTGGCAGCAGATTTTTTCCGCAGCCATTCGTTCAACACATGTTCGCAAAATTCAGGATGGCCGCCTACTAATGATGATGTCATTCTATCGAGCGTCATCGTGGTAAAACTTATACTTCGTACGTTTCCATAACTCTTGTTATTTGTATGGATTCTAGGAACTGAGACAATCAACAACAAATTTCTTTCACAACTTTTGTATTAACCGGAAAGTGAGAAACGTATTTTTTAGCTTGATAACTGAGGGACAATACTAGGCAATATGCAATGCACAGGCAATACTTCAACAAAATTACGCGAACTGCAAACATCAACAAATAGCTATAGACAATAAATCAGTTTTGGCACTACTAGTACGTTTTTGGGCAAGTT
This sequence comes from Ctenicera cuprea, assembly GCA_958336395.1. NCBI lineage: Eukaryota > Metazoa > Arthropoda > Insecta > Coleoptera > Elateridae > Ctenicera > Ctenicera cuprea. The sequence goes on along the minus strand of OY284492.1, from coordinate 25,547,114 downwards.
GAAGACTTGCCCGTAACCATAAAACTGTTTTTCATATAGTTTTCACTTTTGTCCAGAAAGGTATTATTTACTTCTACCATATCTAAAGTGACCATTTATTTTTCTTTCAAAAACGGGACGTGTTTTAAAAATTAATAAAAATTAAATAAAAATCGATAAAAACACAAAATATTGTACGAAACACACTGTATTGGTTTTATTGTCAATAAAATATTAAAGAACACATTAAGTTTATTGGTTTATTAATGTTATACATATAAATGAACAAGAAAAGAAAAACAAATATAAAATAACTATCAATATTTTAAACTCATTTATATTTCTCTGAAGAACAAATTTGTTTTAATAGTGCAGGTGACGACTTCAAATAAGTATAAAACTCTTAACAAGACTGATTTATATTGCCTTTAGTTATTAACATTGCTTTTAGATGAGTTGTGCTACTGCGAAACGCCAAATGCAATCTTAGCAGATTCCAGCGTCGACTTATATGGGGCGCCAAGTGTAAAGTGAAAATTTGCTGTGCATTTCACGGTATTTAAGGCAATTTGTCCCAATATTTATTATATATGCACATATTTAGCTAAATGCTTTTCATTTTAATAAATCGTTGTAGATTTAGATAAATCCTTAAACTTTTGATTTAAATATTTTAATTTTTAATAAAGCATTAGAGATTTAAATAAATCTTAAAACATTTACTTTAAATTTTCCACTATTTAGTAAATCTTTGTATTTAGATAAATCTGCACATATTTGTTTTAAATCTTTCAACATTTAATAAATATTCGCAGATTTAAATAAATCTTTACCGATATAAATAAATCCTTGCAGATTTAAATAAATATTTCAACAATTAATTTTAAGCTGTCATATTTAATGTTAACTTGTCATATTTATTTGACCTTGGTAGACCCAATCTACATAGAAGACCAAGACCGTTTAAACTGGTGGTAACGTTCAACAATTATGAACACGTTTTCCGTATTTCAAGAATTTATACAATTAATGTTAGTTCAATCATTAATAACAACATATTTAACAACATAAACATTGCATAATTTATTATTCATACAATAAAATTTCCTGAACATTCCCTCGAGAATGTAATTTTCAGTCTGATTTGTTTAAGCGCTGAACGCTCCCACCATGACCCTGCCTTGCGCCGTACTACCGGTGCAAACGATCTTGGTGTACTAAGTCGGCTGGGCTTACCAAGGTCAAATAAAGATGAGAGGTTAACATTAAATGTGACAGCTTAATATTAAATGTTGAAACATTTTAAATCTGTAAAGATTTATTTATATCGGTAAAAATTTATTTAAATCTGCGAATATTTATTAAATATTGAAAGATTTAAAACAAATATGTGCAGATTTATCTAAATACATAAAGATTTACTAAATAATTGAAAATTTAAAGTAAATGTTTTAAGATTTAATTAAATCTCTAATGCTTTATTAAATATTGAAAGATTTAAAACAAATATGTCCAGATTTATCTAAATACATACTTAAAGATTTATTAAATATTTGAAAATTGAAAGTAAATGTTTTAAGATTTATTTAAATCTCTAATGCTTTATTAAATGTTAAAATATTTTAACCAAATGTTTAAGGATTTATTTAAGTCTACAACGATTTATTAAAATAAAAAGCATTTAGCTAAATGTGTGTATATATAGTAAATATTGGGACAAATTGCCTTAAATACCGTGAAATGCACAGCAAATTTTCACTTTACACTTGGCGCCCCATAGACTTACTCTTACTACCGAACTGGCGATCATATAGTTTGGTTATCTGTATGAAAACATAATTGGCCTTCATTTCAATTTGCAAACAAATGAATACGGACAGTATTGTTTCAATTTTGCATAACGGGACATTTTTGCGTCCCGAGTGATTTCTCGGGGACAACGGGACGATGACTTAAAAAACGGTACTGTCCCGTTGAAAACGGGACGTATGGTCACTTTAACCATATCATTTATGTTTCTTCTATTTCAAATGCTAGGATCGTCGTGTTTTATTCTTTAGAAAACCGTAAAATAGCGATTTCTTCGTAATCTAAATTGCGTAAAATTTTAATTTTTTAACATTAATTTATTTTTCTGTTTTAAACAGTTCGTTACCAAGGCTGTGATTTGCAGCTACGGCGTGAGCGGGCAAATGTGCATTTCAATTTTTAAAGAAGCAGATGTTCAATGCTAATTTAATCAATACTTTATCAGTAAATAAATCACAAAACGTATAACTTTTAGTTTCAAGGTAAAGCTATTATTTAAAAAAAAATGTCGTTTATCATTGTCATTCAGGCCGGTGCGCCGAAGGACTAGATTTTTTAATATTTCTGTTATAGTAGATTGCCTTCCTGAGGGTACAAGAAAAATGAAATAAAACTGTCTATATTTCTTTCGATTTCTCATAACTTTCCTTCCGGCTGTGCTGTACAACGACCCCCTGGTTTTCCGTTTCGCTAAGGAGTGATAACTTCTGTCCCCTTCTATGCAGACATTAGACCTAATAAGGAGTAAGAAATGGGAAAGATTACATCCGTTCTTTATTTCAAACCCCCTTAGCTTAGCATACGCATTTAAGGAACTGTATTTTTTATAATTTAATCAGATTTTTGCCTTTCTCGCTATATGGAGTGTAGCTATAGTTATAGGAAGGATTGTGATCATCATGCAGGATTTGAGCAAATGCGATCATTCAGTGAAGTTTTTTTCACTTTGGACTTACTGGTTTGGTGGCGTTTGTATATCGATACAAGTTATGCCTAAAAGAAAAATACTTTTATGGTAAACATTTTGACTAATAAACGCCTTTAGGGCCTTCAAGGACCGATGTAGCTGTCTGTGTGTGTGTCTAAGTGTGAGTCTAAGTGTGTCTGAAAACTAAATCAGGTTCAACAGATCAGTAATCACACTGGAATTAACCCGATCAACAAAAAAATGAATGGAGGGGGTAGGGCGAACTCTACTTCATTATAGGCACACTAACAAAGTAACCTTAGATTCGTATTCTAGACATTTCAAGTAGCCGATCGGCGCAGGCACTATCTTCCTACCCCCTCCCCCAACGATTTTTCATTATTTTAAAATTTTTCGACTTTAGAATTGGTATAAACATGATAAAATACAAGAGGGACATTCAGAAAATACCTCCGGATGGTTTCTGATAATCGCCAAATAAAACGACAATCATCAAATTATGAAATCGATTTTAGATTTCAAAGAATTAAAATATTTGTTTGCAGAAAATACTATAAATAAAATATATCCCAAAATTATTTTTGTTATTATTTTCAATAACGTCAAAGATATTTACATTATTTGATATTTGTCAAAATTTTCAGAAATTTTCAAATTTTTCAAGATTTTCAGTTTTCAAAATTGTCGAAACCTTAAATTTTTTTGTAATTTTTAAAAATTTACAAAAAATTTTAAATTTTTGATAATTTTTGAGAACCTTCCAAATTTTCAACAATTTTCAAAAATTTAGAAATTTTTATAGTTTCTAAAAATACAAAAATTTTACATAAATTAATGTTCAAATAACGCGAAGAATGTCCCGTGGCGGTTGATCTACAGCTTTTTGGATAATGAATGATCTTTTTTTTTTCAAGTTTTGTTTGTTTCTATTTCGATTTTTCAAAAAGCTTAGAAATGGATATGTAACGGATAGTACCCCGATATTGATAAATTCGGCCGAATATTAGTTTGTATTAAAAAACCACAGAAAGTGTTGTGTAAGTGTATCAACTCAAAACTAAATAACTTTTGTATTTTTCTATATGCCATTTGTTACGCATGTTGAAACTTTTGACCAATGTTAATTGTTTTCCCTTTGAGGTTTTAAGAGAAAAAGAACTTTCTCGTTGCTTTCATTTTGTTGACGCAGAAACTGTTTATGTTCTGCTACATTGTCATATTTTAAGCGATTAAAGAGCAGAGGTTTAGAAGCTTTTTTTCTCATTTCATCTCTTCATCTATGATGCCTTTGCAAAGTAGGCAAGTAAGTAGCTTTGGTTTCATCACTGGAAATTATGTTGAAATATTTCCAGACTCAACTTTTATTCGTTTTGTTCAATTGCTAATGTTTAATGTTTTCTGTGCATAGGGCTTTACAAGACAGAAGCACAGAACACAACACGACTTCACCCTTCTTTACTCGCTACAACTCTGTTTTGCAATTATAAATGTGACAATATCCGGTTTTCAGCAATTGATTTGGGTCGGATATCCGTTATTGGGCTTTCTTAAAAAATCACAAATATATATGAGAGTAAAAATTTTTGTTATTTCGTGTATTTTAACAGCGAAGAACTTGAACTCGACTTTCTCATTCTTTAAATATTGTTACTTGCAGTATTTGCAAAAGTATATTTGTTAAACGTTATACCCTACAACGGCGGTTAAGGTCGCACAGCAAAGCGAGCACGCTTTAAAAAGAGAAATGCCTAGGTCATTAGTCGCCTGGGTCAGGCTACTTGACTAAATTAAAACCAAACATTTTGCTAATTTTTTTGAAATTTTACTGAAAGAGATTCCTCGGCATTAAAAAATCTAGCAGCAAAGTCATTAGCCAAAAACTGGGCTAGAGGGGGAAGTTAATCTCATCTAAATATTGCTGCACTTAAAAATTAAGTTGTAAATCTTATTATACTATCACTCATGAGCAATTTAGCTTGAACAGAAATATTTTTTCATGTCTCGTTTAAATACATGAATATTTGATTTTCAAAACAGCACACTAAAAGTGTCACAGAGAAGTAGTGGACTGGGATAGGAACCAAATTGTAGTTCATTCCTAGCTATATAAGCTTTCAAAGATTATACAAAATCTTGTAACCATTTTTTGAGAAATGTTTTTGTTTGTTTTCGGTTTCGCATCGTAACAACTTTCTTAGTCGTTCAATTTTCGTTATACCTAATATACCAATAATAATAATAATATAATAATACCAAATTTCATTAAAATCGGTGTAGTAGTTCCTAAGATATCTCGTTACATACTGACACATATACGCACGCACGCACCCATGCACACACGCACGCACCCACGTTAGCAAGCAAGCAAGCACGGAAGCAAGCAAGCAAGCACGCAAGCAAGCACGCACGCAAACAAGCAAGCAAGCACGCACGCATCCACGCACGCCTCACACGGAAACACGCACGCATGCACGCACAAAGACACGCACGCACCCATGCACGCACCCACGCACGCACATACCCAAGCACGCACACACATTGAGGCATTTTTTAAAAACAACGTTTATAGTTTCCTGAAGGTTCAAACACGCGTGTCTGTTAAAATCTCAGAAATGAAAATTATCGCAGTCACGATATATTCCCATTCTGGAAGTACCTACCTATGGGAAAGTAAAGACAATAATTACATTCGCCATTAAAATGAATATACTTTGAGTAAACTTTGCCCATCCAGTTCGCCGGACTTTAGCCATACGCAATCTTTTGTTATTTGTATTATAACAAACAAGGTACTCCTTACTAGACAATAGACATATAAATATCATAGGGGTAAGGTTTAGCAATCTAGGTGGATCGATTTGCTTAACTATAGACTTCAGTTTAACACATTAAATTACTTTTTGTTTTTAATATTTTTATTTTAAACTTTTTTAATTATATAAATAAAATTGTATTTTTTCTTTCAGTCCACCTTTTTACCGTTTTGCCATTCCATGATAGTATAAAATTATTATCTGCTAATAAAAGAACGAATAATGTAAGTGCGAAATCACGAAGAAAATAATATTGCAAAGTTAAAACACCAATATGTCAACATTAAATATTACACTTCAACGGTTATTAGTTATTTAACCTACTGTCCCAAATAACTTTTATTTAAATCTTTTTTTTTCCCACAGTTCTGTTTAGCAAGTCACTAAAGCAACAGTAATCTATAAGTATAACTCCTAGATGCATGGCATGTTAAAAATTTTATAATAAATACTTTGGAAACTTAATTGCCACCTTACTTTCTTAATATTAGTTTTATACCTGAATTAATGTTGGCGGTCTGTTGCCGCGAGTCTGGAATTTTTGAGACAAGACGAGATCCGGAAATTCCTCTTCTTAGCGGCCTTACTAATTTACTTCTAATGAAATACTGCCCGAAAATCGCAGCCTGCATTTTTGTGTTTTTGATATTGATATTAACAAAATTTGTCTTATCTCAAAAACAGGTTCTTGTTGTTAAAACGGCAAAAAATGTGGAAGTACAACAGGGCACGTAAGAGTATAATTTTCTTGAGACATAGTAGCCAACGGTAACAAAATATTGTACTCGGTTGTCCTAGAAAATTACATTTTCTCGTTTATCACCTCTTTGTTTAATGTAAGAAGTAGAACCCCACATGTAGGTTAAACGATAAAATACAGGAAAATTAGTTAACTTTAGTGTTCTTAGACTTAATTGAAATACACGTCAGGCGGTGAGTGCAAACGCAAAGAGTTAAATGGAATGGCGAACAACATCTGATGTATAAGATTTTATAGGAGCAGCTGCAAATTTAGGCTGGCAAACTGCAGGAACTTTTTAAATGCTCTACGAGTTATATTTATAGATACGACTGTAGCTTCTAATAATTTTAATTAGCAGGAATTTCTAACTCGTGGTCTCGTGCCAAAAATTAAGAATAATTATTTTCTAACGTGCGTTTTGGTCGCTACATAAGAAACTTTACCATTTTACAATATTTCAAACCAATAGTCAAATTTGACGATAATGATTACATATGCATTTTTAAATTTATGTACCAATGGCCTATTAATTTTTTAAGCGTTGTCTGCTTTTTTCGATGCATTTTGGCAGTATATTTCACATACTTGAACATAAACAAATTAAAAGAAAATGTATGACAAGAATGTAAACGTAGAGCGACACTTCTATTGGAAAACCGTAGCTTTGCCTTAAAAACAATTTGTTTGAGAAATCTTGTTTTGCATATCTAAGAACAATTTTATATTTGCCGCAAATTGTAAAGGTTTGGTAATTTTGCGAAACGTAACTTGGTTTTATTTGCCAAAAATTATTGAATGCCATAAGAAATTTTCTGCATTTTTTAACGTTTGTAGGGAATTTTATATACTTTTATTCACCTTAGAACGAATTTTGACATTTGACTTGACCTATGTAATATTGCACCAAAAAACCTATTTTTTAGATTTACAGAGTTCACTTTCACTCATCTTGTACTACTTTGCCGTACAATGATTAGGGAATGAGCAATTTAATAAAATGTGCATAGCACATTTTTTGTCCAAAAATCCCGAAGAACATTTGAGAGGCCATATCTCCGTAACGTTTGAGGTAGAACAGTATTATTATTTCGTTTTGTAGGGAATTTTATATGCTTTTATTTGTCAATTAACTAATTTTGAGATTGAATGCACTGGAAACAAGCTATTTAAAAAAAACTGTTTTTTGCACCTATTTCCTAAAATCTAAAACGGTTGCAGGGCTCGGCCGAAGTCGAAAACTTTAAGGCTTTATTTTGCTGCTATAATAAAAGGTTTAAGCAACAAAAAATCAATTCCTGAACTATTTCCAAACTTGGTATCCGATGACTGGACCAAAAAAATATTGGCCTTATGACTACTTGAGTCAGAAGTTACCTTTTTGTATTCAAATTTAAATTATGTAACTGTCAAGGGCCTTTTGTGATTATTTTGCATTACTAATTGTTTTAAGTAAAGATCGCTAAATACATTCGCAATTTATTGTTTAGTGTAGGTATAGAGAACGTAACACACCTTTTGAAGACAATTTAAAGCTCAATTAAAAATAATCAATAATATACTGCGTGTTCCACTAAAAATCCATGAGTCACAGTTTTAAGTATCTGGGGATAGGCCTTAAATATTCAACATCCTGTACACAGAGAAAACATCTTAATTGCTATTGCATTGCTTAATGCTTGTACGAAAAACAAAGAGATTTTTGCAAAGCAATATATGCAACTTAATTTTCACTATTTTGTATATCCCGATCAATTATTAGTTTTTTATTTAACACTTAAATTGTGGCTTTCTTTGCAAACCACATCCACAAAATGTTTGTTTCTATGGCGTTCACTTCAAATTTGGCAAACATTTGTGACGACGTATTCAGACTTTGTTAAAACATTAAGTCTCCCAACATTGAAATATAGCTAAAACGGTAATTGCTTGCTATTACATATATTACAATAACTTTAAGCAACCTCAAATATTAAAAAAAAACCTTACTTTCCATACTTCAGTTAAAGTATGGGAACGTAAATATCTAACTTCAGGTACAGCAAACCCCATATTCACAATGAATATTGCATTATGAATTCAATAAAATACAAAGTGCTGTATTTAAAATAACAAAGTTGAATATCGCCACGTCGACACAGAACACTCTGTATAGCGATCAATAATTTTACAGTATGCACCATGGGCAACCAAATAAATGTTCTATTTACATATTTACTCTAATTTGATTTTAATAAATGAAATATCAACAAATACGACACTATTAACTCGCCCTGTATAAAAGAATTTGCTATAAATTTTAAAGAGTTTCCAAATCGAACAATCTAATCAATATCTTTTTTCATAGTCACTGAAACAATGGTTGTATATTTTATAAATCTTATAAGTTATCAAGTTCGAGAGTAGCGAAGGAGATTTTAAATTCTTGATTCTTCGAATTTTCTGGTGTTTTTCATTTACATTGTTAATGAAAATACCTGCTTCGAATTTGTGAACCTAAAGTATAAACAATTCCTATACGTATAAGTAGAAGAAGCTTGAATAGCCTTTGTGCTCTAATTACCCAAATAGCCAGTCATATCTTCTATCGCTTTTTCTATTGTCCTACATTTTTATTACCAGCAGTTAATTTAAGTTTCAAGCTGATATTATCTTTACCTAATTTTGCTCAAGCTATTTTACGTCTACGACAATTCTCTCGTACTCTATCTTATTCTTGCACAGTACTTGCAAATTATGTAAACAAAACAAGGTTGGCTTTGTGTAGTCACGAATTTGTCGACAATATCAAGTAATAAAAATAGATTAAAACAATTATAAACTACTTGTACCTACGCTCATTTCCTCTGCGTGTGGCTTCAAACTTCTACTATAAAATCAACTCATTTTGAATTTAAATTGATCTTATAAAGTGGAAATAATATCATAATCAGTAAAAGCTAATAATAACAAGAAGCTAAACGAACTGAAACTATCCAGGCATAGATTATATCAAATATTTGAAAAGTATGGGCCAATTTATGTAATTCAGGGTGTCAGTGTGTCACGTCAGTGTAGCGGGTTGCCTGGCAACAGGCGTGTAGCCCGGCCTATTTTCGGGCTGTATTGATCCGACCCCCCTTTACTTGGGGTTAAGCCAGGGTCGTACTAGCGTACAACTTTCAGCGTAACCTTCGGACCTAATAAGACAAATTTATTCCTACCTCAGTATGCGTACCTATTTTAAATAGGCGGACAACCACACGCCGGCGTAAACGATTCTTTAATCTGTTAGAATTAAATTGGAGATGGTATGAAACTAAATTATTTTTATTTCTAAATCTGATACTGTACAATAAGAACAGTATGATTTTGTAAAGATCATTGTTTTTATGTTTCTGATAATTAGGTTTGATTTGAACCATTTCTTTATTTTTGTTTTTCTCCGTTGAAGCCCCTCCTAGGGATGGTGGGATGTAGTTACAAAAGATTTTCGCTGCAAAACCTTGACAGGCATCAAAATTTAGGTCATCGGGGGTAAAAGCGTATTTTGTACACTATCTGTTACAGGGTTACATTCTTTCGTTCACTAGGGGGATAGTTATCTTCTTTATGTGTTTATAATTATAAAAAACGAGATTTTAAAAAAGGTAAGTCGACAAACGATTTGGTATTTCCAAATAATGAATTGTAACTACAACTAATTACTTATAAGTATAACTGTCAGAAGCCAATCCAGAATTCGGCCAATTCGTATTTTTAGATGCAAATACCCTTGATTGGGCAAATAGTTATTGACTGGACAAATAGCTCGCGCCCCCGCATTTTCGACCATTCCATTAAAAACATCCCAGAGAGCATAACCAGTAGTATGTCAACATGTTACGCAATAACAGTTAATAAACAAAAACGGACAATATATCTATTTGTCCAATCAAAAGCCATTTGCATCTCGAAATGGTCATTTATTACGGACTTTGTCCAAATTTGGGCTTCGTACTTTGGTTGAACTTGGGCTTTAGTTCTAACATAACCACGATAATATAGTTATTCTTGAGCATCAAAATTTAAGGTAAGACAGAACATTAAACAAATTAAAACTAAAACCTGCTTGACAAAAATCAAATAGTACTTCAAATATCAAGCATAATTTTATAACATTAATGCCTCCTAAAGCTGAGAAAAAACTTAGTAATAAATTATAATTCATTACTAATTTAATAAAACATTCGAAACCCCGAATTATGACGAAATTTAAAAAAATTGTTTAGATGAGACCTAGGCACAACTCGCGCCAGTAGTATCATAAATAATTACTACTCTTTATTGAGAATCAGCGTCATAACTACTATGTGGGCCAGAAGTCCCACCGTCGGCTTTGGCCGCTTTTAACCACAATTTCTATCGTGCACAGAAACTCCCACCGTCCATTTGGGCCATAAGTCCCATCATCGGCCTTGGTCTGCACCATAACGCTCACTTATGCTTATTATCTTTGGTACATTAAACATCTCTGTGGTCACAAAAGTACCTAGTTATAACTCGAACTATTCATAACTCTCACTTGTATGTTTTTGCATAATAATTATACTTTATTTTAAAATCAATCCAGTCAGTAAGTTATGGGACCAAACATAGGAGTGGGAGTTTTGGGAAGGCAAATATTTACTGAATTAAAGGTAGTGAATGGTGGTAAGCAGATACAAGCGAATAAATTATTGTTTCCTTTAGCATACGACGTGAAGGCCCGCGCTTTACGGAAAAAAGGGAATCCCCGTTAGCTTAAAAAATCCGCTTGCACCATAAATATAATTCTATCTGTACTTCATTTTAAAATTCTAGTCAAAAAGTTATGCAACCAAACATACAGGTGGGAGTTATGGACAGTGGGAATTATATCCAGGCACCCTTGTAACCACAGAGCTGTTTTATGTACCTACTAGAGAGAGTAATAAGAGTCGGTGGACGTTGTGAGCACGGTGGAATTGTGGCCAAAGCCGATGGTGTGATTTGTGGACACAGTGGGGTTTGTGGTCATGGTCAAGGTGGGAGTTGTGCTCAGACAACGATGGAATTTATAGCTAAGTAGCAGTTACGGCTACGGGTGGGAGTAATAGACAGTGGGAGTTTTAGATGATCAAATCCAGGAATAGTTAAGTTGATCTGAAATTTAATATAATATGTTGTCCCAAAAGAACAGAGAAAATTAAATTAATCGTGAATATTTATCCATTGCAGCAATATAAACTAATTTCAGGAATTTCCATTTTCTACGACAGAATTTATAAAAAAAACTAAAAACGTTAATTTAGTTATGTGAAATTGAATCAAAAATAGTAATTTAAGATAATCACAATATATTCCCTTCTTATAATACCTCTATTTATTGACCACTTTAACAAATTTTTGTCACATCCTAGAGTAAATTTTTTTTATGAAGTTAATATTGCTTCTCCCTGAACGAGATCAGAACTTTTATCTCTCTCAAAGGAATGTATTATAAGTTAGATCTTATTTCTGAACTAATATACACTTCATCCTTATTGGGTAATAAGCTTTAATGAAGAGGTTTCGTGTTTACTTCATAGGTTTGCGCATTTGAAGATACTTTGGAAAAGTTTGAGATATTATACCCGCTCAAAAGGTGCTTTAATAAATGTTTCATGTTTAAGTTAATTTGCTGAATTAGTTTTTCTACCCCCTTCTTTATGTTAATTGGAAGTTCAGTTAGATTTATTATAATCACAAATTTCATTTATATTATTTAGTTTTATTTTCTATCCGTCTTAATATTATCATATCTTTAATCATGTTTGTAATGCAATGTAATTTTCCCTAGTGTCTTAGTTGAGTGAAACAAACACTATTGTAGAGAAAACATTTTTATATTTATTAGTCTTAAATTATGGGAAATAAATTAAATCATATTCGAATAAACAAAATATTCGGTTAGTAAATATTTTTCAAGTCATACATACAAGATTTTTTAACAAAAGTAGCATGCAATGTAATAGAGCATTTATCTCAATTTTCATCGAATTGACCTTAATTGAAAGTAAGTAAAGAAAATATGGTAAAACACTACAGTAGTTGCTGTTCGAGATCTACAGGCTGTATCAAAATATCGGATACTATTGTTAAATTTCTTATTATTAGAACTACAGATTTGGTTAAATGGTGAAATAAGTATAACTTTTTATGACGATTAGAGTGCCCTTGAAAAAAAAATTACATTTACCATTTGTGAGTTATTCCATACAATACTTTGTTTTGCTTACAATTGAACACCCTATATATTTTTACATACCCTGAAAGACTGTGAAAAACAAAATAATGTTTGTATGATTTCATATTTGTTTGGAAGGCACTTGAGTGGACAGAGGAAGAACTGCTCACCCAGGCTTCCCTTGGTTTAAATCCCCCCCAAAGCCATGAGTGACTGTGTCGTTTTGTGCATGTTCGATGAAGATCATATGACCCTAGCATTTGGTGTAGGTAAAAAAAGTGACATGCAAAAATTTAAATTTTTGTGTAAAAACGTAGTGAATTATTATAGAACATAAAAAAAATTGTATACTGTCTGTCTATAAAGTAACCGCCCCCCCTAACTAACTTTTAAACGACTTGATATTTTACCACAACATTTGGTGTGCTTTAATGGGAAATTAAATACTATTTTTTAGCCAAAAATTAAATTTTGTATCATTCAAAATGGCGCCGGGCGGCCGTTTTGAATTTTTTTTTAAATAGAAAGGTAGGTCGAGTGACACCTCATTTGAAAGGTCTTTTAGCTCTGCGTCTGATCCTAGAGTTTCAAAGAAAAATATTTAGCCATAACAAAATGGCGGATTTTAAACAAATGGACTCGCTCACTTCAAAATTGTTTTGATTTTTTTATCCAGTAGTCTACTTTTTCATTTGCAGGACAAAATTTTCCCAGAAATATCTCAGGTGGCTGGAAATAATATTGAAAATGTTATGTTCCAAAAAGACTGTGCGCCGCCTCATTATTATAGATTTGTTTCTGACTTTCTCAACGGACATTTTCTTTGAAAATTTAATTTAATTTGTTTTTGCTTTAATTTTTATTTTTTTTAAATAGGTAGACTTCTTTATCTTCAAACATTTGTCATTTTGTTATGGCCAAATGTTTTTCTTTGAAACTCTAGCACCAGGAGCAGAACTAAAAGACCTTTCAAATGAGGTGTCACTCGACCCCCCTTTTTTATTTAAAAAAAATTTTTAAGTGGCGCCCAGCCGCCATTTTGAATGATACAAAATTTAATTATAGGCTAAAAAATTGTATTTAATTTCCCATTAAAGCACACCAAATTTTGTGGTAAAATATCAAGTCGTTCAAAAGTTAGTTGGGGGGGGGGGGGTTACTTTATAGACACAATGTATATCAAAGTGTTAGGTTTCTAATTTTTTTGTTCAATCATTCAAGCACACTGAACTAAAAGAAACTGTCTGGGTGATTGGCGGTGAGGTTAACAATGCTGCTGCCACGCTGTCTCAGACATGGGTTCAAAACCGGGCGGTGGCAGAATTTTTATACAAAACCGGGCGTCCAGGTAGAGAACCTGTTAGGATTTAGGGTTGGGATATATGGGTAAACCCTTGTAGAGCTGAATAAGCTGATCATGCATAAGTGGTTTAGGGAAAGATCATAGTTTATCAATGTTCTCAACTTTACGATCTTTCTTTTTAAGTAACAAGAAAAATTACAAAAATTACACAATATTATTTATTTAATAATAAATAACAGTCACACAATAAAAACAATTAAACGTTTGCAGTAGAATAATAAAAATAACATACTACACAGAATGAATTGAAATGGAAATGAATTGAACAATTGGAGAAATTTAGTCAGTAAAATATGTTGGAGTTTTCGGTGTTGTTGGCAGATTTATTGGATGTCTACGTTGCATGAAAGTTTGAAGGTTTGCCGATGATATTGTAGCATTTCCAATTACCTGTATTAAAATTAACAAGTTAGTACATTTACTACATCTTCCAATTTGTTATAACTTGAGTTATAATGTATAAATGATACCTAGATAATGAACCAAATACTCACAGTTTTAAACCATGGAGATTCTAAGCAATCGTCCATAGTAAGACGTTGCACAGGAACAAGAACCAAAAGCTTCTTAACTAAACTTTTAACGTCTTCAGAAATATCGCCGAAATATTCTTCAGGGAAACAATAATCACATTTGAGAATGTTGGCAGTTGTTTCTTCTACGGAATCATCAAGGAATGGTGATACTCCACTGAGCAATACGTATAAAAATACACCAACAGCCCACAAGTCTGTGTGTTGACCCACAGGTTGACCTAACACAAGCTCGGGTGATGCAAATTCAAGGCAGGCAGGAGGAAGGATTACACTGGTATATGTGTTGACACAATCACCAAAATCTACCAGTTTAACAGAAGGTGTAGAAGTTGATAAATCCACCATTATATTTTCAGGCTAAAAAAACAACAGAATATTTAGCGCTAATGACGACAATTTATAGCAGTGAGTTGGCTAAGCTTTCTTTAAAAACAACTATCTTTAAAAAAGCAATTTGTTGTTGGTTTTAGTATAATGAAAATGTAGGTAACATTAATTTAAGGTTTTTTCACAATGAAAAAGTTATCGAATACAAATTATAATATTTTCCTGAAAACATAGGAAACTAATGAGTGCAACAAGGAAGGGAGATAATGTATGGACTAAGTGGAGATTCATGTATCCATGAGTGACATTAAATTGAAAATTGCATACATTCTTCCTTGTGGCACTTATTAGTTGCTATGTTTCCAGTGAAATAGCGACAATCTGTACAGTAAATTTAAACCATGAAACACAAAAATGTAAATTTCCTATCAAATACAAACCTTTATATCTAAATGAGCTAAATTCCTATGATGTAACCATCCAACAGCTGACATTACTTGTCTACTGTAGTCTCGTACTTCCTCTTCTGTATATTCACTGCTTTGGCAAATGTATGCAAACAGTAGTGGCCCTTTAACTCTAAAAAATTAATAAGGTACAGTTAGTACAGCACATGCATTAAATTAGAAAAAAACTTTTCAAGGGCATTCACATTAGAGTTAAAAAATTTGCACGGCAAGCTTTCTTAGACGCTACAGGTATATTGATAAACCAGTAAGAGGACCACCAAGAACTCAAAAAATTGATTTTAAAAAAATCTCTATCTGGGTGCGTGTGTGAATGTGCATGCCTTATAACCTCAAATGGATGGTCCAATTTCAATGAGCTTCGGAATGTGGGGATATATCATAAATTCATGGACAAATTAAGCTTTATAAAAATTCAAAACCAGAAACAAAAGTTAAACATGTTTTTTGATACAATTTAAAAAAAAATTATATTTTGTGAATTTTCCACCGGAATCTGATGGAATACCTTAAGGTAAATTCTACGCTTCTAGCCTCAAATTGGTGGTCGCTAGAATTTTGACTTTAAGTAAGTAAGTAAGTAAGTAAGTATTTATTTATCTGCCTTTTGATAACTCAATTATACATACGTACATAACATCAAAATACATATATCAAAATACATATATGCATGTGTACATATTGCATATATAAATATAAAAATATTAACTAAGCAAACAAAGAAATACGGTAGTAAAAAAACTTAAATTAACAACGATAAATGTACCTTGTTTCACAAAAGCTAGAATCAGCTTGTGTGTGAAACATAACTCAAATATGTATCTAATTAATTAATTGCGTCCTGTCCCCGTAACTTCCCATGCAAAGAGAGAAAAAAAAAAAATAAAAAAGAGAAACATTATATTATATAAATGTCAAAGACAATTTTACAAATCAACTAGCACCGGTTTTAATAATTAAAACGAAAGTAATGCAGTTAAATCTAGATTTGGTACCGTGAGCAACCAGCGTTTAACTTTTCGAATAAAGTATGCCTTATTACTCATAAACGAGTTGCCAGATTGGCATAAATCTAATTATAATAGCCTTAGGGAAACACGATGTTACTATCTATAAGAATTTTTGAAAAATAATAACTGTGGAGTGAAAAATATTTTCAAAAGTTTTGAAATTTACAAAAAAATTGCTCAAAAACTGTACAAATGACCTTTTTTAGGCTTTGTGGTCTCATTTAGCTAGAGATGAGCTACAATTTGGTTTGTGCCCCAGTCTGCTGATTTCATTATGATGCTTTCCAAAAATTTTTGAAAATGGCATATTCATGCTCCTTTATTTATTAAAAGAAAAACGATAGCACATTTTTGTTTTAAACTCAACTTGCTCATGAGCGATAGCAGAAATAGATTTAAAGCCTAATTTTCCTGCTCCGTACCAAGTTGGGACTTACAGATTTTATATTTTTTATAAATTTATAGAAAGCATCACTAAGAAATTAGTCCATTGGGACTAACTAAATTGTAGCTCATCCATAGATTACGAGTCAATAAAACTAAAAAAAGATGTGGCCAGTTTTAAGGCAACATTTTTTTTAATGACTTCACCGTTTTGATGTTTTCAGAAATTCCCATACAGTTTTTTGGGTTCCTTGAGCCACAAAAGATGTTTGTTCGTTAAAATCTGGAAATCTAAAACTTTCACGAAATCAATAATTTCTTTCCTATTGGTATGGAAAAGTATAAAAGCAACTTGAACCTATCATTTCACCTAACTTCTCTTAATGGGCGCACATAAAGGCAAAGTGTTTCATATAGGTTTGCTAAATCTCCGGCATTGCGGAGTAATCTCAGGTATTGCAAGGCCTTCTCACGAACAGTTGTTATTATTTCAAAATTGGATTGCAACTATCAAATTTTTTAAATAAACTGAAAAACGTACATTTAACTTTAAGAATACCTACGTAACAAATTTTATAGATAAATACATAGTGTATTAATAATATAGTATAGGGTAGTTCGTTTAAAATAACAAGAGTTACTTATTATCGCATGAAAACTAAACTCCCTGTGTAAATGAAAATAATTTATAGTGATGTAGAACTATCATTTTGTATAAATTTTACAAATAACTTTTATTTTATTTTATATAAAAAGGATGCTATGCTCGTGAACACCCAGTATAGATATATAAATATTTATTTTGTACCGCCCCCTGCCGCTGACAATAAAAATCTCCGCCATTGACATTTTGGAGATCACAACCCTTCACTAAGCATACAAGAATTAAAACTTGAAATTAGACAAATTTTTTAAATTATTTCGTAAAAGATTCCAAAATGTCTGCAATTATTTTTGAAAATGTGTAGGAGGGACTGGCCGTGAATGAGACAGCGTTTACATTAAGATAAACACATATTTTCATAAAACGTTTAGAATTGTTACGTGTAAGGAACGGCGCTCACATTAAATGTTAAAAATGTTTGAGTTGTTTTATCTAATAATAAAAACTGTTTGCTGATTATCTCTTTTAGTTCTTTTTTTACAACTTTAAATGTGATCAATAATTTTTAGGCACCGTGTACAGCGAGGATTGCTAAAATTTGTATTTAATTTTGAATGCCTGAATGTTCACTCAAAGCCATATATTTAGTTTTTTTTTATTAAAACGCTTGTACACTTGTTATTTAATTACTTTTTGTATGTTTTTTGTTTAATATACAAATATTAAGAAATTAATTTTTGTATTTGTTCTTGCATGTCTATTAGTGACGCACCAAGTGGGGCACAGAGAGACAAATACACTTCAATTACATAAAGTATTGACAGAACAAGTTTTTATTAATTTTTTAGGTTCATTAGTTCGGTAAAAGTTCAAACAAACATCTGCAAAAACAATTTTATGTTAACATGGAAATAAATTTTTTTTTAAATTAAATGCAATACTTTGTCTCACTCTTGCCCATGCTCCCCTGCAGTTTTATAGTGGGCATTTAGAATATGTGGTCTAGCTTTAAAATTTCTGTAGATTTGCAAAACATTGTAGATAGATATTTTGCTTGAATTAACATCTTTTGCTTTAATAAAATTATTTCCATACTTATATGTATACAACTTTTGCCTAACTGTGTATATTTTTGCTATTTTCTAATACTCACAATTCTAGTACAATGGTATCTACGCCAGGTACTGGTGCATTATCAAAGAGAGCCATTGCATGTATAATGTTAAGATGCTGCATCCCTGCCAACAAGGTGTATTCTGCTTGAGTAATTTTATGAGATTGCTTCCGTCTTAGAACTTCTTTAAGAGCAACTTCCTGTCCTGTTCCACGATCTTTAGCTTTACGGACTATTGAAAATCTTCCTCTTCCAATTTCCTCAAGTTCAAAATATCGCCGCTTGAATTGTTCCTGCTGCCACCTGATATTATCAGCAACTGGTAGTGTAATGGCAATACTTGGCAAACCTACTAATTTATTTTGAGCAGCAACTATGCGAAAACTATAAGTTTCACCTGGTGTTAGATGTTCTATAGTATAAGAAAACATGTTAATTGTTTGATTGTTGTTGGGTGACAACCATTCCCCACTTCCTAATTTGCAATATTCAACTAAAAACTGATCATATGTATCACTGTCCCATTCTAATAGCACACTTGTACAGGAAAGCACTTCAATTTTTGGTTCATGAAGTGGTGGTAATGAATCGGTTATAGTTAAAACTGCAGAGCATTGGGTAGATCCGATTTCATTTGCCACCGTGCATAAATAACTTCCGGAATCAGATAAACGACTATTATTTATTACAAGCGTAGCAATACCATCGTCAGTTCTACTAATCACAAATCTACCACTATTTCGCATAACACATGGATCGGGTTCAGTTTTTCTCCAACTAATTTTCATATTTCCACCACAGTGTCTCACTCGACATTTGAACACAACCTTTGATCCACACTGTGATGTTAAGTTTTTAGTTTTATCTAAAAATTCGGGACACGAAACTTCACTTATCACATTTTCTTGATATGAGCTGCCATCTACTGAACGTCTCCCATGAGTTGTAAAACTAGGTTTACGAAAACGAAACGACCAAGGTTTCCTATTGTAGCTGGATAAGACATGAGCAGGCAGCCAAATTTCTTCCAGATGTGTGTTTGTATTGACAAGATAACCTTGTATGGGATCGTATCGTATAATGTGTACGATGTCTCCGAGAGATAGCTCTGGCCATTCACATACTAAACGAGCTAAAGTTCCTGGCATCATTACATTTTGTTCAGACTGTAGAAAAAATGTTTGCATTAAAACGAATCCAATGTAGCTTAAAAATGTTAAAATTAACAAAAGAGCAGAAATGGTAAAAAATTTAAAAATTGTAGAGATGATAATTGTTATAGAGGGTCTTTGAAAAGTGTCGAATAATGGTTGTGTCGGCGTATTTATTTATATGAAAGTTTTTTTTTACATTTTTATCTATCTTTCTGCATACATTTTCTCTGACTAATGCTGTTAGCGCTGTGACGCACTCGTCATTTTTTTACATAGCCCCACACGTATTTTATGCACCTATTCGACCAAGAATTTTATTATATTTAATGGTATAAAAAATGTATACATTTACATTACAAAATTTTCGAGAAAAACGTGAAAAACTTCTTCATATTAGCAGGTCCTGAATTCAAACAAAAGCCTATCACAATCGTATTGTGCTTTGAAAATAATTTTGTTATCTTTTAAGAATCAAAAACAACTGAAAAAACAAAATGCTATTGCAGTCAAACACAGTCCATTAGTACCTACCAAGTTTATCATAAACTAAACATCTAATTAATCGAATTACCATGGTGGATTTAAGTGAAAAAGAAAGAATTGTAAGACCTTAGGCTGTTGTTCGCATTCAGGGCTTGCCAATATGAAGTTATTCGCGTTCTTTTTGAATTTTTTTTATGTAAGTGTCTACAAGAGTTATACTACGTAAAATGATTAAATGCATAAAATGGTTTGGTGCTATTACAACATAATCACAACTACAAACATTATTCCATACTGTTGGAGAACCCTGTATTAATTTTATAAGATACACTTAACTCCTCCCATAAAACAAAATAACAAATTTTAATTTTCAATTAAAAAATAGATACCATGGTTTACACAAGTAAATATTACCACGATCGACAGCAAAAAACAACAAGTTTAATGTGAGTGTTAATTAAACAAAATCTAGCATATTGATTCTCACTTTGAAGATTCAACTGATTGGTAAGTGCAGTCTTATAAAATTAATATAATAATAGTTAAATCTGAAAATGACTAAGCCATTTCACGGAAAACAAACATATTTAAATATTTTGCAACATCCCAAACATTTTCATGCTAAATCTAAGCTGTAAAAACGTTTAATTTGCTTATACAAGCGCTGATGTACATCTGAAGTTAGTAGTGCCACATAATCTAACAAATATATTTTATTTATTAGATTGTGTTTGTTAAAAAGGAAGAGAAATCGAAAAGCATGAAAATTGCTGTAGGTTTTGCTCATGCTCACCATATTTAAATGTTGAAGGAATTCTCCCATTTCCATTTCAATTCATTACACAGAGTACTTAGTTTAATTTAATTTGTAACTACTAGTTAAATACTTGCTTGCTTGCAATAGTTTTATGCAGAATATTTATTTTTTTTTATCACAGCCTTTTCTACGGTTAGTGTGTTGTCTAACATTGTTCAAGCTTCCAGTCAAATCAAGAGACCTAAAGAAGTAGAAAATTATTGAAGACACATGCAACTAACATTCAGCAAATTATAGCTACTTATATTAATGCATGCATAAACATTACTTTCACTAATATATACCCCTTGAATATAGTGGGCATGATAGATTTGGAAAAAAAAAGACGTTTGCTTTCATTTCGCTGCGTGGCAACTTGCATTGTGTCTTTGTGTTGCCTGTTTTTGTAACATCACTCTTGTTGGTCCCTTAATTGTTTTAATTGAGTTGCTTACATTTTAAATGTATTTAAACATCAGAGTACAAAAAAAACATGATAAAAAAGTATAGACCAGCAAGATTTACTAAGATTAGTTTTCTTTTATTATAATTATCTTAAGCGAAATATGAAATCGATGTCATCATTCTGGGTATTGGTACTTTTTTAGTCTTCATTATTTAACTACAAAACACTATTTACAATAAATCAACAAATAGATACAAGACAGCAGCTATTGTTACTTTCATAGAAAAATACAAAAAAAAATAGAACAATAATGAGGAAAAGCCCCTTTAGTTCTTACAAGAATAATTATTTAATCAACATCAGCAGTGCATATCGGTGACTTGTAAAACTTTTGGTGTTAAATTAAAAGTTGTCGCTGACAGTAAACAGCTTTTGTTATTGTTTAGAACCAGAGAACCCAGGACGTTTGAATTTTTGAACTTTAGCTTTTAAACAATAAATATTAATGTTAAAATTTTGTCTATTTTTTAATACTCAGTGTTATAAGAAAAAAACGTTAACAACTGGTAACTTTTATCATGAACGTTACGAATAAAAGACATACTACGATGTTGTGCTTATACAGAGGGTGAAAACAGAGTTCAGAGTTTTTTTTAATTTTTAGCACAAATTAATATGCTAGTATTAAACGAGAAAAGCTAGATATGAAAGTTCTCAAAGAAAAAAAATTAAAGTAATATTAATGTATTATGTTTGTTTTCGCGTCGGCGGGGCCCACGGAGATAATTTCTAATTTTTATAAAATACTTTATAAAGAATTATTTTCTTTATGAAATATCATATCCACAAAGTAATATATAACATAAGGAGGATGAATAGAGCGCTTGCTGCTAGGCTATGCATGTCTCAATTGTGTAGTACATGTGATAGAGAGATCCAAGACAAGAAACTTATAAAAAGTAATCGATCCTCATTCGTCAATATTTTATTTTAAATTTCAATGAAGACCGTATATGTTAGGTTATGTCAGTTGATTTCTTGACGGTTTCGGATTTATAAGGACAAACAATGTTTTAGTTTTAACCATTGTTGAAAATTATAAATTTTTGTAATTACAATCAAAATCGTTGATAGATTTCAAATCTTATTTGTGAATAAAAAACATTAGCGCAAATCAGCACATCCTTGAAATTGTTGGGAATAAGAACATATTGTGAACACACCTTTAGTGATAGTTACAGTTAGTTACTTTTTCTAGGGTTATATGACGGTGGTGTTAGTGTTCTTGTATTCTTTCATGAATAAAGTAGTTGTAGACTCAAAACAGCTTTGCTAATTATTTCTAACGCTTTAAGTACTTGCTTTTTACATTTCATCAGAAATATTACATTTTTTAGTTTCCTTGTCTTGCTGCTCTCCCTCTCTTTCTAAAACATTACAGAATAAGGCTATAGCAACCAGGGTTCGTAAGTATCTCTTAAGTATTTATTATTTTATATGTGATCATATCCTAGCCCAGCGCTTCTCAAACTGTGGGGCGCGCCCCCCAGGGGGGGCGCCAAAGCTGTACAGGGGGGCGTCGAATAAATAAACAAAACAGAATTTTTTTTTTTACATTTTTATTTCAAATTTAAATCTGCAAACATATAAACAAAACGAACGCGTTATAACCAAAATTAAAATATTGCCAAATTGATTTAAATAAGTTTCTGCGTAACAGCTAGGCTTCCGGGTTGGAGCCGCGTCATCGGTGCACCGATGACGCGGCTCCAACCTGGAAGCCTAGCTGTTATTAACAACGGCCGCGGAAGCCTGCAACTTAGAAGTTTCTGCGTATTGGGTTATTCTGATCTATCTTATATAATGCGGGGGGCGCAGAATTATTCAAGGTAAAAAAGGGGGGCGCGAAATACGAAAGTTTGAGAACCGCTGTCCTAGCCTATGTTTTCTGTGAGCAGTTTGTTATAATAAAATTGCACAAAAACAATAACATGTGAGCAAACGAAAGTGACATCAAGTTTGGCTTTGAAAATTGAAACATATGTCTGTGATTAATTCAATGTAAACAAACGAAAGCGAAATCACATTGTCATGTGCATTATTACTTCTAGAAGCGTCAAAGTCATGTCATCAAAGGAACATTGTCATGTGCATTATTACTTCTAGAAGCGTCAAAGTCATGTCATCAAAGGATAGGAAACGATGGAAAGAAAAGTGCAGAACGACATCGACATAACAAACCCAACTCCACCCCGCCTTACACCTAACGGTAGAAAGGCATAGGATTAAGTGAAGTGAAGAAGCGTCAAAGTCATGTCAAAGTTCTAACAGACATACGTTTCAATTTTCAAAGCCAAACTCGATGTCACTTTCGTTTGTTCACATGTTAGTTTACCTGGAACAAAAACTATAAAAATTCAGTTCTTTAACCTCCTGTATAAGCTTCTAAAAATTGTGTCAGTTAACTTTTGGGACAAAGCCGAACTTTTTGTAGTATTTTTTTCTAAAATACATCAATTTTTGATAATGTTGTATAAGCGATGGTTATAGTTATATGATGGTTATGCTTAAATTGTCTGGTTTAATTCTTTGTGAAAAAGCTTTTGGATACCGTAAAGATGGTTACTAGAACATTCGTGCCGTCATAGTTATTTACGTCACTAGTCCGGGAAGTGACATATTAAAGTATGAGTTTAGATATTTGCGGACGAGGCGACGAAAGGAGCCGAGTCCGAAATTTCTAAACGAATGCTTTAATAATCACTTGACGGACGTGTATCGAACCAAATTTTATTTCATTGCTGCCAAAACCATTTTTTATTTGAATATACTCTTTTTATAAAAACGTCATTTTTAAAATTTATATTCTGTCAAATTAAACATTCGCTGTTGGTATTTCTCGTTGCTTAGCTACAAATAGATGTGTTTGATGAATTTTTCTCCAAGCAGTCTGGGAAGGGCTGCTAAGCAACACTTCCCGACCTTGGCCTGTAATGTGCCATTTCCCGGACTCAATTCAATGACGTAAAGTGGTATATAGCGTACAGTATGAAATAAAACTTATTACCGTTCAGCTATACACCTATAAAAATTCCCGTATAACCGCAAACAAGTATTGTTTAATTGCATTTTAGTAGTAATATAGCGCAAAAATTTTTCGGGAATAAAAAATAATTCATTTTTTTCAATTAATTTATTTATCGGAAAAATGATTTAATTTTTTAGTTTTTTAACAGGGTGGGGCAGTTAGTGGGACAATATTTTTTGGGTGGGCCCTGGCCCACCCGCAGTAACATGCCTGATATAGATAGAATAATATTGCAAGTAAATAAACATTATATACTTTGTTAATAGTTTCTACAAATTGCATTACAGGGACCCTATTCCACGACTCGTCCGGCAAATTTTTCGTATACGTATGTGACGCCATTGCATGTAATTGTATATGGGACGACGTCACTTACCTATACGAAAAATTTGACGCACGAGTTGAGAATAGGCTTCCAGGTCATACGGTATCTGTGCAACAGTCTTTTTAAGTGCTAAAGTCAATTTCCTAAGATGCGAGTTGTCACAACTGACCTTTGTCGGTAGCCATGCGAAATTCATCTTAGTTACTTGTTTATTTTTATGACAGAACTGTTAATAGGTAATTATTGTTTTTTATCGCCAACCGTCAATAAAGCCATGCATTACCATAGCGATTTTCGGAAGTAAACAAACACTTTATTTTACTGTAAAATCAAACACTTTATCTGCCGCTAATATTTATCAACATAGCCAAAACAACGGTTTGACATTAATCAGAAATCGTTTGTCAGTGTCACGGCTCCAACAGTAAAAGTTTTTTCGCGAATTATTTATAGAAAATGATGAAAGAAGACATTTTTACGGTTGGCGATAAAAGTTTGTATGCACCACGTCAGTAAAGTGTCTTTATCGAACGAGTCTGAGATTATGAGCCGAGCGAGCGAGGCGAGTAACAGGCGAGTTTCACTTTAATGACTTGGTACATAAATAACTATTATTTGGTATCTGTATATTCATAGCAATTAGCTTCTGCAGTAAAATAATAATGCCAATATAAAGGGTGGTTCTCATTTGAATTTTGACATTGACTGCTTACATCTAAAGGAATTGGATATTACAAGTTCTAAATTGGGTATAGTTTAGATAAATATGATTGTTGCTAGAAATCAACTACGAACTCATGGTTAGGCAAACAGCTTTTATCACCAGCCAAGACACTTAAAATAATAGCAAGAAAAAAAAATTAAAAAATCATATAATGCTTCATGAAAAATAATATACCAGAAGCATTAGAAAATGTTAAGTGTTGGTAATTGACCTTCTGGCGGACCCTATCTACAAGTTCTGAATTTGGAAAAACGAAAACCTTCATCTGGAGGTTGTAAGAGATTTTAGGAATTTTTTAGAACACTATTTTCAGAAGTTTCTTAGCTGCGAACTCTTGTCTAGTTGTCACTACCTTGGTAAATCTTACGAAAACTGGTATGAAGTGGAAATTTTGTGTAAAAAAATTGTTATAGACAAGAATCGGTTGTATAATCTACATACAAGGTGTGGCTAATGTGTTTTCAGACTGATTTTATTCCTTAACTTGGAGAGGGTTAAGGGATGTGGGGATATGACAGTGTATACAGGAGACACTTCACCAATACTGGTGCAAGTTTCGACACGTTTGAAACAATACGCTGCGAATTGCAGTCAATTGAGCTAGACTGTAATTCTGTGCTGGCGGCTTAAAATGAAACAAAATCTCGAGCAGAGAACTAATGGTAAATTTTGCATAAAACTAAGAATATCCGCAACCGAAAAGTTTGAAATATTAAGAATTAGCTTATAGTGATTGTGCTATGTCAAGAGCTCGTTTCTTTTTTGACATAAAAAGTTTAAAAAGAGGAGAAAAGACGTCAAAAACAACCAGCATTGTGAAGGACGAATTACTGAGACCAAAAAAAGCCTAAACGTCAAAATCAAAAATCAGTACAATGGTTATTTGCTTTTTTAACATAAATAAAGTTGCTTACTTAGAATTTGTGATAACGATAATAATAAAAATAAGGTTTTACAAACAAAGTCTGGAAACTCATTAGCCACACCTCCTATTTAGTGCTTAGAAAAATAACTGAGAAGCATTTGGAGTATTTAAATGTTAAATAACCATCTTAGGAAAGGGTAAATATATTCTCCATACCAAGAAAACAATAGGTTCTGAAAAATCAATACCCTTTTTACATAGCCAAGGTAATTGCAATAGCAACAAAGAACATTTTTGATTATGGGAGAAGATTGGAGGAGACCAACACAGTACATGTTAAGCAATTGCCCACAAAGCAAGCACCTCCAAATATTTACCACAATTCTTGGTAGAGAAGGATTGCAAATAATTCGATAAGGTATTGAGGTTTATTAAGTAGAACAGTGGTGTCCAACCTATGGCCCGATAACGAATTATCTGTGGCCTGTATGGTGTGTCGAGAAATCTATATATTATCAAGAATGGCTTTTTGTGACTGCTGAAGTTCTGCAACTTTTAATTATTTTTAAAATTACGAGTAATCATTAAATTTTCCGCATGCACGCCAACGTTTTCAAGAACAGAAAAGCCAGTTAACAAATAAATCTCTCACTTCATGGCCCACGTGATTGTTGCAAGGTATAAATCGGCATGACAAGCGCTTTACATTAGTCTGTCTCTACCAACTGTCCCAGATTTAAAAACACTTTCTACTTCTATTCAACCCCAAACATCTCACTAAATAAAGATACATTTTTGAATTGAAATTTGCACAAAATATTTTTGTAATTATTAAAACGTTGGTAAGATTTAACTGCTCTTTATTCCCTACTCAGATGGAAATAAACTCAGTATGGGTGTGTATAAGGAATATTTGCCATACATTGACCATGAACTATTTGAACATACACAATTAAAATTATTATGTTGTAATTAAAATAATTATGAACTTCAACAGGTTTTTATTTTAGCGTATGTACTTCGATATGTTTACATGTTATTATCAAAGGTAAGATTAAAAAGTAAACAGTTGGTGTTGCTATAGGAACAATAGAACTTGATGACTTGATCTTGGTTATCTATGTCTGCAGATGACTTGATTATTCCAAAACGGCCAATAATGGTGAATTTGAGAGATCGATTTGTTCATTTATTAAAGAGTTTTCATATGTTTGTAAACTGCAAACATTTTATAGTGTTAATTAATGTCATTAAATGATTGTGTTCCAATAATTGTTTAGCATAATTGGATTTATGTCAGTGTTTATATTTGTAAAAACGTACGTGTTAATGGTAGCTAATGTCAAAATTTCATACTGTCTGGCCTAGCTAAAACCGAATTACTGTGGGAGCAATTTAATTTGTAAAAGGCCGATTTTAGTAAATTGTGTTTTTTCTTTAGCCATTAGACAAAGTGTTTAAAATGTTTTTAGTTGTTTTAAAAATTACTTTACATTTATTTGCTTTGTTTGCAATTTTTTCCGATTTATCGTCAAAATATGAATAAAAGCTTATTTAATTGTATGTGATGAAGTAGTTGGATAAATTTTCTGAATAGCTAATTTGTAATCTTTCTGTTTTATTAATATATCATCAATAAGCTGAGTATTATAAACATTATTGTATGCAATTTGTTTAATAATTTCTCTATTATAACTAATTTTATCTAAAGGAACCATTAGAGCCATGTGTATCATGAATCTGTATGGTATTGTAATGTCTGTTTTTGTAGATTTTCTGTAACCAGTGGATTCAAGTTTGTTATTGGAAATAACTTTTATGTTTAAATATAAAGAGTTAATAAGACCTATTCTGTTCGGTTTCTAGTGTAAATAGTGTGGATGCAAGCTGTTAATAAAAATTAAAAATTTATTAATTAACTCAAATGAACTATCAAAACGTGCTAAAATATATGTTCAAGTAATTGAATCAACTTAGGCCGCAGGAAATAACAAAGAAATACACTTCTGATACTCACTTATTACTAAATTGTTTTAATGTGCTTATGTTTTCTACGATTATTTTTAAAAACTATAATATTTATGCAACATTCATACACTACACTAAAAGAGTAAATTTAGCTTCTCAATAAAAAAAGAATGAGTAGGATGATTGTACGTACGGCCTCCGCATACATTCCGAACACCTAATTCAGCCGCTATACACAGAAAAGTTGGACACCACTGAACTAAAATACTCAAAACTTTTCAAGCATTAGGAAGTTTTTATAAGAAAAAAACAAGAGATTAAAGAAGGGTTGCAATGTTAAAATAAACTGATTTACTTTTGAATCATAGTGATGTCTATAACTGGTTTTAACATATTTTTTTTCTATATTTATAAATTTAAACAAATGAAATTTGGTGTGATCAATATACAGGTAAATTATTATTATTTGATGCAAACGCCAATTTTTTTGCAATTCTGGTTTCACTGGAAACGATCCCAGATTTATTTTAAATGAGACACCCTGTATATTACGACTCTTTAATCAGAATAAAATTCTACCTGCGACAGTACCTTTTAAATAAATTTTAAGTTTTAAAATTGTTTTACGGCAGTTGAGAGTGCCATGATTCGCATAAAATGGTTCCTACGAAGAAAAATATTTATTTAAAAATGAAAATGAAAGAACATAAGAAGCCGATATTATTTCATTAGAAAAAATCAACTTAAAAAAAACCGTTTTCAGTTTTTAATACTTTACTTCATAGGAACCATTTCATGTGCAAGTCTTCACAGAAAACTTAATTCTGTCCCAAAGCAATTTTGAATCTTAAAAATATATTTAAATAGTGCTATCATCTGTAGAATTTTATTCAGATTCAAAAAATGTAAAAATATATAGAGTGATCCATTTAAAATAAGAAATCCGGGATTAGTTTCAGTGAAATCTAACCTACATAAAGTGCAAATGATTAAAATTTAAATCAATAATGATTTTATCTGTACACCAATTACTCCAAGATTCATTTATTTAAATTAATAAATAAAGAAAAAAAAAGAAATGAGCAATGTTCCATTTACATCCTGTATATTTTATGACATTAATTAGAGTGCGATATTAATGCCCCATAGGAAATGTTCAGTAATGATGATGGTTTTAATTTTATCCAGCATATCACTGAAAATTTAGCTATGTGAGGTATAAGTTTATGACTTCCTAAGCTTTATTACTGCTTTATGAGCTTAAATTTAATAATAATAGTAGCAATAAAAAATTACTGTTACAGTTTAGTGCCTGAATGTCCGAGATAAGGGTAATTAGCGATTCAGCACAAACAAAAATTAATAAAACTAGCCCAAGGGATATTCACATAATTCATTTGCAAGCAATAATTAAATGTAGTAAAACTTTACATTCGAAGTTAGCACAGCCAAAATAACCAGCTTTAAACAGTTATTTTGCGTTACACTAAATACTGGTAAGGCACATTTTAAGCTAAAGTGGTGGCTGTATTAATCAAGCTTTGACGTATGCTCTTATTTTATTTAGTTTTTGGCAACTGTGTAAAATCTGTATAGTACGTCTAGAATCCTTCCTTGTCTAACTTGATGCGAGAGACTAAATATCTATATTAGACAAGAAAGTGAAAGCAATATGTTGCTAAGCAGTCCCAAATTGTTTTCGAGAATTAAAACGTCAATAGGATATAATCAAGATGTATGGATAGCTATAACCCCTCCATTCATCTTTGATATAATTTTTCTGACATCTATCATTAGTACAATAATTTCAAATGACAAGGGGGGACAAAAACATGGAACACTGATAAAGTTTAATCAATCTACTAGTTTATTTGGGATAGAGAAAAAGAAATTGGAGTCACATTAGTGCTGCTAAATTGCATACAAAAAAATGTTTAGACCCTCTTTTGTAATGTCAAAAATTTATTTCGTTTTTGCAATAATGTTGTCCAAAAAATGATACTAGATTAACCAGGATGACAATAGAAACACTAAACTTGCGAATTTCTTTTTTTTTGTATTACTTGACATTAAAAAAGCATACAAATTTATTTGACGAAATGTAATTCTCAGCAAAAATTAATTTGTCACCTCAATTCACAACATTCTCAAAACCAGGCAAAACATTGTTAGTAAATTCATGCAATTTTATTTAAGATGTTGCAAGCATTTTGTTACAAAATAAAAGAGGAAGTTTTACCGTGGCTTGGTTGGCCTCTGACCATCGACGTTGCACATCATTCTTATCACTATCCTTTGGAGATTCCAGTACTGGACTGTCACTTTTGTGTTTGGCTCTAAGTGTATTACGAAAACCAAAAATATTCAGTCTTGTTTTGCTGGTAGGAGTTTGTGGTTTAGCCTCTGCTAGATCAGCTTCCGACGGTATTCCGATTGTGTTTGCTTTATGTATTGCATGTGTTGTTTTCCTGTGTTGCTTAATAACTTCCACAGGAGGTGTAGTTGGTGTAGCTGGTATAGAAACTGTTTTTCTAAGAGGAGTTGGATCCCACATTGATGACAGATCCGAGAAAGGACTGTTTAGAAGAAGGTAGGCAATGATAAAAAAACAAGTAATTGTTTGAAATTTGAACTAACAGATAGTAAAAAACAAACAAAAAGCAAAAACCAAATGCCCAAGAAAACCTGAAAATCCAAGCACTTGTATTAGTTTTGTTACATTCAAAGGAAACCTTCACAAACAAGCTGTTAATAAAAATGTTAAGGTTGTAAAACTTTCTGAAAAGTGCGGCAAAAATTCTGCAAGATTTTTCAACAAGCAAATAGCCACAGCCAAGATCGCCCACATGAAAGATAAAGGACCCAATATAGGAAATGTATGTCACAAACTTGAAGGTATTGTAATAAAAGAAGTAATCTGTATTTTATATTTTATTCTATTGAAAACTTGCATTTTCATTGCTTATTAATCAATATAATATTATATATATGTACAAACATACATCATCCTATGTACACGACAAAACTTAGATTAATACAATTAACAATACAATTAATACAACATATATCACTTCATGTGTAAGATCAGATCTTAAAGAGTATTATTGGCGAAAATTTATATATTAAGTAGCAGCACTTATTATTGATTATTTTTTATTTATTATTCTTAGCGTGATATACTCAAATAATAGGTACAAATGCAATTGTTCATGCCCAAACAAGTTTGTTTATTTATATACGTGCAATTTTCAGGGTTTAACGATAAAGGGATCGCTATCAAAAATTAGCAATTTACATTTTTCTAATACATAATGATTTATGTCTATGTAGCAAAAGTACAATGTACTACATGAAAAAAAAAAAGAAATATAGAATAACTTGTTCTGTATATTTAAACTTTTTATGATTGAATCACCACAATTTTGAGCAGGAATAATGAAAACAGTGTAATTAACTGCTAACAATACTCAAGAAGTTATTACATATTACCTTATTATTAATAATAAATGAAAAAAAAATTAGCTAGAGATCCAAATAATAACTATAAAATAATCTGTTGAACGGAACTCATTACACGCTATTTTTTTAATGCTTAATACACATATTAAGAGTCTAAAAGATTTTTTTGTTGTATCAAAAGATTGTCAGTTTTGTTTTCCACTACACAAATAATTCAAAAATGCACCAAAACCAAAGCGAACAAAGCACGTCTAGTTTATTTATTTGTTGTGGATCTCGAACTAAATTTGGAAAATTGTTAACAATTCCCCAGTTTCTATATAAAATAAATGAGCCAATGCAATAAAAACAAAAGTTATTAAGACTGTTTAGATTAGCTATTCATTCTATTATAGCATCTAAAATTCCTTTTAAAAGAAGCTAATGAACTACTCCGTGAGAAATACTGGTGAAGATATATAAAATTTTTAAAAGTGCCTATCGAAAATTGAGATTTAATTACTATTTTCACATGTGAACATTCAAATTGCATAAAATTTATGCAACTGAAAAGCAATTAAAAATACTTTTTGCATCCTATTACTAATTTTTGAAGTAGGTAGTATTAGAAAGACTGATTCATGCAACTTGACTCAAGCTACAATTCAGATAGGTAGAAAGTATTAGAGCTTGAAAATTGCCAGCATGGCACCATTGCAACCATTTTAGTCCCCAAACCAGCACAATAACCAAACAAAAATTGTGGAATATTCGTCAACTAATTACAAACGCACATTTAAAAATTACAACAAAAAATCACATAAATACTCCACATTTTTCGTTTTTGGTACAGCTTATACGTGTTACTAAACAGATATATTAGTATCAGTCCGTCACAGATCACAACCAGCACATAGTCTATTATGGATTCCCAAGCCCAAAAAGGCGAAATATTATACTCACGCTTCTTTGGTAAGTTCTTTCTGATAAGCGATTGGGCTTTGGATAGCTTTTAGGAAGTCTTTTTGTGTTTGTAATATATTGCCTATTGTTGTTAACCACTGCTCTTGAAGCTCTGGCGATGATGCCTGACATGTAAAGGCGAGGTTTGGTTTATTTGGATCTGTTGATCTCACTGTAAAACTTTCTTCACCCACGTTTTCTTCTAACTGCATTTTGTTAACCTACAAAAAAAATATATATGAGTTTCTAACTTTTAAATAATAATATTTAGGTTCCAATAAAATTGCTATAAATAAACCAAAAGATGGCTTATCTACTGTTTCTAACATAAAAAAAAATTTAATTTTCTTTTTGCTATTATAGTAATATGGTTCTTTGCTTCGTTCCCATTTTGCCTGCCCGATCGATTTTTACATTTAGAATAGGTACCTATATGCCGAGCAGTTTCTTCGATGTTGAAATGTCAGTCTGTTCCTTAAAGAACAGTTTAATAGAAGCAAAATAATATTATTCAAATGATTCTATATATTCGACATGGTTTTTTTACGTGTATGTAGAAAAATAATATTCTATGTGTAACGAGCCAACCCAACAGGTGTTTCAGAATTGTCACAGGATTCCAAAAATGTCAAAATAAACAAGCTGCCCCATTTGAAATTCAAACGTTGGGATCATTTATTTCCAGTGAAACCGGAAGTCAAAAAACGTGTCAAATATGTCAAAATGTGCTTCTTTAATGATTCGGTATATACAGGGCGTGTATAAATTGGCGAAAGAACTACACGTGGCGATGTTGGTCATAAAATTCTGAGTCGAAAATCTTAATACCAAAATATTGTACCATGCTTCCTGGGTATGCACGGGATCTTCAAAGTTTGAAAATGAAGTCTTTTAATAAATGTTTTAATTAATTATCTGTTGACAGAAAGAGCTGCAAATTAAAAAGAAATAAGAATTGTAATAAATATTTTTTTATAGATGTTGGTTTTCAGCCCCAAAAGCGTATTTTAAACATTTCTTCGTTAACTTATTATCGTAAAAACTACATATGGCAGCATTGTAAACAATTCACGGTGTATTGCGATGTAACGGACATCCTTAGTTACCGTGCATTATAACAAAACACCTGTGAGTGTGTGGATCCAATGTTGTCAAATGTACGTTCCTATAAAATGGTTCCTGAGGACATTGTCCAACATTTTGGTATTAAGATTTTCGACTCAGAATTTTATGACCAACACGTGTAGTTCTTTCACCAATTTATACACACCCTGTATACAGGGTGAATAAAAAGTAAGGAACATCGATGCTACAGCCTTAAATAATAACTTTCCGAAAAAAGTTTGTAACAAAAGTTGTTTTGCCACAATTTGGCGTTTTTCATTTTTTTTCAATTGTCATATGTTTTAGCTATGACGTCATCGAAATTTTTTTTAAATGGCAACCTATACTTTTTATGGCATGACCAGTTGGTGCTTTTTATTCTCTATACAGCCATGTAAAAATATCATACAGTTGCATAATAAAAATTTCAAGAAAAATCACGATAAACATTTATTTTTGTCACTGGCAACATTTTTCATCAGGTACACTTATTGCAAGATAAACAAACGACAATAGTAGGCAATTGTTTGAAAATGTTTAAAATTGAACAAATGCAAATCTGTAATGTCAATTCGGTGACAGTTAGCATTAATAAGTGATTAAAATTTAGCCTGTGTCCTGTGTTAAATACGAATTTCTAATCATGGTACGTTTAACAGAAACTGAACGTATCGAAATTTTGATGATGACCCGGGTATGGTGATAACAAGAGAACTCACGACAATGTGTGCGCTTTATTTAATACTGTACATCCAAATGGTGAACCTGTTATGCGATCCACTGTAACCAAAATTAATAGAAAATTTAGAAAAATTGGCCGTCCAAAAATAGCAACAGACGATAAAATGTTGGACATTGTGCTTACAGTTTACGAAAATCCTCATACTTTAACTCGACAATTAGCCCTGGATAATAATGTTAGTCAAGGAACTGTAATGAATATTTTACATACAGAAAAATTTCATCCTTAAAAGGTTAAACTTGTTCAAGAATTATCAGAAGATGATTTTGATAGGAGAATTCAGTTTTGTGAAGAAATGATGGACAGGTGCAATAACGACCCACAGTTTGTGAATTCTATTATCTTCTCCAACAAAGCCACATTTTCTTTAAATGGAGCTGTAAATCGGCACAATTTCTGTTATTGGTCGCGACATAACCCACGTTGGATGGAAGAATTACACACACAGTATCCACAAAAAGTAAATGTGTGGGCGGGAATTATAGGAGACAGAATTTTTGGTCCTTTTTTTTTGATGGCACATTAAACGCTGATCGGTATTTGGATTTTTTGAGGTTGGAACTTGTTCCCGCCTTAGCTGTTTTATTTCCAAATGCAGAAAATCCGGACACGTCGAACGATAGAATTTGGTTGCAACAAGATGGTGCTCCACCTCATTATGGCATTTATGTTTGTCAATATTTAGATAGAATTTTTACAAATAGGTGGATAGGAAGAAGAGGACATATTGAGTGGCCAGCGCGATCTCCGGATCTAAACCCGCTTGACTTCTTTTTATGGGACCATCTTAAAAGTACAGTGTATACAAACAGACCAGACAATTTGGAAAATCTAAAAATTCGTATCCGCGAGCATATACGAGCAATATCACCTGCTACAGTTCAAAATGCAGTTTGAGGATTTTCTTATCATATTGCCCACTGTCAGGCAGTGAACGGCAAACAGTTTGAACATTTGCTTTCTTAAATTGATGTTAAATATGATTTGAAACTAGTTTAGTAATTTGTGGACTTGTTAATGTCGTTTGTTTATCTTGCAATCGTGATTTTTCTTGAAATTTTTATTATGCAACTGTATGATATTTTTACATGGCTGTATAGAGAATAAAAAGCACAAACTGGTCATGCCATAAAAAGTATAGGTTGCCATGACGTCATAGCTAAAACATATGTCAATTGAAAAAAAATGAAAAACGCCAAATTGTGGCAAGAAACTTGATATGAAACTTTTGTTAAAAACTTTTTTCGCAAAGTTATTATTTAAAGATAATGTAGCATCGATGTTCCTTACTTTGTATTTGTGTTTAATTTACGAACAATTTCGCATTCTACCGAAAGTACTTGCAACCATTCCATCAATAACCATTTTTAAGACAATTTAATATTAATGCAAATAGATTTGTTTTAATATTATTGATTTATTTGCTTTTGTTTTAAGAAGAAATGTATGTCAAAACACAGTTTGTTAAAGATATTTTTCATTTGCACAAGCTTTATATTTGCTTTATGTTTGCGCTAAGTACGAGAACGCAAGTCGTGCGCAATTTGATGGTTCCTGTCTCAAACACTGAAATTGTTAAAAATGTTTCCCCACCGGCTATAACAGTGATTTAGCGTGATGTTGAGTTGTAAACTCTAACTTACGAATCTTTTCAGTCCTCATGCCACCCTTTATTAAAAACTAAAACAATTAATAGACTTACTTGTATATGAGCTTTATAAAAATATTGTGGACTAGTGAATTGAGTTTTCTTCCCAACAGCTTCTGACAAGATCATACTCTGTTCAAAAAGAAACACTACAAGCTCTTTGCTTTTTCCTATGATTGCATTACTACTGCTGCCAGAACCGTCAGAACACGTTAATGGGCCGTGAAGAAGTAATTTACCTTGAGCTGTTATTTTACCCTGTAAATAACAAATCATTTTAATATTCTAAACTTATTTATAATCAAAATAAAAACTTACATCAAACCCTTGCAATCGTCCAACATCCATCATATCGTTAGCAGCCTTAGGAACAACAATCATCACTTCTAGAGCACTTCTGAGCGATTCAGCTTCTGATTTCAAACCAGCTCTCTCTGTATACTTAAGGATGTCTCTTAAAAGCAACTGATATTTCATTATTCTCTGTACCGGCTTAATGAGCAAATCACACAATTGAAGCTTATGTCCTAATTTAATTCGTAATTCTTCAAAATATGTTTCTAAGTGTTCCGATACTATAAACTCGGAAACTGGTTTATTTTTACAATACACTACATACATGTGAAGCTTTCTATCATATCTTTTAAATAATGGACCTAATTCCGTAGGATGTTCTGCACATCTTTTCAGTGCCTTGAGAAAGAATCTACAAAAAAAATTAATTTAAACGATAATGTACAATATTTTAAATAGCAAAAAAACTTACTCTCGATGCCATTCGTAGATACCTTCAATATTTCCAAAAACCATTTTATCTTTTCCACCTTTTAAATCTTCAGGCATTGGAATTTCACATGTTGGATCACGCATTGCCACAATATATCCTTCTACAATCAACGCTAAATCACGCACATATGCATCTTCAGTTTCAACAAGTTCTCTCAACACAAATTGTCTTTTTCGTAATAGACTTTCCATTACTTTTACACTATCCACAATTTCATCAGTAGGTTTATCACTTTCATCACCACTAAAAGCTAAGGCAGTGGCCTCATTTGATGAAGACTGTGCAGAAAGCTCACGATGTGAATTAATTCCACCTCCGCATTCTGCTATAGCATCTGAGGACTTTGTATCACGAAGTAGCGAGTTGCGTTCCAAATTTTCAGTATGTTGCTCCTGTAAATGAGTATTTGTAGAAATTGTCATATAGTGATATTTATGCAAACTTCATGCTTACTACTAGGGATGTGTAAACAACTTAATTTAAATTTTGTATCAGTGTTATGTACCTCGTAATTTACACATTCCTATTTATTATTGGGTAGTAAATGAAATGAAAACATGCTATTACTTTGTGCAATGATTAAAATAAATATGGAAAAGGTTGGGAACTTCAAAATAACCACTCCTTGACTAATCTTTGAAATAAACACACATATTATTAAATAGGTTGTGGATGAGATGTAAAATTACCGTAATTTATTTTTTTGATAAATTATCCAGTAATTTACCAAAAAATTCGTAATTTACCATATAAAATAAGCTAAATAATTCGGTAAACTACCAGAACTTAGGACAGTATATTTTCAGTTTATTGTTTTTGTGTATTCTAGAATAGGGGTTTTCAGGAATATGTGAACATTTTTATTATGTAACATTGATTTCTGGCAATAACAAATATTATTATTATTATTACCTTCCAAAATAATTTGCTGATGAGTGAAGAAAGGTTATGTAGTTCCGAAAACCGACAGCCGGAAGTAACAGTAATAACTTTTAAATATACAGGGTGTTAATAAAATATGGATACAAGCATATATCACATTAAATTTAAGTTGTTCGAAAAAACTCTCAGACACATCAAAAAGTATTTACTCCTCCAATTTTTTGGTGTACATTTGAACAAATTTCGAGATTTTCGTCATTTTTCGTGTTCTTGTGGAAGTATTAATTTTAATTCATTGCACCAATCAACCTGTGTAACCATTATTCAGATAACAAATAGAACAGGCATTGTTCTAATTATTTCATCAAATTGTGTTAACTAACTCTTATAGGTACGAATATTAGTTGCTCCTCTAAAAAGAACCTTAAAAACGAAATCGCCGCAATGTCAAAAAACAAAACAATTAGTGAATATGAACAGGGTTTACACCGTTGCCACGCTGCTTATGGTGAACATATTTCACAAGTAATTTAAAAATTTAACAAGATTTAACCCTTACTTGATGAAATAAACAGAACTACTTCTATTTCCTTTGTTTTCCAATCAACTGTTACAGAGGTTGCTTTATCAAATGAATTAAAAATAATACTTTCAGAAGAACATGAAAAATTACGAAAATTTTGAGTTTTTTTCATGTAACACAAAAAATGATACTAACATAAAGAGTACCCAAAAACGACATTAAAAATATATAGTGTCATTAAAAAAACCTCGATGACGTCACTACTTCAAAAGGGGAGAGAGAAATGTTAATAAGTACCCCATAAAATCTGCAAGAGTAAGTACTTTTTAAGGTGACCGAGGTTTTTTTTCTAAAAACCTAAAATTACCATAATACAAGCTAGTATCCATACTCCATTAACACCCTGTATAGATTATTATTTTACATCCCTGATTAATACGGAAACAATGGACAATATGAGGATAAAAAACTTATAGGCTGCAAGTGATGAACTTTTCTTGTATAATTGTTTTATATACCGAGATGGAAAGAGGGGAACATTTTTACAAAACTTTTCAATAAAAGTAAGACTTGCTCTGAAATTATTTTTACCGTCGATTGAGGTCTCAATCAATGCTTTTACATATCCATACTTATTGGGATTATCTACCCGATACATATAAAGTCGTGGAAATACACCAAGTCACAAGACAAAATAATGTAACTTTTTTAGTTACCTTTTGCATGTTTATTATTATTTCATACAGTTTTCTGGTGTAGTTATGTAATCATGACAACGAATATAAAATAATATCTAGTTAGACATTCAATCAATTTTCTAGTAATTTTCTTTCTCATCCAGTTTACTACAGATAGATACAGATAGATAGAGAAGGAATTGTGCCTGGGTGTATTTCCACGACTACATAATCTTTAAAGTTTTAATTGTTTTGGTAATCTGAATTGCAAAATTTCTGTTTAGATAGGTACTTCAATGTAGCTGTCAGGGAATTTTAATGTCTACAGGGTGAACATGGGAACTGGGCGACTATTACCAACTTTTTTATTTTTAAGGATACAAAAGCGGTTTAATGAATAAAAATTGTAACACTTTCCTCTCATTATGTTGGTGAAAGCGAAAAAACAATTACGCATCGCATATTTGAATTATTTGTTAATAAAATAACTTTTTTTTCATGGTAAGCTGTTCACAATTTGAATTAATGATTTTGATGGGTTTATCAATTGTTTCATGTTTACAGTTAGAAGATTATATAGTGGAGGTTGTAATAAATAAAAAAAAATAAATTAAAATGATTGATGAGCACTTACAGTATGTAATCATACATCCTACTATTTATAAGATCATTCAGACAATATTATTGTACTTCCATGAATATTTCAACATGGTACGAAGAATTTCTGGGCATCAAAAAATCCACTAATTAATGAAAACAGTTTTTTGTCAAAGTTTAATTTTTTTTAACGGAATACTAAATCTTGGTGTTTCTGAACAATTGCTATACACATTTTTAATTTTCTATGTTCTGACTACACGCTGAACAAAACAAAATTAAAGGTTCATAATGAATTTGTTTTACGGTTATAACAGAAGTGAATTGAATAACAGGTCATCGTAAAAACTTATTGCATAGCAAGTGTTGGTTTTGCCTGAGAGATGAGAATGGTACCAAATTTTTTATTTTTTTAGTCATTACCAAATGAGCATTCTGCTTAAATTGTATCACCATGAAATTTTGCACCTCAAAAATAATCGGGTTAAAGATTTGTATTGGTTGCTTAAACGCCAAATGCGATATAATAATAATAATTAGCACCATTTTGAAAGAAAATCTAGCAACCCCTTAAAATATGGTGCAGTGGGAGGCCTCTAGGTTATTTAAGATACCAAATGAGTTTCAAAAACAAAATCAATCAAATCAACTTTCTACACTTCATACAAACGCAAAATAAAAACAGACAACAAAAACTCCTAAGACAAACAGTGGATAGGTACTTTGGTATTAAAAGAAAACAAGCATGCTAAATTAAAACATATACATTTTGTGCTAGCATTAGTATTGTGAAATTTCGCACCATTCTTTCCTTAACAATTTGTTCTATCTCTGCCAAATCTGCAGAAGTAGCACCTTCCAATGACTTCAGTGTTAAACTAGACACCTGTGGGATAATTGTAGTAACAATTAAACATGATACGTTTACAAAACATAAACGAAGATAATGACACCACAATAGAGGGGAGATATTAATCATGCAGCCACGAACAGTAGTTTCATTCTTTGGTTATAACATCAAATTAGTGATTTCGAATGAAGAAGAATAAAATGCAATTTGTAGTGATGATTTATGAAATTAGTTATGTATTAAACTGTATAAAGTGTCAGCTTACTCTTTTACAAGAATTTTCATCTATTGTTGGCACTCCAGGCGGTCCAGCGGTAACTAAAATTGGTTCTTGAATAGGTTTCATAGGTGGAGGTAGTTCAACTTCATCGTCGGCTTCTTCACCACCACCATTGGTAAGTTCTGGAGCTGCTAATGTTGCAGTAACGCCTCTTAGCAATGGTGGTGCTCGATCTTCATCATCTTCTCCTTCTGATACTGATGTTTTGTTACCCATGTCTGTTGGTACCTGAAAAAAAAACGCAGAAACTTTATTGGTTGATATGTGCTTAGTATTTGAGTTTTTTATTTTTAACAGTAGAAGCAGGAATGGTACTGATCGGAAGCTTTGGTAAACAGCGGCGGCTGTGATGCCCTTCGCAGCGAACACGCAAAACAAATATTACGTATAACATACGTCAGATATACAATGATATAGTTTATTTTTTTTCGTGGGTTTTCGTTCAATTATAATTATATATTATTTTTTACTTTATTCCATGTGAAAAAAAATTTGTTTTTTTTAATGATCGTTTAGACCTAAGCCTTCCTCCGATGTTTTCTTTATTATTATAATAACATCTGTACATACACATCAAGCAGTAATAAAGAACATTTCTGAAGAAGGCTTAGGCGGAAACGATTGTAAAAACAATTACAATGTTTTATTAAATAAAATAAAGAATAATATATAATTGCCCCAAAAGCAACGAAAAACAAAGTCAACTGTGTAGAAAGAGGTCTTGAAAAAACAAAATAATTACAATGATATATATTGTCAAATATTTCTAATGTAGGTACCTATAAGTACTATATATGTATAGGCTAAAAATTACCATGCAGTTCTTACTTATCAAAATCAAAGCTGCAAATTTATAAAATAGGCAAAATTTGCTTCTTTTAAATTATTAGCAGCCGATACAACTTTAGCACGCGGCAGTCAGTAGAAGTTAAAATACTAAAATACAAAAAATGAGCGAAACACTTCGCCTGGACTTTCGTATACATTTAAATACATTGTTTTATATTTTCCAACACTTTCGATATACACCTGTCTAGACACGACTAGTTAAAGTAAATAGTTTTTATAAGTTGTAACATCTTGAAGCGGTTGAAGAAAGACCGACCGCTGCGCTGCGAGCATAAGGTTGGGTAAAATATTCGGACTGAATCAACGGAAGCGCGGAAATTGATATTTGAAAATATATTAATAACTCGAGTATTATTTTTAGCAAGAAATTACTCTTATTAATTTGTATTTAGAGTTTCAAAACCTTTCTGATTTTAAAGCCAAAATGCCACGTTTCCGTTTAAAAAAAAGTTATTTTATACCGTGGCCGCCATATTAAAATTGGAAACTCAAGTTTTTTTCTTAAATACAATCGAGAAGAATTTGCCCTACAACTTTGCTATTGGGTTTGCGAGTCTATCCGTTAAAATAAAAAAATTAGCCTACACTGAACATTAAACGACTAGTACAAGAATACAACTGCTGTAGAAAGTATGTGAAATTCTTCTAAGGACAAAAAGATTTTTAAGGGGCAAAAATTTCCATTTTTTGATTTTTTGTAAAAAGATTCTCCTAGAGCAAACAAAAGAAGAAATCAATTTTTTAATTTTGTAGCGAAAATTTTAGGGGGGAGGGGGAACAGTAGCCCCCCTAAATATTAAAGTAGCAAAAAAATATTATGATATTCGGATTTTGCTATCAATGATGAGATATATTGCTTTAACAGAAATATTTTACTGCCCCCCCGTTAAATAAATAAAAGGGTACCAATTTTCAATTTTCAAAAATTCATAGAGGGCGTCACAGTGAAATTATAGCAATGCGCAAAAAAACAAATTGTAGAAGATTCCCAGCTCTATCAGCTTAAAAAGTTTAAACAAAAACGTGTGGGCAGTTTTTGAGTAATATTTTTTTGAAAAATTCCAAAATTTTGGAGTGATGTCATTGCGATCGTTTTTATATTTTCAAAATTAATTATATTTCATGGTATACTACACTTGAAGGGCTACCAAACAAGATGTAGTTGATTCCAATCAGATAACTGGTTTTTGAGTAAATGGGCGTTAAAGTCGAAATGTTCAAATAATACTACATTGTCTCTAATGAGTTCTTTGGGAATAGATGAATTCGTTTGACATAGGTAAAAGCAATCGATATTTCTATGACGTCCGAAACAATAGTAATTTTCAATTATATTTTGATTTTCTCCGACCACATCGTCAAAAACAATTACAGAATTGGGTTTTGCGTTCATAGGTTGTGGGACAGCAGCCCCATCTTCGTATTCCTCGTAACCAATTTCTTTTATCGGAGTTAATAAATTCTTAAGATATGCATATTTAGGCTGATCTAGCGTCTTACAATATAAATAAACATTTTCAAATCGTAGGCCGTTGGGGTGTTCTATCAAAGTAACCATCACACTTGTTTTACCGCTGGCTGAGCTGCCCACGAAAAGCACTCTTTTACAATTCTTCTCTAGTAAAACACTATGCCTTTGAAATGGTTTTACCAATGACTTAGCATCGTGATATATGTATATCACTATTAAAATTTCCAAAATTCAGTTTCTGAAAAAAATGCTACCAAAAAAACATGTCTAACTTCCGCTTCCGGTTTCGGTTTTTTTAAAAGCTTATTTTGTCGGTGAATTTTTTATATACCCCCTCATTCCAAAGCACATCAAAATCGGTCCAGCCGTTCCGGAGATATGGAGCGTAACGGACCCACCCACACACCCACAGACAGACATTTTTTAAAAATTACTTTTTTGGGGTCCATGGACCCCCCCCCCCCGACTATTTCCGTTAAAATCTCAACTTTGAAATTTTGCATGAAATCAATACTTCCCTATACTGAAAGTATAGGAAAGTAAAAATAAAAAAAATATTTTATTTTTACATAATTTGTGTACCTGTTATTTAATGGAATTTAGAAACATTTCACTGAAGAATATACATAAACTATATTAACCTCAATATATAAACACTAAATTACCTTGTACAGCTAGTTTACGAGTGGGATTTTTATTCAAATTGCCACCAAAAAAGTAGGAATTTTACCTAAACTACTAGTTAAATTCCAAGAAATATTCAAGAATGCTTTTACCTGCATTTAGAGGTAAGATAAGAATTCCCTAAACCAGGTAATGCTTGTTTTAACCTTGGGACAATATTAGTGTGAAGCAGTACAAACAGTTTCAATATTTTTCCGGCGTAGGTGTTCCAAGGGCGTAGCAAGTAGTCGTGGGGCTCTTCTGCAGAAGATCGAAATAAGCCCCCCCCCGGCCGCAATAAAAATTATTTTACGAGAAAAATTGATTCTATAAAAACAAAAGAAATGTAGATAATAAGGTACGTGACAACTCAAAAACATTAAAAAAATAAATACAGACTTTCTTTCTGATTTATTCAAAATTCGCTAATGTTTGCATCCATACGTGCAAAAGGTAAAAACCACAGGGCTTTAATGGACTCTTTACTACCCTGACAGTCAGGTCACTACCCGCATTGTTGAAGCTTCTTAAGTCGCGTATATTTACACTACCGAATTTACCAATAAGCTAACTGGCTGCAGCCTAGGGCCTCAAGATTTTTGAGGCCTTAAGTTAGGGCCTCATTTTTCTTCATATATTGTGGGCTTCATAAATTATGCGTCTCATAATATTTGAGCATTGTGTAAAATTGGAATACCCCAAAGTATGTGCGACTTAATAACAATAGTTAGTAAAAATAGTGCTTATACAACAAAAGTA
The DNA here is from genome assembly GCA_958336395.1 of Ctenicera cuprea. Lineage (NCBI taxonomy): Eukaryota > Metazoa > Arthropoda > Insecta > Coleoptera > Elateridae > Ctenicera > Ctenicera cuprea. Next base: position 25,502,794 of record OY284492.1, on the reverse strand, counting down.
TACATAGCGTAGAGAAGATTTTCAAATTTTTGCTAAAATATTAACACTTTCGCTGCTAGCGACGCGGATTCGTGTTTTCAAACGTTACAACAATACGTTGGAGTATTTCTTAAAAAAGTTGAACTATATGCAAAATGCATGGGAAATTATATTTTTCAAGATTTCATCTCCCCAGGATACTTTGACTAATAATGTTCAAAGCGCCGGTTAGTCAAAAAACCATAATTTTTACGTTTAAAATTAAGCAGAAATCTAAATACAAATTTATAAATTCAATAAGTGTCGTTCTAATCCCCGAGTAACAACTACGTATTCTAATGTCTTTGTAGAGAAGCAGTTGAGGATGATGTCTTCTAAGCAGAAGTCCAGGGTTCCAATCCTGGTGGTACAAACTCTTTTTTTAATTTTTTTTGTTATCTAATTTTTGAATTGTTCTCATATTTTCATAAATTGAAGTTTTAATGTTCAATTATGTTATAATAATGAAATAGTTATCAATTTAATTATTTCATTACCTGAAGTAGTATATTTATAGTTTACTCCACAAATCGTTTTTTTACTGTTTGATTGTAGAACTAGTGAGAAAGTTAAATAAAAAATAAGTTTGTCCCACCCAGGCCTTCCGCTTAGAAGACAGCATCCTAAACCGCTTTTCTACAAAAACATTAGAATACGTTGTTGTCACTAGTAGATTAAATGGGCATGTATTGGATTTATGAATATTTATTTAGATTTATGCTTAATTTTAAATTTAAAAATTATTTATTTTATTAAGTGGCACTAGTAACGGCAAATAACAATAATACAGTGTAAATTCTTAGCCTAAGTATCCCGGGGACATGAAAAAAGTATAGAGAACGGTGTATATTTTTGTCAGCAGATTAGTAAAGTGTTATAATATCGTATTTTTAATTACCGTTTCTGAATTTAAGCCGAGGTTAATTTGGTGCAACGAAAAAAGTATTGCACGGGTAAACGCAGAGCATTAGGGTTGAACTTATTTATTACTACCACAGATAAGGTTAACACTACAGATATACGGTAAATATGTGAGCTATCGGCAGCTTGTTTTATATGATTAATAATCTGCAAAAAGATGGCGTTACAATGACAATTTATAATTAAGTCACAGATGACTGTAATTGAGCAGATTACTTAGCACATATTCAAACCAAAAGTTAGACAGCCATCTGCCATGTTTAATTGTCAAATCGCAATTTTTCGTAAATAATTAATATTGAAGCCAATTCTACTTAAATTATATTCATGATGTGACAGATGCACTCAAATCCCCGATAAACAGTTTCCAACACATTTCAACAGTAATAAACAAATAGCGATAGCAGCGCCCTAAAATTAGTCTGGTGCGTTGTAGCCAAATTAACGCTAATTTCGTATCCAAATATGAGCGGACATTTTGTATAAAGGGTCGTATATCTGTAGTGTTAACCTTATCTGTGTTACTACCCAACAGCGGACGTGTTATAGTAGGACATGCAAAAAAACCACCTGCTTCGAAAATTAACGTAGAGATCATGGAGGCGTGAAAGAATTGTACAAAATGTTATGAAATGGCAAATTGCATTACATCTGTAAAGCTTTCTTAAAAAAGGCAGTGGAATAAAAAAAAATTAATCCCCGATAGCGTTCGACCCTGCGCCGTACGTGCATTTTCCAACTGTGCTATCCTGCTGCTTACAGCAAACGCTGCAACATGGTACGACTGTCGTAGCTTTAACAAAAGGCTGTCAGTTCTCCAACTGTCGCGTCGGGGTAGTATACACCGTCAATTTAATACCTATGGGATGTTGTATTGTAAGTGTTTACGTATTAAATAGCCAATTCACTGAATGGGCAAGAGAGAATAAAAATTATCACCGGTGCAGAAATGGGTAAGATGAGGGGTTAACTCACAGAATGGGGAGAAATTTGCCAAAATCGTGAAATGGGCAAATTCACATTTATATAATTGAACATTCAACTGTAGACTTAAAATATATTTTATTATCATTTTATTTTTAATTAAGTGTGGGGCCTTAACAGGCTCACTGCAGGCTTGAGACCTGGGCGTGGCACTACTTTGCAATGCGATAGCATAGTTGCTACGTTTTTAAGGAGAAGTAAACAAATCTAATCATTGATACAGAAGGTCGAGGATGTAACTTTTCTAAGGATATTGGGCAGATTTAAAAGTCATTCAAATACTGGTGACTTTTTGAGTGTACTTTCTTGAAACTGTGAGTTGAATCTGCGTAAAATTTCAGTCGGTTTGACGCCTTCATTGGCGAGAAACTGAATTATAACACGCTGTTCCACGGTACAGCTGACATTTACATGTTGAATAACAAGTGAACAATTTCCACTACAACGATTATGTATTGTTTCCTGTTCAGAGTAGAGTACGTTCATCAGTAATGTGCTGAATAAATAATTGCACGAATCACTAAATTCAGTGTCACTGCGTAAATTCACGTTTAGGCGAGAACTGCCCTCGTACATATTGACAAAATTTCTAGGAAAATGTGGATTTTTCACTATTTTCTGTGCGGTTGCAGCGGTGTTTTAATGAATTTTAAGATTTGGACGATGGGAGCTACTTGTAGGCATTCACTTAAAGTATCAAAATTAATTGAATTACAAAGACGTACCCGTTTGTAAATTAATGCGAAATGGTATTGCCTACACACAAATGGAAATGAGCTAATTGCACCCTCAACACATACATAATTTATTGCCACTGAATAGGTAACGTATTAAATATTTCATAGGGTAGTGTTGCATAATCAAACATTTCAGTAATTTGTACAAGGCTCGTCAAATAATTTAGGAACATGATAATGAAAACGGAAACCGCAACTCTGTACTTACTTTAATGATGAGCAACAAACTAAATATATTTCATAAATACCGACTTCTTTAAACCAGCAAGATCTCTTTGGCTTCGTTGCAGTAATAAAATATTCATCAAAATTATGTTACGTTTATATAGGTCGAGCTAAAATATAGCAATATGAAGATTAAAGGAGGAAAATGGAACTCCGCCTTCGTAAATTACTAGCCACAGGTGGAACCTTTAATGTACCCATTTAAAATTCAAAAGTTTTAAAGTATTATGGGATACTTCCATCAAAAACCAAACTTTAACTTCGATGAAATTTCCGCGCGAGTGCGAGCCCGATAAAAACTGAACTACATACCAGTATAAGTATCTTCATGAAATTGTTCCTTGAACATTAAATTTACTTCACATAATAATTTTACGCGGTAAGGTGTATATGCATCAGCACTAACGACGCGACAAAAATAAAATAGAATTGTACTCAAGACACCAGATTTAATCGTACTGAAAAATTGGACTAGGTCCATTGGTATTTACTATCGTAAACTGATGTCGGCGCTTCGTACTCTATAAATAGTTCAGAGATGATCACATATTTAGGAAAATTTGTTTTCTTTTTAGGTAAAGCTAGTATTGGAAAATATTTGTAATATTTTAAATTACAAGAATGCAAAAGAACTTTAATGTATTACTCACTTTATAAAGGATGTTAAACATCAATAAACGTTTACATGCTTTACAGTTTTTAGATAAACTACCTAATTATAGATACCAAAACAAGTGTAACGGATATGAGATAGTTGTCTTGAAAATAAACCCAACATAAAAAGGATGAAGGGTGCTGCGAACAAGTAGATCTGTAAAAAATGTGTATAAAAAAGATATTTCTATAATAACGATCTGCAAATGAGGTTTCGACAATAACGGCTTTAAATTCTTCAAAGCTTTCGTTTGGAAAAAGAAAGATCAAAGGGCAGAAAGCCCAGTGCAAAACAACGGAGGAATTGAGGACATTTCCTTGTTTGTTTGGTTTCTCCATTGAAGAAGTCAACCAATTCGAAAACATTTCCAGCAAAGCATACTATCTAGAATTTAATTAATTAACGTATTATAATCAGTTGCTCTTAAATATGTATCTCTTCTACTTTGATTACATTTGTTATGTTTAAAGTTTACTCTGTTTATTTACATCCTATAGCAGTTATAAATTTAAAATTTTAAATAAATTAGTGGGTCAAGTTTGAATTAAACAGCTTCTTAGAACAATTGCATGCATTTCGATGGAATGTGCTAAAATTAACGTCCCATTAAATTTTTATTGCAAACAAATCCTAATAGACAAATAGACATTACATAAGTGTTTGTTTTAAACTGGCTACTCATCCTTTTATATTACCGATTCAATGAGTTTATTTTAAACTTTAAAGACCGACAAAATTACTGCTAAGATAATTTTAATTTCGTCTGTACAATACAATAAATGATAACTTGTAAATTATTAATGTTTTAAAAAGAACACAAACAGAATCTGTACGTTATGTTGCTCTACTGACAAGGAAATTGTTTTATACATTGCAAGTATGTACTCTTATAAATAGTGTTTTGAGGTCAATAAATTTAATAGTTTTGTCTAGTACATGTCAAAAGATATTCAAAATTTGCATTTTATTTAAGAAAAACTTTAAAAAAATTTAATTTTCCAATTTTTCTTGTAGGATGTTCACCTTCACACCAAATATAAACTATTTAGTGTGGAAATAAACCACTCAAGTTTATTGTACTATAATCATGTTGAGTGATTAATCTAGTTTACTTGCCAAATATTTTGATGAAATATTTTCTTTCTGGAATTTTCTATCAATATTTTGCGAAATCTTTTAGAGAAAAAATCCTGTTGTTTGATGAGCTACTTTATCTAGTACCGAAAACACATTATTTTAGAAAACAAAATTAGAAAATCTGGAAATTTTAAAAAGTAAGTATCTTGACTTGATCGTGAAACTCAAAATGGTAAAACATATTGCAAAAGAAACCCAATTTGATTTGGGTTGCTTTTAAATTACTAATTTCTAAAAAAAAGTGAACCTACTCAATGTTTTGCAATTATTAAAGATGACAGATTAATTCTGACGTCATCTGTTTATAGCAATAAGGTTAATTGAGTCCTACACATGGACTCTGCTCTTTGCATCGTTTTATACGAGGGCGGTATACTTCCGCTTACTATGTCTGGATTTTTCAATACTTTAGAAATTGTTACCTATCGTATTTTCAAAAGTATTTTTGTATCAAAGTTTTACATGTCGACGGTGACTATAAGATCACACTACTTCTACCAGTTTAGAGGGAACGCGAGCACTTTAGTTTAAAATGAAATGCTTTGTCGTCGCTCGTTTATTAAATAAATGGGTTTGAAATGTCGATTTTCAAAAATTCATTGAAGACATCACAGAGAATTTTGTGGACGGGGACACCAACCACATTGTAGCTCACCCAAGCTTCACGAAGCCACTTTAAAATTAAAAAATAATTGTTCGGCCAGTTTTTAATCAATATTTTTGGAAAAATACCAAAACTTGTTTCACATCAGTTTTCGCGTTGTTCCTAGATAACAACATAGTGCTCTTGTCCCCTAGGGTCAGAGCCGGATTTGCATTATTAGCACCCCCCAAGCAATTTAAATTTCCGCGCCCCCCTATGGAACGCCGTTTTACATTTTGTTAAACATTTATTGACGCCAAAAGATAATTGATTATGGAGAAATTTAAAAAATAATTAATTGATAACACAGAAAATTTTTCGTCAATAAAGAATTATCGACACAAGAACGCATTTTCACGGTAAAAAAATATTTACTGATGTCGGAAAATATTGACATCTAACATCGTAGTAGCGAAACCTTTGTCGGTTGTCACGCGAAATTAGGTGTCCATATTTGATTTGATTTAGTTCCCGCAAGTGTGCACTTTATACTTGTTTTACACCAAAGAATGTTTATACGTTCCAACTCGAGACCTATTTCATGTTGTGATTTTATGATTCACGCATCACCCATTCACCCTAGTGCACATGCCACATTTTTATTAATTATGGTCCAGCGCCCTCCTTTGGCAGATACGTTCCCTATCGGTCACGATTTGCAGTGTGGTTCTGGTATACACTGCTATCATAACTATCCCGTTAGGTGGCAGTAATTTCCGACGTCAAAGACTCATTTATTGACGTCAAAATTATTAATTATTAACGACAAACAATCACTTATTGTCGGCAAATTCATTTATTGACGTCTAATAGTATATTATAGACCAAGGTAGAGAAGACATTTTTCTCAGCTGAGCAGAATTAATTCCCGAGATGCGAAGCATCGAGGGAAATAAGTTGCGAGGCTGATAAGTCTTCTCTACCGTGGTTTATATATTATTTTTTCCACTACTAGCACCCTTATTCCTTTTATAATTAATTGATTTTACATCAATAAAAAATAAAATTACAAATGCAAATATGCACAAAAATAAAGTAGCCTTGCTTGAAAACAAGAGAATAGTTAACTCCAATTGACATTTATGTAAAATATATATTTTATAATAGTTGTTATAAAATGTCCAATTTTGATGATTTGAGTGAAAACTGCACTCCTCCTGAAATTAGGGAAGGCGCAGAAAGTGTTGGTGAACAGTTATTACCAGTAAAATCAAAAGATTTTTACATGAAAGTTTATAATTTTAAATAGGCAATGTGAGTACTAGATAGCAATTGTTTTCATTATTAACCAGTAGTTAATAATGAAATATTAGTGACCACTAGGAAAGAAATTCATCTTCTTGGCTCTAAAACAAAGTAAATAATGATATCGTTTAATGCTAGTAGTGGAAAAAAATAATTTGTTTATAGTTTGCCAATAAATTTTAATAGATAAATAATTTTATACGAAATGAGATGATTTTTAGACACCAAAAAATAAATTTCTACGTCAAAAATCTCAAAAAATTGTAGCGGTCACCATTTTAAAGCTCGAAATTTGATATCTACGACGACTGAATTTTGTGAAATTATAACCTCAAACCTTTGTTATTATGATAGCCCTAGGCAGAGCTGGATCTGCAAACAAGCAAACCTAGGCGATTGCCTAGGAACGCCAAACAATTTCCCTAAATCGCAAAGATAATTTTTATTTATTTATTTTTTATTATCCATACGTAAAAGAAATGCACGAAATATAAAAGTCTGTTCTATTTAGATTTTGATTAGAACGTGCGTTTCCTAAAAAATGAATTGCTAGATCGGCATAAAATTTGGTATAGTAACTTTCATAAGCCACGAAATGAAATTGTATGAAGGGAAACTAGATAATATGGAGAATGATGTCTGAGTTGCGTATAATGACCATTGGTAACTACTTGTGGAATATGTCAGAATGGTATTTTATACGATTCTAAACCAGAAATAAACTGCTCGGGAATTCTGCATTTTAAGCTCCGCCCCTATGTTCGTTCTGCACCGTGCTGCGGTGGAAATTTCAAACTCAGACACACCGTTTTACAAATTATCGAGTTTATCTACAAAACCATAAACATTTTTTTGCTGTATAGAATGTTACTAGCTATTCTTCATTTAATAAATTACTGCCAATCCCCTAATAAACTTTGTGCTGATTCCTCCCATTATTTCTACTTTTTCGTTGGGGAATCATATTTCGGTCAAAAATAGAATTTTCCCTTTATTGATATCGAAAACGTTCCGAATTTAAATGAGTGGGTTGACGAGCTAGACCAGGATACGTTCCGATATTATACCGGGTGATCATTTTCAATCCGGTACATAGGGCAAAAGCATTGAATTTTACCTATTTCAAAATTCCATATCCCCTGTCCGACTTACAAGATTAGTAATGATACCGACGGAAATACGGCATAACAATAAGATGTCAACTTCTATGACACTATCTTGTTTTATTTAGTATTTTAAAATGCTTAATTCTAAAATAAGAAAATATCTTGAGAGATAAGTGGATAACTATATTGTACAGAAGATTAATTTCTATTTTGACGTCATTGTAACGATAAGTTTAATTTTACTACGTTCGTTTAAATATAGGCCTGGAAAAGTGTGTAATTTAATTTCTTACCAAAGCAAGTAAAGAAGATTAATTACAGTGTCACCACATATCTGGTTAGGTTACAATGAGCTTAATTAGATTAAAAAATATAGTGGGTTACGTGGTTAACAATAGGTCTAAATTTTGTCAACTGTTTAATATGAAATATTATGTAATACGACGCCGACAAAACACGAATTAAAGAAACAAGGCCATTTTAAACATTGTCTCTCTGTTGTTCTAATATAAAAGTAATGTGTTTGTTACAATAATTACATCAAAGTTGCTCCAAAAGTATGAGTCAAATTAATGAGAATCATCAAATACAGTTCTGTACCAAAATAACAATTATGAAACTAGAAAAGTGTTAACGGATTAACGACTTTGACATCGAACAGATGCAAAGATTTAACTAGATTTTAGGTTTTCCACACTGAAGTAGTAGATTTCGTCTGTCCGATCAATTAACCGCAATATGTCAGGCGAAAGATTTAATAATTCGGGAATCAGGTCAAAATTAAACAAGTAACTCACGTACGTATGCTGATTGAACAAATCACTAGCCAATAAAAGTACAATCAGACATACTTTTTCGAATCCCGCAAAATAAGAACCGTAATTGTAGAGTTCCGGACGAACACTAACATTGCATGTGAAAAGTAAATGCCGTATCATCATCAGTTCCTGTTTGTTGAGGGAATGAATGTACACAAAGAAGTGCTATGCTAACATTGAGTTATTTTGATCCAATGTGTGAGTATTAAACTTTGACTGAACTGTGGGGTACTTTGTACAGAGAGCAATTATTATTGTTGCTATTTGCATGCGCGATGTTAATTAACCGAGTCAATCAGAACGAAATCAACAATAATTCTAAAGAAACCGAAAATTACTACTGAATCAATAATTCTTGTGCTTACATTTATGTGTTTAACATGTGATAAATATTATGATAAAAAAGTCTACCCTTGTTCTTATCAACAACATGAATAAATAAATATTTTACAAGGTTTCAATGTTACGGTCTGTTTACTAGAAAATATGAACTTCAAATGATAATATACTAGTGGTTTTCGTTAGTTTTCGTAATAATGACGGATAGTACATGGACAAAGATATGAATTTTCCAGAAAACAGCTGGTTTCAAAAATTTTGTATATATTTTAAGTTTTTGTTCTAAATCCAAATGAAATTGAAGTATCTTTGTTCATAAGTATCCAAAAAGTAACTACTTATATCGATAATCTGGTTTAATATTAAAAAACAAATTGTATATTTCGTAATAAAAATTATCCACCAAACTAAAATCAACCAACACAAACTTTTTGTTTTCCTGATTTTTTTAAACCGAACACAACACCCTCTTCACCACCCTGTTTCTATCTAAATGGACGTCTTTTACAACCCAGTCAAACCAGATTATGCTTGTGCAGTGGTACATCGGTCCTAGTGGCAACCTGGGGCTATTTCGAACCAGCCAGCTGCTTTTAGAAGTGGAAGTAGCTTAATTATAATTAATAGCTAATGTGTTAGTTAAGAACAGATTTCCTTTCACTAAATATTTTTTTAAAATTTATGGGGTCTTGAGTTTTATTTTTAGAATTGATTTTGGTGAAATACGCAGAAGCGAGTTTGAGAACCGGTGCAAATAAAAATGTTAAAATAATTGCTATGTTCCTATATGACAAGAAAATGATATAAATTCGGTAATAGTACCTATGAAACACTGGTTGTGTAAAAATCGAATACTATTAAAAACAGGAATGGACAGTATAGTCCATGCCAAAAGGATAACTGAACCTATAAGCAGCAAAATTTATTTTTCATTGGTCTAACCTAATGGTAAAGTGATAGCAACGCTCCAATGGCGGCTTGAAAGGGCAGCAACATGGGAAACACGGAAAGGAAACAATATCAGATATAATATACTCCACTAACCTAAAATGTATAATACCGTTTAGGTTTGACTACTACAGGAGAGCAATGTTTTTATAAAAAATTGCAGAGTGGCAATAGTTCAGATAAGCGCCTTTCAAACTGGCGGGCGTCGTTGTTCTTAAAACAGTATAGCGGCTATGCAAATCAACAAGATGCAACATACAAAACTCCCATGACAGTTGTTTTATTTGGTGTTCTTATTGGCATGATTATGTTATCGTATAAACAAACCTTCCTGTGGTATAAATGAACGTGCCAATTTTGATCAACTTAATAAAGCATTTGTAGTGTTCGGTTGTGATGAATTCGGTAAACAATACTTTGAGTTACAAAACTTCGCAGCTTCAAATAAAAGTACGGATTCAATAAATAAAGAATATGGGCAAAACCTTGACAAAAAAAAAGTATTAATCACGGGACTGGTTTGCGGGTGCGTTGTGCTTAATTTTGCTTTATTTCCATTTGCATAATAATAGTTTAACGAGGGAAGGTAAAAAAAAACATTTGCAGCACCGACAATTTTAATGGCTTATGAAAAATAATAGAATACAAATTTGGGACACTACACTTGTGATTTTATGGTCTTTCAAACTGGCACCGTTGTTTTTAAAACAGAATAGCGGCTGTGCAAACCAACAAGATTCAACATACATCTTGTGTTCTTATGATCATTTTGATGTTATCGTATAAACAAACCTTCCCGTGGGATGTCAAGGTGGTTTTCCACAACCACCTAAAATGAATGTGTCAATATGGGTAGATGTAATAAAGCGTTTGTAGTGTTTGACTGCGATGAATACGGTAAACAATAGTTTGAGTTAATAATGCACAGCTTCAAATAAAAAGTACGGGTCTACTAGTGTCCTTACTTACAAATTAATTAATATAGTGATAGAACAAATAAAGAATATGCGAGAAGTTTGACATAAAAAAAGTATAAATTTCTGGACTGGACTTACGGGTGCGGTTTGTATTTTTCTACGTACCTGGTTTTAAAATATTTACGAGGGAAGGCAAAAAAAACATTATTCATAGCACCAACAATAATTTTAATGACTTAGTGGCTGACCATTTACTGAATCGAAAAGTAAAATTTTAATTGTTTTAAATTTGTATCGTCCTCCCGTAGAAAACGTTCATGTGCCGCCACTGAACAGCACAACAACAATCTAAACCTATTTTCAATTTCTGCAATATTTAGCGGGGCTATCCTTCCTTTCACCTCCACTTTTTGGTTGAGTAATTTGATTCTCTGACCGCCATTATACCAGTTAGTCTTCTTACGTAAAAATAAGAAATTCTAACACCATTCGTTAACACGAAACACAATAAAATAAAATTTTGGGTAACTACACTTGTGGTATGGTATTTCAAACTTCAAATGAGTAGTTGCACGAGCCTGAACATAAAGTAACCGAGCATGCTAAGAATATTACCCTATTATGTAGCAACTTTGGGGATAAAACTTTAATACATGGTGTGTTTGCCATAACATGTAACTATTTTTAAAGTATGGGAAACTACAAGCAAAGTGCTTCGTCTATTTGTTATTAAACAATGTTCATTGGTAATAGGAAAAAAGGTGTTTATTGTTGTGCAGCATTATTATATAAGTTTAAAAATCTCATGCAACTAAATGCGAAAGTTAAAGGAATTTCAATTGTTTTTAAGATAAAAACGCTAGAAACAGATTAACGTCAAACGTGTTAACGATACGATTACATTAGAAGAGCGCAGCACTTTAAGTCTTTACGTAAGTGGAACCTTGTTTAATCACTACAAAAGCTTCCGGTGTTGTTAGGTAAGGTCAAGTTCTGTTATAAAACCAAGTTGTAATGTAATTACTAATTAAACAGTATATTATGATTAATTTCTCAACAATGATAACAAGTGATTTCAGATTAGCAAATCATTAATTTTAAATTAATAATAGGAATTTTCGATGAATATTTTTTTGAAAAAAGCAAAAATATTTCGAGTATGCACCATATGCCAAAAATTGCAGTTTAAATTGGAAAACAATGTTATAAAACCACAACACGTTTGTTGTTGCAGATAATGCGTACTTTGACATATGCAAGGTTTATTATTTCAAGTAGGGGAATTACAATGTTTACATTTCATTCTGTACGTCGCTTAACTCAATTAGGAATACAGGACTGTGTTTGTAAATTATTCAATTCTTTTTTATGTTTCACCTAACAAAATTTAAATTTGATAACGGAATTATTTATCGAGTAAAACCGGTTAAATTCTTGAAGAAAATAGCCGTTTTAATTTTATCGCTTTGTATTTTTTATTATACACCTGTTTTATTTACCGTTGTGTTTTTAGAAAAAACATACTGTATTTGTAGTCACTTATAATTTTTGGCAGCCGTTGCGAGTACTAATCAATTACTAATTTAATAAGTTAATTCATAATAATTAACAAATGAATAAATAGAACATTCATAAGTATCTGCTTCCGAGGAAATTCTTCTCAATTTTTTGAGAGAAGAAAATATTTATACAGGATTGTTTACTGAAGATCACCACTATGCGCATTTTTTAAATACGACTACGATTAATTAGTATCTACAAAAGATGGGGAAAACCGTAAGAATCAAATTATAATGAAAACACACACGCAAGCGATGTCAAAATGTTATTTTTTCAGAGTATTGATTTAATAAAACAAACTAATTCAAGAGCTCACCTATGAATTAAACCACAACCAATGTATGCAAACACTCTACTACTTCCGCGAGTTTCTAGACGACCTTGAAAACGTTAATTTAAATAAAAATTATATTATGCAATCACGCGCCGAGCCTGTACGACAAAATGAATCACGTTCATCTAGTAAAATAGGACATGGTGGTGGTTGGTACAACTGTTGGATGATAAAATAGATAAATTGTTACAATGTTACCTTTATTCTCTTGTCTGACCCTGTCTTCTTTAGTGGTGGACGGTCGGACGGTGTTTGAGTTTTCTCCACTTTACCCTGTGACAGTTTTCGGAGCGGCGGTGGCAACCATTTCCGGCTGAAAAAACAAAGTACACTTGCATTAACAACACGTAATATTTCAAAGAGTTCACGTACACTCAGTGCCAGTAACAGCATATAAAATTTACTATTATATCTCGAGTTTGTTAAAAAATAAATGTTTCAATATTTCTCAGAAAAATAAATACCTTGGTGTTTCGCAGCAACTGCAATTTTTTTGGAAGAAACGTTTTAGCTTTCCCATTTTCATTACAAATGATGGCAAAATCACAGCAACATTCACTCAACTATGGTTAATGTATGTACTACAATTAACGTACAGGAATTATCAACAACACATGACATGTCTTATTGTCTTCAAGATAAGATTAAATAGGCGAGTAGTAGGAGTCGGTCGGTGCTTTGTACTGATCACGTAATTGTTATTAAAAAAAGCCACACAAGTATACAGTTTGCAGCGTTAAGTTTCCTGCTGTACCAAGATACCAATGACAAAAATATTGGGAACATTATCAGTCATTCCCTCAATAACATTTTTTTACAGCTGGGGGAATACACCCATGTTTATTTTTCAGATAGTACCGGGAAGCACTTCACATCTTTTTTGAGAATTTTTATGAGTAATCGCTTAGTACAGAGTCTAGAACAATCGACTTTGTCCGGTTTTTAAGCACCTACTTAAACTGTGATTTCATTAGCAAAGGCTGTCCATTTTTAGTGATGCAAACAATAAATATGATATACAGCTAGGCAGCAGGTAGGTGTTGTGAAAATAGCTTATTAATGAAATTAAATTTTGCAATACCCATTTTTGCAATAATTATAAATTATTACCAGCAACTTTAGTTTGGTAATTAATAAAAAATTAATGAATTAGCAATCGTTGTGAATTGTTTTTTTGCATGCTCGAGTTAATTTTAAAACCGAAAAAAAACAGAATTACCTAACAAATTAATTTTTTTACATAGGAATAATTATACAAAAAAATTAACGCTACCAACGCATAATTAAAAATTTTGAAGTACAATGTAACTATAAGGAAAACTGATAATATAACGATAACGCAGAAATACGCATTGTGTCAAAAATCCACGAATATCGCAAAATAAATTTTCAAGAACAAAAATCCACATCTGAAACCACCAATATAATTAAAATTAATTTAATTATCTACGAAAAACAAAAGTTTAAGATTGAAGTGCTTATTTTGCAATTAAGATAACGATTTTCTAAAACAAATTAGATGTAATACCTACTTAACTTTTTACACGACCTGATGTATGCTAAATTCAAATTGTGTTTTCTTTTGTGTCTATCGGAGCAATGAGCAATATTGCATTATGATGCAAATTTTCGAATTTCAGATTTTAACGGAAATGCCGGTTTGGGGTACAAGCAGCCCAAAACAGTGGTTTATAAAAAATGTCTTTTCCTATATCTCCAAATCCCCTTGGCCGATTTTTACAAGATTTGGTATGTGGAAGATTTTAGTTGCAGGTACTTCTTTGTAAGGTTCGATAATCGGAACCAGAACCGGAACAGTTTTTTTTGGTATACATTTTTTATTACCATTATTTTTTTTTATTTTGAAAACACCCAAAACTTAATAAGTATAATCAAGCGATGTAAAAATATTTTTTGAAAATACCTAAATTCTAAAAAATCCAAGCTGCTTCAAATTTTGGACATTTTCAAAGAATTATTCCTCAAAAATTGCCCACATCATTGTTTTTAAACTTTCTGAGCCGATAGAGCTTACAGTGAACTGTTTTTTTACTATTTCGCAAATTTTATTCTTTACTGTGACGCCCTCCAGGAATTTTTGGATAATTTAAAATTGATCAATTATTTCATCAAAAACACAAACGCCAAAATCGTTAGAAACTAAACAATTCAATAGAACATTTGAAGTACTTTATTAGGGTACACAAGAATTTTAAAAATTAAGAAGAAGAAAATGTAACTTTTCAATATCAATTCCGGAAGTTACGTGATTTTAGCTACGCCCATCAATTAGGTCATTGCACCTATTTTGGAAATGTCGTCTAGAGATCTTTTGTACCCAAGTTTTGGGGTACGTATTTTTTTTTTACTAAAACTCAATATTAAAGATTTTACAACGATTTTGATTACGCTCTTCCCGAAAATGTACGACTACATGCCGGATATCGCGGGTCGGCTGCAAACAATTAAAAAATATATTTTTTACTTCAAAATATATTTTTTTAAGAATCATGAGGCCGTGCGTGAGCACGACTCCATGATTCTCAGCGCACTTAGTCCTATTCACCGGTCTAACATATCCCACCCCGAAAAGACATGCAACCCAACATACACACCACACACACCGTCCATGGACACGCCGGGTTCAACTTATTCAGAAAAATTTCCGACGGGCATAGGATTCGAAACTACTGCCGTTGGGAGTCTAGTTCTAGAGGTTGGGACTCTAACCACTAGACCACCCGCTGGCCCTCAAAATTTTATGAAAACGTATGTGTTTATATAAAACAAAAAATTAAAACGAGAAATAAAATAATATAATACAACATATTAGTTATGATGATGATTCAACCAAGTTATTACAGTCGCCTTCGGGCCGACCTCGCATTGTATGACAATTTAGAAAACATAATTTCCTATAAGAGCAAATATGGAATTTATATACTGTTTGCAAACAGATTCCTTGGCATTAAAGAAAACCAACGACGACACAGCAAGTTCTTCAGGCAAAAATTAGAAGGCGGGGTGGAGGGGCGAAATTAACCCCCCTAAAAATTGGTGCACCTAAAATTACTCATGACCTCATGAGCAATTAAGCTTAAACAGAAATTTTTTTATCGTCCCCCGGTTGTATTAAATAAAGGGGCATTAATATTCGATTTTTAAAAATTCATTGAAGGCGTCACAAAAAAGCTTGCGGGCCGGAACCCGAACCCAATTGTAGTTCATCTCCAGCTCTATGAGCCTAGAAAGAAATCGTTTAGCAAATTTTAGATCAATTTTTTTAATTCCTTAAATTTTGAAGCGAAAATCCCAAATTTCAGTTTTTTCCAGTTCTTTCAGACACTAAGCAAGTCAGCTCCAATTTCTTTTTAGATTCATAGTAGGCATAATATTTCACAACTTTACTTCACGAAATTTAACCGACGTCGTATCCCTTCCAATAAGCGAGATCCCATTAACACGCAATTTGATACAACCAATTTAAATTTTGATACTTTGATAACCTTTTCACAACAAGTCACGAAGTTATATGACATATCCTTTGTATTACTGGTTGTCATATGCCACAACGTATTAAAAAAAATAGTTTTAAATAAATTTAAATTTGAGGCAAGAACCTAATTAGCTTTAATTAAAAGTAATTTTTTCATTCTTTCATATTCTTGATAACTCTTTAAATAAAGTATTTATATTGATTTATAGCGAGACCGAAGTCCGAAGCGCATCTAATCAGTTGTAGGGCAGGCAGTTCCGTGTTCGCACGCGGTTTAGCGAAATACGATATGCGACATCGTATTGCACAGGCTGTCGCAAAATCAAATCACGGCTGGGGTATTCCCTTTTTGTAAATTATTTAATTCTTTTTTTCTTGCTTTATTATTTGTTAAAAAAAGTTATTCAGTCATTCATTGCTGCGAGAATACCTAAAACGTAAAAAGTATGGGAAAACACCAGCGATTTGTTTTGCCCTTGTTTTGGATTTGGACCTCCAGGAATTCAAAAAATATCATTGACAAAATCAGTTTAGTTCCGAAACCGGAAGTTAGACATGTTTTTTTTGGTAAGACTTTGATTGGAAACCGAAATTTACAAACGGAATACGATAGAAGACCTTAACCCTTGAACGGCGAAATTATTTTTTCTTTTGAAAAAGACGGTTGTGCAATAAAATTAATATAATACAGTTTAATAGTCATATATTGAATAATTAAACAAGCCTTCATATCCCACATTTTGAAAAAAAAAAAGGCGTTACCATATGGTAACGCTAGCCTATTTGAGGGTACAAAATTTTCAAAAAAATAAAAAATTCAAAAATCGATAAAGAACTTTATTAACAAAAAAAATTCACTTTTTATGGAAGATAAAGTTGCACTCCAAGCATAATCCAACATCGCATTTAGAGCACATTGAGCGTACACTTGATGAACATCCTTCTCCAGCACATCTCTTCCGCTTCTTATTTTGTGTAGGCACTAGCAAGTGATCACGTCTATCATAGCGTAAATTATCGGATACGTGATTCAATGTAATACTGGATTTGGAAATAGATGGTCTTCCCAGACCTTTTGGCAAAACTTTATAACTGCTCAAATAGGTTTGAACGATTGCTCTTCTGAATTCCAGCTGACTACATGATGTCTTGGCTTTACAATGTCTATTCAAACACCAAGCGTTGACTATTGCCACATCTAACAGCCAAGTAAAGATGGCCCACCACCATTTCTTCCTCCTCACACTGATTCGGTACCTAGACAGGTTTTCGTCCATCAAGTCTGTACCGCCCATGAACCGGTTGTATTCTGTTATAACAGATGGTCGCTGTACTTGAACAATTTTTTTGTCCTTTTGGGAGTAACGTTTCACCATCGAAAGAGGAGCCACACCATGACATGTCGAAGCTGTTGTTACGGCATTGTTATCCATCCACTTCACTAAAATAATACCATCTTCTCTATCAATTGATGAAATAAACTCCCCTCTCATTTTTGATTTCACAAATACTTTTTTCTTTGGCAGTGGGCAATTTTTGGGAATTCGGTTATCACGAATCGTTCCGGTACTGTCATATCCTCTAATCTTGAGGTAAAATAAAATGTTGAAGCCAGTAAATAGGTTGTCAAAGTATAATTTGAATGGAAGATGTTTCATGTTGTCTGGTAACTCATCAACCACACTTATAAGTGGTGCAGCACATTTACCAAATTCCCGTTCATAGGATTTATTGCCCCTGGGATTTTGACCCTGATACATGTCAAAGTTGACTAGGTAGCCTGAACTTGTATTGAGGCACCACATCTTATAACCGAATTTGATGGGTTTTCCTCTGATGAACTGTTTGCATGAATGCCTTCCGAAGTACTTGATCATTGATTCATCAAAATCCAAGTGTTCTTCTGCAACCCAATTTTCAATAAACCGGGTTTTCAATTTATCCATTAGCGGGCGTAATTTCCACATTTTGTCGTTGGGATCAGGTTTTGTGTTGTCTGCGCAGTGCAAATATCTTAGAATCTGTCTGAACCGATCTCGTCGCATGGCGTCAGTAACCATAATATTTTTTACATCATTTTGAGATTCCCAATAAAAATCCCTACCAGGTAATTGATTGTAACCAGTGAGAATTAGAATAGCAATTGCACATTTCATTTCTTCTGCTGAAATTTGTGGATCAGGGTTATTTAAAAACAATGCATATAATGTAGACTGCTCCACCAAGAATTCTATAATTTCATTGACGATAAATTTTTCAAAAATTTCAACGAAAGACATTTGTTCATATTTGGAGTAATCTGGTTTAGGAAATTGTTTTCAGCGGGAATAATATCACCATTGATCCACGTTATTCCATTAGATCCCGGGCGTTGAAACTGCCGGATGTCTGAATTGTCGGGGTTTTGAATACGATTTTCTGTGTCTGGGGCACTTTGGGAATAGTCTACTGAATTTTCTTCAATAGTACTGTCATTATCTAGACCATAAAAACCAGGGAGAAGTTGGTTATTCGTTAGTCGTACTTCCGCTTTAGCACAAAGTTGGTTTCTTGAGAGATTGTCAACAAGGCCAGACCCATCCTCGTCCCCGGAATCTTCATCAGTCAAAGTATTTGAATCTGGGGGCTCCACAAACACTTGGTCTACGTCCACATCATCGGTATAAATCATTTGCAGTGCTTCTTCTAAAGTCAATCCACCTCTGTGAGCAATACACCAAATATTTAATAATTATTATTTATTATTTAATAATAATTATTTAATAATAATTCGATAATTGGCTGGCGTTACCACATGGTAACGCCAGGCAAAAACTGAACCCCCAGAGCCAACACGTAATAATAAAAACAAAAGCATACATCCGGTGTATAGATCAATCATTTACCACAAAGGCATGGACCCATTTCTGACTAAATAGTTGATACATATAAAATAGTCATACTTACGTGAAGCGGACGTCCATGGTTTTTGAAGTTCGTATGTAGCGGTAAATGTAAAATTCGCAAACAATTTTCAGGAAACACTTATTGTAAAAACTGGAAGCACATCGACTTCTTCAACAATCTGTGCACGAGTTGACATAACCTCAACCATCTTAATTTAAAACTCTATTTATAGAGAGCGCCACAATTCGGAAATGTTTCGTTACCATATGGTAACGCTAGCCGTTCAAGGGTAAGGTAAACCCAAAGCACCTTTCCAGCTTTAAAATGAAGGCCACAACAATTTATTGAAAATTTTGACTATAATGCCTATAGTTGCATAAACTTTCGTAATTATAATAGACCTAGGCGAACAGTATGATACAATGTAGCAGAATTGTTAAAAAAATAACTGTGAAGTGAAAAAGATTTTTAAAATTTTGGTACTTTTAAAAATTATATTCCTCAAAACTTGGCCAATAATTTCTACGTGACGCCTTCTATGATTTCATGCCTCTCATTCAATAAACGGGGTCGATAAAACATTTCTGTTTACGCTAAAATGCTCATAAGTGGACAGTAGACTAAGATTCAAAAGTAAATTGTTAGAGGCAGTATTATTTACGTGAGAGGGTGGGTAATCTTCCTACTTCCCCAAAATTATTTTCACAAAATTTAATAAAAAAAATTATGTTTTCTCATAAACAAAAACTGGAAATTTGATTGCTTATCAGTTATAACGCGGTCCTTCCCGTTTCCCATTTTAGCACATATTTAAACCACATCACCTTCATAGCAGGTAACAACTCCTACGCGATGCAGCTACAAAACCCTTCGTTATGCGCCGCCACTAAGGTAAAGCAAACTTCTCATTATTTAAATTACGCTACACACTGTTGTAATAAAATATATGAAGTTAATAGATATTTTCGTTATTTGATTCATTTATTTCTGATAAATAACGTCCCAAATAATTTGTTTTAATACATTTTTTCCAGTGCGCCGGCGGTTTAATAAGTTAGTGTTGTTTTATGGTATATTATAGAACCTTCTTTAAGATAAATGTTTAAAACAAATTGTTTCCCACCTATTTGAGTAAATCAAAGAAGACTTAGATAATGGACTATATTTGAACAAAAAACTTTAATTTTCTGATTCGTCATTTGGAAAAAAATATATGTATTTATTTTTATTTACCGTCGGTCTATTTCCGCTGCTAAGGCTACACATCGACGCTAGGGAATAAGTCCATAACACCTGGGAGGGTTTTAATTACGTATGCATCAAAAAACGTCCTGAGTTTCAATTAAAACCAAGAATTTTAATAATGTTTTTTGAGCTTCTAAATTATTCACTATAAATGATTTAATAAACCAATCAACACATTTACTTTTAAGTTAAACTTTAGCAGTTTAAATTGAGGCTTAAGATAGTTGTCCAGTTGCATGCTTGCATATACGCAACTGCATATTTTAGAAATTATCGGCAATATATACATATTTTTAATGCTTTGAGCATTAATGCACGTTATACGGTATATTTCGGTTTAAGTTGCATAAAATACACGCCTATATTGGATGTAGAAGGTACACACATTAGGTGAAGTAAGAACAGTTTGTAATTTCTGGAACACATTTAAAAATTACTTTTTAAAATTATCCAATCCGGAATATTTATATTACATATTGTTGTTATCAGTGCGACCGTGATTTTTATATTAATTGCAATAAAGAAATGTGCGACATCTTAACCCAATTAAAAAAATTACAGAACTACCTTGTTTTTTGCTTAGAACTTATATAAAAAAAGCATGTTTTTATCGACATAATTATCGATTATTTTTAATTTATTTGTGGTATTGCTGTTTATAATTAAGCACTAGGAAAATGCAATATATACAAGCAGATGTGCAATCAACACATTGGACAAATATGAACTTAAATATGCGCTTCACTGACAACGTAATTGTGTTGTTGCTGCGAAATATCACGACTCCGAAGGAGGAGTGATATTGCCGTGCATCAACACAACTGAGTTCGTCAATGAAAGAAAGAATTATAGAAGATTTTTAATTCACGAGAGGATTTGTTTAGAATATTACACGAACTAAATATTAAAACACTTTAGTTGGTATAATTTATTTGTTATTTACTGACGTACAAACACAAATTTACGTACAAATTTAATTATTAAAAGCAAAATTTAAAAAATGTTGATGTGATTGCTATGGTTACAACATATACCACCAGAGGTTCCTAAAAAAAGTATTATCGGATCAGTCAGGATGTGATTGGTTAAGATCCTGAAAATAAACGGCTACCAGTGGCTGTTACAATGCGAGGGGAATATTAATAAGGCTTTAATAATATTCTTCTGCATTAAATTTAGAATCCAGTTTAAAAATTTTTAGTTCAAACTCAAACATATCTCATAAATAAAAATGCTATCTTGTAATTTCCCTTAAAGTTAAAGTCTTCTATTTTGCGAAGACACGACGGGTTGTTTTAAAATATCTCGTTATCTTGAAATATCGGAAATTTAAACGATACTGTCCTATTACACTGTCGTAACATTTACTTTGCTTTTACATAGATATTTTCAGTATTTATTGAATATAGATCAAAAGTAAACATTTAAATTCGTCATTTTGATATGGGTGTGGATTGAAATCAAAATTTAAATAGTTATATGGCGAATTTTGCAATATTGGTTTTCAATAAAGTGATATATAAATAAGGAAGGTATTCATCTGTATTTCTATGATAACGGCGTTAACAGTAAAATATATTACAAATTATACTTGTATTTTTTAAATTTGGCACGCTGTACCTGTTGGTGCTTTTAAAACCACTGTTGGTAGACCCTGTATATGCTATAACTGTACGGATCCTCATTCGTCCCCAAGGAAATTAGCCCTTTTTATTTAAAATTTACATTTTTGAAGCCTTTGTTAAAAAATAAAAATTTTTGTCTGCTGGAAAAACGTTTCTGAAAATTCGATTAATTTCTCTTTTACCATAAGAATTTAAATTCCAATTTGAGAGACCTAATGGCAAATCCCTGCTGATTCGAGGATTTCTAACAAAACGCGAAGTAACCGCTATAAAATATTGTCTTGTGAGTTTTCCAAACTTAATCTTATATTGCACCTTAATTTTGCAATCGATGAAAAATAAGGTGGAACTGCACAAAATGCAGAATTTCAAGAAAATTTGAAAATCTTTTAATTGAAAAAAGTTAAAATACGTATCTTGTAATGCAATGTATTATTCAAGATTTGCCAACGTTTCTATTCCCTCTACCTGTATTTACAATTTAAATTCGAAATTTACATCATAAACTAAAATTTTTCGTATTTCAGTTGTGGTAATTTAGAAACCGAGAATTCAACCAATTACAGCAACGTTTCAAAAAAACCGTTTTTGCAAGGTGAAAATAAGACAGACACTTTGACTAATACTTCCCTTAGAAAATTTATTGAGAGGTTACTTCCGTGAAACATAAATCAACCGCATAGCTCAACAAAACTAAAGCAAAACCAAATTGGAATTGAGCTGTTCCGGTTTTTGCAGGCGAAAAACACCGACGATAAGGAGCTTTACCGAGAAACAGGGCTCCCATTGTTTTAGGTATCCCGCGTTAATAACAAGGCGGATTATCCCTATCTACTAATTTCCGTAATATTTCAGCCGATTATTACACGAATAATGTGCTAATGTATAAACTATGTATTGTGATAGGATCTGTATATTAAATTTTGACGCGTGTCAAAATACACCTTTATTATTTAAGTATTCAATACTCAAACGTAGTTGATATGCAAACGGACATCGGTTCAATAGTGGAATAGGGTTGAAACAGAAGTAATAGGTTTAAGCGATGATATGAAAGGCAATTTTAAGAAATCAAATTATAAAGTAAAAATTAATAACATAAACAACTCTTGGCAGATAAACGAAGCTTAATTAAAAACAATTTTATCTTCACGGGCATGGGTCATTCACACTAATTTTTCCAATTTAATTTTAAAGTTATTAAACCGTAAAATTATGATTATTCTTGTACTAGTCTTTTGTTTAACCACGTTACACAAAAACGTTAAAAAAATTGTCTGTAGGATATTTTAGTTAAAAATATCTGGAAGCTTATTTAGTTTTAAAAAATTCACGGATGTTTTAACGAAGGCTCCTTATTTTCATTTAGACAGGATAATGAATGTCCCGTTTCCACAAAATGTAACTGGATGGAAGAATAAAATTGCTTCCATTGCAATGGTCAGTTCGGCAAACACATCATTACGTGCAAAATCCAGACTGACCTTTATACGACTAGCTATGTTTGGAAAAATTGGCGGCAATAACTACAAGCGCCCACTTCTAGGTTATTTACGTAAATACGAGATTAAAATATATAAGTGAGAAATAAATTTTCTAGAGGAAATACGAATACCTGCATTTGAGCAGCAACACTTCTAAACATTGCAGCATAACGCGTCGTTGGCAGCACGGCGTAGATTTTAAAACTAAATTATAAATATAATACAGTAAATTAATATAGTTGCTCATTTAACGCTTGCAATAAAACTGAGGATATCACAAAAAGGTCATCGGCAGTTGCGTGTAGTGCTAGTCAGCCACGCCATTCTCGTTTGCATATCACAACACGAAAACGGAACATACACGTGAAAAACATCGCAGCCACAGGTTATTATAGCTTATTAATAATAACAGCCCTTATAAAACTGCCATGAAATATAAAATCCATTATCTGAAATTGCATTTTCCCGAGTCGGATTAAATGTGTTTGATTGCTTGTGCCACTTACAGTAATAACACTTCACCATTAGTGAAAATATTTAGATTTACACGGTAGGTCAGACTGGTGAAAAACTGTTTAATCGGAAATTAAAAATATGGAACTGTACCTATTACTATGAAAATTTCCACACAATTGATTAAAATTAAGATTACTAGTCTACTATAATAACGGGGCTACAATTTTACAATTTTATGCAGTTATAGCTTATTAACAATAACACCCTTTATAAGACTGCCATGAAATATAAAATCCATTATCTGAAATTGCATTTTCCCGAGTCGGATTGAATGTGTTTGATTTCCTGTGCCACCTACAGTAACACTTCACCATTAGTGAAAATATTTAGATTTACACAGTGGGTCACACTGGTAAAAACCGTTTAATCGGAAATTAAAAATATGGAACTGTACCAGTGTACCTATTACTATAGAAATTTCTACATAATTGATTAAAATTAACATTACTAGTCTACTACAATAACGGGGCTATAATTTTACAATTTTATGCAGTTGTGTATGAAACCTTTCGAGTTGTTCAGCATAAAACTCATGTACACAACTCATGAATTATTCGTCGGTGGCGAAAACCTCAAAGCTCTTTTGATTTTTCAAGCGAGAGAATTTATTACAATTTGACTTAATGCATAGCAAAAAACAGGTTTTACATATTGCTACCCTCTACCATAAAAATTTTACACAAAGGCTGTTTGGTCGATGTATTAAAATATTTCTTTTTTACAACCTACAGATCTATTTTAGTGAATTATTTATTACCGGCCCGTTTCTCCTGCTAAGGCAATAGACCAACAAGTACAAAGTTTGCAGATCTGTTTGGTTTATAAGCTATAATATTAAGGAACACGTGTATATTAAAAGTTCCGTTTGACTGCTCTTCATACAACTAGAATTTATATATCCGATTGGATTATTTTCAATTATTTAGAATAAAACCATTTAATCAAACTGTCATGTAACAACTTCGAGCACTCAAATTTGAGTACAGTTTAGGAAGAGTCAGCGGAAATGACACTTTTAAAAGTTAGTCGCAGAAAAGTGTCATTCAATATCAGCCGGATATAAATTATCCACGGCGGAAAATATGCTAATAAAAGCCACACTTCAACAAACATAATGGGAGCGTTTGACAGCTTTAAAAATTAGCAAAACACGTCGCCTGGACTTGCATGTAAGCTTTAAAAACATTTACTTTTCCTATTTTCGAAAGTATCTTTGTACAACGTTGCAGTACCAACAGTAGTGGCAGCGGTAAATGGCACGCACGTTGATTACTCAGCGAAGAGCAAACCTAACACACGTCATACAAATATATTCCATTTGTTTGCTGCCCTGCATAAAGATGGGAAGACACCGGTCGTGCAACGAACACATAATATGAAATCGCTAAAAACCAGCCAAATCATAATCTTAACGTCGTTGGTCCGTTCGCAAAATTGTTTATGAAGAAAAACAGATTTTTGCGATTTTTCGTTTATTCGACCCAAGAGGAAATTCGCCAGTCAAAAATTGGATGGGAGAAGAATATTACCACCATAAATATTGCTGCACCTAAAAATTAACTTATGACTCTTATTCTATTGCCAATCACCAACAATATCGTGTATACAGAAACGTTTTAACGTCTCTATTTATTAAATAAAAGGCAATGAATTAAGATTTAGATAAAACATAAGAAAGCGCTAATGAAAAACTGGCGGGTTCAGACAACATTGTAGCTCACCCGCAGCTGTATGAGTATTCAAAATTATGTGGTCAGTTTGTGACAACATTTTTTGAAAAATGTCCAAAATTTTAAATTTTCGTTAACCTTTTTGAAAATTCTCATGCATAGTAGTATTGTCTCAATTCTGATCTGTCTACTAGTTTTGAGTAACAAAGCGTTAAAAAAAAGTACAAACAGTCCTAGCGGCCTTCATTTGAAAGCTAGAAAATTGAAAAAAAAAAACGTTGGATTTGCCTTACGGCCTTCAATCAGATTCCGTTTTCAGATTCAGAAGTCACGTTCACAAAAAAAATGCTAAAAAAACATATCAAACTTGTGATTCCGGTTTCAAATTTTTTCAAGTTTATTTCGTTAATATTTTGATATACACCTAAATTCCGAAGCTCATTGAAATCGGCCTATTCGTTTGGGATTATGCTTTTAGTGCCGCATTCGACACAACTTCTAGAATCTTTTAATTGTTATACAGGAACGTACGATTATATTTTATACTGCACGTTTGTTAAAAATGATAAGTTTCAGCAATCGATTTCTGAAAAACCGTTTTGAGATTTTTATGGGCATTTCCAGTTTACCTTTGCAACAAAATTTGTTGGAAAATCGAGGATAAGTATTCTAGAAAGTGAAACCAGATAAGATTGGCAGCAAATTATTATCAATTGAGAGATATAGAATATGAACTCGACAACTGAATCGCACATGGCCAATAGTCGAAACTTCAATTTATTTCAATTTTCCGGAATTCAAGAACTGTGACTTTTTCTGATAGAATTTATCAAATTTTGGCGGAAGTTTTCCAAAGTTTTAATTTCGTGGAAGATTTGCAAATTAAAACTTTTGTGTTTTCCACCAGCAAATATATACCGATTAAGCCCCTCAGTTATTGCTGTTAAATTAAATCATCTCTGTAACTGTAGTTCTCAATTCCTTTGAATTATTTCTTGATCAACTAAATATTTGCACGTAAAAATACCCAAACTGTTTTAACAATTTGCAGAAGTTTGGAAAATATGTATGTATAAAGAGGAGCCTTTCAAACTTTATATAATGATGCAGCTTTACTAACTCCCGTCGTGTTGAAAAAGTTGGTAAAATATGAATTTACTCTTTACAGTTGGGGAAACCATGTTTTAAGCTAAAAAATTTAATAGTTGCCAAACTTTCTTCAAAAACGAGAACATTAAAATCTGTACATACGTATATTTTTCATGAATTTACAAGTCTTGGCAAAGTAAGTTTCAATTTAAAATTAGATTTAGAGAAAAAAATTAAAAACAGAAAAATGTAACTTTTCGGCCTTTTCATGTCAACGTCAAGTAAAAAAGAAAACGATATAATACGAATTAAAAAAAATCGTGCAGTAATGAAAATTACTCCTTATTTTTTATTTTTCATATCGGAAATTAAATTAATAAAAACATTCTAAAATTAGTTGAAACAAAATACAATATAAGTAACAAGAATTTTTCCTTGTGAAAAACTGTAGTATTTATAATCTTTCACTTCCTTCATCATTTCATTTCAAATAAATGCTTATCTTCCCACCATTGTTATGTCATTATCTTTCCTTTATACAGTAAGAGACATTAAAAAAAATATTTTTCAAACTAACCCCTATGTGCTTTGACTTTGGTAGCTTGTTCCGGAGGT
Organism: Ctenicera cuprea; assembly: GCA_958336395.1. Taxonomy (NCBI): domain Eukaryota; kingdom Metazoa; phylum Arthropoda; class Insecta; order Coleoptera; family Elateridae; genus Ctenicera; species Ctenicera cuprea. Next base: position 25,475,581 of record OY284492.1, on the reverse strand, counting down.
GACTTTGACTTAAAAGTGTCATGAGCATGCATTCTATACTGATCCGTTCCAGTCACAGAGATACAGGTATTTGAAACGCCCGCCTTCAGGCTGACGCATGCGTTGCAGCTAATGTACGGCAAAAAAACGAAGTAGCCCGAAGTGGTACAATGAAAAGTACGATCATATCTGCTGCGCATGCGTCATGCTGAAGACGGCTGTTTCGAATACCAGTAGCTCTGTAATAGATCCGATCGGCCCCATGTTCATATGACGGAAATGCGGCAGATACCCTGTATATACCGAGCGATTCAAAAAATACATTAGAGCAAGCAAGCCTCCACGCGCACGTTACGTCTTAAAAACATTCAGAAAAGTGCAATTAAGATTGAGATTGACCTTTGTAATTTTTTCTGAGTATATCTAAGACTTGAAACAGGCTGGTCAAAGCTTGCTCTAATGTATTTTTTTGTGGATCGCTCAGGCATATTATTTATATTAAAGCCGTTTCGGCCTCTGCCAGATTCCGAGCTTTTCACAGCTTCCAAAACCTAGAATTTCGTTCAGTTTTAATTTTAAAATGTATGTACACTGCCAACCAATTTCAATCTATCGACTATTCAAACTAGGTTGCATTAATAAGCCAATAGTGATTAACACATAATTTAAAGATGATGCTGTAATAATTTCCTATCAAAATATAATTCTGTTAATAAGTTTTATAATAAATGTATAAATCTTGGCACAGTGCTAATATTATAAAATAGGAAGTTTGTGCAACTCACCCACTGAAACCTCTTCTCTTGTTGACAGGGGATGATGTGTTAATTGTACCCGAGCTGTCGCTAGCTGCTGCATCTGTAATAAAAATAATCTTGTTAAGAGATGTAGCAAAATGGAACACAAAAACCAGATTTAGTTCACCTGACAAACAGCAACTACAAATCAAGATAGTTATCGTTGACAATGTAGGTATTAATTTACATGGAGCAACCTCAATAGATAAAACTAATTTAATATTTCTTTACCTGTCATAATATCCAAGAAAATAAGGTGCGTATACAACACCTTTTTAAAGGTTAATTTACGGTGTGTTTTAAAATAATTGACACAACTTCAGATTTTCTCGTATTTAAAATGTAACACATTTAAAACGATACATAACTGCACGTGGTACAACCTGTTGAAAGTATTATTGGAATGAAAAATTAAGTTAGCACCAAGCAATTGATTTATAGAGCAAGTATAGCAGGAATTTCCACATATCGCTAACAAGACTGATAAATTAAGAGCGAGTTCAGGTATGTTGGATTAATTTCTGCCATATGTACTGCATAAGTACTTTAGTTGTCAGAAACTGTGACAATTAATTAGCGAACGTATGAAATATGTTAAATAAAGATGAACTACGTCAGGCCTTTAGGAATTGTTAAAGTTTACAAAAGCATATTTCAACGTTTGGAATGAAAATATGAAGGAAATGGTTAGACTTCAAAGCACATAAAAGTTAAAGTAAAAATTTCAGGGATTCATAAAGTTTCAAATGAAAAATTCCTATCCGCTTATATAACTTTCCGGATCGTTGAAGGCATAAAGAAGTTTCTTTCGCAGATTAGATAGTACCACGGAAGTTCCTTCACCCTTCTTATCGTACATATCTGTGAGCATTACCGCAATTTTTCTCAGGCTATACGCACCGTAGATGAACATCAGCCCCAAGAAAAATTCTGTAATTTAATGTGCAATAAGAAAAAAGTAAAACGTGTTTTGAAGCTTATTTATGTTGCCAAAGAAAACAGAAATACTGCAATATAATCACATATATAATTTAATTGAAACAGATTGCCTAACAAAAAACTTTTATTAAGGAACAGAAGTTGTCAATAATATTTTAAAATTTCATTTGGAGGTTTTACATTCGGAATTCTGATATAAAATTTAAAAAAATTAAAATTTCTGTGGCCGAATTAGACCAACAAAAAAATCATAAAAATTAGGCCTGGATAGTACCCCGACAGTTGGGGCAGTAGCATTCAACCATGTACACAATACAAAATAATTAGTAACTGATTAAAAAAAATTGTTGTTGACCCCTGCCGGGGTTCGATTTGGCGCCTGGCGACGCCGTACACTTTTCTAACTGAGCTACCGAACTGCTTACAGCAAACGCCACAACATGAAACATATGTACGCGGGTTACGTAGTTTTAAGCTAGAAAGGCAGTTACTATCACGACTGTCAATGTAGTATCGAAGTCTAAAAGTGATGGAACTTTTACAAGTTTAATGTAAATCGAACACAGTTAATATAGATATTTTTCTATTTCGGTTTTTTAAGGTTATTCTTAAAGCACTGTTTTAGCTAAAAAACAGTGTTTTAAGAGAGTCTTTTAAAGCATTGTTTTTAGTAAAATTTCACCAACAAAGATTGGTATTCATGATATATTCATGATCAAATTTGGTAAATTTAGTATGTATGCCAACATATACATACTAAATTTACCAAATTTGATCGCAGCAATTTTTTATAACGTTTTTTCATTAATTCTCCTCAATAGAAAAAATAGTATTAAAAACTCGTTTCATAAGGCGTCTTGGCGCACTCGTCCATTGAAAAACTCGGTCGCTACGCTCCCTCGTACGTTAAGACAATGCCTTATGAAACTTGTGTTTTAATATACTATTATATATACATGTGGTGGCAAGTGAGGTGGAGGTATTGTGATTTGAAATTTCAATAAAATTAGAAAACGAACATGGAAATTTCTTAGTAAAATTATAAACGAGAGTCGAGCTTTCGTATGACAGTCAAGAAAACATTTAACTTTAAATTCCAAGTTGGAAGGTTAACTTTGAAGTTCATACTACTAGTTCGCGTCGATTGTTAAAGTTTTAAATTGGTTTTGAATAACATTGTCAAAACTTTCATTAAAAATAAACAGATTGGAGATCGAACAAAAAACCTTATTGTGGTTAAATATTTGGCTTTAACCTAAAATAACAAAATTACACTTACATATTTTTTTATAATTTAAATTTAACCTAAAATAACGTTACTAAAGTTACTATTAGAAAACAAAAATGGTTGTTTGAAATTGAAATAGGTCTTATGCTTTAAATGCAAAAAGTGTTATTTACATATAGTTGAAAGTTCGGATAAAATAGATTCGTGCTGCTAGTTGGGCTATATAGTAGTTGCGAAAATAAAACATACCTAAAATGTTTTTGAACAACTGAAAGTTTGAGAATTTCAATGTTCGGCCATAATTACACAATAATATATTTATATTATGTATTCTTACATTTCCCTAAAAATAAAATTAAAATACAGAGGCATATACCCACATAAACCATTAAGTATGTTAAGATTATGAAAAAATAAATTATTGAAGTTTAAGTACAGCTTTAGGTAAAACCTTAAAAGAAAGTAAACATGGAAGTTATTTTTAAAATTTATTTTCTAGCTAAATTTGAAATTAAGGCCACAAAAAACCAACATTCACAATCCTCGCATTAAACGTAAAATTAGTACATGAAAATTAAAATAGTGCTGAATATTTCTTTCGTATTGTAAGAGCCAATGGCCGCCGCTTATTTTGAGGCTCTTAACCAATCGCACCTTGACTGGCCGCGATAATACCTTTTTAGGAAGCTCCGGTTTTATCGCTGTTGTAACAATAGCAATCACTTCAACAACATTTTCTTAATATTGCCTTTAAAAATTTAACGTTTGTACGTTAGTAAGTAACAAATAATTATACTAACAAAAGGTTTCGATATATAGTTTGTGGAATATTCTAAGAAATTCCACTCTTGAATTACAAATTATCCGTAATTCTGTCTTTGATTACTCAACTCAATTGTGTTGATGCATGGCAATATCACTCAGCCGTCGGAGTCGTGATATTTCCTAGCAACAACACAATTTCGTTGTCACTGAAGCGACAGAAATATCAATAATTTTAAATTCACTTGTGGTATTGCTGTTGAATATCCAACATTTAAATACGATTTAAGAATTTTTTGTCCTTTGTTTCTGACCTATTTATACATGCCTATTACTGTCAGTGTTGGAAAGTACTCATCGATTAAAAAAATTGTCCGATTTAGACATTTTGACGTAAGTACATGTTTGGGCCGTTTTGGGCGTTCAAGAACCCACATTTGATTTAGAAAAAATGTTGATTTTTATCGATCATATCCACATTAAATTTATCGGCAAAATAAGCAAAGAAATTTGAAACCAGAAGCGGTAGTTAGACATATTTTTTTAGCAATTCTTTCAAAAACTGACTTTTGCAAATTATTAGCGGAATCTGATAGATGACCTTCGGGCAAGTCAACGTTTTCTTGTAAAATTTTCTAGCTTCAAAATTTATGTTAACGCCGCACTACTCAACAACCAGTTGCTAGATAGCGTAAATTTAAGATTATAAATAACCCTGTAAAAACACACTACGAGAATCTAAAAAACATTTTTTTGTGTTCAAAATTATAAATTATTGCACAAAAACGGGACACACGTTATTTTAATTTTGTGTGCTATAGATGGCGTAAAATTTGGTTAGTGTCCCAACCAGCTAATTTCTCTGTGACTGTCTTAGCTTCTAAAAATTACTTATCAGTGATAGTAGAACAAGATTCTAAACTTAATACTTAGGTGCAGCAAAGTTTAGGGATGCCTATTTAAAGCCTACCGCCCAATTTTTGGCTGACGAATTTTTACTTTCCTATATTTCAGAATAGAGAAGTATTGATTTAATGAAAACAGAAACACAAAAAAGTGAGTTTTAAAAAATGTCTGTCTGTGGGTGGGTCGGTGGTATGTATGTGTGTGGTGCATCGTAGCTCACGAGCAAATGATCAAATTATGATAAGCTTTGGAATGTATAGGTATACCAAAAATTCACCAACACAATAAGCTTCTAAAAAATCCTAAGCCGGAAGCGGATGTTAAACATATTTTTTTTTGAAATTTCTTTCAAAATCCAAATTTATGAACTTAAAAACGGAATTCAATAGAAGACTTTAGGGCAAAGTCAACGCTTTTTTTCCAAACTCTTTAACTCCAAAACACCAAAATGGCGGCAGCTACGATTTTGAAAATTTTGACTTTGGCGCCTTATTACTCAAAAACAGTTTGACAGATCGGTTTCAATTATGTTATCGTAATAGTCCTATAGCGACACAATGTTACCTTGAATAAAACTTTTCGAAAAACTGAAAGTGATAAAATTTTCAAAAAATATTACTCAAAAACTGCCAACACGTTTTCTTTTTAATTTTGTAAAGTTCATATAGCTGATACAATTTGATTCGTGTTCCAGCTCGCAAATTTCTCTCTGACACCTTATATGAATTTGTGGAAATTCGAGTTTTACCACCTATTTACTCAAAAAGTAAAAACGCGTTATCAGATCGGGATGAAATTTGATATTGTAAATGCCCCAAGGGCACACAATTTTACAATAGAACTTCTAGAACTACTAAACTATGAAATGATAGAAATATCAAAATTTTTGAATTTTTCAAAAACACACCGCTGGCCATAAGATTTTTTTCTAAATTCTATAGGCTAATAGAGCTATAATTTAGTTCGGATCCCAGTCCGCTAGTTTGTCTGAAATGCCGTGTATTAACTTTTTAAAATCGGAAATTCGTGCAAATTTGTTTAATAAACCGGGAATGATAAATATGTCTGTTTAAGATAAATTGCTCACGAGTGATAGAATAAGTGCCACAGTTTAATTTTTAGTTGTATTAACATTTAGGGGGTTAAGGTTTCCCTTCCACCAAATTTTTGATGGGCGAGTTTGTTCTTCCGGTTTGGGATTTCTTAAATTCTAAATATTTTTCCAAAGGATCGAAAACCAATTTTTTTCTTTTGAAAAGCTTTGATAAATTCGGTTATTCATAGTACAACGTGCAGCTAGTTGATGGTGCCGTCAGTTATGACGGCCATGTGAGATATACGAAAAGTCGGTATATAATACAGGGTTTGTTGCAATTAGTTTAGACAAGAGAATTCTTTATTACATCTCAGTAGAGTTTCTGGCAATCCCTGGTTAAAGCTAAGGAAGGTGTTAAACGCAAGTAAAATTAAAAACCAAGTTATGCATATTTCATTTAGAATAGGCAGTTTAGGTCTTAACTAACTTATAATTCACCGAAGATAACCTTTAAGAGATAAATTTCTGTCATCAATTTCCATCGAATCTACGTGGATATAGTCTGTACTTTTAAGCCGACTTACGCGGGTTTGAAGAGTATGTTCTGCAACTTAAGGTGGATGATGTTGACGCCAACTATACTAAAACAGGTAATAAACCCGATAGAGTGGTGGGTTAGGGGCAATCGTAGTCATTATTGGCGTGTAACAAATTTTAGAAAATTTGATACGTAACAGTTTCTAACGTATCGGTAAATTCAGGCAAAGTGCTTTGATCATTTTTTCATTAGTCTCTAGTTGTACTTAATTCCAAGGAATTTTTTTTGAGATATAAAACATCGATATTTTTTCATATAAAATTTTTAGAAAAATTCGGTTAGCTACAGTGATGTATGCATTTGACCATCCCCACGATTATGATGTTTTCGATGTGCCGTTCGATCCCGCTCGAAGGGTAGGAGTAGTGGCATCTATCTAATCGTAACTGTCGTCGCGTAAAACGTTGGCACAAAAATACTATTGAAAATATAAAGTAACAATTTCTGAAAGTCCAGGCAAAGTGCTGCGCAGATTTTTTCCCATTGAAGTTAAAAACTAATTACACTGAGATTAACCCTGGAAATTTTAAATAATATCTCCAAATGAATGTAAAATGTATTCTATTTTACAACTATATACTGAAAATAAAATACGAAGGTATGAAGTATTATTTTCGTTTTAATTCGCAAAATGCTATTTTAATGCAGTACATTTGTTTTAAGAGATGATTTGAAAGTTATGCATTTGCTTTGTATTAATTTACGGCGACTGTATAAGTTACACACCTAAAAAGTTGACTTGAGAAACATAAACCGTTTTTTGCTGTAGCGACAAGGAATTAATTTTATCTATCTCTTTACCTTCTTGAGTAAATACAGAAAAGCAATACTACATTTTCACATAAAAACGTCAATTGCTGCAGTTTTATTTAATAATTTTACGTTGTTACCGGAGTTTTTATTATTTCTTAATATGTCTTCTATTTGGTCTTTTAATTACGAAATTTAATTATTTTCAAAGCCCGCTATGGGAAAATCAATGAATTTAATTTATGCTTGCGGCATTTTTCTAAATATTTTGGGATTTTTTTTTGAATTTTTGGGTAGAATAAACACTCACTGAATACGTAAAAAATGCTCTATCCAACGAGCCAGGTTAAGGTTCAAGGTTAAAGTAATGTGTAATAATTAAGTGTCTAGAAAGTGAGAAAAGCTTCACAGTTATTCACCAATAGAAAAGTTTAATAACAACCTATGAAACTAACTACCACGAATTTAATCGATTAAACATTGGAAATTTGAAGTGATTTTTGTTAAAAACACGTTAATAACTTGCAGATTAGAACACGACACCATATTTAACACATGTTTCCATTAAAAACTATCGATGTCGTCAGAACTTCAAAATGGCTGGCATTTTTTTTTAATTTGTCATTATATTCCTTTTTATAAAAATTTGTATAAGGACCTCTTGAAGGATTAAAAAAAATAATAATGAAGACGTCACAGGCAGTATTTTCTATTTTTGGCGAACCCTGTATTATATAAGGCTTTAATAAAATTTACCTTTAAAATTGTATTTAAAATGATAAGAATGAAAAACCGTGGCATCTTCACGCAGGAACAGATTTAAAAGAAATCACAACTGTAAGTAATTAAATAAATTGAATCGCATTCAATTCAAATAACTCAAATTCGCTCACAAATCTCAATACGCTTTCATTCCCATTTACTTACAAATTTGGAGACAAAATAAAAGCGGTGCTCATTGTAACGAAAATCAATAGATACGAATTTATAAAACGTTGCGAGTTTACGCGCCCTTGCGCCAGGGTACATAAAAACAATTCTGCAATTTTCTCCTCCGTTGTATCCGCTCTTTTCTTTTGAGACACTTTCGCATCACTTTAAGCTGCCCTACGACGACGAAAATGAATGAGAAGCTCAGTCCCAAGCTCAAGGTTAATTAACTTAGCGTAAAAATACTTTTATTTTGAACGTCACAGGTGTCGCAGCTTAAAATAGCTGCCACATATTCGGTTTATAAGTGGAGTTTAAAAAAAAGTAAATTCAACAGGCTGTTCTGCCGGATGAATATAATCATAGATTTCTTTTTAAATAGCCCAAAGACAACCAATTATTTAATTGTTACCATTTGTATAATGTTGAATTAATAAATAAATAAATTAATGCAGTTGATTCTTAAGCTCACCTGCCATATTTTTACAAATACTCGTAATACCACTGTCGTCACTTAAACTGCGTTGGCAACTAAACCATATTAAAACTTGCATGATAGAATGTAGATAGAATTATTAATTGTTATCAGCGATAAGAACATCTTCAATTTATCGATAGAAGTAGTAGAAAAAAAAATAGTAGGTCACCTACCGAACTATGGGAAATTATACGTATTTAGCGTGGCAATCACCATGTCTGGTACGATGCAGACTAGATAGTTTTACCTTAACCTTGAGCTCTTATTTCTATTAAATAATAACAAGAGAGTATAAGTTTTCTTCTATTAATTTACATAATCTAATGGCAATGCTGTAAAGAAATGAATTTCATAACTTATGAAAGAAAAATTTTAAATTTGTGGATTTTTATAACCTCTGTAAAGTTTCCGTGATTATTCAGATTTCGTGCTTTAAGGCTACAAAATTTAAGAAACGTGTAAATTCAAAAATTTTATTTTATCAATTCGTTTACGTAACAAAACGATGTATTCATAACGTTTTCTTACAAAATGAAAGCAAGAAAATTATAAAAACTTAATTAAGTGTGAGGGTTAAGATTTAGAAAACATTCTCATATGGTAAAATGTTTTTGAGTGTTATTAGTACAGATTTCCTACAATTTGTAGCTGAAAAGTTTGTTTAAAACTTTCGTGATTTTACAGGTCAAATATAACACATTTCACACTCAGAAAGTCAGAAATAAAATCAAATATAACCTGCCAGGTAAAAAATGTATAATCTTTCCACCACATTAGGTACCTAAGGAAATCCCATACTTTCACAATACTTAAACAGTAACAAAAAAATATATAACTTTCGGGTTTTCATCCCCCATAGGTTAATAGCACTAGCTATTTTAAATTCTCGACATTTTTATAGTAAATTGAAAACAAACAAACAAAACAAACAAAATTACAGTTGGCATTAAATAGAAGTTTTAGAATTACTTAATATTGAAAAAAAAAACATTTCTTGTTTTAGTAAAATACCAGCGCCATAGATAATTTAAACATTATTCCAAGGAAAAATAAACAACTTGAAATTAATTCATATTTATTTAATACAAAAACCTAAATGTTTTAATGCAAACACGTTGTGGGGCGTAAATAAACACGATAAAGAATTTTTGTTAATTTCTGTTTGTTGACTTTTTTTATATCTCCCATCGGTTTTGATAAAATTCGAAAAATGGGATAACGCAGTGTGTCTTAAATAGAGTAGCATAGCATGGCTATCTTGGTTATTAAAGACAGATATTCCGTTAAATGGGGACACACTTTCAAAACACATCAAACCATAACCAAATAAAAATTAGCTGGCACTAAAAGTGGATGCAAATATGCAGGACTATCTGCCTTTTACATCTCTAAGCAACAAACGATTTTCGCTTCCTGCTACAGTCGCTACAAATATACATGTTTGTTCGTTAAGCAACGATGATTTCCCTGCTTTGGAAAACATTAGGATCCCCCCCCCCCAAAAAACAGTTTGGTTCAACTAACATGCAAAACAAAACCAGAGGCCATTTCTGTTTCCTGCTTCGGTCAATACACTTGTAAATGTTTGTTATTCTGCTACGGTAACAACGGTCAAAAAGGCGTATAAAAGGACTGCATTTTCAACGGAGAGCTCCAATTCGTTTTCAGGATAAAAAGGCGCCTAACCTCCAAATACGGTCCAAAAGCTAAACTCCTCTTGATCGCTCAAACGATGCTATACCGAGCACGTTCAGTTCGTTTTGAGGATCGAAACAAGCCTAACCTTTAAATACGGTTCTAAAACCAAAACGCCAACAGCTCGTTGGATCGCTCAAACGGTCCTACACGGCCTAAAATCTAAACTCCTACAACCATCTGTTGCTGGATCGATCACATGGTCCTACACAGACTTACTTGTACTGCACCCAACTCCTTCAAAAGCTGCGAAATAAATAACCTCGCTCTTTCTCTTAACTTCGCAGCACCCCCAGCTTTTACCAAAGCCCCGCAGTCCATAACCGCACTCTTTCTTCGAACCCCGAAGCAGCCTCAGGTCTTACCAGAGCACGGCAGTCTCAGATAGACGTTGAATGACCTACCCGACGCCTTCGTAGACATACGAACGAAAATCCGCTACGTAGTGTAGGTGCGTTGATTCCTTACAGCACGACGTGTTTTTCGTTTATGCGAATTACTTTGTGATTTCTTTACTGTAGTTTAAAAATTAACCATCCTGTTGTTCAATTTTTCAGCCATTTAAATGGCATCTTTGGCACACTGAAACACTTTTTTTTTCAAAAATATAATATTGTCGCAGTTTTAATATTTATGAAAAAACAGTTCAAATAAAAGTTACTAGAGATATGAAACTGCATGAAAAACTCCAAAATATTGCATAACAACAAGAATAGCCATGCTATGCTGCTCAATTTGAGACACCCTGTATAAAAATACATCAGCATCTAACTTTAAAAAAAACTGAATGCGAAAAAAAAAGCTTTGGTAAATTAGAAAGTAGAATATAAAAGAGAAATGCTTAACAACTCAAATGTGTTTTGCAGACTCCCTAGCTCCGAATGGGGAGTTGCTATGATAGTTTCAAAAGCTTGATTTTAACTCCTGTCCACTTAAAAATTAGTTGCCAGATCTGCATAAAATTTGGTATTATAATAATAATAAGACAACGCAATGTTGTTAAATAATACTTATTTATGTTCTTAGTGGGATAAAGGCGTTATTATAACGAGTTTGAAAGTTGCACTACGAGGTCGTAGATCGAGTCGTGTAATTAAACGAGTGCCATAATAATGCATTATCCCACGTGTGACATACAAAATATTATCTAAGACTGCTCAAAATTTCTTAAATATCGTGTTTTTTGCTTGAAATGATATTTGACATTTCGCATTAATTTATTTGCAAATGTCAAGTCACTTTGAAAATACTTTTGTATCAAAACCGAAGGAACGTGGTAGTTTTGATTTGTTCAATACTATGGCAACCAGACAGTTTTCTTATAAAGGAAGCTTCAGTTTTGGTTGTGTAAATAACATGAATCCATTATATCACTGGTGAGATAATGAACTTCAATACCTAACCTAAGGCAAATGAATCCAAACAGTCGAAGATAATAGTTATTTAAGTATCAAGGAATGAAAGGACGTAATAACATCCGAGGTAGGCGAATACGAGCTGAGGCGGAGCCGAAGCTTGTCGCCTGCCGAGGATATTATTAGTCGATACATTCCGTGTTACTTATTAAATTTTTCACGCTACCGGCAATGTAAGTAGGCCTACAGGTAGAAATTTAATCATATTTTTAAAAGTTCGTTTTGACAGCTGTCATCGGAATTATTTTTTAAAAGCTCCATTATTCTAAGTTGTCTGTGTTTGTTACCATATCAACGAACAGTTAAAATCAACATTATTTCCCTAGGAACGTAAGTGACACTATTAAGTTCCGTCGTCAAGGGTAACTAGTACACGAATGTTATCAGCCACTTACGATCCCTGTAGCTATGGATGTAAGGCCTACTTACACTGCCGGTAGCGTGAAAATGTATTTTTCTACAACTATCAAAAAAACTAAAATGTAACATTTTCAAGTTAGTTTTTTTTGGTCAAAATACGTCTTTTTTTGAATAACAGCTGCTTTTTTTAACGTTGCCCACAGCATCGTGTAAAAAAGTATGTTTTTCTACTGGCGTGGGGGAAATAGGTCCAAACGCAAACCGAGTGCGGGAAGTTACTATTTCCCACAAGCAGTGCGGGGAATGATAAAATTGATTTTTAGTATGAAAATACATGTTGAAAACACAGCAGTACAGGTTTGAAGCTTCATGGCAGCCTAGAATAAAATGCAAAGTGACAACTATCACCGAATTTCTTTAAAAAAATATCAAATCGGGCCCAAACAATCTAAATAAAATTATGACTTAATACAGTACGCCAGTAGTTAAAACGCATTTCATAACACGTTCGGGAAACGTGTTTCCCACACTCGTTTGATTACAAAACTCCGTCGCTCGTTCTGTAATTTTTCACACTCGTGTGGCAAACACTAGCTTCCCTAACTTGTTACGAAACTATTTTCTATCGTTGCCCATAGCCGCGTGAAAAAAACGTACTAGCACTTTTAAAATCAAAATTTGTATTTTCTTTTGCAATGAAATTAAAACGATTTTATTTCAATTTCTTTTATTAGAATACAGTTGTAGAAAAAATATTGTGTGCAACTTGTGCGCGAAATACTTTTAGCGCCCTCTAATCGTTTTTCATTCTCGTGCACTAAAGTATTATTTCGCGCACTATTTGCACAAATAACTATTTCAAAACCATAAAAAATTAAAAATTTGAAATTATTTAAAAAAATTTCTCACGAATTTCTAAATTTGGTGGTTAACAGATCTGGAAATGAGCTACAATAAAAATTTCCACGTGTAGTTAATTTCTTTGTTAACACCTCCAAAGATGTTAATTTTGAAAAAAAAAAAAAGGACGAGAAACCACGTAAAATGCGTTTTAAGTTAAATTAAGTTAAATTGGTCATATGTAGCAGTAGACCAGCAACTTAAACTTAATTTTAGATAGTTTTTTTTAAATACGATTTTGTTTCCATATGAATGTGTAAATTTAAATAATGTTTTTTTTCTAATTACATGTATGGGCTTTACGAGTTCAAACCAGTGCTGCGATGAGTCAGAATTCAACGCAATAGAACTCGCTATGTAGGTAGCTAGTAAGGATTCGGACAATAACATTGTGGAAATGTAAAAACTTTAATTATTCTTTAAACATGAAAAAATTCAGGTGAACTCTTAAATTTACATTTAAAAGAAATATCTTTTGATCTAAAATTATGCACAATTCAAGGTTTTTAAACAAATCAACAGCATAAATGATCTGATTTTACGATATCTTAAAACTTGATTTTAATTATATTTTAATTGGTCCATTGATCGATTTCTTGTTCCAGACAGGATCGAATATAATATCTATTCTTAAGAGTTTTTTTAGCATCCGACAAGTTTAAGTAATAATTCAAAACTGCCGAACTCCGTGTGTTTTTACATACAATTAAATATCGTTGTAGATAAGTTTAACCAAAAATTTATTAAACAACTTTTTGTAAAAGAGCCGTGATTACAGTGGCGTTCCGTGGGTTCAAAATTTGGGTAGGCAATGAAAAAAATTATTTAACATTAACATTAAACGAAAAAAAACTACGGTAACTCCAATTTAACAAGACCTGTTGTTAAATGAATTAATTTACGTATAAAATCCGTACTTTGTCATTATGCACTTTAATTTTATAACTAAAGTCAAGTTAATGGGTGATTTGCCAAATAATTTTAATCTAACAGTTGCAGATAAATGTTCTTTGATCGACGCACTTTTTTTAATTGCAGCAGAAAGATTTTTTAAAACATAGTATCCTGTTTCAGACGATACTTTTGAGCGGTTAGAAATAGATGAAAATAGTAAGCAATTCCAGCAAAATAGTTTATTTTTAATATCGCGCTACCAGTTAGCCAGCCCATTATTTTATGCCATTCAGTATTAAACGATCTAGATTTCTTCCTACTCTGTCTGTCTGCAACGGCCCTAGTCATTTTGAAGTACATCGGTCATGGTTTGTTATTTCTATTTGTTTTTCGTAAGAATATCCACTAAAATTTTCTTTTAAAAGCTGGCTAACAACCATTTCCATATTTACTTTGCAAACTACGTATAAAATAAATAAACACACAATAGCTGCACGTTGCTCCCAACTTCTGCGGCGCAAGTAAAGTAACTACAGAGACCGTGCCTTTGCCGTGCCTATTGCGTTCTAAAATCCCTACTATTTCTTTGCATCTGTTCATCTGATCATTGTATCATTTGTATCAATTTGCAAACGTATTAAGAATAATTAGTTTGGTTGATTATAATCATTCGGCCCGATAAGTTCGGCCTTCGCGTATGCAAAACTGTGTTTAAAGGCAACGGTCTATTTACTTGGCGCCTAATTTTTAATGTAACGCGGTGGCGTTAAAAAGTAAAAACTGTGTAAAAATAACATTTTTTTATTGAAAGTCAAAATTTGATTTTTCTTAAACTTATGGCCAAGCACTGCCTATCCTTCTTAATAGGATGGACCGCCACTGCTTGTTTGACAACTGCAATTTAGTAGATGTATTTGATGATTGGCAAGATTTTTTTATCTATTTTCTCATCAACTTTGGGATTCCCGTCAAGGTTAAGTTCAAAACCCAGCATTAATTTGGGAAGGTTAAAATAACCTTTACAATACGTGCATTCAGGACCCAACAACGTTCTGGTAGTTTTCATTATTATTAGTTGCTAGGAACGAATTTTTTGCTCTTGCAGCTATAATTTTCTAAAGTAATTACTTGCAAAATTTAATACTGTAAATTACTAGTTTATTTCAATCATAAACGTTCATTATTAATTTTACTAAAAGAATCGTTACAAAATGTAAACAGAAAATAACAATTTGAATAGTGGAAAGAAATATTATACATTTTTAAAGAAAATGAAAAAGTGGATGTTTGTTTGATGTTATAATTACAAATACTTTCACAATATACGGAGAATATATCCTGTAATAGGCGTAATTTTTAATTTTGCTTGACAAATATGATGATACTCCAACGGAAGTGGTTCAGACCGTTTTTAGATTAATTTAGGTTAATTATGTACCAAAGAAATCTGAATTACATCATACACCAATTACATTAATGTCGCTGTTTATTCGAAAAACATTTTCGAATTAACTGCGCTCGTTGCGCACATAAAACCAAAACGGAATAACAATCTTTTAAATCTATTACTGTGGGTAGCCGCTTGAAACTCCAACAAAAATAAAAACATAATTGAAGAGCGGGAAAAAGCTTTCATTTCAGGTTTAGACAAAACGTTCTTTTTTGCGCTGAATCAATACTTCGCTAGATAAAGCTTGCAGTAATACAATAATGTGAGGAATGGGTATCACTGCAGTTCTTCTTTTTTGTCTCCCTTACGTCTAAACGAATTTCAAAATAATTGTAAGCGGTATCAATGTGGAAAAATTTAACAAAAAATAGACTAACAAGAGAGCATTCGTTGTGCCATAAAAGGCAAGTTGTGATTCACGTAATAAAGCGAACACCTATCTTGCGTTTACTCCCACGAAACGCATACTTTCTGCATTAAAAATGCAAGCAAATGAAATTTTTTATGTACTTTTCAACCTTGGCCAACATCTGCATGGAGTAATTTATGCATACTGCGCTAACCTGTAATTTAAATTATGGAAAATATATCAAGAACGTAAGCTCGAAAAAAGTAAATTTGCAAATTCCGTGTTTGGTTCTTCAAAATGTACCGGAAGATTAAGTCAATGTCGCTTAATTGGTTTTCACTTATGCACTCATTAACATATGCCACTAACGGTAAAATACCGTGACTTCGAAAACCGACATTCATTACCCGGTGAGTCAATAATTTATAAATAGTTTTCATAATAAAAAAATAAATCTGTTCTAAATTACAATTTGGTCTTTAAAAAAGAGACAAATTTCCTCCTCACATTAAACCTAATGATCGAACTTAGCAGCAAATGGAGTCATTTATAATATAATAGCAAAGTGAAGATTTCCAAATAACCGGCCTATCAAAAACAAAAGCCCTCATAATCCAATTCATTACACCCAATAAGGCAGCTGGATATTCTGAAGATGCGTCATGCATTTTTTCAACGAGTTATAGAATGGTTGGTCGGAGAACAGCCAGAATTTGGGGAGGAAATGTTGTGATTAAAATTTATGGCAGTATTTCCGCTTTTGGTTCCAACATCCCTCACGTAAGCTAATATAAAGTTATCGGACCTAATTTTTTCTATTCCCTCTCAAGTGGCGATAAATTCATGGCATGTATAATTTATTAACCTTTCGAAACTAGGTAAAAGTTGCATGTCTCATTAGAGAATATTTCAGGTAATATTTATACCTCCCCAGCATTATATTGACGTCTTGCTGAGTTTTCTGGATATGCCAAAGGAATGTAGCACTTCCAACTACTGTCATAATTTATCTAAATATGACGTAGTACATTAACGCCGGAAGAGAAACGGAGGGAGCAAGACAGAGAATGAAGAATGAGAGAAACACAAACACAAAGTTCTTTAAAGATTCTTTGGAAGGAAAAAAATATTTTATTGATTTGCAGATTCAAGCTTGATTCACAAAAATCTACAGTACAGGGTGTTTCAAAAGTAAATTGACAAATAAAAGAACTAGAAAGGTTAAGATTTGAAGGGCTTCTTCTAGAAAAGCGTTTAGGGTACCTACTTTAATAGAGATATAACTATCCGTTTAACGTCCTCTTGTATACAGGAGGGAAGGTTAATGTTTAACATGAAGTTGGCGCGAATAAAGGAAATGGATTTCCTTTTAGGAAGGTTTTCGAAAGAGAGATTTAAGATCAAAGAGAACAAATGTTCCTCTTGTGCGGGCCAGAACAAAAACAAGATATTTTTATGACTAAAATCACGGAGTAAGTTAACTTTCGGAATGTTTTAGAGAGGAATAGATAATTTTATTCTCATCTTCAAGGTTCAACAGAGCAAAAATTAGAGGAATCAATATTTTGGATAAACTTTCGAGAGAGGACAAATATTTTTTTCTGAAACAAAATATATGAAAATATCGCACTTTTCTGTTGGATGTGTCTCTGTCTGATCGACTCGAAAGAAGAAAGAGATCTACAAAATAGTTAACTTTGGCAGGAGCTTTTGGAACAGAAAAAGTAGAAAGTAAAAATAAAGTGAACCTTTCAAAGTAACGATCTACCCTGTTTCATATCTATGTGAAAGCATCTATGGGAAAGTTGAAAAAGAAACGTAAAACCCCAGATTTAGGTGTAGTGAGTGAAAAAATTTATAAACTTCACTTTGCAGATGATCAGACCGCCATAAAGTGTGAAAGACGCAACTTTAAAACAATGTGAAGAATACGCTTATCTGGATGTAAAAATATGAAGGAATGAAATGTGAGGGCGGAGATTGAACTTCACTAAGGGTAAGTTCGTTTGATCTATCAATAAATCAAACAAATAGCAAAAGGAAGGTGGTAATAAAAAGTATAATTTGGAGCAGTAACAGACCACGGAAATGGAAGAAAAAATTATTCACGGCAATAATCAAAACCAATATTGTATGGTGCATAAGGACACATTTTTTTAAAATACTGAAATTAATTATTGAGCTAAATTACATAATTATTAAAGTTTTCCATTATATCAGCGGATACTATTGTTTTAATTTTTAAATTATTAGAAACAATATTATTACTAATAATTATTAATTTTTGTAATTTTTAAAGAGAGTTTACTGCACCTGCCGTGCATCTGCATCTGATCATGTAAATAGTTGCGGTTTCTCCGAGACGCGACGGTCTGCTCAGTTATTGTTTGGGTTTCTTCAGTAGACAACAAAATCACGCACCAGCCTACTTGAACAGGAATGGTATAGTTTTACTCTATTGCTGTGCTTTATAGCCGCTGTGTTTTAGTATTAACTGTTGAAATATCAGAATATATGTATAATACGGTACATTATCGGAAAAGTCTCGAATCTCTTACTTATCCTCTCGACATATAACTTATTTACAAATTCTCAGTATCTACTTTTTTCAAGCTAATGCATTTCTGTGACGTTTTCAAGCTTTCAGGATTATCGGTTTTCTGGTTTTGTTTTATCTTCAAGTAGGTATATACGGTTTGAATTTGAACTTGAGTATTGTGACTATACTGATAGATAACTATGAACTTCAAGGTTGGGTTTTTTTCCATTTACAGATAAATATTTTACTACAGTACATGTTCTTGCGAAACGTGTTGTCATATTTTTTTCTTAAGCTTAAATTTTAAGCACATGCAGGAATACTATAGTCTTGTTAAAATTTGATAATCAACAAAGTAACCATTTTATGATAAAAGCATTTTTTATGTAGCAAATTTTACAACAAATTTGGCACGGCAATACAAAGAAACAAAGCAAATATTAGAAATAGAGAGGATATTTTTAAATTTGTCTTTCTAAGATGACCTCGTAATTTCAAAAACAGTTGGGATAAAATTGGTAACTTTATTGTAATAAAAAAAAACACATTTGTTTAGTCTAATGCAAATTTTCTTGGGATTATTTTTAGCGCACTTTGTAGTTACTCGTACTTTAGAAGTCTCACTGATCCGTACTTATTTTTGTAAAACGTATCGTTACTGTCTTGAAACATGAACGAAAGCATGAAAAATATGTATTAAGTTTAAATTACCTTGCTTCAAATACTTTTGAACCCTGTCTACAACCTGACGCATAGATAATTTCCTACGGGGTGTAGAAGGAGAATGTGGAGGACCTGGTGACGGAGTCTTCCTGGAGTTGCTTGCACCATCTCCATCACCAGAACCACTTAATATCATCATCATTGCACTAAGTTTTATTGAGATGTCTTAAAAACTTCATACAACGCACAACTTTTGAAACCTATCGCGAAACGTTCACTACCTCGTCTAGTATTAAACATCGCACAGATAACTACGGAAAATCAGGAAGTTTCGTGTAAGCCGAATGGATTCACTAGAATGACAAAACCCGATAGATAAATGTTCGGTTTTTTATTAATACTAAGGTAGGAAATGCGGGAGTCACGCTTTTCCTGCTAAAAGAGGAAGTGGTAGACGGTAGAGATATTCGTGTTTAGGAAATATATGCTATGTAACTTCCTACACGCTAATTAAAGAAAAAACTGACTGAGCTGCAATACAATTTAAATTTAAGCCGATTACCAACAAATTGCGGTTTGAATACGCGCATATAAAATTTAACCTTCTCCTTCCCATTTCCAGGAAAATCTAAGTCAGTCGAGGTTTTACCTTTGCAATTTTTAATATCTTGAAAGCTTTTTCACAAAGTGTAGGATGTTACCAATTTTGAGCTAATATTGTAGCAGAAATCTTCACCTAAAAATAACAGTTGTACGTGGGAACTGTGATGTTCCAATGTTAAAAATAATAAAGCTGCAATAAACAGAACACATAAACACCGGAAATTTTTTAAAGCGCCCACAGTAAAAATAATTTTAATACATATGAAATTAGATTTGGTGTGTCTGGCAAAGAATTTCTCTCGCATAAAAAAATACAAACAAGAATGTCCAGACAAAATGATGTAAGACACTTTCTATGCAGATTTTTGCCCACCTAACTAGTACAGCTCAGATTTTATCGTGTCCAAATTTGGAAGAAACGTGGTGCCACATCCATCTTACCTCGATCCGGCATGACTATAATATTCTATATTCTACAATAAATACATTTGCCACATGCACGTGTGTCTAGCCTTGACACGGAGGCTGAGTAAAGGCAACCTGTATTAACATAAAAATATTTTTACTGTCTGATTCATACTCATCTATTCTTTAAAAGAGTCAATTTAGCACAGTTGGTAATTTAATCGTTTTTAATTGCAGGAATGCTGTGATATTTACGAATAAACTCAATTGATGAGGCAAGTGGCGCTGCAATTTACAAAAGAAAAATGTTGGAGAGGAGCCCAATAATTTGCATTCCGCAGTTTGAGATAATTATAACCAACTTTCATAATTTTCGACGCGTTTTAACTGCTTTTAAAAGCGTAGGTCAAATAAAATTATATTTAGAGCGATGGTTCTCCTACTGATCATATTACGGGGTTGACAGAAAATTTTTTATTATCCTCACAAGGAAATATAAAAGTTGATCAAAATTATTCAAACTAATAAAAACTGTAGTTAAGAATCTGCACCGTATAAGATTAAACGGAATAATATACATTTTGAAGCGGAAATTTAATTTACAGTATAATACATGGCGTAACACATTGGCGAGGAGGCAATATTTTACGGTAATCGCGAATTTATGAAGCATTTACCCGTTTATTATACAACGATACATATGTCGACAATTTCTACTGGAAGTCGTTACAGTAGGGATTTTGATGCTTTAACACTTGATTTCAGGAAAATTTACAACATCTTAGTCCTACTAATTTTTCATCCTACACATTTTCGGGTGGAATTTGGATCAAATTTAAATGGATTAGCAAACAAGAAATGTTTAACAAACGGCATAATTAGAGATAGTTTAGGAAAATGGTCACATCCTATACTTAACGTGTATCAACGTCTATTTAGTCTGACAACATAACAATTGGTAAACCCCCGTTTCAAGATATGATAAATACGACGAAGGAAATAGATTATCTAGTGTTTCCTGCTAATTTGCTCGATTAGTTCCGCTAATATAACAAGCAGGTAGAATTTGAACTATAAATAAAGAGCTAGGACTATTTTAAAACAACGATTAATATATATTGATAATATTTTTAACTACAATACGGCACAAAATGTACTTTTGGTTTCTAATACAATTATGCTAGTCATTTTACCGCAAAAACAACTAAAAATATTCCCATCAACGTGTACTTCGTCCACATACAAATTACAAATGCAAATGCGTCAATTATGTAGTTAAAATTGCACGACAAAAACTAAAATAATGTGCATAAATCATCATTTTTAATAAACAATCTAATTTGCATTAATTTACGGTACTACATAATTCATAAACCAAATCCATAATTACAACCATAATAATAGCAGTAAACTTGTCAAATCTGTTTGTTGCAAATAGTTCATTAGGTGAAGAACAAATTGTGAATATTAATATTGCTCAACAAGCAAAGAAATTTAAACAAAAACATTTATATAACAGTTTTACAAATAATATAGCAATTAATATCGGTGATAATCGAATTTTGGAATAAACACTTAAGGGACCAAATTTTCAAATGCCAAAACAATGCAAAATAATTTTAGTTAAAAAAATAAAAACGTACTTTAGCATGTCTAAAAGGGGAAAATTACCAATGTAAGTCATTCATAATTTTCCCTATAAAACAGCAGGAAAAGCTCGACTCCGATTCATCACCACACAACTATAATTACCACTCGGAAAAACAAACAAGCACAAAAACAAAGACACTTAACACAAAAATATCCTAAAAGAGATGGATTTGAAGTAGGCGCCAACTTCAAACAACAACTGAGCAAAACTGCTGGCCGGCTTAGCCAAATCACTCTGCCAGATCTCAGCTGGCTGCGACTATGACGCAGAGGCACGAAAAGTGGACATTTGTTGCTCTATAATGGGTTTCAACATGCACCTATTAGTATCAGATAAGTAACAAATTGGAGATAAACCATCTAACACGAAATCTACATTTTTCCTGCTTCGATAGGCTATATCATTTCCTGCTAAGATATATCAACAGCCTGTTATTTGCTCTTTTACGATTGTCGTCAGGGTTTATTAGCTATTAAAGGGTGCTAGAAGATTAAAGCTTCGATGTATAAAACCTCGCGTGATAGGATTAACGATCTAAAATCTCAAGTTTTTTTCTATTAGTTTTTAATTTCACCTACGCTAAAAAAACATTAATCATACTTACAGGAAATTAAAGACACAAAAATTGCCGAGCCCTTTAGTTTGGGCAAAAGCTGCCATTTCATTTTTGCTAGATGATTGACCAGCTAAAGTTTAATCACATGAATGAATCATTTCAATTATTTATCGCTTTCATTTGACACACAAGGCTTTAAAAAGCCGGCTATACTTCGTCAATGTGAAATACTAATCTTTAAAGAATTTTTAAGGGTAACATATGCCTGCGTTCAATCGCGCTTCTTCAAAATTTTGTAAATTTGCAACAAAGTAATATTCAAAACCTGCCTACCTGTTTTTTTAAAACTTTGTAGGCTGTTAGAACTGAAGATTGGCTACAATTTTTTCTGAAAGCTATAATTTCACTGTGGCGCTTTCTATGAGTTCGATGGATGGAATCAGACTTGGGTAGTATCTTATCTTAAAGTATCGAGATACTAGTATCGAGATACTTTTTGTAGTATCTTACATTATTTAAGATACATTTTTATACATAGTAACTGTATCTTATCTTCGATACTTTTTTTTAGGTATCTTATCTTATTTTGAAAGATACTTTTTTTAGGTGCAATTTTAACTTTCAGTATTTGCCGCAAAAGGCGGATTAAATGTTCTTGGAAATGTTATTACTAAAAGTGGATGCTTATTGCTTCCCCTTTACTGATGGCCAGGTAGGTTTTCCTAATTTTAATACTTTAAACCTCTAAAGCTACGTGGGCCCTACTATAAGAATGAAAAAGGTCATAGATGATTAGATGAATGACGTATTTGGGAATAGGGAAATTTTAGCAGGTCAAATTTGAAATTTCTTGGAATTGTTTTCAAAACAGCATTCTTGCTACTTCCTTCTTAATATTGAAATATTATGTGGGGGAGTGCAGAAAACTTGAAAAGTAACGTTGATTGTAGGTTTAAAGTTTGTAAACATTTAGTACTTGTATTGCAGTTGATTACAAAAGTTCCAGGTTTGGT
Organism: Ctenicera cuprea; assembly: GCA_958336395.1. NCBI lineage: Eukaryota > Metazoa > Arthropoda > Insecta > Coleoptera > Elateridae > Ctenicera > Ctenicera cuprea. The sequence continues at coordinate 25,452,685 of OY284492.1, read as the reverse complement.
TTTTGTGTATACTGTTTTTTTTTAACAATACTTGGGTTTAATTCATAGGTGTAAATAATAAGTGCAATTAATTGGCCGTTTTTAAAATATATTATAAAAACTCTCTATTTAGGTATTAAAAAATTAGTTATTTGTTAGTTCTAATTAGTGTTAGTTTTTATTTTTTGTGTTAGTAATACGTGCCGCTGAAATACCATGGGTGATACGAATCATTTACCATGGGATAACTTAAAAGAGTTTTTTTATATTTCGGAAAAAGATTTTAAGAAAAATTCTGTTTTTAAAGTAAAGTGTATAGTGTGTATTAAAGAAAAGTACATCTCTACAAACGCTTCAACATCGTCAAACTTGAGGAAGCATTTGAAGGTAAGAAAATTGCAATTTTTTTATTTAAAATTTGCCGCTAAAGTGTTGTTGAAAGACAGGACCGTCTTAGATTTTTGTAAATTATATATTTATATTAAAAATGAAATTTGCAAGTTAGGGTAATGCTCAATAAACATCAGGTTTAAATCTCGGTTTAGGGAAATATTTTTTTGCAACTCAATTTATACAATATTGTAAAAAGCAAATTAAAAAAATCATCAATTAATTAATAAACGGTCATCAAAACTTTTGATTCATATTTAATAGACACCTATCTGCTATTTTCTGTGCATCTTTTATTTGATTAATACATTTTTTTTAGCAAATTCATCCAACAAAGCAAATCAAGTCGATGAATAGCAGAAAACGTAAAAACAGTGGCGAGGATTGCGGCGGCCCTGTTCCCATGGTTAAGCAACCAAGGCTTGATTTTAAAGGTGTGTATGATTATTTCACTTTTCACTATTGTTATTAGTTATTGCATTAATTTGTAGTTTTTACTAAATTTTATTAGCAAATTTTCTCTTTGTTTCAGTTAACCAAACAGGAATTGACGATCTAATTGTCAACTACCACGTGCAAAATTTTATACCATTGCGCAATGTCGAAACGGATGCGTTTAAAAAACTGCTGGAGGGCCTGCGACCTGGCATTAACGTCATGTCCAGAAAATCTTTAACGAAGAAAATAGATCTGAAAGCACAATCATTTAAGAAAAACTTAATTTCGGTATTAAGCGAAATAAAATATGTTTCCACAACCTGCGATTGTTGGAAAGGTAAGATTTATTTATCATAATTATTATAGTGTAAACAATAAACTAGGATATGAAAAAAACAATTAATAACTTCAACAGATTTAATATATAAACTATAGAGACTTTTTTTTAATTATATTCTTTGATTGAACTCATTTTTTGTTAATAATTCTTGTTTTGTAAAATATTATATCTTTAAGATGTGAGGGTCGATTTATCATTGTTGTATTAAACTGTTTTAGGGTTTCGAAGGCACTATTTAGGCATGACCGTGCACTGGATTGACCCTAATACATTTTTGAGAAAAATGGCGCCATTAGCTTGCAAAAGAGTAAAAGGTAAAATTTAAAACTTAAATTAGATGGTCAGTAACTACAAAAATTTTTTTTAGGATCTGTAACCTACAATGTGTTGGCAACTATGATTTCAGAAATTCATAAGGAGTTTGCAATACAAAATAAAGTTTTAAGAACTACGACGGATAATGCCAGTAATTTTGTAAAAGCATTTCGGATTTTTGCAACTCCCCAAGAGGATGAAGAAAACGAAAATGAAGACGATGATGATTTGCAACCGGTTGATTTATCATCACTGTTTAATGAAACAGAAACGGTATTGCTGCCACCCCATCATCGTTGCTGTGCTCACGTTTTTAATTTAATTTCTACGAAAGATGCGGAAAAGGCCGAAACAGATGCGAAGTACAAAAAGATTTGGCGTTCAACATTGGGAAAATTACAAGGTAAATCTTTAAAAGACATTATTTAAAGTATTAAACGAAACATATAATTATTGTTTTTAGGAATATGGAATAAACAAAATCAATCTACTGTTAATGCTGACTTCATCAAAGATACCATTGGAAGATATCTAACAATACCTAATGCTACACGCTGGAATTCTTTATACGATTCACTGCAATGTATCCATGAAATAGCAAAGAAAGATGTTGAAAAGCTTCATGATATATTCGATCATTGTGGTTTATTATCGCGGCTTACAGAAAGTGAGCTAACGTTTGTTTCAGAGTATATAACTGTAATGAAACCAATTGCTTGTGCTTTGGATACTTTACAGGTAAATAACCTAATTTAAACGTCTACGTATGTTGTATAGCTACTTGCTTGTTTTACAGACTGTCAAAAAATTAAAGTATTTATTATTACAATTTGCAGGGCGAAAAAAATTCATATGCAGGCTATTTGTTACCTGCAATATACACTGTTCGTAGGCGCTTACAGAATCTACTTGATAAAATGGAGTTCTGTGGGCCTTTAGTTAAAGCTTTAACTGAAGGCATAAACAGGAGATTTTCTGCTGTTATGGAAGACGAAGATTTTGTTTTAGCGGCGGTAGTTCACCCCCAATTTCAGTTATTTTGGCTGAAAAACCAAGAGAAGGAAAACAAAGCGTTGGCTTTACTGAAAAGCAAAATAGCAGCTGGTAACTTACCCCAAATTTTAATTTAATCGAATAATGTATATATGTTTTGACACCCATTTGTGTGACAAACAACAATTTTTTTTATTTTCAGATTCTAATACTGAGAATTATGAAGAAACTTCAAAAAATGAAGGTAACGATTTTTTCGATTTTCTACCAACCAAAAAAATACCACAGAGGTGGAACAATTTTTAACCATGGGGGGCGAAGGATTGCAATGCCTAGATCGATTACCAGCAATTAAAAAATTATTTTTAAAATATAATACTGTTGTGCCATCCAGCGCTGCGGTAGAAAGGTTATTTAGTTGTGGTGGCCTTGTTCTAAGCAAAAAAAGAGCGCAGTTATCAGATGCTCTCTTAGAAAGCTGTATATTGTTAAAAGGTTCTGAATTTTAAATAATATGATATATAAATAAATTAGGTGGTTTTGTAAAAAAAAAAGGAAAAATTACTACTGTATAAAATAAATAAATATATAGTTTTAACAACAATTGTGTTATTATTTCGGTATCTTCAAAGTATCTAAGATACTTTTAATAAGTATCTTGTATCTTATCTGAATACTTTTATGAAATGGGTATCTTATCTTATCTTAGATACTTTCATGACCAATGTATCTTATCTTATCTTAAGATACTTTTATGGAGGTATCTTCCCAAGTCTGGATGGAATGGGGGTTGTCTATATAGCTTGCTATCTTAGAAATGTACGTTATAATTGTAAAATTTACACTTTCGCAAATACGGCAAGTATTAGTATCTAGAATGGGAAAATCCACTAGAAGGCCACACTTCAGCTTTTTATTTATTGAACGGGATCCGAAAACATTTTTTTCTCCCGCATAATTGCGCATTATGACTAGTAGAATTGAAATCTAATGATAATTTTTTGATACTTTTATACTTGGCGGGGCTCTGTAAAAAATGTAAATTCCAAATTTTTGAAAATTTCCAAATAATATTCCTCATAAACTGGCCATGTTTTTTTTGAAACTTTAGTCTTATACAGGCGAACGTGGACTACAATTTGGTTTCTTGCTGAATGCCATAATTCCATTGTGACACCTTCTATGATCTAAGGTTAGTTTTTTGAAAGTTTAATATTTAGTGGGGCTACATGTCCCCTCTCACTTTTTGGCTGACGAATTTAGGATTTGATTGGCTACTGTAGAAAATGTTAATTCCAATTATTAGTAAAAAATTCTCTCACAAACATTTTTGGACTCTGGCAAGTTATGATCCGGATCCGAGCATGACTACTAGGCTCCAGCATCATTATTGCGACGTCACGAACTGACAGCTGTAATAAAATAGTATGGATGGAATGGAAGGTTGCCGATCGATATTGCTTATTTTCTTAGCAATGTACAACGTTATAAATATAAAATTTACACTTTTGCAACTACGGTAAGTAAATATATCTAGTATGGGAAAGTTCACTTGAAGTGCATTTCAGCTTTTTTCTGTATGAATCCATGGCCTGCTTAGTTCAAGAAGTTTTTTAAATTTTTCTCGATATTTTCGGAATTGTAACAGTATGAATGTTTCATATCATTGAAACTAAAAAAATTCTTTTACTGCCTAACAAAATATTTATCTTGCCTTTACGAAAACTATGTCAGTGCTCACTCACTTGACAGTACAGACAAAATGTTGGAGTGTGGCATAAAGTAGCTCATTAGGCCCCAAACAACATTTATTAAACAACAAATATTATATTCTCAATAGTTTAGAAAATAGTACAGGATAATACTTATATGACCCATTCTGCATATCCAAAAATTTTGCTCCACGTACTATTTCGTACGGTAAATTAAGGAGAAGGCTTAGTTGTAGCACCAATTTAAATTTTACGACTTTTTTTTCTGTTTTAAAACTAGTGAGAGAGTCTATGAAGTAAATTAATACAGACAGTTTGTCTTGTGCAGGAAGTTGTTAAATCAAAATGCTAGAAAAAGTCCTTGCTGACAAGGTTGCAAGTTGCACTTTTTAACAATAATGTGACAGTGAGTGTATACATGCATACTTCTTTTAGACTCTAAGTTGCCAATATCAAAAATTACTGAAAATATTGTATTACAGAATTCTGATTTTTAATGTAAGATTTAAGTATTTATTTTTCCTTGGTTTCAGGTATTTAAACGCAGTGATTTTTAGCGCTATTATCTTTAAAAATAATTACTGTTAAGTTTTCAATTTTTTCGGTTTGATTGTTACGAGTAGTAGTAATATTCTTCATAATAATTTAATGTTCGCAATTTCCCTCGATACAGGTGCACCCCATTTTTGAAACGGAAAACCAGACGAGGAAGTTAAAAAATTCAAATATGACACATTTTACGAATATTTTATTTATCTGCTTCACCCACTCGTTAACCGAAACAATTTAGCGCGATTTAAAAGAGTAACATGCGACCAATTAATTCAAATGGCAACGAGCCACAATGTCAGGCTTGCGAGGACAGTTTTTATGCGGTTGGAACTGCGGAAGAATACTTTGGATACTATAAATCAACACCTAAAAGTTTTAAGCGTGCGTCTGCAGGAAGCAGTGTCATTTTACACTGCTTACGTCATAACTGTAAAAATATTGAATCCACATACTTTGCAGTGGTTTCAGCTTAACCATAAAAATGTGAAATAACTAGATACGTCACAACTCCTCTTTAATTATTGAATTTATAACGAACCTCCATTATTTACTTAACCTAAATTTCCTCCAGGAAGTGGTTATAGGGCTCAAACTTTATAAAATGTGCGGTTTAACATAATTTGGTTTAATAAAAGATTTTTTGAAGAAATATTTAAATTTTATTTCTTTTTCAGTTAATTACATAAATAAATGGTTGGTAATTTTGTACTATAATTTTTTTTAATTTAAATGCTAGAAATTCTTACCGCTAGAGAATGGTTTCCTCCATTGCGACGCACCCTATGAATTTTTGGATACTTTAACTGTAGTGTCCGTGCACCTGATATAATCCTTGGAATTTTTGAATGAATATCACTTTAAAGCTCCTTTCTAAGCATCAAGAACCGTAAAATTTGCAATAATTGTTTTTAAAAACTCTGAACTGTATATAATTCAACATACAAAACAGCTTATATTTAATTAAAATATCAAACTAATAGCTACTTGCATTTGTACGTACAGTATAATAATGTGCATAAGAGTGTCGATATCATGTGACACTAGAAGGTAGTTAACAAGTAGCTAAGATTTTGAGCTCCATTACTGATGGGAAATTGAAAACTAAAAAAGCTGTTAGGCAACCGTCACGGCACCTTCCTCGTATTTACTGAAAGTTTTGATAATTTGTAAATTTTTAGAAAATTTGTGTTGCAGAATTGTTTCGTACAAATGTAGAAATTTTTTAAAATTAAAAAAAATCAAATTTTATGTTTCATACCAATGCAATGTTTTTTTGAAAAATTAAATTTCGAAAATTTAGGAATTTTTACAAATTATAAAAGTTATGATAATTTATGAAAATTTTCATTTTCCAAATTATTTGAAAATTTGACTAATTTAGAAAATTTAAAATCTAGAATTTTTCATGTTAGTTTCAATTTCTTTTAGAAATTTAGAAAATTATAAAACTTATTATGTTGTAAATTTTTGAAAATATTGTTTTGTGAAAATTAAAAAAAAATGGTTGGGTTGAAAATGTTTGCCATAAAGTAGCTTTCTTGTAGGCATAACTCGTATACCGGCCAGTAAGCCCACAGCAAAAGAAACTTCGCTTAATGATCGTTTTTGCTCCAAATCCTACAAGATGATCACAATACTTTTCTATAGCTCTACACCGTATCGTGTAAGAGGGTAAAAATAACTCTGCATTACACTAAAATTTCAAAATGATAGTAGTGAAAAACCAAAGTAAAAAACATCTGTGGCTGTTTGAATTAAAACTGAAAATCATCGATTAATTCTAGAATGAACAATGAATGTGCTTAAATTATTTAATCAATTATTTTAAAACTAGACTAGATTCAAAAGTCCTTGCTCTACAAATACACCAAGTGTTCAAAGAAACACAAGCTAAGAAACGAACGAGCTAAATTAGGGTTTGGCTGAAAATAATTTTCGCGGTAAGAATGATTTGTATCAGATAGAGAACCTGCAGGCACAATTGTCACAAGTAAGAGCGTCAAAACGTCATCACATCCAACACACATCCTGTTGACTACATACTCGAATGTTAAATTTTTAAATAACAGTTGCCAAAAAGACGTTAGCCTCGAACCAAATTTTAATTATAATTGTTTTCCAAATTACGTAAATGTCCAAGTTTATTTTGCACTTTCGACAATCCACAGAAATTTTCGGCATATTTTGTTGACGCATTTTTACAAAAAAAAAGTGAAAAACAAATCTCGAGAAGTAGGTCACAAATGTGTTGCTTTATGAATGAAACAATTCTGTTTTAGAAGTGAAATGTCAACTGCAGCCTAGTTTCTTTCAATATTTACCTACAGACCCCATTGGTCTCAAGACTTTCCGAAATTAAAATAAATGAGCACATTCGGTCAAATCATATCAAAAAACAAAAACATAATGCTATTTTTCTGCGTGCATACAAAGTTCATTATTTTAAAAATACAAGAAAACCTTTTCCCAATCAATTGGGAAATGGGATAATAACCATAAACAGTGCAAACCAAAAGCGACAACGCTACTACAGATACCGATGTTTCGGAGTTATTGCTAATGTTTAGTATGGCGTAGCTGAGAGGAAAGTTGGAAAACAGAAAGTGAGTAGGTATTATGACTTTGGTTTTTCTGTTTTCCTCCTAGCTACGCCATGCCACAATGAAGTGAAGCAATAATACGAAACATGATATAAATATGTCTGTAATTGAGTCGCCGTTTTTAGCGGTTTATGGACATTTCCTTTATTATTCTATGTATCGCGATATTTTCCATCCTTTGATATATAATGACGGCTAGGGCTAGGAATATTTATCGATATTATCGATAATATCGATGTTATGGTATATCGATAATATTGATAGTATCGTAATACCGGTAATAGTACCACAGAAAATCGAAATATAATGGCGACAGTCAGAAAAAATACAATCCAAGTAATATTGTAGTTACAAAGACATACCTAAAATTGATTATTGCAATTGACGAAATTACTGTAACAACTGAACTATATCAAACCATAAACCACCTACTCTGGACCAGCGGGTGGTCTAGTGGTTAAAGTCCCAGGCTTTGAAACTAGACTCTCAACGGCAGTAGGTTCGAGTCCTCTGCCCGTCGGAAATGTTTTTGAATAAGTTAAATCCGGCGTGTCCATGGATGGTGTGTGTGGTGTGTATGTTGGAGTCGTGCTCACGCACGACCTCATGATTCTTAAAAAAAAACCACCTACTCTATTTCTGACTAAATGGTTATCCCGTTTTTTTAAATACGTTGAAAATAGTAATAGATCTGCCTTTATAGTAAAAAATTTCTTTGTTTTTACACGATATAGGTATATGCAATTTAAAAAAAATATTCAAGAAATAAGTTGAGGTAGTATCGACATTTTTAATCGATACTATGTGTAATATCGAAATTATCGATAACAATATAGCGGTATTATTGTTATTATCATACTATCGATATTATCGATATTGGCGTAATTATCGATATTATCGATATTCGATATATAATTTTCAGTAACGCCTAGCCGCAATTAATGCTTATTACTTTTTCATATTTTTCAAAATTTTTCCGAACGCACTGATGGAAGGTAAATTTCGTTATTATTGAATCTCGCGCCTCACAGAGCAGGTTAATTTTATAAAAGATGCGATGATTAGGTCTCATTTTAAAAAGGCGTTGAATGAAATATACGGCACACTGAAGCTTTTGCTTATTTTGCAAAAGTTGGAGAAAGTCCAAAAGGTAGCAGAGTTAAATAGCAGACAAAATTGAGTTGTCGTTAAGTATTTGTAAACAAACATCTTACAATCTCAAAATTGCGAAGAATTATGCCAAGCCACTTAATTTCCGTAATTTGGCATATTTTGACTGCAATATTACCGTTTGTTGTTTTTATGATGTTTTTAGTATCTTAGGCAGCCAAAAACAATAAGGAAGCAATTGCCACTGGAAAATGTATCAAATGTTGTTGTAGTTAGACCGGTATAATTCATTCTTGCACAGAAGCCGTTACAGTTATTTGTGTGGGTTATTAAAACGACTTTTAAATATTCCAATATCATAAGTTTTTTATGGCTTTAGAAATCTTCAATACTATCCAAACTCACAAAATTGTAGCATGCTTTAGACGTAAACCTATACACTAACAACATTTCAGAAATACATTTATGTTTTTTTTTACTAACCTTGTCGATACATGTTCTGACTTTCCAACAAATTTTTCAATTCTTTCAAATACCTATTCTACTCTCCTTTGCTAATTTTTGAAGAGAAACTTCTTTGCCGGCAGGAGTAACCACGAAAATGTTAGAACGGAAGTGCAAGGCGGAAACACCAGACCCCCGCTAACCTACTGAGGAGATCTGCGTAGATGCAAACTAATAGAGCGATCAAATGTTCAGTTGTGCCATCACAGACACACACCTCCAAACAAATCTCGTTTGTGGCTTTGCTTATATATCTAGCCTAAGAACAGCATATCATACGAAAGATATGACTTGTAATATAGTTGTGTAAGATTGAATTACTTTCGAATTGTGTTTCTTTTCTACAAAAACCAGGAAATATCATTTTCAATTTAAATATTAACATTTGAAACATTCATAACATTTTTTATATGAAAATATATTAGAAATTGACAAAATATCCATGTATGCTTTGTCTCACCGCGTTGGAAAACCGTGACCTAAACTCTTACCTATCTTTCTTGCAAAGTGTATGTGATTTTTAAATATTGTGTAGCACATACAGGTAATTCTTGCCATAAATTTAAGACTAATAACACTTTGTTGCTATAGAGTAAAAAGTTTTCCAAATGGTGTATGGTGTATTCAATTTTTATTTAAATTATTGTGTGCTTTTACAGTTCTTTACTTATGCTATTTTAAACTGAAAAACGAGCGAAGTACTTTCCCCAGGCCTTTCGCGTACTTTAGATATTGTTAGTCACAGTATTTACAGAAGTAGATTAATGCGTAGAGCAATCAAATAACAATTTCATAGCAGTCGCCTATGGAGCAAGCACGGCATGTTGATGATTAGCTTTGAAATAGTGGAGCTATTATCATAGTTGCGCCGTTTGGTATTTTACCGTAATTGCTTATATTTAACATTTTAAAATCATTTGCAAGTGAGCATTGTAAATTATTTTTAATATCCTTATTTTACAAAGGTGGATGATAAAATATCAGTTGGCAACCGTGACCCATTTAACTTACATAATGGAAAAAATTGTAAACGACCGCGACATGTTGATTTAGCAATAAAAGCGTGCGTTTGTAATCTAGCGGGCGGGCTCAAGTGCAAATCCCGTGGCAAACGTAATTAAAAAATTTTTTTTTACTTCCGTTACTTATCTTGGTTATCATCTATTTTAATTTTTTTAATTTTCAAAAATTCATAGTCGCAGATAAATTAGCGGACTGGAACACGAACCAAATTGCAGCTCATCCACAGTTTTATTGGCCTAAAAATTTGAAAAACTAATGTGCGGCCATTTTTTTGAAAATTTCCAAAATTTTGAAAATGATTTTCAGTTCATAGTTTTAATCTTTTCGAAATTGCTTTTGTACACAGACACGTGTTTCTATAGGGCTATTATGATAAAAATATTGATCTCGATGTGTCAACTTGTAATTGAGTAACAGAGCGCTAAGTGAAAATTTCCAAACAATCGTATTGGGCGCCATTATGCAGCTAGAAAATTACTACGTTGGATTTGCCCTGAGGTCTTCTGTCGGATTCACTTTTTAAAAAAACTCAATTTCTGAAAGTAATCCTACCAAAAAAACATGTTTAGTTTGCGGTTTTGCGGAATTTTGATATACCTATTACCCATAGCTCATTCAAATCGGACCATCTGTTTGGGAGTTATGGAGCGCACATATACCACCAATTTACATGAAATGAATACATACTTGCCTGTACTGAAAGTATAGAAAAGTAAAAAATTCTGTGAAAATTTTTGTATGACTAATTTGTTATCTAAAACTAAAGTATGTACTGCATTTCTACATATTATATTAACAAGATCTTTTTCAAACACTGTTGGCAAATTATTTGGCAAATCTCCAATATCTAAAGTATTATTAATGTAGGCAACATCCACATTTTCTCCCATTTACGTTCAATTGTTGCAACAGTTTACGTAAATAGCATTGACTGTATTTTTAGCAACATCACACCTTATAAGAGGTTATAACATTGACGTCAAAAGATTTTTTAAAGGCGTCTTCCTTGGTAACTAATAAATAATTTTTGTTTCTGTAAAAATAAAACTACGAGAAATTGTATTTCTACAAAAAGGCTGAAAATTACAAAACAAAAAATAATGTAAGTAGGTACTTAGGTACTTGCAATAAATATATGTACAGCACAACACATCTGTCATAATATTTTGAAAAATTATGAACACGATCGTATCAAGCCTTTCATAAAGTGTTGACAACAAGCAGGGACAACCGCTATTTTATGATTCAGTATTACAAGTTATATGCTTACACCATTAATTAACCATTAAGATTACCTATTTGGGTTACAATCTCATCTATATTCTTGTAAATTGCACAGTGGTTACAAAGTACCAGCATAAATATCAGCTTTTATTGACATTTTCGACTATAAACATCTGGTTCTATGACTTTTTATGTTGTTGGCATTTAAGGGAAGTGATACGTTTTATTAATAAAAATAATGACACGAATTTTGAAACCGGATGATACACTTGAGTTGAATAATAATAATTAGCGTTTGAAAGTGAATTTGTTATGAAACACTTCTATTATTTCACTTTAAATAACTGTAACACTTACACAAAGCTTCAACACCGAACGCCCAAAGACATAATAAGAAAAACTTGACAAATTGATATGTAGAAATGACATTTAATTTTTTAAAGCAGAGACATTCCCTAAACTTGAACCTAACAATATTTTGTTCGTGTGTGATGAACACAGAGTACACTTGGACAGCGCGGCACGGCACTGTGCTCTTATAGACATCTTTAAACATTTCGAAAATTCTTTGTGATTATGTGTTGCAATTGAAATTACTACAATAAAAAGGGGGGGGGGGAGGCGCAACAACATGCGCCGCGGCTGTATTCTGTTAGAAAATAGTCCAGCTACTTATTACCTTCCTCGCAGACGGAGTATAGCTATAGTTTCGGTACATTCTTCGTTTATTATATTGAAAAAATCAAAAATTTACAAGAAAAACCGTGAACAAGGAAGGTCATCCAGTGGCAGCAATAGCTGTGCACAATTTATGCAATATCAGGCAATATTTTGGCAATCTACAATATTCGGCAATGCTCCGCAATACTCGGCCATATTCAGGAATAAGCAGGAATACTCTGTAATATTCGGCAATATTCAGCGATATTTAAACAAATTCAAAATTACTCAGCAATACGCATAATTTTGGCAATATTCGTACAATTTTGGGGTAGTGGGAAACCCCCCAGAAAAAAACATAATTTAAAAAAAAAACGCCATATTGAGTATGTGAAAGCAGAATCGGACACGAATTATAAAAACAAATCGAATACTTTTTTCCTGAATTTCCTAGCTTTGAAATTGCGGCCTTCACAATGTTTTGAAAACTACGCTTGTACTCCAAAACTGGCGTAATAGGTATACAGTTTGATGTAAGAACCGTACGAGGGAAATATGTTAACATACAAAACAACTTGTGAAACTTAAAAAACTGGCAAAATCAATATTTTAAAAATTTTTCCGAATTTTCAAATATTTACAGAAACTAGGGACACAATTATGTTTTTGTAAGCTAATAGAGCTACACATGCGTTATCATTTTTCATCATTTCAATTTTTCCCAAATTTTCTAGACATCCCTTATAAACTGATGAAATCAATGCCCTTATCTAATCATATAAAGCAGAACGTATGTGAGTGTTTGTAAGTCCAGATATTCTAATCCAGTTTTAGATGAACTATTAACGTAAAATGTTTGACGCTGATAGGCGTTGTACAATCAACAACAAAAATAGATTTTTTTTGTGTTTAAATATTCTAAAGGATTTCAATTAAAATAGTTGCAAAAAATAGGGTTTAGCCCTTTTCTAACTTTACGTTTTACGGACGAAAAAGGTGGAATAGATACGGCGAGACTAGAGTGAAAAGAATGGAAAAATTATGATGAAAATTGTACTTTCCCTGTCAAAGCGAGTCGTAGTATGGCGCACTCAGGCAATACTGGATATATCTAGGATGCCCATATTTTCCTGACGAAAATAAAGGGCAAATAAAAAATGTTCAGAAGAATAAAAAAAAGTTGCTATTTGCGATACTAAAATTAGGTGAACATTTCTCACCTACCCATCGACTTTCGTTAATGTTTATTTAAATGAAAGGAAATTCTTCTTGCAGCTCCTTGTTTACAACATAGTTTTTTTTTGTGCTAAGAGTTTAAACTATAATAATGAAGATACTTTTTTGGTGTAATTATTTACAGAAGCTATAAATGTTAAAAATTTAAGCTTTTCGTCAAAATTCAAGTTTTTTGTGGGAAATTGTTATTTCACCTATGTAATTTAATACGAGCGTAATGATCTCGCATGCCGAAAAGCGATTTCAGTAGGAAAAAGAATAAACTTACCCAAGCCGTTCATTTTGACATTTCTCGATTGTTTATTCACTTCATCACGTTACCAATATATTTAAACAATATGACAAACTTACAAAATGTAGTCGATTGACGTTTGAAAATATTAAAGAATATTTCTGAAATACTGGTTGCAGGACGATTTCAGTTGTACGTTTGGGAATAAGCTGTAAAATGTTGTTTTTTCTAAAAATACACATAATCTAACGTCAATGAATTCTTATCAAATTAATTACGTTGACAGTAAACATTTGCCCACGTTGTTTATGTCATGGGCGTATAAAAACGTTGCAATGAAGCAATTTTCAGTTTTTGTACGTTTTTCGTTAGTTTATTTTTCGTCAAAAGCCTAGCTAGAGAATTATTTCTACTTTACAAGTCATGCCCACAGTAAGGCAAGAAATTGCAAAAATTTGCGCCAAATACAGAGACAAGATATCGTCACACCCTAATCAAATTGCAACCACACTATTCGATGATGAAGACGTGCCTAGAAGATTAAATGATTAAAACGGTTTAAACCAGCAGACCTTACAAATCGCTTTACTTAATAAGTTTTCAGTTTCATTTATTTTGTCATATTCAAATAGAACTCTAGAGGATGCTCACTGGAGCATCACTCTACATGTCATGTATTTAGTTGATAAGGCTTACACTAAGTATTCTCATGAGATCGTGAAAATATGTTTTTATAAAATTTTGACGCAAATACATGTTTTCAAACTTTAGGAATCCAAAACAGTGGTTTTTTAAAACTGTCTGTGTGACATTCATGGGGGACAATATTTGTTTTAAAACGATCTGGAATCGGAAACGTAAGCTAGACGCTTTGTTTTTTCAAATAAAACGTAACTGAGAAATTTTTGATAGCAGACAGACGGAGTTGGACGAATCGCTTGCTTTTCTTTCTGAATTTCTAACTCAAAATGGTGGTCACTACAATTTGTATTTAAAAGCTAGGCTTCCTGTCTATTTAATTAATAATGAGTTGCCAAATTACCATAAAATTTGAGTTTGTGAGACACAATGTTGCATTAATATTTTGAAACCATAAAAACTGTAAAAAGTAAACTTTTTTGAAATTTATGAAACACATTCCCTATAACACTGAACCTACGATATTTTTAATTCTGTATATTTATAAGCCTAGCGACGAGCTACAATTTCGTTTCTGATGAGTTTCTAATGAGTTGCCAAATTACCATAAAATTTGAGTTTGTGAGACACCATGTTGCATTAATATTTTGAAACCATAAAAACTGTAAAAAGTAAACTTTTTTAAAATTTATGAAACATTCCCTATAACACTGAACCTACGATATTTTTAATTCTGTATATTTATAAGCCTAGCGACGAGCTACAATTTCGTTTCTGATGAGTTTCTAATGAGTTTCCAAATTACCATAAAATTTGAGTTTGTGAGACACCATGTTGCATTCATATTTTGAAACCATAAAAACTGTAAAAAGTAAACTTTTTTAAAATTTATGAAACACATTCCCTATAACACTGAACCTACGATATTTTTAATTCTGTATATTTATAAGCCTAGGGACGAGCTACAATTGCGTTTCTGATGAGTTTCTAATGAGTTGCCAAATTACCATAAAATTTGAGTTTGTGAGACACCATGTTGCATTCATATTTTGAAACCATAAAAACTGTAAAAAGTAAACTTTTTTAAAATTTATGAAACACATTCCCTATAACACTGAACCTACGATATTTTTAATTCTGTATATTTATAAGCCTAGCGACGAGCTACAATTTCGTTTCTGATGAGTTTCTAATGAGTTGCCAAATTACCATAAAATTTGAGTTTGTGAGACACAATGTTGCATTAATATTTTGAAACCATAAAAACTGTAAAAAGTAAACTTTTTTGAAATTTATGAAACACATTCCCTATAACACTGAACCTACGATATTTTTAATTCTGTATATTTATAAGCCTAGGGACGAGCTACAATTGCGTTTCTGATGAGTTTCTAATGAGTTGCCAAATTACCATAAAATTTGAGTTTGTGAGACACCATGTTGCATTCATATTTTGAAACCATAAAAACTGTAAAAAGTAAACTTTTTTAAAATTTATGAAACACATTCCCTATAACACTGAACCTACGATATTTTTAATTCTGTATATTTATAAGCCTAGGGACGAGCTACAATTGCGTTTCTGATGAGTTTCTAATGAGTTGCCAAATTACCATAAAATTTGAGTTTGTGAGACACCATGTTGCATTCATATTTTGAAACCATAAAAACTGTAAAAAGTAAACTTTTTTAAAATTTATGAAACACATTCCCTATAACACTGAACCTACGATATTTTTAATTCTGTATATTTATAAGCCTAGGGACGAGCTACAATTGCGTTTCTGATGAGTTTCTAATGAGTTGCCAAATTACCATAAAATTTGAGTTTGTGAGACACCATGTTGCATTCATATTTTGAAACCATAAAAACTGTAAAAAGTAAACTTTTTTAAAATTTATGAAACACATTCCCTATAACACTGAACCTACGATATTTTTAATTCTGTATATTTATAAGCCTAGCGACGAGCTACAATTTCGTTTCTGATGAGTTTCTAATGAGTTGCCAAATTACCATAAAATTTGAGTTTGTGAGACACAATGTTGCATTAATATTTTGAAACCATAAAAACTGTAAAAAGTAAACTTTTTTGAAATTTATGAAACACATTCCCTATAACACTGAACCTACGATATTTTTAATTCTGTATATTTATAAGCCTAGGGACGAGCTACAATTGCGTTTCTGATGAGTTTCTAATGAGTTGCCAAATTACCATAAAATTTGAGTTTGTGAGACACCATGTTGCATTCATATTTTGAAACCATAAAAACTGTAAAAAGTAAACTTTTTTAAAATTTATGAAACACATTCCCTATAACACTGAACCTACGATATTTTTAATTCTGTATATTTATAAGCCTAGGGACGAGCTACAATTGCGTTTCTGATGAGTTTCTAATGAGTTGCCAAATTACCATAAAATTTGAGTTTGTGAGACACCATGTTGCATTCATATTTTGAAACCATAAAAACTGTAAAAAGTAAACTTTTTTAAAATTTATGAAACACATTCCCTATAACACTGAACCTACGATATTTTTAATTCTGTATATTTATAAGCCTAGCGACGAGCTACAATTTCGTTTCTGATGAGTTTCTAATGAGTTGCCAAATTACCATAAAATTTGAGTTTGTGAGACACCATGTTGCATTAATATTTTGAAACCATAAAAACTGTAAAAAGTAAACTTTTTTAAAATTTATGAAACATTCCCTATAACACTGAACCTACGATATTTTTAATTCTGTATATTTATAAGCCTAGCGACGAGCTACAATTTCGTTTCTGATGAGTTTCTAATGAGTTGCCAAATTACCATAAAATTTGAGTTTGTGAGACACCATGTTGCATTCAGATTTTGAAACCATAAAAACTGTAAAAAGTAAACTTTTTTAAAATTTATGAAACACATTCCCTATAACACTGAACCTACGATATTTTTAATTCTGTATATTTATAAGCCTAGGGACGAGCTACAATTTCGTTTCTGATGAGTTTCTAATGAGTTGCCAAATTACCATAAAATTTGAGTTTGTGAGACACCATGTTGCATTCATATTTTGAAACCATAAAAACTGTAAAAAGTAAACTTTTTTAAAATTTATGAAACACATTCCCTATAACACTGAACCTACGATATTTTTAATTCTGTATATTTATAAGCCTAGCGACGAGCTACAATTTCGTTTCTGATGAGTTTCTAATGAGTTGCCAAATTACCATAAAATTTGAGTTTGTGAGACACAATGTTGCATTAATATTTTGAAACCATAAAAACTGTAAAAAGTAAACTTTTTCAAAATTTATGAAACATTCCCTATAACACTGAACCTACGATATTTTTAATTCTGTATATTTATAAGCCTAGGGACGAGCTACAATTTCGTTTCTGACTTAATAGTGCCAATTTCTCTGTGATGGCGCTAAGTTTAACATTAATACCCCTTTATTTAATAAAGAGGCGACAATAACTCATTTCTGGTTTGGTTACGCTACTCATCAGTGATAGTGAAATATGAACCTAAACTTAATTTTTACATGCAGTAATATTGAAGGGGGTAGTAATATTTAAGGGAGAAACTTTTAAAACAACAAAAACATTTTTAACAATTTGTTTAATGCTAAAGAAAAAACAGACAATTTAATAAAATAGGGCATTTACAAATTAAATTGTCCGCACTGTAATTCGGTTTATATAGGACAAACAATTAAAAATTGTGATATTAGGTACAAGGAACACGTACGTTATTACAATTATAAACACCCACATAAATCCAGTTATAATAATACTTTATTTCCTACAGGTAATTACCCAATTACAGGAAATCTAAATACAAAAAAAAATTAAAAATTGACGAAGCAACCTACATAGATACACAAATAAAATAACAATTTGTTTCAGTATAACAATAATAAAAAAAATCTTTGCCAAAAGAACACTACCTCAATTACTACTAGCACATTCCCTACCAATAGCAGTACGAACCATAGGGTAAGAGAAAAAATATCAGTGTCTGAATTAAGTTTGTAAAAATAATCGACATACCAACACTACAGGTGAATTTAAATGGAGATTTGTACTATAAGAGTAGGCAAACGTGAATTGTGATCGAGTCCGTCTATCCGGTACTTAAAATACTAGTATGTGTATGTTTCTTCTGTCAGCTAAAGAAACCATTTCATAATGCCTTAAGTTTGATTGCTAGTCAACGTTTACGTTATTTATACCAGATTTGTAATTGCAGTATCTCAAAAACGTTTTTAGAATTATTTCCAGTCATATTGAATAATGAAGATAGTAAGGATTACGAATAATCACAGCGTATTCTAGTTTTGAATGGATTAAGCTTGTGTGCGGAGTTTCTAAAGTTGAAATATTATTGAAATAAATGGTATTTCGAATAAGATTTAATAAAAAATTAATTACATTTTCAATGTGAATTTTAAATTCCAAAGACGGTTCGAAAGTAATGCCAAGATCGTTTATTTCGAAAACACGTTGCAAGATATTATTGCTTGTAGAATAATTATACCTAATATAATTTTGTTTCCTAGAAAAAGTTATATATTGGCATTTAGCAATGTTGAAACGTAATTTGTTGATAACAAACCAGTTCCAAACATTATTTAAGTCTTTTTGCATTGCAACAATAAACAGTCAGTTTCGCAATTAATATTGGAAAACAATTTAAAATCATCAGCAAACAATAATAACGTAGAAGATCTTTCGATTACATCGCAAATGTCATTAATAAATATTAAAACAATAGAGGACCCAGGATGATTCCTTGAGGTACCCCAGAATATGCAACAAATTGATCCGAAGAAAACCCATTTAAATGCACACTTTGTCTTCGCTTAGAGAGATATGACTGTGAGAATTCAATTAAGTTATTAGTAAACCCAAATTTATGAAATTTATGTGTCAGTATGGTGTGATTAACAGCATCAAATGCTTTAGCGAAATGCATATACATAACATCCACCTGACCCCTCTTTTCTAATTTTTCTAAAATGTATGGAGTAAATATGCTTGAATTAGTAACGCTAGGACGTTTACTGATAAATCCATGTTGTTCTACAGAAAGAAACTGCGCTAAAAATTTATTGAAACACAATAATCTTTCAAATTCTAGTTGTGATGGTCTTTTATTCTTAATCCTACCAAATCTTTTTGATTTTTTGTCTTAATTTCGTATGGAGAAACCATGAAAATATTTTGGACTGCTAACTGAATGTATTCTTATGGCCGTGCCCTACCTATAAACAACTATCTTACTCTAACCTAGTAGCTTTTGTGGTTTAATTGTTTTTTTTTTAATAAAAATGTCTATGAAAATAATTTTAATTATTTAATTATTAATTATTTTGTAAGTTCTTCGGCCGTTCTCAGAGTCTGAGCCTAAGCGAAATTCGAGTGATGATTACAAAATAACGTACTTTGATCTTATTACAATACCTG
This sequence comes from Ctenicera cuprea, assembly GCA_958336395.1. Classification (NCBI taxonomy): domain Eukaryota; kingdom Metazoa; phylum Arthropoda; class Insecta; order Coleoptera; family Elateridae; genus Ctenicera; species Ctenicera cuprea. The sequence goes on along the minus strand of OY284492.1, from coordinate 25,433,269 downwards.
TTAACCGGGCATTATGATATAAAATACTTTAAAAAATATTAAAAATTAAAATCGTAATTATGGGAAAGTTCAGGCGAAGTGCTTCGCCTATATTTCTAAATAGCAATAGAAATAAAGCAGCAACCCACAGGAGTTAAGAATTTAAAAGTTTATAATTTATCTTGGAGTGTGTATGTGTAGAAAACGTAGAAAACAAGTACAGGTGTGAACTGAGGTGAGTCATCCCGGCCATATACTTAAACATTTTTAGTCTATGTGCAGATTGGCAAACATAAATCTACCTCCAGAACGAGATTGGTTACCACATATCTACCTCCGGAATAAGGCATTCTCCGTCTATTCGGGCGGTTGAAAGTTATAACCGTCTGTTCAACTCCTACTTTTCTTCTGGACTCTCCATATACATACATTCAGTCCTTTTTAATATAATCAATACAAAGGTGTGGTCAATGATTGCAGGTTGCCTTAGGTGAATAATGTCTACTTCACATAAAATTTTGATTAGCGATATTAAGGTAGGAGTGGGTTGGCTTTATTTATATCCACTTTGAAGTTTATTTTCTCTAAAAGGATGTTCCTACTCACTGTTCCAATATTCAGACATTCAAATATATAGTGGAAGTAAATTAGCTACCGGCCAGTGACCTATGAACTATCACAAGATAATTGAATTGCCATATTCCGAGCGTTCAGTTACCATTTGTGGCCTCTGGGATTTGAAATAAATAATTTTAATTTCAGCAAATCATTTTTATGTTTTTCATTCTTAAAATATTATATTTATACGTATTATAAACATGGCAATGTGCGAGTTAAACAAAAATATGGATAATTTTGTACATGATAATGAAATACCTTTTTGTTTTTATATTTTAGAAGTTTCCACTGGATTTATTTTCAAACAGGTGTTCCATTTTCATCGTTCAATCATGCTATTTTAATGTGAAATAAACAAATCTATAATATTGATGCTGTCGCTCAAACGAAGTAAACGCACGTTCTAATTTTAAATGCACGTGCGTATTACAACAATATTATCATAGTAATCATCGCAGTTCACAACGTATCCAAATGTTAGATTTACTATTGCCAACTTGTAGTCAAAAGTGCGACTTGAAAATAATACAAAACCATCTCTTTCTAAACACCGTAGCACATAAATAAATACCGAGAACGCCTGTGGGATGAAGAACAGAAGCCAAATGTTGTGTACAAAATCGATGTCGTGGAAACTTTGGAATTAGGTTAAAGTGATGTTCTTTACGGAAAGTTTGCTCAAGAATTGATTAAAAACCTGATCCAATAAATAGCAGCTGTATTTGCCAAATTTGTTTGGTGGAAGAAATATTTTCATTCAAAAATTCCACCAACAACAATGAAAAAACATCGTATTTAGTGTTTTTAAACCACAATTTACTGCTGTTCAGCTAACTGCTACTATTATAAAACCTGTTTTAAACTGTGACATTCCATTATATTTTTATGGATTACTTAATTAATTGTTACTTGGATACTACAATTCACATTTAGATTAAATAATGCCAAAGACAGGGCAAAGTTGTTATGAAATATAATAAATCCCAACTTAGGAATGTTTTACTGCCAACAGGTTTTGATATTTTCAACAAGGAGATATTCAAAGAACGACCTCTGTTGCCTAGTTCTTTAATTAATAAGAAAAAAAATAAAGACAATAAAACGCGACATTACATCTATTTTGAAAAATAAATATGACAACATTACTACATTTCAACCTTCGTACATAAACTATGCCGAAAACAGGCTCGAAAAGATGAAATTTTTGTATTTGTACGTCACAAACGGCTGCCTCGAATACGATTCAGCAAAAAAACAATATTACAAAAAGCGTATTATAACGTCGTGTTCTCTATACAGAGTGAGCAAAAAATTACGCACGTCTGTAACTTCGTAAATACTCATTCTAGAAAGAAGCTTTCATATTAATAAAGTATGGATATAAAAAACTGAAATTTGAGGTCCATTAGTACTACTAAATTGCATAAGTACAAAAAGTGTTTAAGCCTGATGTCAAAAATTAGTTTATACTGTTCTGGCAAATTTATAGCCGCCACTTTAGAATAGTTAATGTTATCATGTGTACAAAAAATTCCTCTAGGCCACGAGTGCCACTGTTCTGCCGATCCCACCCAGTATAACAATATGCTGTAGTTGTGGGATCGGCATAAAAGCGACAGCCATGGCCTACTAGACCGTGGAGGACGTTTTTTATATGCACTAACAGAAATTACTCATTAAATGATAAATCCATACGGTGCGGCGCGGCGCGCCGCGCCGATGCTCTTTATGATCCCATCGACGTCCACTTGCACTGCATAATAAATGTGAAAGTTGCAAGACTCTAAATATTAAATCTATTTTCGGATATGGTACTTCTCAAACATGATTTTAGACGTCGTCACGTATTTTCATTACAGATCGTAAAAACCAAAAGCCCCCCCCCCCTTCGGTCACGCCATTGCAAAGACTTATTTGCCAGAATGGTAATTAGAAAATAATTTCTTTATCTTTAACTGGACTGTTACAACAGTCATATATTTCAGCCGTTTGTAGTAACATTTATCAGTGGATGGTTTATGTAGCCGTATACAGAGAAAAACACATTACCACTTGGTAGCTTCAAACGTGATATATCACCCTTTGATAACAAACGGGTAAAAACTGCGTTTGTAATATTTCAAAAAATCTATTACCCTATTAAATGATAAAAAAAAACCTGGTATGCTTGCGCTCAAAAGTGAAAATACCGATATCACAAATATTTGCCATGAGAGTATAGCCCTGGCTAGTCTTAGGTTATTGAAATATAAAAAATTCTTAATCTACTTACAAAAACAAATAAAAGACGAACACTTACCAAAAATCTTATTCGGCTACTCATTACTTATATTAAATGGGCTTACCTGAAACAAAAAAGGAATTGTTTATAAGAGTTAAAAAATTTCAAACTGAGATCACAATAATTTAGGATTACAATTATAATATATAGAATTCGTGTTCTTGTATTATAAACTAAAACGAGGTGAAAGGTGCAAAAAAATCAAAAAGTTAGTCAATATATGGGTGTTTGTAAATCGCTCTACAGCTTGTAACTTCGTTGCTAATAAAAATATCAATGAAAACTTTTTTTAATTGCCAGTATGTTTGGTACAAAATGCTATTAAGTCTATTAAAATTTCAAAGTTTATGCTGATCTGTCGACTTGTTTTCTAGTAACTCGGCGTGAAGTTAAAACTTGCAAAAAATCGCAGCGGACGCAGAAAGTTTGGATAAAAAGCTTTCATTCTGCCCTAGTTAGAATTGTTTGGTAGCATTTTTTTTGCAGAATACGTATTTTTAAAATCTGAAAACGAAATCTGATAAAAGAAGCTTCCGTTTTCGATATCGAATAATTTTTACAGCTTATTTTGACAGTGAATCTTTAAGGTACATTCCGAAACTCATCGAAATCGGATTATCCATCCGTTCGGGAGATATGAAGCACCACACGCATACACCCACATCCCCATCAACCCACATACAAACATTTTTTCAAAACCCTTATTTTTGGGTTCCTAGAGGTACAAAACGTATATTTCTGTCAAAGCCTCGAATTCGAATTTTTCCAGAAATAAACCTACTCAAAATATTATTTTCATTGGAACTTAATTATTTCTACTTTTGAATCGCAAAATTCTTTAAAACCACCGATTTTCTTTCTTACATATGCACTTTCTTATTTTCATTCCCTTCTTTCTTTATATAAAACAGGGTTGCAATAATTTAAAACAAAATTTACTTAAATCATTGATTTGAATCAGATTTAAGTCACTTCGATTATTTAAATAAATTAGAGTGATTTAAATGACCTTTTAATTACTTAAAAATTTAAAAATAATATTCAAATAGTAATCGCGTGTGCATGCGCGTTTCACAAGTTTGGCAAATAAGCTAGGGGTTGAAAACGCAACTTAATTAGTTTTTATTAAACCAAGAATTCAAAGTCAAACTTAAATTGATAATTATATGAAACAAATATATTTTATTCATTTTTTAACTGCACGAAAATAATAAAATATGTACGTAACTTAAATTTAGTTTTGTTAATTTGTAAAAATGACATTATATGCTGTAATTATTTTGAGTTAATGTTTGTGAGAATGTTAAAAAAATAAAATTTTGCTTTTGATAATAAATGACTTTTTTCATTTTGTTTAATGCGTATTTCACACCAACCAAAATATAGCAGGTGTTTTGAATAATAAAACAATCCGATTTAAATTTAACTTTATTAGCTTAATTATCATTAATTTGCGTTTTTTAAATTTCTTTGCAAAAATCATTATGAATTTTATTGTTTAAAACGTAGCCATTATTCAGAGATTTTGTTGGGATTAATCAAATCAGAACGATGCAAATAAACTCATATATTTTGTCACGGCAAATTAATCTTTTTATGACTGGAAGTTTTCAAATGGAAAATAACCATACCAGCCTGCAAATTGAGCAACAATAAAATGAATTGTAAATTCCAAAAAGTTTCACCATTCAGAAATGTCTCCTGCGATTTCCACTGCATGAAAACTAATCTACCTTTACACATGAAGTAATTGCCCGAGGGAGAAATTTACACTGTCACATTTATATTGCTTTTACATTTAAATACGACACTACTTGAGGTTGCTAACCTACCACAAGCTGACGTTCTGGGAGGTAACGTTTATCCTTATTCTCGTTAAAGGCGTTTTAATTACCGTGATTGCTTGTTTATCTAATTAAAATAAATTCCCCGAATTTCTCTACCTTCTTTCGTAAATTTTAGTAAGTCAGAAAATATAATACAGGGTGTTAATAAAGTATGGACACAAGCTATATCTCAATAATTTTGTTTTTCAAAAAAAAAAAAACGTTGGTACACCTCAAAAAGTATTTATGCGCGGATTTTGGTTTACATGGTAAAAAATTCTCTCTCCCTTTTAGAAAAAGTGACGTCATCAGGGTTTTTGTAATGACGCTTTATATTTTGTAATTTGGGTTTTGGGTACCTTATGGAATTCTCTTTACTGTAGGATAAATTGTTTTTCGAGTTTCTCTTTGAAAGTATTACTTTTAATTCACTCGATCAAGCAACCTCTGTAACCGCATTGATTAGAAAACAAATGAAATAAATTTGATTTTGTTAATTTCGTTAAATGTTTAAGTTAATTGTAAAAAAATTTACCATAAACAACTTGGCAATCGTATAAATGCTGTTCAAATTCACTAATTGTTCTAAAAATGTTCTAGTTCCAAAAGCGTTTTTTCATGGGTTTATAGAGGATCATAATTAAACACAAATTAACAAGTAGTATTCCTACATACAAGAGTGTGTTAACATAATTTGATAAAATAAAAAAAAACAACGTTAAATTAAAATTATTGCTTTCACAAGTACATGAAAAATGGCGAAAATACCAACATTTTTCTTATCTAACCTTAAAAAAATTACCACCATAAAGAAAATACCATGAGGTACCCAAAACTGAAATATATAGTGCCATTTAAAAAAAAACTTTGATGACGTCATTATTTTGAAAGCAGAGGATGGAATTTTTTTAAGTACTCCAAAACATCCGCAAGGGTAAATCTTTTTTGACGTGTCCGAGGTTTTTTTGAAAAACGTAAACTTATTAAGATTGTATCCATACTTTATTACCACCCTGTATATTTTAAACTTATATTTTCAATTTAAAACTCTGCAATTTACAGTATTGATCATGTTGCAACATTAAAGTACCGTGTGTTCAAAAAGTAATTACATAAGGGTTGGCCATGGCAAATAAAATTTCTGTCTTTGCATGCTTCAGGATTTAACTGTCATCACTCTGTCAGTGTCACTACAAATAACAAAATACAAGCTTAACCTAAACTTTTAAGTAACATCATGTTTTGTTTGTTTAAATTGCAAAGCATGCAAAGACAGAAATTTTATTTTCCATGGCCAACCCTTATGTAATTACTTTTCGAACACATGGTATTATAAGCTTTGTTAGGTAGGTTGTGATGTGTTATCATTTCGAATGTGTCATGAATTTTCCGCTTTGTTAAATTCTACGGAGCAAAAACAGTAAATGTTTCTGATTTATTAGTTCAGCTCAATTGACACATTCGTTTCGCTTCAGCTGGAAGATTCGAGTGCCAAAATTTACTGTGTCTGACGTTAATTTGTGCCAATAATCAAAAATTCCGAACTATTTTTTTGGCTTGCGCCGCGCCGTGCAGTTAAATTATAAAATTAACATACTTCTATATTTAGTTGGTAAAAAAGGTTCTATCACTTTTTATAGAATAAACGTCCAGCTGGTCGCAACATCGTTACATAACGAGTAAAGTTTTGCTTGTTGCCGATAGTTCTCGTTGGTATCTAACGAATGTTATTTATTTTATTATTTTTCTCATTACGATCGTGGTTAATGTGATATCCATATATGCAAACTTGTTTTGCTGTTTTCTATATGTACAGCTGTATTAGATGACTTGAAAGCAGCCGGCTTTTATAATTCTCATGTCGTGTCTTCATTAAAATGAATTTCTTCGCGTATTTACGTCTTCAATTACACTAACTCTACCGTTCAGGGTTGTTTTTAAATGTACTTATTAATGTTAAAAGTATAATATAATTGACATCTACAATTGCAGGACATTTTACGATAAATAACGTCAAAAATAAAAACACTTGAGATTTTTATAATAATTATTCGTTTTATTTACAAGCACATATTAGGTCTGTATCTCTGGAACTGTAAATGAAATCGATAACTATAACCTTTGTACAAATGCATTGTAATCATGCTCGAGGATTTCAAAGATGATTTGTTTAGGATTCTTTAAACGTATGAAATTTTTAAAATTTTAAGCTCGACTTATATAATTATTTTATAACATTACACGCAGTTTTAAGATATACTATCAAGAGTGACTGGTGATGGACATAGTCCGGATTTCTAGTTTAGCATTTAGTCAGTATTAAAAGTATGAAGCAATAAATTTATAATAAATTACCGCAGAATTCCTGTAAATAATGTGAATATATACTTGTCGCTTCTATGTACTATTAAAAGAATTATACATGTATACGAAATTATTACAGCAACGCGACTGAATGTTTGACTTGGCCTTATGCCTTGTTTAGTTACGGATTCTTTGTTTGGCCAGCTGGTTTATTATTTGCAGTGATTTGATAAGGGGTTCATCAGCGTGAAATATGAATGGTCACGGGATGGAATATGTCATTTTAATCTATCTACATTCTTTATCTAATACAATTTCTCCTCCTACATAATTTCTTCCTCAATCTCAAGATACGGACTGCAAAACCTATGGCCTAGCTCAATAATAAAGTAACACTGAACGAACCGATGTATCTCAAATATTGCAGTTGTAGCTGCAACAACCTTGCAAAATCGTGCAACATGTTTCACCTATAACTAATGGATTTGAGTACGCTTATAGTTTTTGTTTACATATTGAATTTTAAGGAAATTTTGGTTTAATTTGATATTATTGAATTGCTTTGTTTATCCCGTTAAGATGCTGATTAATATAAAGTAAACTCGAAGGCACTATACTCTATTGAGGACTTCGGCCTGCAATGCGGTGGGTAGGTGCCACCGATCACAACTTCCGAAACCCACCCGTCTCGCACTCTTTATCAAGTACGGGGTGGTGTGGTAAGCACCACGCTTTAGATGGCTGCCTTACTTCCCTTACCCCTCCAGAGGTTTGTTTCCCAATTTTTAAAAAACGACTGGGTATGCCGCCCACTAGCAGGCATCCAGTCTCGGATTCGAACTCGAGGCGTAGCAGCCAAGTGCCCTAACCACTCGGCCACTCTGATCAGTATAAACACTCAAAAATTGCGAACTTGTTATTTTAATCACTTTGTTATGAAAAAATAGTTGTATTCTGCTGTTTTGTTCTTTGTATAATAGTGCAGATTGCACACTGCATTTACATTATTACAGCATGCAAGCGCATAAATTCCATAATAAATTCCATTGATTTGGGAATTTATAAAAGGATGTGGAATGTTCCCAATTTGTAAAAATTCGCCATGTCAGCTATAGGTGGGGCAAGATTGATGTATCTTTTAACATATTTTTTTACACTTGATTTTTTAACCTTTGACTTAAAAATGCTATTCTCCAGCATTCAGCAAAACACAAAATAGAAATCCTTGTTAAATTCAGGTGGTTGTCGAGATACAGCACACGAGTTACCAGGGAAGTTCGGGTTGTTTCAAAACCGAAGTAAAATTATTTTTAAATGATTTAGTCTACGTACACAGGAGTTCTCACTACCCACCTTTAATTCAAATGTTTTTCAGTAATTCAGTTTGATTAAGCGACTTGAAACAAGCTACCTTTTTTGTGTATAAGTGTATGTCCAATAAGATTTCCAAGCCAAAATTTGCTAAGGTACCACCAGCACCCCCAGATTACCGCTATTGGGTGAGAATTTGAAAGGAAAGTGTCATTGTAAACCAAAGTAAAATGTTCGTACACGATTTAAATCTAATATATTAATTTATGGCGGCGATACGAATTAATACGCGGAAGCTCCTTAGTAAGAACACATTTTTTTTAAATTATCTTAATGTATTGAGATAACATTTTATTATATTGACATACTATTTAGATACGTATATACAATGAGAAAATCTTAATACTGCTGACTAGACACCAAAATTAGTATACAAGTTCTGGAAACGCCTAAAACGCTTCGTTATGGAGCTACATCCTCATAAAACCGGAAAGTAGGTAAGCTTTCTCAGTGATTGCACTAAGTTTTTGAAATATTTTATCTTGGCACAAATCATATAACTTATTATTATCACTTTTGTAGGAGAACCAGAGGTGTCCTGTGCAGTGCGGTTCGTGGTGTGGCGTTGGTGGAAGGTAATGTATGAAAGTAAGTGAATGCACCGTTGGCAAATTTATTTCAATAGTTCAAAGTAAATCAAATTATCTTGACTGATTAACTCGATGATACTGTTTACCAAATAGTCCGAATTCACTTTTATGGAAATTCGCAACAAACTATCCCCGCCCGAAGATACACAAATGTCAACCTAATCTAATATCCTGCCACTATCAACGTGGCTCTATTAAAATGTCGTACCCCCCAAACCTCCCGCTGCAGCGTGCAGCTCCTTTTGGGATATCACTTTTGCGTATGTCCAGCCTCTACTCGCTGTACTAAAAGAATCGTTTCATTTCGTGTGTCCCTTGATTCCGAACTGGGCTAATTCAAACTAACTTTGTGCTACTAACGATCTGAATAAAATTTGTTTTCTTGGATTTTTAATTATATAAAATTTTTAAACAGCACAAATAAAAAAATTCTGAATCATAACAAACAACCGGAAGGGCAGTGCCCTGTTGCCCTCCCTGTACCGGCCGCCACTAGTCCAGTATGTCGCCAAATATTTATTGTCTTCTTCTTTAAACTTGACATTTTTAAAACTTTTTATCAATACTAACTCTAGTTTATCACATAACAATACATAAAAAAAAGTACATGTTCAAGTCGCTAAGCCTACCGCTATTCGACACACATCCACTTTTATGATTTTAACAAACAGTTTACATTAAAAAAAAGATCAAAGTAGCTTTTTTCGCCTGTAGCTTTAGTTTTACATTTGAAAAAAGTACAAATAGCTTTTTTTCGCCTGTAGCTTTAGTTTTTCATTGCCTTTATGTACAAAGGTGAACCAGGGGCGTCGCTTATGAAAGGATCACGGAACGTATTTCTCAATTTTAGATAGACTTTAGATAGACTCTTCGTATAAATCTAGGATTAACCGTTTTCGAGGTAATTATTCAATAGGCTACTCTTAAACGATGAGTGATTAAAACAATGTATTTTTGTTAAAAACTAAAACAAAAAGTTGTTCCAAATAACTAGGTACCCTAAACTTCAAAGCTTAATTGCGTTTGACGTCGTCTTAATGATGATCTAACACAGTGTGTTGCACGTCGATAGTAAGATGTGGTTGCGCACTATCGTTAAACTACCCCTTTCTCGTAAACGGCTATCAACAGTCACAAAAGTTCATTTTTACTTTGCTATACTCTTAGTATAGGGAAGCATTAATTTCATGAAATTTTAGAAATCGACATTTTGACGGAAACACTTTTTGGACCTCCTGGAACCCCATAAGTGGAATTTAAAAAATATCTGTCTGTGGGTCGGTTGGGTATGTGTGTGGTGCATCATAACTGCCGAACGAATTGTCGGATTTCGATAAGGGTTGGAATCTGGGAGTATATCATATACCAGGTGTCAACGAATCTATTAGACAAGTCATAACTTCTAGAATATTAGGTGTATCAAAATGAGATTTGGTATAGGTAAATCGTATGTGAAGAGGAGAGTTTTCGCATATTTTTCACTTTCCGGTCACTTCCGGTTTCACCGGAAATGGCTCCGGTTTTGAATTTTTAAATGGAACACCCTGTATATTGTAACATTTTTGGATTTCTGAGACAATTCTGGATCAGAATGTGACATTTTAAAAAGTTTTTACGCCTACTTCATTTTTTTAGAGTCACTTTTAATATTGCATCTAGGTGGCCGTGATCGGACGTAAACTAATCTGAGGACCTCAGGTGATGTCAGAAAATTACAATCGCAAAGTTTTAGTGACTAGTATGATAGATAGGAATAAGACAAGTTGGCAAAATTACATTTTCGTGTCTAACTGTTATTTTTCAAATGGCGACCATTTTTTGACAAGCACTTTCCGAAAAAAGGATTTTTTGACGAATCTAACGATACTAATTTTTTTTTAGATTGGATTAAAAATAAGAACATAAATTAAATATTACTAAGGAAAATACTGGATAATAATTTATTTACTTTTGTCAAGTGTGCCATGGATAATAATTTATTAACTTTCACTGTAGTAAATTTTCAAAGTGCATTCCTCCTTGTTCAAGACACATTTCAGCTCGTTCAATTGTTTCTCTCAACACGTTTCGTACATTTGAGGCGTTATACTTTTAAATGCCCGTAGAATTCTTTCTTCTAAAATTTCAAGAGTGGCTGGGGGCTGTTGCATAGTAGACCCTTTCTTTAACATATTTCCAAATAAAGAAATCGAGCACAGTGAAATCCGGTGAGCGGGCAGGCCACCGTACTGGACCATTGGTTGCAATAACTTGATTATTAAATTCCTCTATTGAGTAATTAAGAACTTCTCTGGTATTATGAGGGGGTGGGATCCTAAGTGAGTGTTTTGTTTTCCAAAGAAGGCTTGATAAAAATAACTGCAAAATATTATGCATCATGGCTATCCATGGCACACTTGACAAAAGTAAATAAATTATTATCCAGTATTTTCCTTAGTAATATTTAATTTATGTTCTTATTTTTAATCCAATCGCCAATACATTAGTATCGTTAAATTCGTCAAAAAATCCTTTTTTCGGAAAGTGCTTGTCAAAAAATGGTCGCCATTTAAAAAATAATAGTTAGACACGAAAATGTAATTTTGCCAACTTGTCTTATTCCTATCTATCATACTAGTCACTAAAACTTTGCGATTGTAATTTTCTGACATCACCTGAGGTCCTCAGATTAGTTTACGTCCGATCACGGCCACCTAGATGCAATATTAAGAGTGACTCTAAAAAATGAAGTAGGCGTAAAAACTTTTTAAAATGTCACATTCTGATCCAGAATTGTCTCAGAAATCCAAAAATGTTACAATATACAGGGTGTTCCATTTAAAAATTCAAAACCGGAGCCATTTCCGGTGAAATCGGAAGTGACCGGAAAGTGAAAAATATGCGATAACTCTCCTCTTTACATACCATTTACCTATACCAAATCTCATTTTGATACACCTAATATTGTAGACGTTATGACTTGTCTAATAGATTCGTTGACACCTGGTATACACCGAAAAATCTTACTTTTAAAAAAATCAGAAACCGGAAGCAGCGGTTAGACATGTTTTTTTTTGGCAGCATTATTTTCCTAGACCAAATTTTATATGGCTGAAAACGAAATTTGATATACGACTTAAGGGTAAATCGAATTCCCCGAATTTTCTAGCTTCAAAATGGCGGCCGCTATAAATTTTTGAAAATATTGACTTTAGCGGCTTATTACTCAAAAACAGGTTGACAGATCGCGTTCACAAATTAAATCGAATAGCCCCATAGGGACACAATGGTACTGTGCACAAAAGTTTTCGAAAAGTTAAAAACTATGAAGTGAAACAAATTTCCAAAAACTTAAAAAAAAATTAAACATAAAAATTGGCATCGCGATTTTTTTTAAATTTTGTAAGTTTATAGAGCTGAAGATGAGCCACAGTTTAGTTCGTGTTTCAGTTTTGAGTTTTTATGGCTATTTACTCAAAAACGAGCTATCCGATTGGAGTGCAATTTGATATTAGAAATGCTCTAAAGGTACACAATGTTACAAGCTACTAAAACTTTTGCAACAATGCGAAGTCAAAAAAATAACAAAATGCTAACTTTTTCAAAATACTGTTCAAAAAATTAGCGCACATTTATTTTTAGTTGTGTAGAGCTATGGATCTGCTACAATTGATTCGTGTCCCAGTCCGCTTCATTGTGACACCTTCTATGAATTTTTGAAAATCGTAAATTCCTACCCTCTTATTGAATAAATAAACGGGGGCCGATAACAAGTTTCGGTTTAGACTAAATTTCTCATCAGCAAAGGTAGAATCTTAGTTCTTAAGTTAATTTTTACGGCAATATTTGAGGGGCGTTAATTTTCCCCTCCCACCCAATTTTTGGTGGATGAATTTGTCCACCCGTTTTAGGGTTTCTTTAATTGCAAGAATTTTTTTTCCAAAATTTTAAAATATCGACTTTCTTTACAATTAACTTGGAAAAATTCAGCGCAGTATCAGTTTACTTTACAATATCACTCGCGCTCTCTCTATTTGACTCCCGTGAGTTGACCGAAGTAGACACAGCCCCCCCCCCCCCCCACACACACACAACTACCTGCCAACCTTTTCCTAATATTCTCTTTTTGTAGTCAGTACTTAAATAATAATTCTCACCAAGTTTATACCATTATTTTTGAAAGCTTTAGTATCATGTAGTATGTTCTTATACATATTATTACTATTATGCAGCTATGCGGTCGGTACAGTGGTAAGAGTAGAGAGATATTTTGTAGTCAATGCTGGGGCGTAACACATTATTAATATGATACTTTTGAATATATGATAAATAACAATATCTATAGTATAGCAAGGGCCAGACGAAGTGCTTCGCTCATATTTGAGACAATCTTCTGTGCGGAAGCTGTTCAGCATACCGTTTTACATTGGCGTTTTACAAATCATTCTTCATAAACAAGATGCATGGATGTCTGTCTATTTATCAAAAGAATAATTCATTATTTTTAATCGTTTTAAAAGGAAAAAAATGCATCAATAGCTCAAAAAATTGTCAACACAAATAATGAGCCAGAATAAGCGCCGACCGTAAACTGTTCACGCAGTGCTCTGCCGGACGTTAAAAAGGCCACTTTAATCGTTTTGTGTGTTCAAATCATGAAAGTGGAATTATCTCTAAAACCGTTGAGTCTAAACTGCTGGAACCAAATACACTTTATATGCATTTCTATGTGTCAACTAAAGAAGAGTATTGGCCAAAAGTTAAAAAAATGTTTCGCATACAGGCAGTCCCACGTTAATGGTAATCATTAAAAAAATAAAGCCAAACAACAACATTTCAAAAACTTGCAATCGCGATCTATACAAAAGTGCTCACTACGTTCTGATTTCCGTAACGATGCGGATGCGGATCCGTGCTTATAGGAACTTGCTCACCTATTTTGGTACCTAATACATTTTGATCTTTAAAAAAGTTAAGTGGTGCCAAAGCACTTTCGTAAGAAAAATATGCATTCCGGACTGTATGTTAGATGGGTCTTTTCGATTCGAATTGCAACTAAAAACACGTCCTTGATCTATGACATGCTATTGCGAGACACCCTGTAGGTACTAAATGACATACTTGAGAAAGAATTTGTTCAGCGGTAACTATCTTTTCTACAGATTACAACACGGTTGCCAAGATATATTCGGCTTTAAACCTCGTTAGGTGATAAGGTTAGCAGCATCGATGAGAAAATGTATTTTATACCTCAAGCCCGATAAAAGGTTATTTCAAAGGTAGGCCGTGGAATATAGTACCAACGGTAGCGTATTAAAAACGTAAAGATAAGTAAACAGTGTAAGTGACTAAATAAGGATGGAGCACGTGGAAAACCGGGAGCCTATATTACAGTAAACGTCTGAAACTCGCTGTTTTGATTTCAGAAATATCCTACCTGGGTTGTTCTAAATATAAACTCAATTACTGCATCAAAGTAATATTCATGAGCGTACTTTAAATATATGCAAACTGATATTTGTAGTGTAGAAATTAATACTAGGTGTAGTAAATTTAAACTCAATCTATCTCAATCTAGTAATATTGATATGTGGGGCACTACTTATGATAGCACTGTTTGAAGTCTCATCGTTCTTATAATTTTCTGCAATTGTTGCATTAACTTTCTGGAAAGTTGGTTAACCTTTGATAATATTTCACACAATATCACAAATATTTGGAATTTAAATTTACGCAGATTACAGAAGACATACAAGCCAATCGTGATACTCCCTCGAACGTGAGAAGTGATGAAGGATTAAACGTAAATACCTTTACCTATACATTACTGCTTGTACCAACTAATCCATGTAATTTATATCCAAAGATGCTTAGTTTATTAGAAAAGATTATCGTATAAATTGAGAGCTTTTAGATATTTTGAATTAAACTACACAAATCAAGCAAATCGCATTAAAGAAAAAGCCTTTAAGAATTAAACTAAGGTAACTTAACTTAAAATTAGTAAAGTCAAGCTGAAGAGTAGGATATTTTTACAAATCTATTTATGAAGTGTTTTCCGCAAATGCTTATGTTCCAGTCACTACTGTTGGTATAATCTTACTTCAATTTTGGCGGGTCGGAAAAAATGATCAGTTGAAATTGCACATAAAACATTATTACAAATGTATTAGAAACAGCATTCATTACTAGAGCTGGGATATTTTGACACCCTCATTATTAACATTGTTATTATAGATAAGAGGTGCTTATAGTGATATAGGGCCGGGGAACTATGTTTTAAAACGACTATTTATTCATATTTAAGAAGCGACAGTGTTCATCTGCAGATTGTTAACCCAGCGGCCAAGCCAGGTTTAGCTACGACATGGAATGACCGATTTCATTTTGTTTCGGCTAGCAATTAATAAATATAAACTAAACTTAACCCAAATATTGGAAACAAGAGTTACAATAAGAGTCGCGCTGGTAACAGCCCGCATTTCAGAATACCTAACTGTGCCCGTGGACTACGCGCTACGTTATTGTTAGTAACTTTGCACAAAAAACGTCGCGCGCCACATGGGTTGTATAATTTCAGCTTCAACCGCAATTCTCTCGAGGCGGGTCGGAGGGATCCGGATTTGATAGGTAGAATTACAGCAATTGCCATATAATCATAAATATAAGACTTTAATAAGCGGTCCGTTAGGTCCAAAAGCGCGAGGCATAGCCCATGGGTTCCACTAATTCCTAGTCAAGATATTAGTTGTATGAACTCAAACACTGGAAAGTAATACCAACTAGTTATTTTTAGGAGGTGTTTTGCATTCTGTCTCGCTCAGAATTGCCGCTTATGCTGGGTTCTGTATCGATCATCAACACAAAGTTTCGTAAGTCGGTAACAAACACTTTGCATATAAAGAATATAGTTTGGGACCTCTCAACGATCTAAAAACGCTTGGAAAAGTAACGAAAAATGGGAGATGTCACACTGATAGCAATAATTTCAGCTTCAACGGATTTGTATTTAATTTTTTTTAAATTTAAATTTATCAACATATCTTGTAAATATAAAATTTAAATTTTAGGTTAATCACGAAAGGTATATTTTTCTCATCGAATATTTATCGACGGAATATACAGTATGCTCAGAATAACACAGCACGGGGACCTCGGCAACTATAAGAGATACGAAAACGGTTAAGATAAATTAATGTTATCTAATTACGGTAGCAATGTACTGCTGATTTTGCTTTTCCCAAAATATTCATACCTTACTAGATACGACCGAAAAACTGAAAATGTGGTATTTCTATAGTCTTTATAATTTTGGTATTAACAAATTGTTTCTAATATAACTGCTAAAAATGTTTTCCTAAATATGTTAATTTAAAATTTAAAAAAAAAACTAAAGTAACAGTTCTTACTTTAAGAGTCTGTTTTTTTTTTGGTTTTTTGGCACTGCAATACTAGAAGTGAAATACGTTTTTAATCAATATCGTCTTATAACTTAAAATTAAGTATCAAACCGTATATTGTCAACTTTTTCTTTTATATTTTTTTTCTATTTTCACTGCGAACAAAGATATTTAACCTTAAAAGAAATTTCGCTTTTTCAATTTTTTGCTTGTATCTAGTACACCATGGGTATTTAAAAAAAACAAAATCACCATTGTATTGCTGCTTTAATTAGGCAACTTCCATCTAATTTAAGCGTCTTCGTAACTCGTATAGTTGCCGAGATCCCCATGCTGCGCAAATTCTGGGCATTCTGTACAATAACCGGCTGTGATGTATTAATAATTAAGAAGAACCCTTCACAAATTGACTGACCTTATTTAAAACTGACAAAATAGAAAAACTGGGGCAACCCACAGAAGGTTTTCATCATAGCGCTTCAGAGTTCGTGAAACAATTCTTATACTAAATTGGGTGCGTGGTTCCGAAATCCTGCTGAAGATTTACAGATCCTGCCGCATCTACTGTTGGCTGATCCTGCAGGCCACAGTTTGGCGGAAGAGCCAACGAGGGAGAGACGAGATTCTGCGGGAGGTCGGGTCAAGGTCATCAGCGGCCAATCTATTGATCCCGGACGACGCCACCGCCGCGGTGCTTCAAGCCAGGCCCGCGCACGTGGATGGCACACGTAAATATCCTAGTATTGTGTTCGTAACGTGATATCTGAAACGTGAAGTACGGAGACGCTTCTCTGCGTACTTTTATACACAGGAATGCAGACGATTTCGGTTTGGGAATAGAAAGCTTAGAAAGGGTCGCGACTGCAATACATACAAGTGAATCCTTGCAACAATTCGCTAAGATTTCACTGCAGGAGTGCGAGCGATCGCTACCCAATACAATAAAGCTTCAAAGGTGGTCTGAATAATTCATAAACAAGCCGAGTTACGTCTACCTCCAATTTAATTGTATTTGATGCATTAGCTGCTCAGTTCACGGGGAGAATATCAAATACCAAACTCCCCTGCGAGAATTATGTGGAATGCTGTCTTTGATACATTATCTGAGAAAACCTGATCATTCACACAACTTTTTGTTATTGGAAAAAGCCAAATGTTTCTAATTATCACCGTTTTTGCTTAGCCTACATCTTAATTCTTCCTTTTACGATAAAAAGCTAACCTAAACTTGTCACTTTGTGAAATACTACGCTGTTTATTATTGAATTTGTTGATACTGACCGTTATTATTCACGTTTATTATGAAGAAAAAAATGACCCACGTTGGGCGCCAAATTATGCAACATAATAATAACTATAGCCTTGCTATAAAAGAATGATGTTTATTGAAATTCCCTAAATAGGTTTACATGGTATTTTAGTATAATTTTCTTAAAATAATCTAACACATAAAGGTCAGCACATACAGTTCACGCTAAGCACCACCACCCTTCACTTCCCTCACTTAAGTCACCCTCTGCACACTCAACGCGCAGTCTTTTGTCTTAGCCCTTAAGTGCGTTCCTCTAGTTAACCTTAGGTTGCATGGGTGCGGCGCGCTACAGCAAATCATTTATTCACACTTAAATATCTAGAAAGTGCACGAAACTAGTTTTACATTTTCCAGAAGGAAGAAATGTTCTATAGAAATAAAGTTTAGAGTATATACAAACCCGATGGGTATGCGATAAAAGGTGGAGTTCCTCAGGGATCTAAGTTGGATAGGACACTGCTCCTTTGGCTCAAAGATTCAATTCAATACGACGTAAACTTTGAACTCAAAGTGCTTGGAGATGTATATACCTATTTTGTTAGGAAAATCGAGAAAAGTTGTTGGGATGTCAAAACTGTAATGGTCTAAGTTTCACTAGACGAAATGCTTTTTCCTTTTACTAATATAAAATTTTTGTAATAACTCTAAAACTTAAATTTCAAACACGATTTTACTATCAAAAATATTATATGTGTAGTATATAAAAATGAATAATGTTGCATAAAAATCGCAAAAGGTAATAACAAATTATTTTCATCCCTGTCCATATTTTACTTAATGTGTAATAAAACGTCCGTGTTTTGGAAATAGTTCAAGTCTCAAATGAAGCACGACTTTTACATCGTTCTCAAACATCAATAAGTGGCACAAGGTCGTAGTCATTCCAGGGTAGCATTCAGGAGATTAAAATGTAAATTCGTAAATAGATATTTGAAAGATAGAAAATATTTATGTAACAACATTTTCATTGTTATATAAAAGATAAATTCCAATTTCTTAGAGACAGCAGAAAAGATTATTTTCAGTACCATCTACGGTTATATAAATATAGCAATATGACATTGAAATGTCTCTTTAAGGTTTCAGGATTTTTCTTTGGCAACAAAACAAACACTCAATAACAGATAAATTTCGCTAACCCGTTGAGAAACATTTCCATATTTCATTATTTACACAAAGTTATACAAGGTGAACACCCAAAATCTATATCGTTTTCAACGTATTCACATATTACACCATATTTTGATTTTCATAGTAATAAACGAAACATAGAAACCAAACCGGTCGCACAAATGGAACTGCCTTTGCCATAAAAATGTATAATTGTATTTGTGGGCAGGTAATTTGTTCTGTGCCATTTCACTCCTCAAACATATTTAATTCATTGTTTCAGTTGTTGCCGATATCATCCGGAAGGTTCGTTCCACAGTTAATTCCCGGAGAGTTCGCTTTCAAACAAAACATTTTTTCACGCCACTGCATCCGCACTGTGCGGACAGTGTGCGAACAGAGCAGTGATAAAAAGGAGGATTGAAAAAATCTAAACCCCGCAATTTGTTTATTTCATGAAAATTTCATAGTTTCCCATTGTAGTAATATATTTTAGCAAATATTGTCTTTTAGTGACTAATAACATAATTCCGATTTTATTTAATGAGATAACGGGAAAATATGTAAACACATAATAAGTTATCTTAAAATTATTGGGGTTATACAGGGTGAGGCAGTTATCTGTATATTTGATCCTAATCGGGTTAATATAACAAATAGAAAAAAATGTTTCAGACAAAAGTTGCACAACGCAGCGATGTTCTTTTGTTTTTTTTTACAGTACGCTATATGTTTTTGATAGCTATCTTATAGATAATTTAATTTTCTTTTCAACGATGTCAATTTCTGAATACCTTGCACTACGATTTTTTATTAGAAAAAGACAAAAAACCATTACGTTGCAGTAGGCCATGAACAGATATGTAGATTTGGACATTGACACGTAAACTAGAAAAATGCAACGGCAAACCTAGAAAAGTTAGGTGTTTTCACCGTTTTAAATACTTTTTTTTTAATTTTTTTTATACTATAAAACTTTTAATACATACGCAACAAAAAAACTAAGTTTACTAGAAAATATAAATTACATGTTCATATGTTCTCCCTTTCATGTCCTTTGCTGTTGTAGGAATAGTTGTATAAACAGCATTTTTGACGTAACCCCTACGGGGGTTAAGTCCGGTGATCCTAGTGGCCACGCGACAGTACCGCCTTCCCCTATCCACTAACCAAATGCTTGGTTCAAACATTTTTCACTATAATTATTTGGTGACGGGGTGCACCGTCATGCTGGAAGATAATCGACTGTAACTCTAAATTAACGTTTTCCATCAAAAGGTTCAAATTCATTCTATAGAAACTGTAAATATGTGATACGCATGATATTTATTTTTTCTTAGCAGTCGTCCTACCTTACGTTGACTAATATTTAGCATCCTTGCTATTTGACGTTGACTTGCATTGGGTTTTATTCCAGCCAAAACAAAAATTTGTCGTCGTTTACAAGATGGTTTCTATGCTTTTCAGGGTACTTCACACTACCAGTTTAAAAAAAACTATTTAATAACTTTTCAAACGATAGAGATTGGGGATGCCGTAAGGATAGCGATCTCCATATAATCGTGTTGCTGCGTGAATTCCTTTGGTCGAAAATAAACATGTCTATTAATTCCTCTCGAGAGTAATTTAAACCATCTATTTTAAATATTTAATTCAATAAACTGAAGACACAGTTGATGATGCTAATATTTCAATAAAACAACAAGCTCAACATTAACAAATGCAAAGCCGTTGCTATAGTGATAGACATTTGTTTGTTTTCGAAAACATTGCAATGGATCGCCAAATTAGTATGTTTCGGTGCAGATGTGCATTTGAGCTACTCCTCGATTTACATTTAGTTAAATTTATTACGAATTATTTGATTTGCCATCTTTTTTACAAATTACATGTCAAAGTGCGGTTGTACTTGTACTTATCTGTTCAGGGCCTACTGCAACGTAACGTTTTTTTTTTGATTTTTTCTCAGAAAAATCGTAATGCAAGGTATTTAAAAATTGACATCGTTAAAAAGAGAATTAAATTTGCTATAAGATAACATAAGAAACATATAGCGTACCATTAAAAAAAACAAATGAACATCGCTGCATTAACACAGTTGAAGGTAGAAAACGACCGAACGCATCAAAATGTAGAGCAACTTTTCTCTGAATCATTTCTTTTTATTCGTTATGTTAACGCAATTAGGATGAAATATACAGATAACTGCCCCACCCTGTATAGATCTTGCTTCGAGGCATTCTTGCCTTGTTCAGAAACTGGAAACCACAGGTAAAGTGCAGCCAGGTTTGAGGTTGTTTAAGTAAAGTTTTAATGGCGTAATGGGTGGCGAAGTTTACAAGAAGTTATCGATACCGGTACTAAGTACTACAAGCGGTCTAATGCTTGTTTATTCGTAAATTTCAAAATAAGGAACACGGTAGAAACTTATTGGTGTAAATTAGGATTATCTGTGCACTTAACGCACTTAAAAATAAAGCCAAAACCTAAATAAAAACTGTTAATATAAAAGAAGATAGGGGAAATCTAAATCCTTTTTGCGCATTTTGTCCCCCTGTCCATATATTTCAGAAAATTTTTATAGTTTCCCTTAATTTCTGAATCTATCGTTTCCTTTACACCCTGAAAATTAAATTTAGATACTTAACAAATATTGTACAATTTGGTAGATCACAAAATGATTTGGCAGTCTAATTTTATTTTTAGGATTTGATTATGGTTTTTGATACATATTTGATAATTTTGTAATATTTATATGACGGCCTTCATAAGGTAGTGGCTTGATCTGTTGGACCGAAGGATGATTGGCCTTCAAATCATGGGTGTTTGTGTCGCCTTGTGCGTGTTAGAAAGGGTGGGAAGCATATAAACTCAGCAGTTGGTGTCCGCCGTAAGTACAAGGAAAAAAAGGAGTCGGGCAACCGCCACGGGACCTTCCTCGCATCTATCGTAATTTTTGAAATATCTCAAAACTTTTGAGGATTTTACAGAAATTTTGAAAACTTTTAAGATTCTCGAAATATTTCAAATATATTTTTTTTATTATTTCACTCAGTAAAAGTGCCATTCGACATGTGTAGAATACTAATCTTTTTCACGTCCTAGAGACCTTTGGCCGTATTTTTGCTACACGTAATGAAACTGTTCAGGTAAACGACCAAAAGAAAAACTCTCAGTTAGGTTTTTTCAATGGAAAGTTGTTCCTAATGTCATTTAACATGCTCATACCGATTTTGAAGCCGCAATTCATAAATTCTTAAATCAACATAAAATCGATGGTAAGTGGCAATGTGGATAGGGAGATCACGTTTGCGCAGATCGACCTTGCTTTTTTGTGCCATGGACGGACGGACGGACGAACGCACTGATCGACCGGTCAGTGTGAATTAAAATTGAATATTTCATAGAAATAGGTCTTTACTTAAACATTTGACTATTTTAGTGACCTTCTTTGCCAAAATTTAATGTTCTGTCAAAAGTGTCTATCTACGTATAAAGTGTTATTTATGAAAAAAAGGCTCAATTCCGGTGTAACCGGAAGTGCTACATGTTGTTTATATAAAGAGAATTTAAGGGTAACTAAGTAATATAAGCACATGCAAAAGTTAATGTTGGTATGCTGTAAAACAATTGAAATATCAGTTTGGGACATCTACCTTATTTTCCTTTCCGTACTCTTATTAAAATTATACGCTTCCAGTCCGAAAGACGGGTAAAAAATTCTTAAAGGTCGAACTTGAATACTTTATGTGCGCAAAATATAAATTCGACATTATTTGTTACTGAAAAACTTCTAATAAAGTACAAACTCACGGCAAATAAAGTCTGAACCACGAAAGAATAAGATTATTACTCTTTTAAGAATGCTACTGTAAGAATAGTTAAAAGCGAAACTTATGAACTTGGAATTTTTTACTTCTTATACCGAATATCATCTTTTGTGCTCTTATGCCTCCGTGCACGGCTAGTCTAATATGAAATTTAAAGGGTTTATCAAAAATTCATCTGGAAAACAAGCATGAGATGAACCGGAAAAAACTTTGTAGATATGAAAGCAGAATCTGATGATATTAAGAAAATACAAAGGATGTTTCTCGAATTCACTTACTTAAAAATAGATGGGCATAACATTTGCTATCGTAATAGTCGTAGCAGCTCAAATTTTTATGATGTAAAAGTATTTTTGAAACAATAAAATCAGCCATATGATTTATCAAACTTATGTGACCCAAGAAAGCTCTAAGCTGAATATAATTTAATATTTTCGCGACCCTCTTGCAAATTTATGAAAATTTGGAAAGTAACGCCTATTTATTCAATAAACAGAGAACGTGCAGCAGACAATATTCTACTTATCTCCCTTCATTCCCGTAGCTCTTTTTGACTTCTTTTCCGGTGTTCTTCAGTTTACGACTATCGTATTCGATATTTCGTCTTTATTGTTTTCCTGAGAGGGACTGCAAATAGTTTCGACTTCAAGAGAAAACGATTAGTCACTACCAACGAATCTCAGCATGTTGGCGGTTTTATGATCTTACAGTAATTATTGAGGCTCAAACGTTATGATAAATATGAAAAAACCAAAAAGGTAACGTTATTTGCGTATGAGAAAATCTAAGCGATGAGCTTTGCCCGTTTCTTTTGATTGTTGGAAATTTTAATTCCTACCTCTACTTCTCAGTTATACAATGTTCTAGCGACGAATAAAAAGCTGCTGCCTATTTTCGACAAACTATTTAATTGTTTTAAATTCCCTTTTTATTTTAGTCTCGCGACATTTTCAAGAATCCTTTACAAATCCCAAGAGCTCATTTTGATTCCTAAAATAAATATTAGACGGTAGCGCTGGGCCAGATTAGGTAATAAGTTCTCACGATCACGGAGCTCACAATTTTTGATAATCCTTTCGAAAAACTAAATTGCAAATACTGGCGTCAAAACATATATGTCGCGTTATTAAGATGGGTCATCATGTGTAGAGATCCAGTCGGATTTTCTTGGTAGCTGTCTTTTATGACTACGCTATCAGAATAAGAACGCTCGAAAAACGTTGTGGACAATGCTGCCAGCGTTGTGGACAATGCTGCCAATAAGCGATTTTAAGTTCTTTATGGAATGATTACGGGTGTACAAATTCGAGCAGTATTCCATATTTCCAATAGCTTTCTACTGAAATCTGCGAAGTTTGTGCTTGCTATTTGATCAAAGTGAAGCAAAATTTAATACAAGGTGGAAATCAACCTACCTCCATCGTGATCTATGGGCAGCCGCTTGGAAGGCGAACTCTTAGCTGCTGGTGGTTGTTTAAGGACTGAAAGAGGAACTAATCCTTCAGGAACATTGGAACTTTCATGGTCGGTGCCCCTTGTAGGCATTCTAACTAAGCAATAGTCTGGTCTGGAAGAACACATTTCGATAACTTCCACTTGCTGACCTTTTGTTACACTTAGTTCTTGGGGACCCGCAGCGGTATAGTCACTCATAACCCATGTCATTTCTACCACACCAGCCTGGAAAAAAATACAAATGTTAGTAGGAAAATAATACGGCATCAAATAAATAATAAAAAAAATTATAAGGTTATTTTTGTACACATTTTCAATTTGCATGAGAATATACACGAGGTAGTGAAAGTATTTCAAGTTAACGTTATTAATCTGAGATGGAAATACAAAATTCTACAAAGCGTAAACTTAATTACAAATTTCAAGACAGCGGCAGCACAAGGGATCTGTTTCTCCCTGCGGAATTTAATAATGTACCACACAGCTTTAACTTTAAATAGCTGGTAAAATTTTAGAACAATATATAAAAATGTTGTTGTTATACATTAGTATATTATTCTTATATAAAATGTTGCGAACATTAAAAGCAATAATAAATTTCCTTGATGTACAACAGCAATCAAAAATAAAATCTGATCTAATTTTATTCAGTTTTATTAATAACTACTGCATAAACTTCCTTCATTGAATAATTTTCAAAAGCAAAGTCTCGTAGTTAAAGTTTAGATAAATAATTGAAGAAAACTCCAGCAAGCACATTATTTCGAAATGAAAACTGTTTAATATTTCAAGGGAAAAGCTCCATTAAGCGAATAAAATATTAAACCTCACATAAAGCAGTTATAAATTTAACGGCAGAGAATTACGACAAAATGATTTAAGAAGTAATAAAAATCTGCAATTACTTCAAACTAAGCACCTGCAATTGAAAGCTCACGATTATAATTAATTGTTTGGGAATCAAACAGCTTATTCCCATAAGACATGACAAATCAGACCCATAAAAAACATTTAAATTGTTTTAAAAACGTTTTCCATAGCTTATTATATAGGTATCTTCAAATATTTTAAATAAATACCAAACAAAAATTTCTGTTTACAGCAGAAAAACTAATTTAAGAATTAAGTATGACATTATTCACCAATTCTATGCCCTTCCACTCTTTCTACAATATCAAAATAAAATTATTTAATATAAAAATAGCAGCAATTCTGCAGGATTAACTATACTAAACGTTTGCTTGTATTGTGCAGGCGTAACTAAGCAACGCAACATCGGTTTTATATTAATTATCCCCCCCCCCCCCGTAGACGTTTCTTTAGTTTATATTGCTATGGAATGGCACTTAAACACGGGTATGATAAGCAAATGCATTTATTTTCACGGGAAAGTTGGGGAAAGAAAGTTTATTCTTCAGAATCGATGGAATGGCCCCAAAAAAAAAACAGGAATACGTCGCTTCAGGATTGATCACTACGGCCTGAAGCTAAAACCAACCACTCAGCACTCACTAGAGCGTCGAGCATTAGCCTCTGGTACAAGAGAGACCATCCCTACAAGCTCCTCCAACAGCTCCAACCTGCTTCCGAATCGAATTAATAAACGGCT
Source organism: Ctenicera cuprea (assembly GCA_958336395.1). NCBI lineage: Eukaryota > Metazoa > Arthropoda > Insecta > Coleoptera > Elateridae > Ctenicera > Ctenicera cuprea. Next base: position 25,407,605 of record OY284492.1, on the reverse strand, counting down.
AAAACTAAACAACCCCACAAACTTCTTATAGAACAAAGCAGGTTTCGGCAAAGCTCCCAGCCCGCGGTACCCTTCAAGAATGGAGCAGCGACTACACCAGGTCTCGGCAGAGCCACCCAGCACCTGTGCGGCTCGTGGTGTGGCACAGCGGGCGGGCAACTCATGAAACTATGAAGCAGCGACTACACCAGGTCACGACAGGGCCGCCAACACCTGTGCGGCTCGTGGTGTGGCATAGCGGGCGGGCAATTTATGAAACTATGTGAAAACGCGCAGCAAGCTAATTACTTTCAAAACTGGGCGTGGCCTATTTGAACGTGTTTTAAGAGCACATAAGATTTTAGAGTATTCTTTAAAAAAATGCAAAATTTTACATTTCTTCAGGGAATTCAACTGACACATAATAACTTGTTTGATAATTTTCACACTTTTTTTAACTTTTAAGCTATATAATTAGTTTGGCCAATTTACAAAAAATTAAACTACGACAAACTGCATAAAGTCTAATAACTCGTTCTGTATGGTTTTAGATAAACCCATAAAAACCCTGTTGGTTTTCTGAATGTTCTCTTTTAAGGTGGTGTCGATTTCAGCAATTAAATTTGTCATTTCTTGAAAAATTTCCCTATTTGTACTCGTTTCTTTTCCATCATGGCTCTGTAAACCCATTTCAAACATAACGCAAAATTAAATACAGTATATTTATCAATTCCAGCTTTACTTCGTTAAAGTCCATATTTAATGAGTATCTGTATATAAAATACTTAATCACTTTAACAATTTCTATTTATTTAAACCTTATACGTATTTCAGCATGTTAACATGCCATTGTCAAAGGTTATATGAAGGTAAACAGTTAGCGTTGTTATAGCAATAGAACTTTTTTACTTATCTTGGTAATCGTCTGCAGATGACTTGATTTCTTATTCCAAAATGTCTAGTAGAGGAGAATTTAACAGATCAATTTGCTCATTCATTAACGGTACAGTTTTTAAATGTTTGTGAATTTCAAAAGCTTCTAGTATATCTAATTTACGTTTATCATCACAAAAGTGTAAACATTTTATGGTGTTATTAGACATCTAATAACACCATAAAATGTTTACACTTTTGTGATGATAAACGTAAATTAGATATACTAGAAGCTTTTGAAATTCACAAACATTTAAAAACTGTACCGCTAATGAATGAGCAAATTGATCTGTTAAATTCTCCTCTACTAGACATTTTGGAATAAGAAATCAAGTCATCTGCAGACGATTACCAAGATAAGTAAAAAAGTTCTATTGCTATAACAACGCTAACTGTTTACCTTCATATAACCTTTGACAATGGCATGTTAACATGCTGAAATACGTATAAGGTTTAAATAAATAGAAATTGTTAAAGTGATTAAGTATTTTATATACAGATACTCATTAAATACAGTATATTATTTTAATAAGAATGTGTTGATTTTTTCTTACATTCCCATTACACTCAATTGTATTCAAACGATCTGTGCTGTTTAATTGACACGTTTTTATTTAAATGTTTTTCACTTACTTTGCGTCTTTGTACATTTTCGCTAAGGTGCTTAACGTCGGTGATTGTCTTTAAAACCCAGACAGGGTCACTTTCCGCAGTGTTTATTATCAAACAAATGTAATAAAAAATGCGTTACGCACATTACACCCGCATAACCAATTCGCTAAAGCATACGGTGTTAAACTTTCTTGTAACACTTTTATTTGTCTTTTCATTCGTTTCACACTTAACTGTGATATTAACAAATCTGGCCTTGGAGGTTTTAGGTTTTTAAATGTTACTTCAACAAAAACTACGGAATCGTAACAAATAGCAGGAAGGACAGTGCCTCGTTGCCCTCCCTGTACCAGCCACCACTGCCCAGCACCACGAGCTGTATCTAAAACGAAGAAGCGCCCCGCAACGGCCACTACCAAGCCGTGTAAGGCCCTGGTCCGATCTCTAAGCTTAGGTCCGAGTCCCTTGCTCTTTGAATTAATTTGTTTACGTAAAACTTCTTGTTCGTTGATGCATTGCTTGTTCGAGTTCAAGAGTGTTACATACTTACTTCTAAGAATTTGCTATAAAACTCCAATCAATAAATTCTTTACATTCTTCTCTCCTCTGACTATTTTTATGAAATGTACTACTTAATTAACAAGAAACAAAGGCTTTTCAATAAGTATACTTGAACTTGAAGTATACGAGACGCTGACAGGTGATAATTAACCTGGATTTTAACGTTGAAAATATAATCTTTTTCCACGATACTATATACATACATAACAAGAGTTGTAGGTAAAATGTAAATTGTACCCAAAGGTTTGTACGCGATTCCATCACGCCGAAATAGCAAGGGTGGTGCCAGGTTTAATTATAATTCAGTGCGAATATACAATCGATGAAGTTGTGCCGTACAGGAAAATAATAGGAAAACCTAGTTTCAAGTAACACAAGATATGCTGGTAATTAAAACGTCAGAAATTGAAAGCGTGGGGTTGTTAATCCGTAATACAGCAGCAAACACAAGCAACATATGAAAGATTTTCAATTAAAAGCTTTCATATGCGGCAGGAGAAAATACAAAAATTTTAAATAAACAACTTATGCAGACCAGCCAAGCCGGAAATTTCAATTTGCGTTTAAATTATGTTTAAAACTGCTTACAAAATATAACAAAAAAAAAACACCTTCATGTGCTTTACATTCAGCTCACTGCTGAAGCTAAATTTCCTTTTCATAATATTTCATTATATTAATAATTAAAACGCAGTGCACTAACTTAAACGCAAATAAGAACATTACAGCTAGTAATTACATATTGAATCAGTGGCGGCTCGCGAAGGAGCCTCTCTAGTAGTGTTGCTATACTCCCGGCATATTCTGAATCCCGGGAAAGAACCAGAAATCGTGTTTTTTGAAATAAAAAGCGAATTTTCGTATTTCGTAAGTCTTTCTTCTTTCAAAATTTTAATGCAACTACTGCGAAAGTTATCGCCAAAACAGTGATTAGACTGTTCCCTCTTACGAGGATTGTAAAGCAGCATTTTCGGGAATATGTTTATATGAGCTTTATTTCATGAAATAACCCAAGAAATCACCTTCTACAGGTCCTGTACGTATTTGGAAAACACCCTTAATAATTAAACGAGATACAACCCCAATCTGGCATGGCAGGTAGATTTATACTATAATAGTGCAAGTTAAAAAAAATGCGCTTACTAATGGTGTATAGTTTTGTCTGGCGTTCTTATTATATGTTTATGTTATCGTATAAACAAACTTTCCAGCGGGATGGCATGTAATGTGTAGTGTTCAGTTGTGACGAATTGTGTAAACAATATTTGATGGTTAAAAACAAATTCTTAGCAATTTACTTACATGAACATTCATGCTAAATATATGGACCCACTCTCGTCCTAACTTACAAATTCATCAATCTGCTAATGGAACAAATAAAATAAAAAAATATTTGCCGCAGTTTAACTCAGAAATCTTTGGACTGGAATTGCCGGTGCGAAATAAGAAATGCTGTCTAATAATTAATTGTGGTTTTGTCTGTCTTTTCCTTACACAGTAACCGTTTTAAAGATTTCTAATATTTAAGTGGAAAGGTAAATAAGCTGAAGTATTAACTTCGAGTGGACTTTTCCATACTAGATATTAATACTGGCCGTATTTGCAAAAGTGTAACTTTTCATAATTATAACATTGTAGAGTTCACCGACTATTAGATATCTAAGAAAACCAGAAGCGCCATAGCGGTCGTTTTCGGATTTTCGAAATTAATTTTGTTTCATCGTATACCACCCACAAAGGGCTCTCCAAAAAGTTGTAGCTGATGCCGGTCAGACAACTACTTTTTGAGTAAATGGGCGTTAAAGTCGAGATTTTCAAAAAGTTAGAGAATTCGGTAATAACGTTTTCGATTTGCCTTAAGCTCTTCTCTCATTTCTCCGTATGTTAGATTTCTAAGAAAACAATTTATATAGACAATTTTACGATGTCGCATACCGTATAAGAATAGTAAGAACGGAACCGCCCGCCACACAGCTAATTACATGAGCTTTGTATTTCGGACAAAAAATCGACATAAATAGTTTATTTAAAAAATTATCAAAAATGTGCAAATAAGAAAAAACATATTTTTTAACTAGAGCGTTGATAGGCGTAGTTAAAATTACAACTGCCGGAAAACGCGTTCCCGGTGTTAAAAAGTATCGGTTTTTTATTATTTTTTGAACGAGTTGAAAATTCTTGCTGATCCTAATAAAGTAGATACTTTAAATAGTCTACCGAACTGATGAAAGTTTATAACGATCGGCGATTGCGATTTTGAATAAATAATTAACCAATTGCAAGTTTTTCAAAAATTCCTGGATGGTGTCAGAGTACAATTTGGGAGGTGAGTAGAAAAGAAATTTGTAGTTCACTGCAAGCTCTATCGGCTCGAAAGTAAAAAAAAATCGTGTAAGCAGTTTTTTAACAAATATTTTTGAAATTGTTCAAAATTTTGAAGCAGCGCCATTGCGATCGTGTTCTGATTTTCGAAATAAATTTTACTTCACCATATATTACCCACGAAGGGCTCTCAAACAAGTTGTAGCGGCCTCCGTTTTGAAGCTAGAGAGTTCGGTAAAAATGCTCAATTACCAAAATTTTGTTTTGGAAAAAAACGGCACCAAAAAAATGTCTAATTTCCGTTTCCGGTTTCGGATTTTTTTTTAAAAACTTAACTAGAACTACAATTTTCGTTATCCCCACCTCTTGATTTAAAATTTCATTCAAATCGGTAGAGTACTTACGCCTTTAGAGGCGTCACACACCCACCCACAGACAGACATTTAAAAAAAATCTTTTCGAAAGTTTCCATGAAATCAATACTTTTCTATACCGAAGGTATGGGAAAGTGAAAATTATGCAAAACACCGACAATTTTAATGACTAAGTGATTGACCATTTTGTGAATCAGATAGAAAGCGTATGTGGAATTCATTTGTAGAACTGCCAATTGAAAAGTTTAAAAAGTAAGTTTCTTTTAAATTAATAAGTTATAGATGTACTTTGTTGAAGTTCATATTGGTGTATAAATAAAATACCTTATTCCTCCATCACTATTGTTGAAGAAGTAATAAAGATTTTTTTTGTTTTAAAATTGTGTCGCACTCCCATTGTAAATATTTACGAGTCGCCACTGCAAATAAGCAAATTGCTACAGCTACTAATAATATATCAGATCATATGGTTTCAGTTAATTAGAAGTGAATAAACTAATCTCCTAATGGGAACGTATTGGTGCAATGACGGGGAATATTAAAAGCGAGATTAAAATCGCATGCTACAAAACTCATTAGAGAAATGGAACCTGCATTTATTCAATTCATCTACTAAAATGGAATTGACCAACAGGTGTCTAATGACCTGAATAATTGGTTGAGCCAATCATGATTACAGATTCCACGTACCTATCGACAACTGATTAAGTAAATGCCAGTAAATGCGTTAAATTGCACGTTTCTCGTGTAATAAACATGATCGACCAATCAAAAACCGTGTAAATACGGGTTCAGCTGCAATATTCCATAATTCCGTAATTATGGATAATAGATACGTTACGCACTTAAGGTGTGGTTGTTACAGCCAACTAAGGATTTAATAGAATAATTCATAATATATTACATCGCTACTAATAATGTTTAGTTACAGCTACTTATAAGTGAGTAAAGACGCGTTGTTGTGACATGGAGTTAATAATAATTTTAAATATTGTTTCTGCAAATGGTTAAAATGGGAAAACATCGTTATCGTGTTTATATATATATATATATAGATGGAAACAGTTTCATTTTCACCTATACAATTAATTAAAAACAATTAGCGAGCTATATCATGAAGCCTGATGAAGTCTAGAATAATTTTAAATTGCATTACATGTTATGCAAATCTTAATTAGAAAAAGAATCGATAGTGAAGTCGATAAAAATAGCACTGGGTTACGTCCCTTCTTAATTTATTATTAGCCAATATCAACGTCAATTTGCATGATCTTGAAATAACCTTTTAATGATATGTAGAAGCTTAATTAATGACAGCGAACGCGACTGGAACAAGAATGAAGAAGGAGACTCGTTACGGAAAAATTACACTGAAAAAAAATGTATTAGTTTCTCCAACAAAAATAACTTTGCTACCTTGTATTTGTAACAGTTGCAATATTTTTTGTAATAAAAGCATACATTTTTGCTGTTATCACAAACCAAAACCAATAGCTGCAAACTCGCATTAGTTACATAGACAAATATTATTTGCAACGGTATTTCTGTTAATACAACAAATAAATTTGCTTAGACCAACAAAGTATGAGGCGCGCGCCGTTCAAAACAAAACTATAACAGTTGGGGCAAAACAATGCATTCTGTTTGTAAGATTATAAGAATTTTGGGCGATCATAAAAGAAGAGTTAAACACTAGGTGTAAACCAAATTCCATTTTTTTATTTTATAAAACAACTCAACAGCACATGTGAACTTTCGATACATTTATTTTTTGTAACAAAAATTTGAAATTTGGTAATTGTTTAATTTTTTTTGTGGCCATCTACAATACAATTCCACATCGATATCTCAAATTCAGCCAATGGGAAGCTTTTAAACAGAATACTTTTTTTTGTCACACCCGGTATTTTACAAACATATAAATATTCATTTAAAAATATATTTATGTACAAAATAACACATATATGTTAAAAAAACATATATATTTGTAAAATAGTATTGTCTTTAACAACCGTGTTTACTTCTTATCGGTGCATTCCTATTGAGCACGCATTCAGTTAGCACTTTTTTAACAATAGACCGTAATGGCACAGGTGTATATGCGGGTGTATACGGTTGTACTGCTTTTTACTGCATAAATAGTTGAGGTTCGAATCTAGGTTGGGCCCAAAATTTTTTTTTATTTTATATTGCTTTTTTTTTAAATGTTGCTTTTTACTGTTTACACAAGGTTTAGGTTAATAACAGTTATATTTTTAAAGAAAAAATACGAAAAAGTTGCATTCACTCACTGCTTGACGGCATACTAACTGCGCAACTTCGCCGTGCATGTATGTTAGTGTGTTTTGACTAACATTCATAAGTTAATGACGAAGCGAATAATTGGGTTCTAAAAACAACCATATTGATAGCAGGTAGCAAATATATTTGCTAAAGTTGCAATTTCTTAACGGCTTTTTCATTTCATGGTAAGAAGCGAACAGAGTTAGTCGGTGATTTGTGCGTATTTAAGTTTTTTAGTTCAACATGAGTGTTAGTGATTTATTGCAAGAATGAAAGTTCGAGGACTTGATCCCAGTTTTTGAAGGTACGTACGAGTAAATTCGCAGTAGTTACAAATTTTATTTCAACAACCAGCACTAATATTGAATAAATGGTGTAAAACTGATTACACGTTGAAGCCATCTTAAACCTACAAAGAAAACAGACGATTTTCTTTTAATGATGATTTATTTCCACAGTTGATTAAAATGCGAAATTTAACAATTACCCACTCACGTATTAAATTTTCAATACAGGTGCAAATAGGAAAAGTATGACGTGAAAGCATTCCTCAAATTATTTAGCTGAAGAGTTAATGTTACATAATAGCTTACACAAATAACAGTAAAAAAATTAGAATCACATTAAAGAAACATTGATCTTCGTTAGCTGTCTCAGATTTGTTATTAATTGTGTTATTATTGTGACTTATGTGAACAGATAATTATATTGCATGGTTTCAGGATAACAGTAGAAACATTTCAAGACATTTCAAGTAGCATAGTCCAAATGTTCCCAACAGAAATCAGGGTAAGGTTGTTTCAAAAAATGAGTAAAGTTCTCCAAATAAATTATATTTATTTTTATAGGAGATCTATTTTGCTATAAATATAAAAAATATTCAAGGAAAAATTCACAAAACAGATACAGGAAAATTGTTCAGGAAGTATTATAACATGCGCAGACAGTTTAAAAAAACGGGATTACTAGCCATTAATAAAGAATCCCCCGATGTTAATTTTGATGGTGGTGATAATGGGGGTATGTTATGTTTAATGATAAGGGAGGTATTGTATTTTAAGTGCCGACTTTGATTATAGATGAAGAACAAAACGATGCTCTCACGTGGCTACGGAATAGTACTGACCCCTGGTCTCAAGCCCAAAAATTTTGGAATGCTACATTTTGTTTGCGTAACAAATGAAGAAGGTTCGGTGCAATCTTACATGGGTTTGTATCCGGCCCTGAAGCACAGGCTGGGATATACTTTGCTGGAACAGGATTGTAACAAGTTATACCTGGACAGCGAACTAAAATTATATTCCAATTGGCCAACATTTTCCGAAAACATAGTTAGATGCGCGAAAACATTAAAGATAAAACGATCAGCCAAAAACTGGCTGAAATTCAAAACGATACTAGGAGAGGACAATGACAATGCATTTAGTATTAATCTTATTGATTTAGCCCATTTTTAAAATTTATATAGATGGGAAAACCAACAGAACATTATTTCTTCTTCCATACTTAATGAAGCCTGTGACAATTAAGAAGAAAGTCGGTGGGTATTGGAAACCCTCGAAACTAAAAGTGCAAGAAGGTTTTATTATTCATCTAAAGGTAACTTTATCATGCCTTACTTTTAGAATTATAAAATTTTTAATTTACCCAGTTCAAAAATCATTAAATGTTTACTTTTATTATTATATTTGGCAAGTTTGTTTACGTTATGCTATTTAATTCCCCTTTACAAGTGATCAAAAAGTAATCCAATCGCGGGCGGTTTTGTTAAAAATATTGTTGTCCTAGATTGAGTCATACTTTGGTATCTCGGTAAAGTGACATTTAAATGTGTGCACTATTAGCACTATTTGACATACATTTTTTTTTCGAAGTCTATCTGTGATTGGATTTCTTTTTGATGGCTTATTTTTCTCTGCTTTGGTATGGTTTAAAAAAGATATTAATGTAAAACTTTATATTTTTAAACATTTTTATATGTTTTTATGTTCTGTTTCTGTTCCCAGTTAATGCATATTTTTTATATTGTATGTTTATTCACTTAATAAAAAATTTATGTCGATATTAGGTACTTATTTCTAAAAAAAACACCCTGTATTTTTATAACAAATATATTAGCTTGTGAAACAAATGTATTTACTTCCTGTAGCGAAATCATATTTGCTACAACAAAATAAAAATTAGTTACATAAACGAAACAAATTTGTTCAGAAAGGCAATGTATTGCTTATTATAAACAATATGTTTTAGTTGTTCCAACAAATAAAATTGCTGCTGAAGCATAAACAAATTAGTTGCACTTGCTAATATTTTTGTAATCAAAACAAACGTATTTACTTCCTGTAGCAAAATCATATTTGCTACAACAAAATAAAAATTAGTTACATAAACGAAACAAATTTGTTCAGAAAGTCAATGTATTGCTTACTATAAACAATATGTTTTAGTTGTTCCAACAAATAAAATTGCTGCTGAAGCATAAACAAATTAGTTGCACTTGCTAATATTTTTGTAATCAAAGCAAATATAAAACCAGCAAAAATTATTAGCTTTGACAGCAAATATTTTAACTGGGGCTATTTTCACTAAAATTTTTTGCTGTGGTAGCTAATTTTTGGTTACCTCGACAAATATTTTTTTTCAGTGTAGGAACATTTCAAAACAATACCACGGCTTGATATTTCACCGTGTAGTAGGTATTTCTTCAATGTGGTCAGTTTCTTTATATCGATAAAAAGGTTGAACGGTATTACTTTTTATCGAACTATTTGTGGGTCCTGAAGTCTCCTTTATTTTATTTATGCTCATATTCTTATGATAAACTGGTAAACAATTAAGGACTTATATACAGTCTTTTAAATAGTCAATACCACAAATTAAGAAAATTAACAACATAACGTTTTTAAATATATTCATGTAAGAATGTAACAGTTTTTTCAAGAATAGCGATTTTTCGCCCTTGCATAACAGACTGGCAACTATTGATCCATAACGAATCGTAATATTTATAAATGTGTTACGAGTGTATACCTTGGAGTCCAACGATGTGTGTAAAAAGAGCTGTGCGTGCTTCATATGCGTAGAATTACTTTTATATTTTCTTTCTTTATATAACCATTTGTATATTTTCATAATGTACTATTGGCGGTAATTTTCGAAATATAACTAAATGAAACAGAAATATGCTTATAATTATAATTTCAGGCAGCTTGTGGAAGGTGTTTATTTGCCAAGAGATAAACCGAACAGAAATTTTCGTTTGAAGCTTTATATTAATATTAATGTGTACTATAACCACAACATGTGTTAAGAATTAAAAAAATTATTGACATAAAACATAAATATGTGATTGAAATCTGCTGGAGTTTGAGACTTGCAAATAAAATAATGAAAAAATATTTAACATTTTTAACACCCAAATTTGCCGAAAGAAATAATAACATTAGTATTTCTTAAAGTAGATTTTAGGAGAATAGAAGCAGAATGGCTATTTTTACCCTATTTAGGGATAATTCAGAATTCCACACTTCAGGAAGTATTTTTAAGAATAACTTAACAATACAATATTTTTTATATTAAGCTGAAAGTCATTATAAAAGCCAACCACTAAATCCAATGAGGAACACAGCAATAAAAAACAAGTGTATGAGCTGCTTACAATACAAGAGGAAATAAATATCAATGCCAACAAAGAACGCGGCAACCTGCTTTCAAACACCCACTTCAAAATCATTCATTCATTCATTATTCAATCCGCAATACAATTTTGTATCACATCTCATTTCAATGAAAAGAAATTGATTAATTTGACAGAATTCTGACATTTTTATATCATCAATTTCCTGCTAAAACGGTGATTTTAAGTACTACTTCTGAAATCTCTGTTGAAAACGTACGAAATTTACTATCAAATTAATAAATAATTTGAATTCTAAAATAATACGTTGGGTTTTCACTGTTTATTGTAAAATTAAATACCAACCACTATATCAAAATTGAATGAGTAAGGTTAAACATGGGAATTCAAAAGGGGCCCGAATCTCCAAAGAACTCATTTCTGGGTTTCAATAGAAAAGCAAAGTTTGAAAAAAATGTAAGATTGTAACGGCATTCACACAATTTTTCATGAAAAGAGTTGACCGGTTTACCTCAATAAGAGGTTTTTTTAGTAACGGTGATGGGCAGGCGTTCGATGCGACATCGGCCATCGATTCGCTATAAATATACGTTGGTTGACACTCAATATTGACGACGGCGGCATCACTCCTTACCACCCGTCTGTAGAGCGGACATGATTGGGTTTCCTAATTACGATCATGGTTTAATGACATAACTGCCACCAAGTAGTTCATGACACTATCTTTATTAAGCGGAACTGGGTAATACTAATTAAAAACTACAGGAAGAATGTTTACATCAGCGTACAATCTTCAGGGATGTTAAGTGATCCACAATGAGCTGATGTTTAGAGTCCATGGGAAAAAATAAATTTCCGTGTTCAATTCCCATGAAGCTGCAAATCCTTTACTGTTAGCAGTAATATAAAAGTTGGGTATCCGGCAAGATACTCTTTTGCCCGAACAAACTGTTCCGGTTCGGAAAGTGGTCAAATGGAAAAGCGCTTGAATGGATTTTCACTCAAAATACATTTTCCAAGAGCATAAGGATGCCACTGAGTATGTTACTCTTCGATTTCCATATAGCACATTTATTTAACTAGATTATAAATATATAGTAAAAACTAAAATGTTTCGCAATATTCAAATATACAAATGTTTTTACCTTCTCGTGATGAATCAAAAAAGACACTAAGCTAGATCTAAAATACAAAAGAAAACGGTGTTTATGAATTTAATGACATTAAACGAATCAAAAACGATCGAGTACAGAAAACAAGGAAATAACTAGAATTTAAAAATTACTACCTTTCTAGGAAAATAACGCCTCAAATGTTAGAATCAGAAACAAACTGCCATAAAAAATAGCGAGAAAACACGATATCAACGTAATTTTAAGGTAAAAATGGCAATATTCTGTGCAATACAAAATTATAAACTTAAGACAGGCAGTCTGGAGTTGGAAGCCAGGAGGAAGAAAGTAATCCAATTAAAATACCCCAAGTGGTCATATACAGTAAATGCAAGGCTATTATTGGTAATCAGTTTTAAAACGCTCTATTGCTTTAAGCTGATTAGTGATTACTTACAAACTACCAGGTATGGGCCCTAAAAAGTCAAATTCATTAAATTATAAAGAAGTTGTAAACAAACAAAAATTTGTATCTGCACTAAACACTTTCTATAGGTTTTCTATGACTCAATAAGAGATTATTTGGTAACGTTTAGAAGCTGACAACCCAATAGCGCTGCGTTTACTATAAAACTCTATATAAATTTGAACATAAAATCAAGTCAACAAGCAATGAAAGAATAGAGCAAGAACTGTATTCGTACGGAAAGTACGTAAAGACAGAACTAGAAAATTAAAAGAAAACAGGAGGGAGAACCAGAGCGGCAAAAAGAAATTAAGGCGAGAGGATGGGGTGGAAAAGAGGGGAAGAGAAAGAGGAGCACGGAGCGCAGGAGAAGACAGGTGAGAAAAGGGAAAGAAAAAAAGTTAAACAAAGAAAAGAAAGCGAGAAAAAGGGCAGATACAGCAAAGGTGGGAGTAGGAACAAAACAATACGAACAAAGCAGCAAGAAGCAAGTAAAATTAGAATGGAAGAAAAAATAACAATATGCATCAGAGCACAGAAGAAAAGGTTGTCAACTATATAAAGACCAACAGAAAATTTTAAAATAAAATAAAATACGGCACTAAAATATAAGTTCTACAAAAAGCGTCAAAAAAAATTAGCGTACTAGAACACGAACCAAATTGTAGCTCATCCACAGCTATATGATTTTACACTATTGAAAAAAATTGTGTAGTCCGTTTTTCAGCATTTTTTTTTAGAAAACTCAAAATTTTAAAAATAATATTACTTCATATTTTTTTTTCTTTTCGAAAATGTTTGTTCACAGTATTGTCGTGTATCTATAGGTCTATTGCTATAATAGCATGATCCCGACCTATTAGATCGTTTTTGAGTAATAAGGCGCTAAAATGAAAATTTTCAAAAAATTGTAAAGTACGCCATTTTAAAACTAAAAAGTTTAGAAAAAAGCGTTGAATTTGCCCTGATTTTGTTTTCAGTTTTAGATAATTAAATTTCTGTAAAAAATGCTACCAAGAAAACATGTCTAACTTTAACTCTAACTCCGGTTTCGGATTTTTTAAACACTTATTTTCCCGATGAAGTTTTAAATATCGCCACATTTTAAAACTCAAGGAAATCGGACCATCCGTTTAGGAGTTATGAAGCGCAAATACCCACATACCCATCCACAGAAAGATAATTTTTTTAAACAACTTTTTTGGGTTCCTGAGAATCCAAAACATGCATTTCCGTCAAAATCTCGATTTCGAACATTTGCATGAAATAAATAAATTATTCTTAACCAAAGTGCTTACCAACCAAAACGGTAAGCAATAAACACCCTATCATCTGCACGTACTTTCGATTCAAACAGCCAAAGCACCTTTTCATGTTCCAAGATCCGAAAACTAACAAGATGCCATCTCCTTTCATTTCAAATAGTACATACGTAAATGAAATTTTTATTAAGAAAAGTATTCGAACGAAAGTTATCATATATAGCACAAAGTAGTGGATTGAATGTTTTCAAACGCTGTTTTAGTAAACAAAATAATTATATTTTTACATACTTGCAGTATGAGAATCTATTATGATCGTGAAAATGATTTTGCGTTTTAGATCTCCAGAGACGAATTTGATTGTAATTACAAGAAAAACAATTTTAAACCGCAAAGATAAATGGTCAGACGCGTGCTTAGTGTAAGGTTTTGAATGCTAGCACTTAAAAGAATTTAATTTAATTTCATAAAATGTCTTTATAACAGCTTTGTTTGGAAAAACCTCATATCTATCAAATAGAAACTCAAACGAACTCCAACATAGAAGATTGCTCTTCGTCGAATGAGATTGTAAACAGAATTTTAAAGCGCATACATTCAGAAGATATTAATAAATCGTTGACAACTAATATAAAAATAGCACAAATAGATAAAAGTAATAACGAGAAAATAATTATTTTAAAAAACTTAAAATTTTATTATCATACGCTGATTTTGGTAGTGATCTTGCTAAATTTCCTTGTAGGGTATTCCAAGTTGTTCCAAGCTACGGACCTGATTAGTATAATTGTTATTTTTAAAGCTTTAAAGTTGTTTATTCGTATTATTGCGTAGTAATTAAGCTCCTGATAGATTTGACACTCTTACGAAATTAACTGACATAACCTAAAAATATACCGCCTTTGTTGTCATTTAAAATATTGACGAATGACGATCGAGTACTTTTTATAGTTTCCTTGTCTCGGATCTCTCTGTTACATTGACTGCAAAATTTTGATTTTTTGGGTTTATATCCCTCAGAACTTCTTTTAAGATATGCTATTAACTGGATAAATTTACTAATATCAATATTCTTCTTCACAGAAATGGTTGTCCTCAACATTGAGTAATGCGTCCATAATGTAGACGGTTTTTCACTTGCCACTTTTCCAGAAAAATATGCGAGTAACACCTTTTCTGATAATTCTTTAATTTTTTTCGCTATACACCAATTTTCAATTTTTTTATATTCTAGCTCATACCTAGTTTTTGACTTTGCGGGAATCAGGACTGAAATAGCCCCATTAGCTAGTGCTTCAATATCTGACGGCAGACTGTCTTCGGAATCATCTATTTCCAATAATTTATCTCAATTTGTGCAAGCGACGTAATTATTTTGCAACAAACTGACAGATGATAAGATAAAAAAATGAAACCTAGATATTAATAACAGCCTACTAATAATAATGAATGTCACTAATGACATTTCTCAATGACAATATAAAATTTATTCTTAAATTTAAAATTTCATGAAAGTAGATAAAACGTTGTACAATACTCTTATCGTAACATCATATTACTATATTCGATAGGTTATCAAACTCGGCCTTACGGCCTCGTTCGACAATTTTCCTATCTCATATCGTAATATAATTTATTACGATACTTATATCGTAAATATCTATTGTGATGACAACTGAATAAATAAATTTGACGTTTAAGTTTGAAAATAAAAAACAAAAACTGAATGGTCGTACTATATCTGCGTAACGGTTGATATCTCAAGTATTACTGAACCGAACACGAAAATTAGAGAGGTTGTTTGCTATCATTTTGTTCAAAATTAAGCTTTAATGCCTATTTACTCAAAAATAGTCCCAGAAAGACACAACGTTACTATGTATGACCATTTTTGAAACTAGGAAAACTGCAAAGTTAAAAGTATTCTGAAATTAAGAGCGGCAATTTGCTCGGTGTCTCACTGCGCTAATTTTTCTGTGACGTGGTTTATGATTTTTTGAAATTTGAAAATTAATACCCTTATATGAGAAAATGTAGAGTACTGCTATTTAAGCTCAATTGGTCATCGGTGAAATTGAGCGAAGCGAAATATTAAATAAAAGTGAATCTTTCCGAGAGATTATTGATTACATTCTATTGGATTTTCCGCGACCATAAACTAATACAAACAAGAAAAAAACCTACCAAAAAAAGGTGAAAAATTGCATCTGATAGGAATTTAACCTGAACGAGTAGGTTTAAGAATAACAGTCAGTATTACTATTCTGTGTGGGCACACCTTTAGAATTTTCTCAAATTATATAAAAGCTTCCTAAACACTTAGTCAGATCGATTTGAAGACAACTTTAAAAGAAAATGATGTATCAACCTACAATCTTTCGACGTGCCCAACTGGAATATTTAAAAGTGCAAAGGTCAACAGAAAGAATTTAAGAGTGGGCGATAAACTTGAGTGTAATAAGAAATCAAATACTTCCAAGTTCCAATTAGATAATTCCGGAAATAAATTAAAGTCGCTCAATTTTCCCCTGAGAATATAGAAAATACGAGCCATTTTATTATAAAACATTTCCAGAATAAAGAATCTTGGAAAACAGTAACTTTTCAGTATAACCGTGAAGCAAAAAAGTTGGTATTTTTTTTAAATTTTTATTTATTTTCAACATTATACAACGCGGGAATTAAGCAAACACGACCGCAAGAAGTTTCAGTTATTTTCCGTAATTATTTTTCAATTCATGAGTGGAATATCAAAGGAATATTTCACGAATAATATTTGGAACTGTCAAAGTAGTTTGTTTCAATTTATTCGCGATAAAAGTGTGTACGTTAAAAAATTTACGTTAAGGAAAATAAACACTATTTGCTGTGCAGAAAGTATAAGTAACCTTACTCCGATTACTTTTTCAGATTTACAAGTGGTATGTGCATAAGGAAATTATTTCGCGCAAATAATATCAAATTAATTGTATTCTTAAAACTAGCAAATTAAACATATGAGTAGTTTGCTTAAATTTATTCACGATAAAATGTATCTGAATAATAACCGGGTTAAACATTTTCATGGCTGCTGAAATTGCGAATTCGACGTAGTGATAGATTGATATATTGTGAGTTGAATAACGACGTTAATTCAAATCTTTGCACTCGGTAATTCGCGTATTGTTACATTATTCTGAAACAATTGAGTCGTGTGCGTGTTTTTACGAACCATACCTACCTATAATGAATATCACATTTTCCCGAATAATTAATTTCATTTTATTTTAATAATTATATATACACAACAATAACCAAACTTAATTAATTATTCGTTCACATTTGAAACTTCAGACTGAAATATTAAGTTTACAAAAGCAACGATCAGGATACCATTAAAACGAGGCACACTAAAAAACAAACAATGGGTGGAACTCTACAAGAAAGAATTATTGATTTGGCATGCGATCATTGGAGAAATTTGCATTTAGAGGATGACGTAAAACAGTTCTCCAAAGAAAATGGGTAGGAAACAAACAAAAGACAAAAAATATGGAATACACGTGTTCGAAATCAAGATTGCGAGAGGGGAACTTTATGAAGGACAATGTGAAATATTTTATCAGGCTGAAATATATTATAGCACACCTTAAAAGTGTTGTAAATAATTCAGGGCAAAAACTCCTCGCAAAACTGAGATAACACAGGATGACAACTTTATAATCCGGTCTGTCTTTAGCCACTGACAGCCCATTTGTGAAGAACGTAAGAGGTAGGAGAAAAAAAATGAGAAAATATAATTCTAATGTAGTTTGAATATTTTAGAACTGGGATTAGTAGTTGGCTGGTGAAGTATAGTATTCTGTAGATTTGAAGTGAAAAACATTTAAAATTCATGCGAAACAGATTTATAAGGTAAATTAAAATCTAATTTCATACTTTAAAAAATACGTATAGAAGGTGTCCCTAAAAGGAAAAGCAACTGTGAAATTTCCGAGACAAAATTTAGTCGATTTAAGCCAGTTTACCTATAACCAAAAACTCGCGGGATCCGCCCCACCGTCTCTTTTTCTTAAATTCGCAGTATTTTATAACCGAACTAGCGTAACAAATCAATTGCGAGATTATTATTTTTCCCGACCCATTGTGATCGACATCAAATAATCTTTAAAATAAATGTACCCAGTTTTTCTTCGAATTAGTCCCGTTCGTTAATTAACTTGTAAGTTTCACATTTAAAACTCTAGTAACTGTCGAAATGAATGCCCACACTTGATCCCTTTTATTGGTAATTATGTGTACTAGATTCAGTTGGGTTAGTCTGATCTAAAATTTGGTTTTGAAATTGTAAATGATAATCCAGTATCCGAAGGTGCAAAAAATAATTGAAGGTAACATAACAATCTGCCCTCTAGAATTCTCAGCTGCAATGCGTTTTGTAATGCTTATTTAAATTAAATAAGATCATCAGCACGCGGCTTTCGCTACAGAGCTGTACCGAGACGAGCAGTCCCGTTGTAAGTAAAAGTCTAGCCCGGTGGACGCGATCCGTAACCCACCAGCATGTTTGTTCCCCGCGAAGTTCAATTTGGAAAATACGAAGTAGGTAGCATCGGATGCCATTACAATTATGCATGAAAATATCGTAATACCAATTCTCTTATCTGCGCCGAAAATTGTACTGGCCGACTGCACTACGTTGCATGCGAGTATGGGCCTTATATAAGTGACGCATATATAGATGCGGTTTCTAGTATTTCTAGTAGCGGGAGCCCGACGGCAGTAAATAAGGCAGGTGAAAGATTCCGATTTAATATACAGACAGATAAAGCAGGTCCCCTACGGAATTATATGACCTACTTTACATAGTAAAATCATTTTTTGTGCTGACTTCCTGTGGATTAGATGCAAGTTTTCTAATTTGATAAAATGTAATTTTTCAGGAATCAACCTGGACGAAACCTGCGAGTAGGTCTTAAGAAACAGTTTTCAATTTGAGATTACTCAGACAATAGCGGCGAACGGCGTTGTTTTATTACAAAAGCAATTAAACATAGGAAGTCGCTAAGTTAAGATTGAACATTTTTGTTTCTTTTGTTTCGACGGTTTCAGGCATCATTTTATAAAAAAAAAGAAACTTCATTTAAGAAAAATGTAATAGTTATTAAGGTGCCCGATTGCTACCGCTTCCTTTTCAGCGTGTCTATCCAGGCGTGGACTGGCTACTTTTTTGCCGGACACAGCTTTAGTAGGGGACCCGCGTACTAAGAATAATACAAAAACAAATGCTTAAAATACTTTTTTCTTCAATTATTTGGAACTTCTGCCAACGCATTTGTAATTTCCTCCAATGGAGGTGTTACATCAACTTCAGTTAACATGTTGGACATGTACGAAATAATTGCTCCAATTCGATAAATTACATTTTATTAAAAAATCGTCAAAAGCGTATAGCGATTTTGATATTTTTCAACGTTTTGGCGTACTTTAAATTTTTTTATGATAATGTCAGAGCAATGACGTCATCGACTTTTTCTAAAATGTCAACACAGGAACTGTTTGACTTATTGGATCAAGTTCTTTTTTCTCTTTTCAACTATCTAAAATGTTCATAGTCTAACTTGACAAAATTTTTGAAAAAACTTGAATAATATTTATTTCGAAGTAGGCTAGCCCAGCATTGCAACGCGCATAAAAAAAAGAGTGCAATGGTTATTTGATTCTGTTACACATTTCGAAGCAAAGCATATTGTTATTCATTCTGTTGCACCTTATTCTACAATTGTTTAAACATTTCATGTTGAAAACAATTTGATTGTCAGCAATTGTATTCTAAACACACTCCATGCCGTTCCACAACCAGGGCCGGTTTCACAATTTTGCCACACCTAGGCGAGGTTTCCGATGCCGCCTCTTGACTATAATACATTCATAGATAAAAAATACAATACATTCAAATCATTCATATACGTGATAATTTTTTTTTGTTTTCCATGGCCAACTTTTATCAACATTTTTTTGATATTTGATATTTCGCAGTTTTTTTTCAAGAATTTTATTTAGTATGAAACCATATTAAATGTTTAGACAGATAACAAGCAAAGTAAATTCTCCAGAAGAGTATGTGAAAAAAGTAAAGCATGCAATTTTTAAAAAAATGTCATTACGTCTCTACAAAAAATTGGCGGTATTAAGAAGTTTTCCTTTTACTACAGTTTGGAGCTGTTTTTATAGAACAGACTATATATGCAAGTATAACTTCTAGATAAAAATTAAATTAAATAGCTCTATTTCTGAATATTCTTTATAATATTATAAAGCTCGTTATTGTTTAATTATGTTTAAAACCGGGCTTAACCATTTGGGGGTCCGGGACGCCACAGCTCTCCTGACCAGTCCGCGCCTGTGTCTATCAAAACGAAAAATCAAGTAACAGTGCCGAAAAACACTTATTTGTTGAAACTCTTTTACAGATTATTCGCCCTAACAAATATTTAGAAATCATATATATTACTATTATTATTATAAATTATAAATAGGGGCAGACAGAGGTCACAGAGTATTAAGACTGGTCATGGGAGTAGTCAGCTATGGTCAGAATAGGTCATGTGGTATATCTAAGATTTTCTGATAATTTATATTAATAGACACAATAATCTACATTTGATGCGGTTTATTGATTATGTGATGGCGAATAATATTTACCAAAATATCGTAAGCGTTAACGTTATTGTCAAAATATGTAATAATTAATGTGTACTGTAATAACAATTGTTTTCCAACGTATGAAGAAGAAAAATAAAATTTGATATATTTGTATATAATGATACAATAGATGGCAGCACGTGAAGTCAGCCAATCATAGAGCCTAAATTTTGACATTCCTCGCATTTAACCGTGCCTAACGCAGGGTGGCCACTTAAAACTGCTTTTCAAATTCCCTGACTTTTCCCTGACTGATAAACTTCAGTTTTCCCTGACTCATTTTTATGGTACAAAAGCTAATTTCAACTGTTTTTTTTTATTGAAAATTGTAACCCAACATAAAAATTAGCAAAGTAAACTGAAATTACTTTATAGCAAATGGAAAATTTTCAACAAGCATAACAAAATACAACATCTAAAGTTTAAGGAAAAACAAAATCAAATAAATATAAACATATACCTAGGTAAAAAAATTTTCATTTTGCAGGCAAAAATAGAAATATTAAAATAATTGCATTTTATAGAATTTTCTCTGACTTTACATTGAAATTGGTACAATTCCCTGATTTCCCTGACCAAAATAAAAAAATTCTAAATTCCCTGACTTTTCCCGGTTTTCCCTGTTTTCCAGAAAAGTGGCCACCCAGCTTAGTGGTATTTAATATGTCTATTGTCTAAACGCTGCTTGTGAGTCTTTCAAAACAGTTTGATGACCTATCTTAGAAAAACTGCTTGCACGCCCATGATACTGCCTCAGTACTGCCGTATTCTAAATTGCATAAAACTAGTATTCGAGTCAGTTAAAAAGTAAATTTAAAAGAAATCTAATTATACTCTAATTTAAATAGCAGCGTAGCGGAGTTAGTTCATGAGGAAATTGAAAACATCGGCTCCGAGTTATGCAAATACTCTGCTATTAATCATGTTATAACACTGTCAAAAATCTATCAAATTTAAATTATCCTGCAATCATTCTTCACTTATTCGATGTGGATGATAGAGATAAGGAAGATAAGGAGAAGGAAGAAACGGGAAAATTAAACGCAAAACAACGAAATACAAATGTAGAACAAAAATGCATTAACTGTACATAATAAAGCAATATCCATCCATTGCCCGATGAACAAACTACCAAAGTTCATTGGCATATTTAAATTATAAAGTGATAACTGTGATTCAGCAATGTAGATATTAAAATAAAAAATTGCCAGAGCACAATTACATGGTCATTTACCATTACCCGTTTCAATACACGTACGAAGCTTTCTCAGGTGGATTAGTAATCGGAAGAGAGCAAGTTTCAATTAAGAATTGCTCGCTCGTAGGTGCGATCACGGAAGATTATGTATAAAAAGCCAATGATTGACTTTGTAAGTAAGCCGCTGTTGAATGTTTCATGCTTGGAAGATGCAGAAAACATATATTGTCTTCTTTTACAAAGTTGGTGCACTATTACGGAAAAGTGCAAAAAACTGCAAGTAATTCAAAAAATAAAATAGCAATGTGCACGTAACATTTATAAGAAAAGAAAAATTAGTTTCAAAAGCTGCAAAAACGGACACTTGAGGATATACAAATGAATAGATAAATTTATACATCTTAGTTCATTGTACTTGTACCTAATACATTTCCAAAAATTACGTACAATTAAATACAATTCAGGTTTAAAAGTTAATTAAAAAATTCTTCTTATGTAACACAAGCAAATAATTCCCATATTGTAATTAAATTTTTTGATATGTAATTAATTCATTATGTAGTATAATTTGAATTAGTAATCAACTTTAAGAATTCAAGTTAAAATACCCGTACTGATCTTTTAGCTAAAACTAGCTGAACCCGTGGCCGACGCCCCACGCGTTTTATGATAACTTTTTTTAAATACACAAGCTCTTGAAACTGTAACGTCTTGTTCGTTAATTTTATCACAACATTCTTCAAAGGGTATACAAAATGTTATAACAACAAAGATGCAGTTAAAAACAGTTATAGGTCGTCAATTTGAAGTTACGAGGTCATTGATAGTTTTTTTAATAGAAATATGTCAAATTTGATGTCGTTTGATGGATTTTTATTTATCTATTCATTGATATTGATGTTTGGCTTTTGTTTTTCTAGCCAAAAATTCAAAGAAAGTCCCAAAAGATAAACCAAAACACTACGGGCATAAAATAAACTGAATAACTTCAACACAACAAAACGTCAAAATCAGAACAAATTAAGTTCAGTTTGCTCAAATAATCTGTGCTGTAGTATTTGTTTTCAAAGCTTATTATGTTAAAGTCATTAAATTTAATTTATGCCCTCAGCATTCTAGTTTATGTTTTAAGTTTTTTTAAATTTTTGGGTAAAATGAGAAACATGCATGTCACTGAATAGATAAAAATGCTCTATCCAACGTACTATATTTGACATATCAACGACATTATAATTCCAAAATATCTGATCAATGTTTATTTAAATGTATTACATGCGGTTTTAGGAAAATTTCTTGAATCATAAGGCATTTACAAATTAAATTGCTCCATTGTAATTCTGCTTATATAGGCAAGACAATAAAAAATTTTGATATTAGGAACAAAGAAGACGTACGTTGTTACAAATACAAACACCCACATAAATCCCATTACGCCAACCCCTTACTAGAACACAATCTTTCAATGACATCTAATAACACTAAGAATTTTTACACTTTCGTGACGAAAAACGTAAATTACATATACTGAAAGCATTTGAAATTCACAAGCGTTTAAAAACTGTACCGTTAATAAATCAGCATACTGATCTCTTAAATTTGCCTTTACTGAACATTTTAGAATAAGAAATTAGGTCACTTGCAGACATAGATTACCAAGTTCAAGTCGCCGAGTTCTGTTGTTTCTATAGACACCAACTGTTTACTTTTTCATGTAACCTTTGACAATGGCATGTAAACATGTCGAAATACGTATAAGGTTAAAATAAATACATATTGTTGAAGTAATAAAGTATTTTATTCATACTCAAATTGAACCAAATTTATGAATTGAAATAAAACACAAATATGATGTCAATTTCCGACTAATCTCAATATATGTCTACAGGTGAATTTAAAAATCGAAAATCTAAATTTTTAAATTAAAGGAATATTTCACATAGAGACCGAAACATTGGAAAAAGATTCTACGGTAAACTTTTAAAGAACAATAAAGATCAACTATGAAATTTGAGAAGAGAAATCAATCTTAAGAAGGTTTTACATTTAGATAAAAATCGAGCTTTTCAGCTAGTGATTATTATTTCAGCATTAAGGCCAAATTTGCATGAAACAAAATTACCGGCCTTTCAGCAAACTGTTGCAACATTTTTAGTGACAGAGTATTTTCGAGCAAATAGTCACAATTGCAACGCATATTTTCCAATTAAGTATTTTATATACCTAGAATCAGTATCTTCCATGATCTAAGAACGCAAAAGCAACTGTAGTGATGTATTCGTATCATTGAAATTTTTCTGAACGTATTTGTAGCATGAATATTGAAAGTTACTTGAGTAAGCTCTGTCTGGGTAATTAGATACTTAACCAGCAAGTACTACACATCAGCAGATCGAAATTTTATGCTGTTTGACACAACATTCAACTTTTTATCATCAGCAAAACACTTATTGAATGAAAAAACCACAAGGCAGCTATATAGCTATATAGAGACATAAACGCTTGCCTTGAATTGGACCGAATACCTGCATAACTTAGGTCACAAACTCACTAACGCTGTAAAATTTCAAACCAACAGCTTATATCGTACGATCAAAACGAAATTCACAAATATTGGCCATGGTCCACCGAGAACAAAACTCAGGACCAAACCTAATTGATACAGCGTTTAAAAATATTTTTTATGCGATAGTTTCAGTTTGTTACTGTATGAACTAAGTTCCCAGAGGAGCGATGTTTTCCGTGGCGAAAGATAACGAATTTTTTTGATAAGACAATACTAAACTTTAGTATAGTTTAATCGGGTAATGAGTTTAACTAGAAAACATACCATATTTTTATTATAATCATACTTCAGAAATGGTTTTAAGATGAAAAATGATCACACTCCATTTTACTTGTCACTGTTTGTACCTATTTATTATTAAGTGCCGTTGCCATAAATAAAATTCACAATTATCTGGAAAAGTATTAGCTTTGGTTTTAGAACCTCCCGTAGAGTTGAAAATAATTTCAGGTTATACATGCTATTAAAACCTTACAACTTTTGTCCCAAACGTTTTTTTGTTATAGTGATTCCACGACCGCGTAGCGGCAGTGGAATTACCTAAATTTTAACTAGCACGAATTAACTTACACCACAATTTTATCAAAGAAAAATCGTATCACGAGTCGTACTCGTCTTGACTATATCACTCGCATTAATTTTGGCGCATTTTTGGTAACACTGAACTAGTCGGAAATGCTCGGGTGTTTTCGCGAATCGTCGCTCTTAACATGTATTGTTTGCTTGTTGTCAAATTTTTTGTAGTGGCGTCTTTTAGTAAATTTAATTTTTTGTTTTGACGTTTTTATTTACTGTTGCCGTGAAGTATTGTTGTAAAAATGGATCGTTTTGGTAAAAAATCGTAAAATATTGGGTCTGTTATGATTTGCACACTCGCGATTCAAGTTGGTTGACGCTGACATTGTTATCATCGGCCACCGTCGACGTTTGTCGTATTTCGCATTTTGCTTGTGAACGACCGAAACAAGTATTGATTCTAATTCATAAATTATGTTATGATTAAATATGATACTTACTTCTGGCCGAAGCAATAAAAACCTGCTTTAAAATAATAAATATACCCAAAAGACAGTGCACATCAGTTTTCAACACGCTATTTAATACTTAACAGCGATAATCCAAAGCTACTGTTGGCTTAATCACTTATTTAAACAGCATCAAGCAGTTTAATCAGTATAAAACCAACGCGATTGGTCATTTTATGAAAGGGGAAATTTGTGATGGGTTCAATAAAACGTAAGTGATATAGTCGGTTTAGTGTGCCGTTGCATCAACTGACTTGAAAAATAAGCGTAGAAGAGTTGTAAAAGTATAAGTTAGGTAATAACGTTTCTCCAAATACAAAACAATCTGAATGACATAGAGTAAAATTTTACACCAGATAATTCGGAAAAATATATCGTTTGCAACTTTATTAGCAGACATTTCAATACTAGCTACATAATGTATAACAGTATATTTACGTTAACTGGGTGTAATCTAGTTTAAATTTAAAGCGAATCTTATTAAATTTTATTTGTTGCAAATAAATATACGTAGTTTGCTTTTCTCCATATTTCTGCTATATATATAAGTGCGTATTAGGTGCAAATTTGTTGACATTTTAAGCGCATATAGAGCTTCTTTAGTGCATCTAAAAATAATTCTGGGCTTAAGAAGTCAATTATAATAATTGGACCCTTTAGATCTCCCGATTGAACGGCCACCAACTTCATTGTTTGTTTATCTAAATATTGTTTCTGAAGAAACAATCAAAATAGATATTTATGATATAAGTATCGTAATAAATCATATTACGATATGAGATAGGAAAAACGAGGCCGTAAGGCCGAGTTTGATAACCTATCGAATATAGTAATATGATGTTACGATAAGAATATTGTACAACGTTTTATCTAGTTTCATGAAATTTTAAATTTAAGAATAAATTTTATACTGTCATTGAGAAATGTTATTAGTGACATTCATTATTATTAGTAGGCTGTTATTCAATTTTTATTAATATTTAGGTTTCATTTTTTATTTTATCATCTGTCAGTTTGTTGCAAAATAATTACGTCGCTTGCACAAATTGAGATAAATTATTTATTAGAAATGGATGATTCCGAAGACAGTCTACCGTCAGATATTGAAGCACTAGCTAATGGGGCTATTTCAGTCCTGATTCCCGCAAAGTCAAAAACCAGGTATGAGCTAGAATATAAAAAATTTGAAGATTGGTGTGTAGCGAAAAAAACATCGACATCTGAATTGCAAATATCTAATTGTAAAAAATGTATCATAAATGTGTACAACAAATAATTTGCTTGTTTTGTTAAAATATTTATAATAAATAATTAATATTTCGTATCATACTGTTATTTTTATATTACAATTCATTATGGTGCCGTAATAGAAATTTGGGTATCGTAATAGAAATTCGGTATCGTAATAGAGCACATTACGATACGCCTTTTAGAATTGTAATATTGATATTACCTAATGAAACTAGATAAAATCCTTTACAATATAGCTGGTGATGAAATAAATCTCAAAGTTATTAAGTTATGATTAATGCACCTGGAACACGGAACAGCGGAACAGTTTTCAACATTTGTTAATTAAATTTCTTGCAATTTTCATATAATTAAATTAAATAATTAGCAGGTTTTGTTTTATTTTGGCAGAACTTTAACAGATAACTGCGGTGAGCTAATCACGAACCACTATTTTATACCCAACTTGAAGTGTATTATTAGATAAACACACACGCGCATTAATAAACTTGAGATCTATTGTGAATTTTACTGAGGTACGTAACATAATCGTTGAGTTTACTTAAATTACAGCAATTGACTCAATTACGCCATTATTATGAAATCCTCTATAAATCTTAGTCACCTGCGACATAAACGATTTTCAAATGAAAAATAATTACTTTCAAACGACACGATTACAAGAAAATCGCACTTTACAAGATGAAATTTAGGTGCAATTCCACAAATAACCATTACATAAATCATATTAAAGGCAAGTGCGGTAATTAAAATAAATGAAAACGGCGAGGAAAAAATGATATTAATTTTTACGAGCGGTTTTCGGTAAAGAATGGGACAGAAGCACAGCAGGCAACAAATTACGAGTCAATGCAATACAATGAAGGTGGCAAATTTAAGAGCAGTCACTGTCATGTCCTGACCTTTAATATTAACAGATTGCACGTTTCCCTTGATTTTTCAGTACTAATCTGCATCAAAATTTAATTACACCACAGAAATGGCATTATAAAAATTTTATTTCATGCATCGCTGATGTTTGCTTTATTAAATTTACGTTTAATTTAGTGAAAATGTAAAAAATAATGAAAGCATTGTTGGCTAAAAATCTAAAAAAACATTTTTTAATGTGTGAGATATGAAGTAAATACTACTTCCAGCCAAATTTGATTTTCTAGTTAAAAATAGATGTTGATTTTTAATGTATTTTCAGTTGAAACCTATTACGTAATAAAATCCCAAATGTTACTATTTTCTAACAATTACTCTCAGTATATATAGCAAAGTACTGTTTTGTAGGAAATTTTCAATGTCGAGCATTTCAATCAACAAACACACAAAACGCTTTATTGAAAAACATACAGGGCGTTTCAGGAGGAATCTGCCAAAAACAAAGGTACGTTCCTCAGGTAATTTTAAGAACAAAAAATTAGAAAGCACTTCGTCAAGATTTTCATATACTCTAGAAATAGTTACTTATCATACTTTCAAGAGTACTTCAGTATTATTGTCCTACGCGCCGCCGCACAACGGAGAGAAACAATACCCCGCAATTATTACAAGCAGTCCATACTGCTAACACCCCAAGCTTGCAGTCAACTTCAAATGAAGAATGCAAAAGATTCCTCGAGATTTATAAAAACCAAAAAAGAGAAGGACAAATTCGTCCCCCAAAAATTTGGCGATAGAAGGAAATTAATCCCCCTAAATATTACCGTACCTACAAAATAAAATTCATAAAATTCGTCTCAGAGAAATTAGCGGACTGAGTGAGACACGAACTAAATTTTAGCTTATCTCTAGCTCTATTAGCCTATAGAATTTTAATAATATCGTGTAGCCAGTTATTGAGCAACATGTTTTTGAAAAAGTCTAAACTTTATAGACTTTATTTTTTGGAAAATTTTTCTGAACAATATAATAGGTCTATGACGATAAAAATTTGATCCGAATCTGCCAACTCGTTTTAAAATAATAAAGCTCTAAAGTGAAAATTTTCTAAAAATCATGGAGGGTGCAATTTTAAAGCTCGGGAAACAAGCGTCAGATTTGCCCTGAGGTCTTCTATCAGATTCTGTTTTCAGATTTAGAAAAATCAATTTCTGAACAAATACTATCAAAAAATATGTCGCTTCCGGTTTCGGATATTATTTAAAGCTTATTTCCTCGGTGAATTTTTCATACACCCCCACATTACAAAGCTTATTGAAAACAGACCATCCGTTTGGGAGTTGTGGAGACCACCATCCACAGACAGTCATCTTTTAAACGCCACTATTTTAGGTCCCTGGAAGTCTAAAACATGTATTTCCGTCAAAATTTCGAATTTGAAAATTGGCATGACATCAATTAAAAATCATACTAGGGTTCAGATTAGGAAAAGTTATAGTGTTGTGGCGGTTTAACAAAAATCTAACAAGACAAATAACGCTTTTTACTTAAAACTATGTCACCCCACGAATTTACTGAAAATGAAAATTTTTCTGTTTAAACGGCACACCTCTGTACCTTTTTTGGATACGGATCTTTATTAATATAACTTTCTTTGCTTACAATTACTTGAGGAATGTACCTTTGACATTTGGCACATTCCTCATGAAACACCTAAGTGTGCAAGTGGGTGGATGAGTTGGTTGCGTGTTTCGTTACCTGGTATTGCGAAAATGGCTGATGCAATTTTAATAACATTTGGAATAATGCATTAAGTACATAAATTCATCACTTTCCTATACTTTTGATATTGATGCTTATCATATATTCAAAAGTATCTTATTATTAATGTGTTACGCCCCAACATTGACTACAAAGGAGAATAGTGCACAGGCCGACAGGTAGATGTGTGCGTGATTCGTCCACCAAAATCTGGACGGGAGGGGAAAGCCGTATTTCACAATTAAGTTGAGAACTTTATTCTAATATCACTAATGAGCAATTTAGCCTAAACAGAAATTTGATATAGGACCACTTTTATTAAATAGAGGGGAAGGAATTTTTGATTTTCAAAAATTCATAGAAGTTGTTATAAAGAAATTAGCGAACTGCATTTCCAATATCAAATTTCATCCCGATCTGATAACTCGTTTTTGGGTAATTAAGAGTTAAAACTCAAATTTTCAAACATTCATAGGGGGCGTCATAGAGAAATTAGTGAGCTGAGACACGAACCATTTTGTAGCCTACCTCAAGTTCTATGAACGTAAAAAAATTAAAAAACATTGTGGGCCAGTTTTTCAGTAATATGTTTTTGAAATTTTCCAAAATTTTGGAAATTTTATTTTCACTTCGTAGCTTTTAATTTTGCAAACCTTTTGTGGACAGTAACACTGTGGTTCTATAGGGCTATTAAGATAACATATTTGAACTCGATCTGTCAATCTGTTTTTAAATTTTGAGACGCTATATCAAAATCTTCAAAAAATCGTAACGGCCGCCATTATGAAGGGTTGGATTTGCTCTAAAGTCTTCTATTAGATTCGGTTTTCAAAATTATAAAATTTGATTTCGGAAACAATGTTACCAAACAAAACATGTCTAACTTCCGCTTCCGGTTTCGGATTTTTTTAAAAAGCTCATGTTGTCGTTGACTCTTTGATATACGCTTCACATTCCAAAGGTCATCAAAATCGGACTACCCGTTCAGGAGCTATGAAGCTATGAAGCGCACACACTTATTCACCCACAAACAGACATTTTTTGAAAACCACTTTTTTGGGTTCCTAGAAGTCCAAAACGTGTATTTCCGTCAAAATCTCGAATTCAAAAATTTTCATGAAATCTATATTTCCCTATACTAAAAATATAGGAAAGCAAAAAATCGAAAAAGTAGGAAACGTAAGCTAGACGTTCTGTTAGCGAAACGATAAGTCACAACCTCGGAAGTATAGATCGCTGAGCATAATAAGAGTGTTCTGGTTTTTCGGAATAACTGTTAGCGGCACAACGTTATTGGTCAAAATATTTTTGTAATATACGAAAGAAGCAAAAGTTTTAGAGTATGGCAATGCCGGGGCGAAGCTCATTTTTAATTTTCTACGTCTCTAATATTGTTTATTTCACTTGCTTCGTAAAATTTGTTTAAATTGCTTTGGAGATACAAATATTAATTAAAAAGCTAAATATACTTAAAAATGGCTTTCTCAGATTCTTATAATAGATGATAATTTTTCAAAAGTAATACAATAATTGATAAAACAACAAACGATAAACAACAAGGAAAAATCTGTACTGGCTTTTTTCATTTAATAAAAATTAATTAAATGTAGGTATTAAACTGAGATTAACATGCCCAGAGAATTAAAAAAATTTGTAGCAGCATACGCATAAACATGAAGGAGATAAAATTTGTATTGTGGTGAGATGAGATTACTTTTCTCATTATGTTACAAAGCTATAAAACGTTTCATTTTGAAATAAAAACGGAATAGGTATAGCAAATGTGAAAACGAGAGTTCTACGAACGGAGCGAATTCAACATCGAACCTGCGATAAGAATAATTGAAAGGAATCGTGGATATCTAAAGCAAATATTTGAAATTTTGTACAAACGTTACCAAAAGTGTATACTTTGTGTCCTAAAGTTACAAAAGAAAATCGTTAGGGAATAACAAACCACTTTCGTGAAATAAGATTAATGTTACAAAAAATCTAACTGAAATTGTGAAAAAATTATTAAACTTTCACTAATAAATGATTTTAAGAAAACAGACAAACCATGACGTATAAGGAAAACACGAAAAATTCACACAGAACAAATTCAACTCTGATTAGCAACAACTTGTTACAAAATCAAATATATCTTGAGATTTCAACCAAGAAAGGATGTGGGTTTGAGGTATCAACATCATTAGTACCAGAATTCAAAGAATTAATTAACCAATCAGCAGCACATAAATTGTAAATTCTATAAATTTAAAGAAGGCACTTCTTCCGGAAAAATAATGCCATGAATTAAATTAGTTAGAATGGAAAATACAAAGCTTCTAACAACCTACTTTAAGGTTTTTGGTACGTTATGCGGGTCTTTTTAATCATAGGGACACAAATAGGGACAGGCCTATAAAAGTCATTACCATTTTACGATATGCTTTCAGCAACTGCATAATTCATTAGGTTCGCATTTGTAAAGCCACATATTTTTGTATTATCGATTTCCACCCCCAAAACAAGTAATTTGCGCCTGGTATATTTAATTTTAATAGTGCGTGTTGTTTCCTTTGTTTAATAATAGCAGAAAATATTGGAAATTCTGTAATACAGTGATATTTCATTAACGAGTTTTAATTAAGGAAATTATCATAAAACATTTTGCGACAACAATAATATACGCACTTTTTATAATTTCTTTCATACCCAGCCAACACGTTTATCTCATAAGCGTATTATAGCTTAAGGTACATACTTTTTCAAAAAACAATAATATACAGAATAAGTCATCTAAGTGCTACCCACCTATTATTTTATTAACAGATTGTTGAACCAGAACTGAAATTTTGTCCTTTATAAAAATTATATTAGGCCCCACCTGAAACATTACGTGACGTATGTACTTAACTCTGTTTTATCTTTCAATATGAGTGAGCCATGACGCAATCCACAATGTTTAAAAAAAATTGCACAGTACGTATTATTTCTCTAGTCTTGTCGATTGTTTTTACTTTTAACTATATAAAATTTGTCCATCCTTTTTTTCCTTTGGTGAAAAATACGATAAACTGTTCCACATAAAGCATCTTATAAATTTAAATGAATAAATGCTCAATATTTACAAAAACACTGGCAAAACAGTAAAAACAAATTTCAACAAGCTGTTGCTTAAATTTATTATCCGTATTGTACGGAACGGTTTTTCTCGAAATTTAGGAGACAATTTTTTACATCGTAAAAAAGGCAACATGTTAGTCTGGATAAAAAATAAATACGATGCGCCCAAAGACCGAAATCGGCCAGTGTGCGAATCAAACAGCCACATACCGAAGGCAAAAAATTTTTTAAAGTTTTATGTTTCTACTTTCCTATAGGAACTTTTAGTATAATAGGGTATAGTAAAATAAAATATAATACAATAATATTTAAAGTACTGATGTCATAAAAATTTTCGAATTCAAGATTTAGATGAAATTACATGATTTGCACTTCCAGGAACCCCAAAAAGTGGATGTTTGAAAATGTCCATGTGTGAGTGGGTGGGTGTGTTTGTGCATCATAACTATCGATTTCGACGAGCTTTGGAATGTGAGGGTATATCAAAAATTCACCAACAAAATAAGCTTTTAAAAAATCCGAAACCGGAAGCGGAAAGTAAGACTTGTTTCTTAGGTAGCAATTTTTTCGGAAAATAACATCCTAAACTAAAACAAGAATCTTAAAGAATACTTTTCAACGCATTTTTTCCGAATTGTTTGGCTCCAAAATTTTTAAAACTTTGCCTTTAGCGCCTTTTTACTTTTGTTGACAGATAGGGTTCATATATTTTATCGTAATAGCCCTTAAATGTCACAATGTTACAGTGCACAAAAATTTTCAAAAAGCTAAAAGCTATGAAGTGAAAACTATTTTGAAAATTTTTAAAAAAACATTGCTCAAAAAGTGTTATGTTTTGTGGTTTTTTAACACATAGAGCTAGAAGAATGAGTTACAATTGTGTGTCCCAGCCCGCTAATTTAAATGTGACGCCTTCTATGAATTTTGAATATTTGTGTTTATATACTCAAAAACAAGTTATCAGATGGGGATGAAATTAGATGTTAGAAATTCCCCACGGGGTACACAATGTTACAAACTACGATACCTTTTGGAAGTACTAAAACTAATATAAAATATCAAAATTTTGACTTTTTCAAACCTCAAACACTAGCGACACTATTTTTGTTCAATAATTATATAATTTAGTTCGTGTTCCAGTCCACTAGTTTGTCTGGGATGCCTGCTAGGAATTTTTAATAATCGAAAATTCATGAATTTATGTTAGTAAATGAAGGATTGTACAAAAATTTGTTTAAGCTAAATTATGAATTGTGAAAAAAAATGAACTTTCTGTTTCTAAACACAATAAGACATGCCCACGGGCAAATCATAGGTATAAGTAAGTTGAAGCAGTATGCTTGCTTTGTCAGACTGTCAGTAATTAGTCCGTTCGTCATCGGGGGGGAAGGGGGGTACCGTTTCCCTCCGGCGCGGCGCGAGTAGTAGTAGTTCTTTATTGTTAAAAAACACTCTGTGTTGTTACAAAATAGAAATAACATATATAATAATTTAAAAATAAACATAAATATAGACATAACACAGCACATATGCGATTTAAATACAAATCTACGTCGGTTAAACACTTAACATAACACATGCAAAAAAGAAATTCATAAAAATAAAACGCTGACTGTCTTAGATACACGAGACAAGGATCAGCTTGATTTGTACTCATTAATGCTGTAGAAGGAATATTGTACTAACCACTTTCTAAGTTTTCTTTTAAATACTTTTGGTTGTGTTAAAAATTTAATGTTATCCGGTAGCTTATTATACAAAGTTTTTCCTAGACATACCGGTGAATTTTGAAATAATAAATTGTTTACATTGTTAGGAAGGTAAAGTTCGTTGACTTGTCTTGTTTGATAATTGTGGATTTGATTATTAGTTCTAAAATTGTTTTTATGTTTGTGAATCATCCAACAAGTTTCAAATATGTATATTGATGGAAGGGTAAGTATATCAAGTTTTTCGAAAGTTTCTCTACAATGATCATATTTATTTAAGTTTGCAATTATTCTGATGGCTTTTTTCTGAATTCTAAATATTATATCAAAATTTTCATTTTGTGTATTACCCCAAAATGCAATTCCGTACCTAATTAAGGCTTCAAACTACGCAAAATAAACCGTACGCGCAGTTTTATAGTCTACAGATTTTGCAACAATTTTTAATGCGTAACAAGCCGATGTAAGTTTGGCTGCAAGATTATTTATAAAAGGCGTCCACGTTAAATTGTTATCAATTAAAATACCTAGAAATTTTGAACTTTGAACGTTACAAATTGAGCTTTTGGCCATATTAATGGTAGGTACTAAAATATGATTTTGTCGAGGGTGAAAAACTATAAAATTTGTTTTTTTAAGAGAAGATGCATAGCTAGTTCCGTTCGCTTGTAGTAGACCGTATATACATTATACAAAATTTTAGAAACAGGTTGCATTTTGTCATTGTTGGCCCGTAAGGCGTTAAGTTAATACTGAAATACTATTGAAAACTTCAAAGTAACTATTTCTAAAGAATAATAAAGTCATTTTATTAAGAATGATCATGACCTTGAGGGCAGCATTCAATTAGGACTTAAGTTGCCACTATAAATAAATTAATCACCGCGTTCGAGAACATGATCGACCTTTAAAAAGATACAAGATTTTGCTATCGTTCTGCGGCTGTTTCATTCGCTCACTGAGCGATTTCGGCGTTTGAGCGTAACATATACAAGGTTTCGCTTCAGTGCGAGATATTTTTTATAGCGGCTTTAAAATCGGTTCAGCAAAAATAACTCTTTTAGGCAAAACTTGTACAGTTTCATTAGTTGCATAACCTGAAATTATTTTCAACTCTACCGGAAGTTGTGTTTTTATTGGGCAGCATAACATATTTTTTTAATGTGACACCCTGTATATTTTACATATTTTCATCCTTCATCTATTCCCCTTCACAATTATATTGATATTTTTGCGGCGTCGGCGTCGCCACGTTACAAATTTGTTGTGAAAGAACTGAGAGTTAGATGCCTTAAATAAGGCCTACTGTCGTTAATATTCATAATAAATTAAGGAACGATATTTGATGAATTAATAACAAGATCTGACGTATTAATTTCTATAATAACCTAAACATACACAAGGTTTTCATTTTTGGAAAATCGGTTTACTTTTTAAAAAACAAATAACAAAAAGCTGTGAGCGTTTATAGATGACAGCTACGGCTATATCGCGTCTGTTCAACAGCTGAGTAATTTATTTGTGCCCCACAAAATTTAAACTCATAGTTTCTAATAATTCTGCGACTAATGCCAGTATTGAACCGGGAACACATGACTTACTAAGTTATCGACTTTTCCACCAGCATAAAAAGCGTCCAGATATAAACATAGACATAAAAAATAACAATTTTGTAAAATCTGTACAAATGTCAATTCTTTCTTCGTACAGCAAACCAAATTTATTATGCATGCCTTCAAATATTCAAAAAATAGAAAAAAATGTGTTTTAAAAAGATTTATATGTTTTCAAAACATGGTTTTGCTTCTATAAATTTTCTTATGTAAGGAATACAAAAACAAATTCCTTCAGAAAAAAAAACAAGATGTTAAGTGAGTTTGAGTTATTGAAAAAAATGTTCAATCAATCTCTTCGGTATTCTCGTCAAATTTTTACTAAAACATCTTTAGAAATGTGCTTCATCTACATGAAGAAGAGAAAAGAGTACGTCCTTCTTACACTTTAAACTCTAAAAGAAACAATTAATCAAATTGAAATATTGGCAATGTTTCATCAGCGTGCGCTTCTGAAGACCTTGCGTACACATTCTTTCGCCTATTAATACGAATTTTGGTGAAAATAATTTAGTCGCATGACATAATACGTCGCCAATTTTCAAGTCAAAGTCGAGTAGCGCATAAAAAATCGTAAACAACTCTACACCATCTAAACTTTTAATCAGTGTTCTAATTTTTCAAAAATAGCAAAATTAATCCTAAAAGCAACAATAAAAAATGTATTAACCAGAACAGATTGGCTGGGTTGTCTTCTCAAAAGACGAGCCTGGAAGGAACTGGGAGTATCGATGGTGTGCTGTCGTGTGAGGGTTGGATGTGTTTGAGCAACAGAACCCTGTCTGAACCAAGGAAGAGATATTTTTCTTTTCGACTTTTGGGTTTTGGGAATAACCCCTGTGGCACTGCCGCTAGAATTCGACATGTTGAAAACTATCGTTTTAATCACCAAAGTCACATATATTTACTAATGCACTGTATTTCAATAAAACGTGGTTTGTTCTAATAACCGGAACTTTAATTAAGTATTTAGTCCTTCGCGCTAATACAATTTGTAAATTGATCACAAATGCACCACTTATTGATAACAGCGATACACAAAACCAATCAACTTTAACTAGTGTCTCTTACTAAGAGAATTGCTTCTATTGTAATTTTACCCGTAATACAATACCGTATTAAATTCAGTAATCCCGAACATCACATCCGCTTCATTGTTAGTTATATTTGCCTTTTTTTTCTGCTGGAAGTGGTTGGTAATCTTTTGCGGTTTTACTGGCGACGATCACAGTTTGCAGTTTTGATATATGATGAAAATCAGCAGTTTTTCATAAATAATTCTATATGTAGTCTTCAGAAATAGCACCAAATTAAAGCTTCAAAAGTTCAACATGATATATATCTTTAAGAGATAATAGACACGGCAATTACATGGAAAGGAAGGCTTTTTCTCTAAATTCCAATTAAATTCGCTTTTATTATTTGCAACTCGTACGAGAGTGATAATTTCGCTAAGACTAACAAAAACTTGATAGAGATAACGCGATGCAATGATACGAAAAATGTAATATTAGCAGATGTAATTTTCTAATGTATCTCGTCGGCGAAATGTCACTACACAAAAGGAGCCTAATAAATTTTAACCATTCCCATTAAGTTAAAATCACCGACACAATAGCACCACAAAACTTCAGCACAGTCTGATAAAAATTAGATGTAATTTACCCCTATGCGAAAAATTAAGATTGTATCGACCACGATTTTGACATAAAACTACCGATTTGGACGATCTGGAAAGTATAAATGGCTGTAACACAAAGTTTTTTATTATATGAATTTGGATTTAGACACGAGGGGCTGCTGTTTTTTAAATTCTCGGCGCTCGGGGTCGATCCCGGCTGCGAACTGAAAGTTGCTGAAGCACCGGACGGCCCGGGAGAGGAAAGCGCCGGTCCGGAGTATCCCGGATCACCGTAACATATGAGCGGAGACAGATAAGTACTATCAATTTAACGAAGGCAAATTGGTGCTTCAACTCGGCACAGTGTCGATTTTATCATATCTTGAATGTCTCTACTTAAATGAAACATATTGTTAGATAACGAGACAAATTGTCACGGAATACATGGAAAATCACGTTTAATTAACTTTCATTAAGCACGCTTAATTGAAAGAACTTATATTTTACCTAAAGAGGCAGATAACAATTTATTGAACAAAATAATGTTTTTATGGCCACGCATGATAAAAGCAAGTTATGTAACAGTGTTGTACGAGAAGTTTCTTTCTAGTTTGCCAACTGTCCAAGTTTGACTGAATTCTATTTAATCTTTGAAGTAATTTATTGTTACACGAATCGAAGTTGTACGAGTAATGACCCAAATTGAGTTCCTG
The DNA here is from genome assembly GCA_958336395.1 of Ctenicera cuprea. NCBI lineage: Eukaryota > Metazoa > Arthropoda > Insecta > Coleoptera > Elateridae > Ctenicera > Ctenicera cuprea. The sequence continues at coordinate 25,369,948 of OY284492.1, read as the reverse complement.
CTGTTATAAGTAATTAATATTATGAAATTGTGTGGGGAAATTAATTCTTTTAGTTAAATGATTGGATATTTCAATTTGTAACCGCAATATTCCTGAATACATTTGTAATGCGGATTTTCCATAATATTCTATGAATTTAATTTCAGTTCGAAAATAGAGTTTATATTCTGGCAACTGCTGTAATGACTATTGAAGTTAAGTCATAAAAATGTCCATTAAAACGCAGCTATCTAAATACGCTGTGTGCAATAATTAAATTTGTACAGTATTCGGAAATTTTAAGTCTGAACTGCATCTTGCATATTGCAATATACGAATGTTATACACAGAAGAGGTGAAACGTTATGCCCTAAAAAGAGAATCCGATCCGATCCGAAGACGGATTGGATTGGATCCGAGATTGAAATATTCGTCCGAGATTCCGAGAGTTCAACCGTTTACGTCAAAAATGTATCCATGGATTAAATTTTTTTTAAATATTGAAAGTTTTTCGTAGTTCCTACATTTTAACGAAATATTTTTCAGACTACTAAAAATAAAATTATTCAATTACATTTGATTAATTATTAATCGGGCCAAAGCCGGAATTTGCGCAGTGACATAGTGAATTTAGCAAATAATGCAATTACTAATAATAATGATAATAATTGTCTTTATTGAGGAGAATGTTATGTTATGCGTATTTCAAAACGTACTCTACTGTATACAGAAAACGATACACAACGGTTGGTTGTCATGGAAACCGTTTATTACTTATTTAACATGAACTATTGTAATTCAATTTCTAGTTAAAGAAGAAGTCAATCCGGCTGAAATGTTACGCAGTCACAGCCCAAGAGTTTCAAAAAATACACTCAAAAAGTCAAAGCATTTGAATAAGCAAACCGTTTTAAAAGCGGTCGTGAGAATCCAGAAAGACGAGCTTCAACCAGAAGACTTATTCCTGCTGTAATTAAACATTTTGAAACCTTGATCAATGCAAATCGTCAAACTTCTGAAATAGTAGAGAAATCCAATAACACGTTTAATGACACCGGGAATTGCAATTGTTGCAGTTGAACCTCTTCTTCCTGGACTGCCATAAACAGTCTCACGGCCATTTTTAAGGCGGTTACCCCATTCAAATGTTTTTAACTTTCTGAGTGTACTTTCTTGAAACTATGGGCCAAGTCTGCGTAAATTCCGGTTTTGAAGTGAATAACTCACGTAAATCAAGTGGGATACTAGGATGCAACGTCGGATCGGAACGAATCGTATGTGGTATTGGTATTACTTATAAAGTAAATGATCGCGCTTTCTCGTACAGGATATAAGTAATCGATTATCGGACGAATCGGATCTACAAGATGTCCATTTTATCGTGTAACCCATCGACTCTTCGGAGTAGGCAACACGTTGCATGTATTGGGTTGCTTTGCTATAAGTATAATTTTATAAATGAGAACAGTCGTTTGCTCTGGACAATAAGCTTTGTTTAACTTTTCATTATTAAAAAAATGTACAGTGGGCTATACCCATGGCAAACTGTTGTTCTCATTTTTAAAGTTATATATTAATAGTAAAGCAACCTATGACCTGTAACGTGTGTTGCCTATTCTAAAGAGTTAAGGGGTTACACGATAAAATGAGCACCTTGTATAGTAAAATACATTAGATCGAATTCAGATACGATTTTTTTTCCTAACGTTCTCCTCTCCAATTTTAGTGCAATCGTGCAATTTCTATTTTAAACTTCATAAAAAATTGCGTTTTAACTGCGAATAAAATTGTTCTATAGCCAGAAACAGCATTTTAGAAAAAACAAACTTAAATTATGAAAATTTATTATAGTCAAAAAGTGAAAGTTGTGAAAAGTGATATAAACTAAAATAGAAGTGCTTCGAGTTTTTTTAACAATACAATTTACAGATGATAAGATAATTTACTGTGAAGTTGGTATTTAATAATACTGCTAGACACTTGACAGAGGCAAAGTTGAAATATTGGCATTAAGACAAAAATTTAAAAAAAACAACTAGATTTTTAGTTTAAATAGAAATTTTAGGAATATCACAAATGGCTTAAGTGGGTCTATCGTATATACCAAGACAAACATGCGGTGTCATCAGATTATACCGCTGGAGTTATTTATAATTAAAATATCTAACAACTAATTCATGATGTAAGTAATATGTCGTTATTTCCCAAAGGATCCTGTTTAGCTGTCCCCCTTGCCATTAAAGTACCATAGAAGCTATTGTTCCATTACATTCGGAAATTATGCAGTTATACGACCCATACGCGATCGACCCTCTTGGCAAAATTCCCAAAGCTCTATTCATCGACAACCCTTCAGCTGATAGCAAATTGGAGACAGAACTAGTATTAAATGCTGTGCAAAATTTCAAGTTCCAACAAGTTAAGAAATTTTCACACTCCATAATTCCAAGTAAAATCTAACAAAATGTTGGTAAGGTGATTTGATTTGATGAATGACGCGGTATATTTTTAACAGTAGATTAAATGCGTGAAGTGGGATTTTAAAGAACCTCACATAATGTTTAATATTAATATGTATCGTTATGAAAACACGGTCCATAAAATAACATGTACACTTGAGATATTCTTGGCTATTGTAATGCAAATAATATACAGTCTCTTGACGTAAAATAAACTGAAATAATACCAGTAATAAAACAGGAGTATAAATCACGTGTAGTTAGGTATGTAAGTACTTTAGTACCCATAAGGATGTTACATTTGAAAAACAAAAACAACAAAGAGACAATATTCAATAAACATTTGATGTTAAATGCTTAAGAAAAGGTGATTGGTATGAAGAAAACAAGAACACTTCTAAGTTCCACACAAAAAATTTTAGCTGTCCAAAATAATTTGTAAAATCATAACAATTTTAGAACTCACATGGATACAAAAATTTGACAAGACAATGACGGATGCGAAAGCTGATAGCATTGCCGAATTCTCTAACAAACCACAGAACCGTAGTTATTCTGATATTACCGCGTTCAGATTTTATAATTTAAATAAATATGGTGAGACCTAAAGATAATGTGTTAAATATGCTCTATTTTCCTATGATTAAGAGTTTATAACGGCAAAATTGTAATATTTATATAATTATGCGTTTATCATAGCATTTTATTTAAAGAAGGAAATCTGTTCGAAATAGTGGTTGTAACAACTTGAGTATTTAGCCCAAATAAAAAAGAGAGGTTAATACGATGTTATGCATACTAATTTCAGTTTTTCCTGAACTAAATCACAAAGAAGAAAATAATAAAACGCAGTAAAAACTAAAGATTTCGGTCCAAATCAAAGGACCGTATGATTAGTGCAAGAGAATAACAATTCTGCGGTTAATAGAGCTACATCTAATTTGATATTGAAGTGATTTTTTGTAAATTTAAAATGGTTTCGGAATCATTTTTGCTAAATTCAAAGCAACTAACTTAGTTCTGCTAATATTAGATGGTTTAACTCAAAGATAAACTGATGTGCTATAGGGAATAGTTAAAATGTTACATTATTGCAGTTATTTGAGCGCTGATTTTAGGTTTACTAAAAACTACGGTTTTAAGCAATTACACAAAGTGTGGCCCACAATAGGCTGTTCATTGATCGACGATATATTTGTGGGTACAATTCGAGTGGAGAAGGTTCAATAAACTTTCGTCCGAAAGTCACATCCTTACGAACGTTTTATAAAATAAACAAAAAAATTAAGGTGACCAACGAATTTTGCCTAAACAGTTAATTTAGTTTGTGTGCAATATTTCTAATAAAAATCAGCCGATATTCACTACCTCTATGGTAATTACAACGGTAATGTACAAGTAACAGTCATGAAATATAAACGTTGCTTTCTAAACGGTGGGAATATGGCAGGGTCCGTTTTCTTGGCCACAAAGATCACCAGAATTAACGCTTAGGAATTATTATATTTGGAGACGTATAAAGTTCCTCGTGTATGCAGAGAGGTCTAGCACTAGATCTACGTTGTTAAATTCAGTGGTGGTCTTACCTTTTAATTAACAGTTCTGAAAATAAAATCCATACTCCTTTATTTCTAATTCGCAAGGTCAATCACTAAGTCATTAAAAATGTCGGTGTTTTGAATGATAATTTTATCTTCCCACTTAAATATTTTAAATCGTTAAATCGTACACGCGTAGCTGTGCAGGCTATGTCAGACACACCACAATCCATACATACTATATAAAAGCTCAAAGGGTATTTTTCTCCGGTTCCTCCAGCGGCTACCGCTTCACCAATTTGGACCATTTTTTTTCAATGAAAGGTCTCTATCCTCAGATGGAACATGAAACATTTTTATATTTTTATTCTACGTCGATTTTTTAATAATAATTATTTTAATTTATATATGAAAGTCTGCTAAACGCGCTTTACTTGAGGCGACATCTACACAACGTCGCGTCTCCCTTATGGAACTAATGCATCACGTGACTTATCATTTAGGCGGTTCTGTCAAGTGCATTGTGCACTGGGGTAACACTAGTACATATATAAAAGCTCAAAGGGTTTTCTTCTCCGGTTCCTCCAGCGGCTACCGCTTCACCAATTTGGACCATTTTTTTTTCAATGAAAGGTCTCTATCCTCAGATGGAACATGAAACATTTTTATATTTTTATTCTACGTCGATTTTTTATTAATAATTATTTTAATTTATAATATATATGAAAGTCTGCTGGACGCGCTTCACTTGAGACGACATCTACACTAACTCTGCGTTTCATTATTGGAACTAATGCATCACGTGACTTAGCATTTCGCCGGTTCTGTCAACGCTCAGTCTGTCAGTGCATTGTGCGCTGGGGTAACACTAGTCCTATATTTAAAAAACATAATAAAATAAAGCACTGGTCACTCGCCAACGGCAAATATATTCTGCAAATTTACACATATTGCTTTGCTATTACTTTCGCACAAATTCCTTATTTTCTGTTAACAGATTGATTAATTTGTAAGATAGGGGAAGGTGGACCCATATTTTTTAATTTGTAGTTTCACATCGCAAGTAAACTTTAGCGGATTTTTTTAAACCCACAATATTATTTACGGAATTCATTTTGGTAACCAAGTGCAGACACTTTCAAGCATGTCCGAATAACAGGAAGATTAGATACGGTAGATACTAACTACTAATCTAAATAATGCTGACAAATTTTACAATACATGTTTGGGCCAGATGGTATGCAACCTTGGCTTCTCACGGGGAAGTTGTATAAACTGTGTCTATAAAGTACCCCCCCCCCCCCCCCCCCCCAACTAACTTTTAAACTACTTGATATTTTACCACAAAATTTGGTGTGCTGTAATGGGAAATGAAATACTATTTTTCAGTCCATATTAAAATTTTGTATCATCCAAAATGGCGACTGGGCGGTTGAAAATAAAATACAGATAAAACGAAAAAAAAATTAATAAAAGTATATGAAAATATATGAGAAAATAAGAAAATATTGCGTTGAATTTCGCATTTTTGTTTCGTATTCCAACTATTCCGGCTATTGCACAAGCTCGCACTAGCGCACCGTCGCGCTTCTTGGTACGTTGAAGTTGACGGTAACGCTAATAATAGCGCCTCAAAATTAACGCCTTAAGAAACGTCGCCGTACAAATGTAATTAAATTTGTGTAAACCTTAAATCAGACTTTCATCAAAATGCAAAGTATGTATCTGTGCGGCGACGTTTCTTACGGCCTCAATTTTCAGACGTTATTTTTGCCGACGACATTTCAAACCGGCGCTATTTTTGCCGGCGACATTTTTGCAAGTGCTATTTTTGACGGCGGAATTTTTGACCAGTGTTTTTTTTACCGGTGATATTTTCATAGGCGCTATTTTTGCAGACGCTATTTCTGCCGGTCGCGACATTATTGCCTGGTGATATTGATGGGCGCTATTTTTGGCGACAACATTTTTGATAGGCGACATTTTTGCAGGCGACGTTTTGCCTGGCACTATTTTTACTGGGCGCTACTACTAATAGTGCTATTTTTGGCAGCGCTATTATTATTTCTAAATAAGTACATGAAATTCAGTGTTGCCAGTAATAATATTTCAGAGCAGTCAACTGGTGTTTGCGTTTTTTATGATGGAAACAAAGAAAAGGCCGAAAGCGTTGGCGCACGGAATCTTTGTTTTTAAAGGATGATAGCAAATATGAAAGTGATAAGAACGAATATTACGAATATTAGCGTCTATTTCGGTTTCATTGATTTTAAGGAAATTTTTTGCTTTTTGTTGTATGCGAATTTTAGTTCCGTTTGTACGTTGTTCGTTGGTTACATTAGATTTTTTTAATTTCTTTGTAACTTAGTAAAATTTATAAATATAGTTATTTATGCAGGCAGATACATGAACTTTTCTGTAAAATCTTATTCTTGCTAGGGATTATGGAGGGGACAGCTTTATATAGCATTGCCTAGGCGGGCAAAAGTCTAGAGCCGCCACTGAGGGCTATAAAGTGCATAGATAATAACCAGAGAAATCGCTGCAAACAATTAACGTAATCATTGATTATATTTCCTATAATTTTACATCTGATTTGATATTGAAGTGATTTTTGAGAATTTTAAATGGTTTCGGAATGATTTTTGCTAAATTCAAAGTAACTTATTTAGTTCTGCTAATTTTAGATGGTTGAAACTTAAAGATGAACTGATATGCTATAGGAAATAGTTAAAATGTTACATTTACAGTTATTTGAGCGGCGTTGATTACCATTATTCGTTGAAGTTAAATTTAATATATTAAACTAATACCAATGTATTCGTAACAGTTGACATTTGGATATGTTTTGATTATAGAAAATTTCAACTGGAATCGTAACCAGAAATACGTCATATGATGAAGACGCCCTTTTTTATATCATAATATACTTTGAAAACAATCGAAGGTATTTGGAAGCCATTTCAGATGAATCAAGCGACTTCAACAGAATTTCGATAATCCTGATACCTTAAAGTTTATTTTTTATATTGTAATTAATTTTAGCAATCCTGCGAACTTTTAATTGATTTACTTTTTGACAATATGTAACGAAATTGTTTCGATTTTTCCAATGCTTTTAATAATTCAAACGATGTCAGGTAATTAAACGTTGCTTATATCGATTTCTAAGTACCTATTTGTCCAGGCAATACATTTCCATTTTCAATCAAGATATCTTTATCCGAGTTCAAATAGGGTCACATTCAGCTCCGTACGCCACACCTATTCAACGAAATTTTAAGTTGGTGAATTATTGAAAATCTATTGATTGTAAACATATCAAGCCGCATGTTGCTGCTTACATATGAGTTATAAAATTCCTTAAAATTCACTGCACTTTAGAAATGATCAGCTATACAATTTTAGACGGATAAATGACAATAGTTACGGTTATGGTGCTACATTATTGGTATCTAGGGAACTAAAAGCGATACGAATGCCTTTAATAGAAAAAAAATGCAGATTGCTAGGAGTGCATCTCTATGTATTGTTCTGTCGTTTTCACAACATTGTACATAACCTTCTTGAGCACTTACACACAATTCTCGTGCCAGATTAGGAAATTTTGCCGCCGCCCATTTTGCCGTTCAAACTCTTGCAACAGTCATAGAAAGCTTTCTGTTTTAGTATAAAATGTTCTATTTTGTAATGCGGCGTTTTCTTCTCTTTTCATATACCACATTACAATTTTATATTAAAATTAGACTAGCACAATAGAGCTTTAGTTTCACAATGTATATAATACGTACATGTACATTATATTAGTCTCATAAAAGTCAAAATACATCATATTATTTTTTAATTTTTCATTTAATTATTTCATTTTTATCGATTCTTATCTATAATTATCAAATTTTAACGAGTTTTAATATTAGAATTTTGGCAATAATATGTATGAGGGTAACTCGGAAAATATTTGGTTGACGGCAAGATGGCGACTGCAAAATGGCTGCTATCGAAGCAGCCGACGGCAAACCGGCAACTGCGATGGCGAAAACTCCTAGACCGTTCTCATGCATGGGTATAACATTTAAGAAACGGATTTTTATAAATCTTATCTTTTATATAACAACCCTAGCAATAAAAATTTGTAGAGGTGATGTCAGGAGATCTAGCTGGCGAGGTATTGCAACGTGGTTTTCAACCCATTCGTTGCTAAATTTTCTTTTACATAATTACCCCAGATTTGACTACTGGTGGCACACCATTCTGCTGAAAAATGTATTCTTAGTTTTATGTTTAACGAGACATTATTTAACGATCTTGCAATATATGTACTTTTTATTTACGGCAAACTTATTTGAAGCAAGTTCAAATTTCATTTAATATCTTTGCGGAATTATGACAAAATAGCGTTTATTTCGATAATTAATATTACAGTTAAAAAAAGAAATTCATCACTTTTTAATTTTTTGAAAGTTTGCTACGGTTCAGCTTAAAAAATAAAGTTTGTTATATCTAAAAAAACAACACGAAAATACGCTTTTTGTGTAAAATCTAAAAGTTTTAAGAAATCGGTGTATTTTTTTTAAATATGAGCATTGAATTTGAAAAACAGCAGTAGCACAGAAATGTAATCCTAAAGTTCTACGAATTTACTTAGGTACGCGAATTTGTATCTCTTGTAGCTTTCAGGATACTAACAGTGTGCTTTTGTTTCACGACAAACCCTGTATATTGTTGGAAAGAGCAATGAATTTTATTCTAAAAAAGCACATTAAATTGAATAATCTCACATGAGGTTTCAAATTTCTAGCAAAAACTACAAATCAAAATAATAGCAGCGTCTGGACTATTCTTTTGTTAATTTTGATTCGTCTCCTACATAAAAAAATAACTTTGACATTTTTATATAATTTCAACGTAAACAACGTGTTACAACAGATAAAATAATATATTCAAACTCCCCCGAAACGTATGCGATGAAGAAGACAAATGCCAACGAATTCCGAATTAAGTGCTGTAATTGGAACCTAAAGCAGCATAAAAGAATAAAAATTTTGTTATTTGGGGGAAAAATTGGAGGATCCTAATGAGCAAAAGCGAACAGAAGAATGGTGTGTAAATACAAAAGGAAGGTCGAGCCATTTATTCGATTAATGCCTAACATCAACTTCGTAGTTAAAATTTCCTGCCCGACTGCCGAGAGTTATCTTAGTCAAGACAGCAACCCTTATCAAACCCTACCTGTTTCGCTTGAGCTGGATTCAGGTGAGATCAATAAATTAGTACACACATAAATTCGGCTTTGTTGTACATGTCAATTATATGCCTGTCTAGATCAAATGGATATACTGTCAAAATATCTTGCTATGTATAATTATTAAATTAAAATTAATTTCGACGAGTTTCCCTTATGAATAGAAAATCACGTTAATATCAGGAACGGCTAAAATAACAGTGCACAAAATTTAAATTTCTAGTTAAGCAAAGTCGTTTCTGCATACACACACGCGAATTACCTAATTTTTTGACATGATTTATTACAAAATAATGAAAACCTTACACACCTTGTGGCAAGCCTAATTTCGCAGAATTTATAGGTTAAAGACCTTATCACATCGTCGGCAACAGGATCTAAATATAAACTGAATTGGGAAATTTCGGATATTCAAGCCAAAGCAATTACGAATAATGCGTTAAAACTAAACTGTAACATAATTGAAGCCTACTGAGCGATCAGTCTACAAGATTTCAGTTTTGTGTATAAATGATGTTTGTCGTATTAGTAAGGAGAATAAACCTTAAATGACAAATTTAGGTCTGAGGGTGGAATTGCGATTTATTAGGAAAGTTCAGCAATGCTATTAATTCGCGTATCGATTCTAATAACTTTTCTACGCTTCTGCTTCAAATAACAGATTTTACGAACACATTAGTGGTTAAATTTGTAAAACAAGCAGGTGCTATAAAAAACAAAAAAAAATTGAGAAATCATTTTAACAAAAAGTTTTAGCCGTATTTTTCTCTTGCTTGTAAAAAAAGAACACACAGAGAAACGGACCTAAACCCCAAAAGCTGTGCCTTAAAGAAAACTAAATTTCGGAATGTGCCTGCACACCACTTTGAATCATGACCTGGTGACATTAAGACTAGCTGAAAGTGAAACCGCCCTCGTACCCTTAAATATAAACTCGCCTCATTGAGCAAACCCTGCACCATACCCATCGTACATAATATATATGTGTATCAACCGACCAATTTCCGCCATTTATAGCTAATTTAGTTATTTGCGTCTCCGCGGTACTTCATCAGCCTGTTTTAGTAGCAAGTTACCCCTCGTTTATAAACACTTAATGGGTTTACAATCAACAGATACCGTTCATTAGTGAACTGTCCCTGCATTAACAGACTTTCTTAATCCCCTAATTACAACAGGTTGCTTTGCTTAAAATTTATGACGTCATCACGTTTTCCGCCACCGCTTGATCAAGATAATCTGCTGCTTTGCATCTTATTGCGCCAATGAGGAGTGGGATGTAGTAAGAACCTGAGTGACGTCAAGTACAGGCGGTTGAGAGAGGCTTAGGAATCTCTAGAAAAGAGTGGTTTCAGGTATTACGGAAAAATGCAAACGGTGAATCAAAATCAAAAATCGGCAAACAAGAGTATTAAATGAATAAAGAATCATTTTTCTTTTATTTTACGCTTTATAATGAACTGAGATTATATAAAGTTGTTTACGAGCTTTTTCTATTCTTTTAACAATTAACCTTTCCACTTGATCTTTGAGAATAGACCGACTTTCGCGTACAAATACGTTTGCTTATACAGCATGAGTCAAAAGAGAAGATAGGTAGAATAGTTACTAATAAAAGTTGTGCAAACCGATACGTGCTATAAACTGACACATAAAAAATTTATAATGGAATGCCCTTATATTTTTTTATTATAATGGTAAGACCACTTAACTCTTACCAAAAAATCTAAATAACTTTTTTTTGTAAATGCCATAGTTTTCGAGAAAAAATCATTTCGTAGATAGTGTCATACAGCTCGCGCGCTCACCGTCCACTCGCAAATGAGGGAATCGTGGCAGGCGATGAAAATCAAATAAAGTTGACAGGTGCATTATTCAGTTTTACCACATAAATGTCATATTTTACTTATTTTTAGTGTGCTATTTTAATTAACTAACTACTACTATTAATATTTCACAAAACACAAACACACTGCGCAAACGAATAACGTAAAATTTATGTGACATGTTTGAATAACACACCTGTCACCTTCAATTGTCTGCCATCGCGCGCCACGATTCCCTTATTTGCGTGTGGAGCGTGAGCGCTGCATGACAATATCTATCAAATAATTTTTGGTCTAAAGGTTTAAACTTTTAAAGAATTAAGTAAAGCAACCTTTACTCCTCCAAAAGCTCCGACGGCTTACCGGATTGAACTAAAAAAGATCCGACGCCAAACCTTCAAGAGCGAAGCAGCGGCTATAATAAGTCTCGGCGAGGTACCTCAGCAACTCGAAATTCTTCTCAAACGTCGCAGCGCTCGGTAAAGACTACGACCAAGACATGCAAACCCCCTTTTAAAGTTTTAGCCCGATATTCGAAATACTTTATTTATGGAAAACTTGTCTGTTTTATTCTTATTATTACTAATTATTTATTGTTTGTTCGATATTAATGCTGCAATTTAAAAATACAACTTTGTCCGTCAAATAAAAATCAGAAACAAAAATGACTGAACTTTTATAACAAAAGTTACTCAAAAGCCAAATAGAATGACCGTATTGGACTAATTTAGATGAGGTATAAGCCAACAATTGCATAACAATCAAAGAATAGTTTTCCAAAATTAACAACATAATTTGATCTTACGTTTTGTGAACTCATCAAGCTAAATATAAGCTACCTATTGATGTTCTCCTTCATCTCGCAATTTCTTTGTGATGGCCCCTATGTATTTTTGATATTTGGAAATAAATGCCAATGCGTTGAATTTAAACGATAAAAAAATTTGCTTCTAACTTAATTGTTTTAGATGTAGTAATATTTAGCGGAGGCACTAGTGCCCCTTGGTCTGCTTCAAACCAACAAATTGTGTGTTGTGATCCCTGGCTTTTTTTAATACCACACTTTTCGGTAAAAACAAATACAATTTTTTTCTTTATTTTGTTGTAACAGCTTTACATTTTTCTGGCTTCTAATCACACTTGCATTCTTAAAGGCGTCTGGTTTTAAGCGGAAATGATCCACTATTTGCTGTAACATTGTGGGCGGTAAAATATTAGGAGTATTCTGTACTTTTCATTTGAGCTAGAAATTTTCAAAGTCGAAGTGCTTCGCCAATTTTTGCTTCTTAAATTGGGAATATATTTATGCATGTGTGTATCACCTTTGATAGTTCTGAATGTATATAAAGTCCAGATTAAATATAAGAATCGTAACAAACATTAGTTTTGAATATCACAAATTTTAATTTTTGTGCCGCTTCCTAGAAGTTTAGACGAAGTTTTTATTTTATCTCTGCTTCCACAAGTTTAAAGTTGTAGTATCAAGTTTGAAACAACTAATTTTCTTTCCCCGCATAGTGTAATTAATCTACAGTGAAAACAAAAAGTGGAAAAGGTATCAAACTGTACACAGTTATTCATTCTTATTTGTAATAATTAGAAAAAACAGAAAACCCTGTTTTAGAACTTCAAATTTTATACAAAATTATAAAAATGTTTACTTTTTTTTTGTTTTTGGACAGCCCTTACATTTTTGAAAGAATTGATGTTCCTTGTATTAAATTAATATATTAAAATTGTAATGAATTGCATGGAACAACAAGCAGTACATAATAAAAGAGAGTGGTGTGTGATGTATAACTTCAATCAATAATTTATAAAATGATAACAACAAAGTGTTTTACACCTAACAGCTTTTACTTGGCAACGGCAAGTACAATATGATCAAAAAGTAGTCCAATTGTAATGACCTTTGGAACATTTCGAACTCTTTGATTGAACTAAAATTTTATAACTTGACCTCTTGACAGTATAGAAGTGCCAACTACAGAAATTATGCAGTTTAATCAACAACATGACTTTTAATTCCAAAGATCTCACTAATCCAGTGGTTCCCAAAGTAGGGTATATGGAGAGATGTCCGAGTCCATAAAAAATTTAACATAAAAAAATGATTTACTCATTAATTGACATTTTTATTTTCTAAATATTAAAAATTATGTACACGCATGCACTAGCGTATTGTTTTTCAATTGATTGATTGTTAAGAGATAACAAATTGAATTTCAAAGCACACTTCTGTCATTGTGGTAGGCTGTTGTTTGAATTCAAGGCCTGCTAATATAAAGAAGTTTTTCTAGAAAATTTTGTTATGTAAGAGTACTAGTTTTATATCATTGAAAATAGAATAAAATTCTCTATCGTGTGAGCACAATGGATTGCTAGGTTGCAATTTAACAAAAAATGACGATCACGCCACAGCACTTACAGCATTGGTTAAACTTTTCTTTCAATTATGCAGAAAGGTAGGTGAAATGTTACCAAAAAACTTTTATAACCGTTTGTTTTTCTCTACCTTGATTCGTTTCAGAATTAAATAAAAGTGTAATAAGTGTTGGACCACCTTGTATAATTTAAATTTCATACTTATTAATAATATATAAGCTCTGTTTTAGTTAATAGTTATTTAAGTAACAAGAAGTGTAAAGACGTAATAACATTCGAGGTAGGTAAATACGAGCCGAGGTGAAGCAGAGGCTTGTGGCCTGTCGAGAATGTTAATAGTCGATACATTCCGTGTTACTTATTAAATTTTTCATGCTACAGGTAGAAATTTAATCATATTTTTAAAAGTTCGTTTTGACTGCTGTCATCGGAATTATTTTTTAAAAGCCCCATTATTCTAAGTTGCCTGTGCTTGTTACCATATCAACGAACAGTTAAAATCAACATTTTAGTATTCTGTTTGAAATAAAATATTGAAATCTGTACCTTGCTGCTTTAGTTATTATCCTAGGAATGTAAATGACACTATTAAGTTCCGTAGTCAAGGGCACAAAATAAACGAATGTTATTGGCCATTTTCATCTTTTGTAGCTATGGATGTATCGTCTATTTACCTTGCCTGTAGCGTGAAACTCAAAATAATGTTAAATAATCATTTAATATAGAAATAATCACTCGTACAGTGCCAGTGTTATAACTAGGCAACCTAAGCCCTTGCCTAGGGGCGCCATGCAAAAAGAGGCGCCCGACCCCGAGATAAAAAAAATGTATTTTTGTAATAAAATTCAAGCCACTTGTAAATCATTATCTCTCTAACCAACTAATAGATTTTAAAAAGTGTACTATTTTGTTTTGAAGGTTTGGCTAGATTATCCAGATATCAGCCACGTACCACATTTCATTTATTTTGTGACACAATCATGTGTAGGGATGGTGCACATCTTACTAGATCATTTCTATGTAGTCTGGTTACAGTTGCTGGTACGGCAATTAAATGAAAACATTTAAAAAGCCCACCGTAAATTGGCCTAGAGACGAAATAAATCAAAAACGAGCACTGCACTTGCATCATACCTGCCTCACAAATTGCGCAGTAGCAATATTTTGGTAATTTTCTCACAATTACTAGTTAAAGACTAACACTTAATTAAAACTAGATTTAAAATAAAATTGGACAACATTTTTAATCAGGAGTCCATGGTCCTTTGAATAAGATTTTGGGGGTACATGATCATAAGAACTTTGGGAACTGCTATTCTAATCAGATTCAGTTTGATCATATTAATATTATAACCCAAACACAAAAAAAAATTCCAGATGTACTGAATACATACATGTTCCTGCAAAAGTGAGAAAGTTGAATTCAATCTGTGTCAACTTGGCAAATTAATGCAACCAACAAACAGTACAATCTGAATGCTATTGCGTTATCCATGTAGCTTACATACAGTTCATGTTATAGCAGTTAGGTGAACACGAGTAAAGTGATCATATTGCATCAAATGCATTTATCACAATACAATGAACTAAAGTGCAAATTAGTGTAGTTTCTATGCAGTGGTTTGGTTAATTAATGTGCCGGAGAGCACATTTGTAATTCATGCTATAATGAACAGAAAGGTTGGTTTTGGAAAAGTTTTGTTTTTCTTGAAATCCTATTACTAATTTAAGTTTTGACAACCAAGCGTCTGATACAAAATTTTGCTTACCTATAAAGAGATCCTTATTTTTTAAATTTAAAATACATTTTTCAATTTTCCTAGTTTAATGATTTGTACTATTCATAAAAATCAACATGGCATTCAAAAGAACTCACAAACACTACACATTCCGCTAAGAATTGAATACATCATTGCAAAAAATAATGAATCATGCATTAATTCCAATTTCAATATACGAATATGACTATCACAGTGCTAAAAAAATTCCAAAACAGTACAGATGCAAAGATTAAATAATGAAAAGACAGGCTTAACAAATAAACTACAACATGCAATAGTATAAAACAAACAGGCACAGAAGTGAATTATAGGAAAGAAACTACAAAATATCTTTGATATGAAACATAAAAGACGAAATAACATCATTCATGTCCAAAGGTGAAAAACATGTTAGCCGTAAAACTATTCTCTTATATTATTTCGTGTTCCACTTTATGAACCAACCATATTATTAATAAAAGTTTAGTGCAGTGAAATCAATAAAATCTAATAAAATAAAAAGAAGAACATACGAACTACAGCTAAATACAGGAAACTTTTTCATCGTTACAAATTTGTCGTGCTTACTTGTTCTTGCTCATTTATATTTTTATTGTGCTGATGTTTCAGCTGAAAATAAAAAAAGATATATTTATTTTTACTATATAAAAGAATAGTTAATTGGAAGCTAGAGCAATGAAGTGTTAGAAAAGTTCATAGAAGCAACTTTCAGCACACAATTTTATTTTATGTTATTTTTTATAAATGAGTTTAACAGCTTTTAAGTTAAAATTTCGTTAGTAAAAATAAAACCCAGTGAAACCGTTGAACATGCTGCTATTCACAAAGTGAAAATACTATGCTTCGCTTACTTTCAGACAAGATACACACTTGAATCTGACAGTTAATTTATTTATCCATAGGGGTGCACCTCGTTGAACTGTTTTAATTTTTAGTGTTTGTATAAAATAGGTTTCGTCTTACTACTGAAAATACATTAAACTGTGATAGGTATACAAATCAATGGATACCAGGGTTGCCAAATCTCCAAAACGTCAAGGCCAGAGAATGTTTTATTGTCAGGAGGAGGAAAAAGTACATAAGTGATATTTGCACAGATTTCTAATAGTTTCACTAGATACACGACTCCAGCTACTGTATAGGTTTAAAATCTTGTGTGTTTACAGCTTTTATCCATTTATTTAAAATCGCATAATTAACTGAATTTTTGATGCTTACCTAAAAAACTGCAAATCGCCCCTTTTGCCGGCGATTTTTACAGTCCATCGCATAACACGCTTGCGCTATGTCTCAAAAATTAGATTTTACAACTTTAAAAATTACATTTAAAAGTTTATATTAACGTTGAAATGTTCGAATTTGTGAAATGTCAAAACTGATTTTGCCCAAATACAAAATGGCCGACTGGCTACATTTTTTGGTAGTAGTCGTGTATCTAGTAGAACTATTAGATATCTGTGGATATTTGTAGTATATACAGGGTGTGGTCTTCAAAATAAAAAAAAAGTTATGAGAATAGTTCTGAGTAGTGTCTTAGAGAGCATAAACAGTAGCATTCCACCATGCATACAATAAAACACAAACTAATAAAAAACTATGTACACAATTTAACGCAAATAGCTTTTAAAAAAATACCCCGGGAATCGAACACGAGACCATCGCATTCTCATCGGTTGCGGAGCCACACCTGATAACCGCAAATGCTTAAACATGTGCTATAATTTACTGAAAGCCACCTTATAATGTAATATGCGGCAACACTGCAAGTTGCGTGTCCATAAGACATTTCAATTTGCATTTATGTTATTTTTTTAGAAAATTGACAATGTCAGTCCAGTTCTTAAATGATAACTGACTAGTAACAAAATGTTTTGATAAAAGAGTTTTTAGATGTGAATGAAAGGTGTCAATGTAATAAATGTACCCTTGAATTTTTTTATTATATAGGGTGTTTGTTTTTGTGTGTTATTTTTCAAAATACTCAATCAACCATTATCTCACTAGTTTGAATAAAACACTCTGTGTTTTATATTGTCGTATTATGTGGAATTTAAATTTCTTTCAATTTCATAAAGCACCTAACAGTCTGAGTAGTATCTACAAATACAATTGACTGTATCGAAAATAGTAAAGAATGAATGACGGTGCATATACTCTTCCTATATTAATATACAACACTTTTCAGGCAATAATTTCAGCATGTTTTTTACGTAATTATAAACAGAACAAAAATTGGTTTTCTGCTTTTGCCTGAGACATTGGAAAGTCTACCGGAATCCTAAGAAGGTCCTGCAAAACCTAAGACTTTGTCACAATGCCGGAGATCTGACAACCCTGATGAAAACGCTTTCTAAGTTTTAGGTTAAAAACAGTTTTTTTTTTGGAACATGTTAGGTTACTGTTGGAAAACTATTTTCGTGGCGAAGAAAGTGAAAAAAATTGTGTTTAGCAATATTCCATAGATTCTTCCTTCAAGCAGTTTGAAGAAAAATTTCCAAAACGAAGAAATTGAATAGTTAGTTATCTTTTTGCACATAGATGAATATTTCGATGATGGATTAATAAGCAGAAATCTTTGGTGACCCCGATTACCAGATCTCACCCCCTAATTATTATCTATTTGATTATTTGAAGAACGCAATTTATTACACTAGTTTACACGGAAGATTTGCAAAAGGCCATACATAGTTACTGCAGTGAATAAACATTGCAAATTCTGAAAACATTTTCAACATAAATAAATAAAATAAAATGTTAATGGAACAGATAATTATTTTCATTTTATCAACTTAACATAAGAAGTATGAAAAAATTCAGAAAGAATCAAAGATAGAATGTGATTTGTACGTAAAAGCATTGTTTTATTTTACATTTAAAGTAAGTTTTTCAATGCAATGCAAACGTTAAAAAAAACTTAACCTTTTTATTAAATATTTAATTAGTGAGAATTAATAGTATAATAATAAAACACTTGGCACTTGTTGCACAATTTGCTGATTTTTATTCACTCAACTTGAGTTTCAAGCATCTCGGTTATCTTCAGGAGTTTACAAATAAAACTGTAAGCTAAAGATGCACAAAACTACCTATTTCTAGAATTCTGTGGTAGTCACCCTGATTTTAAGTATTAACACATGTGTTTCTATGATTTGTTGTTGACTGTAGGTCAAGGAGTGGTGCATTACCTAAATTATTGTGGTCATTTACTATATTTTTATTATTATAATAATAATAATATCAGCCTAAACATCCCGGTTTCGGGCAAAGGCCTCCCCCATATTCTTCCAGTCCTTCTTGTTCGATGTCAGGTTCCTCCACTGTTCCCCTCCCGCTTCTATTATTTCTTCTTCCCACCTGGATACTGGTCTCCCACGCTTGCGCTTACCTCTTCTTGGTTTCCAGCAGGTAGTCCTCTTTGTCCATCGATCTTCTTGCAGCCTCATTACATGACCTGCCCAGTTCCACTTTAGTAACCTGCTAGTACTCAAAACATCTCGCACTCCTGTCCGTCTCCTGATTTCTTCAAGTGGGATTTTGTCTAGAAGTCTTATGCCAAGCATGGACCGTTCCATCTTCGTTTGATTCACCCTTAACTTATTTTTTAGCTTATTATTTAGAGACCATGTTTGGGCACCATAAGTCAGACTCGCAATAACACAGCTATTAAACACTTTACGTTTAATCCGCACTGCTAACTTTGCTTTAAAGATATGCTTTAAGCTCCAGAAGCATTTCCACCCTGAATCAATACGTCTATTAATTTCTTTTTCCATGTTGTTGTTAAATGATATACACTGCCCTAAGTATACAACTTCTTCTACATACTTTATCGTATTAAGTCCCAACCCTATGTTTTCCGCTCTTCTATTTGTTAAGGCGTGCGTTTTATCGTAATTAATTACCAGACCTGCTTCTTTGCTTGCCAGTTGTAGTTCATTTACCATGTTAGCCAGCTGGTTTCTGGATTCTGCTAGCAGTACCACGTCGTCTGCAAAGCGTAGGTTTGTTATCTTTTTGCCTTCAATAGATATTCCATAGTTGTTCCAATGCAGTTTTCGAAATATTGCCTCTAGAGCGCAGTTAAATAGGTTAGGCGAGAGAGGATCGCCCTGCTTTACTCCTTTATTTATATTAAATGATTTTCCTGTACAATCTAAACGTATTTTTGCCTTCCCTTCCTTGTAAATATTTTGTATTAATCTTATATACTTATGTTCAATGCTTTGTTCTTTTAAAGCTATTAACATAAAACTGTGGAGTAAGTTGTCGAATGCTTTGCTAAAATCGATGAACATTATATGTATTGGAATATCGAACTCACGACATTTTTCAATGATTTGATTAATACTGTGAAGGTGGTCCATTGTTGAGTAGCCGGATCTGAAGCCTGCTTGTTCAATAGGTTGGTTTTCGTTCAGTTTATTAGCTATTCTTTCCTTGATTATTCTCATAAATATTTTGTATAAGGTGGATATCAGGCTAATGGGTCTAAAGTTATTCATGTTATTTAAGTCGCCTTTTTTATGTAGTAGGATAATAGTTGATTCTTGCCAGGATGTTGGGATTGTTTCAGTTTCCATGATTTTGTTGAATAGGATTAAAATTAGTTCTTTCGTTTTTTGCGGTATATAACTCAAGTGCTCCGCCGTTATTCCGTCTTCCCCTGGTGATTTTTCCTTCTTCAAGCATTGTATGTTTCTTTCTAGCTCCTCCATTTTTATCGCAGGGGTCACTTCTCCTCCCGGAAATTTTAGCTCTGATAATATGTTTTTCTCCTTGTCGTTTCCCTTGTATAAATCTTTGTAAAAATCTGTGGCTACACCGATTATTTCCTTGCGGTTCCTTTTCAGTTTGTTGTTAGTGTTTTTCAGTTCTATAATCCACGAGGTGCCTCTAGAGAGTTCTTTTGTAATTTTCCTTGTAGAACCCGATGTTTCGATGATGTCCGTAATTATTTTTTCTTGAAATGATCTTCTGTCTTGTCTAATTGCTCTTTTCACTAATTTATTAATTTCGCAGTATTCTATTTTCGACCTTGCGTCCTTTCTTAGTTTGAACTGTTCCCTTTTGTTTATTAGCTCTTTAGTTTTCTCTGTAAGCGCCTTGTTTTTTTCCTCCTTGTAGTTGTTCGAATAGTTTATATTAGAAGCTGTTGTTATCGTACTGCATATAAGATTATTTATTTGGTTGATTCCGTATTTACTTAGTTCTTCGTTATCCCAATCGTCGCTTATTTCCTTTAGTTTATTGAAATAATGTTCCTTCATTTCACATGGTATTTTATGAATTTGCGGCTTCTTTATTTTTCTAGCTCTCTCATATTTACCATTTATTGTTAGACTAACTCTTATCAACCTATGATCTGTACTAAACTTAAATTTATTTATTACTTCTATATTAGTTACCCATTGTCTTTTATTTGTTAATACATAGTCAATTTCGTTTTTTACTTGCTTATTTGGCGAAATCCACGTCCATTTCTTTCCTTTTCTCTTTTTAAATATCGAGTTGACTATTACCATTTTATTTTCTAGAGCGAATTCGAGCAGCCGCCTCCCACCTTCGTTCCTTGTTCCATATCCATAGGGGCCCATTACATCGTGGTCCTCTTTTGTTGCCATACCAATTTGGCTGTTGAAATCACCCATAATTATAAAGTTTTTAGTGCTTTTTCTTAAATCATTGATTGCATTACCTACTTCATCATAAAATACTTCGATATCTTCTCTTTCTGCTAACATTGTAGGTGCGTAAACTTGTACTATTCCAACTTTTACATTTCGTTTTAGTTCTATGAGCAACGTAGCGCATCGATCCGAGTATCCTTTAAATTCTTGAATTTTATTCTTCCATTCATGTTTGACCCAGAAGCCCACTCCATACATACCTTTTCTTTGCCCGATGTAATAGAATATATGGCCTAATTTTGTCTCTAAAATTTTTTCTCCAATGCGACGAATTTCTGAAAGGCCTATAATATCCCATTTAATGTCTGACATGGCATGGGCTAACTCTTCGTATCTATCATTTGATAATAGTGTTTGTACATTTATAGTGCAAATGTTTAGATCTATCGATTTACCTACACGTTTGGAGTCTAAATTACTTGTTTTTTTGTTGGTAGATGAATATGAGGGGTGGTGGCCTTCTACTTCCCTAATGGCCAGTTTGCTGGGAAGCACCTTATTAATAGTAACATCATTTGTTTCCTTGATTGTGAGGTTGCTTGTGTCGTCATCCGTAATATCCGTCCTGCTTTTAATGGAGAGTTCCGTTAGGTCTCCTCCTCTGAGTTGCTGCAAGTTCTTGTAGGGGTCCTTTGTTGTTGAGGAAACCCCTTCAATAGTGTTTGTTGCCACATTTTTGGTTTAGTTACAGCTTTATTCGGTTTTTTAACTTCTTTTTCCCCCTCAATGTTATCCGGTGAGCGTTGGTCGGTTTTACGTTTATTGACCTTATCTGTATTGTTGCAATCCTTATACCCACTTTTTTCCAGCTGTTGCTTTTGTTGTGATCGTTCTTGAGTGAGGAGATCTTTTGCCGTATATACTTCTCCGTTGACAATAAGTTTATCGTATTTAATGTTTGCTCATAGACCATTTGATTTGGCCTCTTTCAGATATTTTAGCAAAGTTTTTCTTTCTCCTAATATTTTTATTATTACTTATTGCTTTTTTTTTTAATTTTCTAATTTATTTAAATGGCTGCCCTTGTTTTCTATGTGTGTTTTTTACCTCATTTCACAGGTAACTAACTAACTATACATATGCGACGCTACTGGATACTTATTTAGATCTATCATACCTAGTAGGGGACAGCAAAAAAATTTCAACAAAGCAGCATCTATTTGCTCTCTCTGTATAAATGTAGATGAAGAGGAAACAATTAAAAAGGAGAATTTATACAAATGGGGATAGGCATAGGATAACAAAAATAATTATTATTAAGGGAAGTGGGATTTGGGATTCCACATCTCTTAATAATAATTATTTTTTGCTCTGTTAAGCAGGAACTGCTAAAAGGAAAATCAAATTTAGTATCATCTCTATTTTAGGTATTATCCTTGTTCTCAAACCACGAATGCCATTGACATCTTCCTGCCGAGTGTTAAATTAATACAAAGTCTAGTGCACATACAGTCAACCACAATAAGTATACATATAAGATAAAAATTATCTTTTAACTTCTTTCAAATGATAAAAATTCTATTATAAAAATTCTTATACTCTTATAATTTTTCATTTATAATATTTAAATTAATAAATTATAGATTAGAAGGTAACGAAGTCCATTATGCAGCACACAATAAGCTATCAACAATTTAAAGTGATTGAAGACTTCATACACTAATTTGTTTTAAGTGCAGTTTATGCAGCTTGTGTCAAGAGAACTCTTGCATACAAATCAAATCACAAAACTGTTATAGGTAACAAAATTAAAATTTCTTACCTTGTCAGAGTCCGTTGTGTTGCCTGATCCAAATGATGTTAGAGAATTTCGATCCAGATTTTCTACACTTTCATCTAGAGAGTTGCATTCTTCCATGTCCCTAAATAAAAGATAAAATTAGTATAGCGTTATACTACATTATTTAAACAGAGCAGACATTCTTAGTTAGTCATCGAGTCTAACAATGGTTCATAAGTTGAGAGTACACACATTTAATATAAACAGTTAAATCCATAAGTTCTGAACAAAGTAGTTTTTCAATAGAATTCAAAATAATTTTCAAATATTTCCTTACTCTTACGGGACAACTATCAAGCAATCCACAAACTACACATTAAAGCAGGCCTTGGCCAGCACTCCGTGCCTTACGTCTTAGATATATTCAGAACACTAAAATTAAAATAGATATTGAAATTGTTTTCTAAAAATAACTAAGACGTGATGCATGCTGGTCAAGGCCTGCTCTGATAGATATATATCTTTAAATTTACTTTTTGTGTTTCTTGTTATTGTTATTACCTAGTTATTATAATTAGTTTTTAAATTTTCCTTTCGTTTCCCTTATTAAATTTACTAGCTATGCAACTTGCTAGTTGTTTTCATTTATTTAAAAAGGGCCACTAGATGTAAGATGGTGTGAAATAATTTTTTGCTAGAAAATAATTTTTAAATGTTAAATAAAAGCTAGCTTTCCGAAGAAAAAAACAAGCGCTGAGTATTATTAAAATCCTTGAAAATTTCTTTATTTAAAACGGCGTGTGCGTCACCCGCTTTTCATTCGAAAAAATGAAGTTATTTTGAAAAATACCTTTTGGCGAATTTTATAAAAGTAATATTTCAACGGCTATGTATTCTAGGTTGTAAATTTTACTTTTTGGGGCGTATGTCACTTGATTAGAATCGATTTGAGTGAGTCGAAAACTCTTAATAGTAAACAAAATATACATAAATAATATTTTTGAGATATCAAAACTTTATTTATTTTAGCATAGAGAGACTCAGATTGTATCCTGATTTCTAATACGCAAAAATATACAGAGTGTTCCATTAAAAATAAGAAAATTGATGTCATTTCTGGCGAAACTGGAAGTGAAAATAGTTCAATTTTCAGGCCATATAATAAGTTTTTTCGAGTTATAAAACATACCAAAATTTCATTTGTTTATCTTCATAAATAATAATAAAAAAGGGAGTGCGCCGTGTTTTATTAGCACCCGGATATAAACATCCCATGCTTAGGCAAATAAAAATTACAGGTACACCAAAATTGAATATAAAACTAGATTACTTCTTGTGGAAGTTTTAAACTTAAAACATTTAAAAAAACAACTTTAGCACTATAAATATACCAAATCTCTAAAAAAAATTTCCACCTCCTAATCAAAAATACCACAAATTCGTATAACCTAATCCTAATTTTCAGGTTTACAAGAAAAGCGAGATTTCTGATTGAAATTTAAATGACTTTACTTCAGCAAACTCAAATAAAAATCAAAATATAAAATTAAATAAACTTCCTTATCAGAATAGATAAACTAATGTAACATTCATTGTAAATACAGTTTTTTAAAAATGATATTCATTTTATCAATAAACCCAAAACAAAAAAGCAAGGCATTTGCTTTGTGAACATTGATTTTGTGGAATGGGTTTATGAATTGAATTTAATTTTAATGCATTCAACTGAAATTTTTTATTTTTGGCAAATGAAGCTGTAATTAAAATCATATAAACCACTGACTGCCCTGCAGATAATACACATAAACGAATTAATTTTGTATATCAATATGTGCATTATAACACCTGAAAGTGAAATAATTGAATTGTCACAAATTTAAATGAAAATGGTTGGTTAAAAATTATGTAAACAATGGAGTGATTTGTCACAGTCAAATAAAACTTGCTGTTTAAACAAATAATATTCTGAATGAAATCTGGATACAATGAGGCTGTGACTGCAGAACGTTAAATATTGATTTAATTGTAAAATTAACTGTTTGTGAATTTCAAACATTAGTATCTTATAAAATTGTGCATTTAGCACACAGGCTGCTTAGGCAAAAGTCCCTGCCACACCAATACTTCCATTTCTTGTATTTTTTTGTATTTTTATTCGTGGTTCTATTTTTTAATTAATTGAAATTAAAAAATTGCTACTAAAAAAACTGTAAACGTTTTCATCAATAGGAATATTTTTCATACTACAGCTCACCAAATAATGCACAAAAAACACAGCCAATATCCAGTTAATTTTTATCCCACATATTTTGTCAATAACTTAAGAATGTGCATCCAAAATAATAATATAATAAAGTATAACTCAATGTGACTTGCTATTTACAAAACTGCTACTCATAGCCAGTACTACATTAATTCACTAAAAGTTTGTATTTTAGTGATCAACAATAAATAACACCCTAACGAAATATTTAATGCATTATTAAATTAAAATAGTAATCAAATAATTGTGCGTAATTTTAATGACGTTTGGAAATATATGGAAATGTGAAAATTCAATCTACAAACTTGATTTAGCATAAATGAAAATAATACATTCAGTACCAATGAAGAAGAAAAAGTATAGAAATTTATTTAAAATAAGACTATTTCAGAAACATGTTTAAAAATCTAAAAAAATCCTTTCTAAAATAGTACAACAGTACTAGAATTTTAACTATTAGTGAAATAAATAATAATCACAAACAGGTGCAGGAGAGGACCTGGAGGTTGCTGATATGACTGACCTGTTACATTTTTAAACAAGAACTTGCATATAAGCGTTACAGGAAGTTTGAAGATTCTGTGTAGTTAAAGAATTCTGAATTGAAATTTCAATTAAAACGGAACAAAAACAGCAAAATGTTTAATTAACGTTTGTATCTGGAAGGATATTCTAATTTTTACTTTATAAAGGAGCATAAAGTTGAGTTCGTTTTGAAAGTTGTGAAATCTCAAAGCCTGTTTTCCCTTAGTACTACTGAGTGCCAAAGTCAAATGTTATGTAATACATAATTATTCCATGTTTTTTCATGAAACAAAATTAATATCCTAGGTAGTGATGGCTAAACGCCAATATAGGAATTTTTCTGGCTCCCATCACTAACCCTATGTAAATTAATAAACATTTGGGGTATATTTTTAAACTGAACCATAAGTTTTTGTTTTTACCCTGTAAAACATCTTCCATTTTTTTAATGACATAAATAAAATTTAAGCAAAACAGCAACCCATAACCAAATTGCAGTTACAAACTACATCAAATGTTTTTAAAACACTGCTGTTTTTAAGATAGAGTTATTTCTATTAGTTAATAATTGATAAGAAGTTGATTTATAACACGTGAGATGCACTTTCAGGATGGATTTAGAATCTGTAAACAATGAAAAAAGGTCCTATAAAGGTCTAACCACTTTTGTGTCGATAACTTTCACATTAGTTGCAAACTTTGACCAAAATCTGACCATTACTCATTTAGCTTAGAATTTCTGAATAGCTGCACCAGATATGGAGAAATCACTTAATAAATAATAATTACATTTCAGTAGCCGCTAAAAAAGTTCCCATAAGGGAAAATTCCCAAATCGGGGTTTTCCCCAGAGGAAACTTATTGCAAATTTCCCAATATCTCAAAATTTAAATTTGGCGCCAGAACATCAAATTAATCTTTGTGTAAAACTGTAAATACCAAAGACAGTTATATAGTAACACATGAAAATGAGAAGGTGAATTTTAAACTATGATAAGAATGCCAAGACATTTTTTGTTATACAGTATGCAAAGTTTTTAAATTTAATTTAGAAAAGATTTGTTTTAAATTTATACAAGGTGAGGAAAGAGGAAAGAGTAACACTGTCTTCTAACAATGTCTTCGTAAATTCATAAAAATTTTCCTTAATAAAAGTTGAAAACTATGGCATTTACCAAACATGTTATTTAGATTTTTTGTAGGGAATTAAATGGTCTTACCATTAAGATAAAAAATATAGGCCATTCCAATTAAGAAAAGTATTATCTTAAGCCTAATTTATTATAAGACACTCTGTAGAAAATTTTTTATGCCAGTTTATATATAGTACGTGTCGGTTTGCACAATTTTTATTACTAACTTTTTTACCTATCTTCTCAAATAGCAGAAATGTAATAAAACCTGTATCTTTTGACTCAGGCTGTATATGAAAATGATACATTCAAAAGATGATATATATCAGCTACAATATAAACATAAATATAGTTGTAGAATTGTTAATTATTATAAGTTTTATGAAAAAATAGGGATAAATACGTAAGAAATACAATGCAACATGTCTGATTATTAACCAAAAATAAGGAAAACGAGTTTTGCTAATTTTCCAGGAGCATTCAAGCAAAACATTGGGTGTCATCCTTAAAAAAAAATTTCCCATATTTTCCCATTACTATTTTAAGGTATTTTTAGATCGTTATAATTTTTGTATTTTTGATTATCTAGAAAATGTTATTCTTCATACAAAATACACAAAAACGGTACTTTTGTTCAAAATCAGTACATCCGTTTTGGAGATAATTCCATTTTTTGAAAAATCAATTTATCTATTATTGTGTTTTCTCAAGATATCCTAAAAATTTCCTTATGTTCTGAGGATACGTTAGACATATCAAAATAATAAAAACAATTCTTATAAATATGGGTGCAGAAACATTTCGTTGCAGAGTTGCAGCCTCCAGTAGTGGGACAAGTTTTAACAATCCATATACATAAAAATAATTAATAATGATATTTATATTAACGTATACATATTTCGACATGTTCACATGTCACTATCAAAGGTAAGATTAAAAGTAATTGCTATAGATGCATTTGGTATTTCACGCTATTAACGCTCTGTTAGCATTTTTTGCTCAAATGTGTTTACTGATTGTTTGGATCTGGTTTGGAGCGCAATCTACAGACTTAAAAATTACTGGAATAGTAAGACAAAACACAACGCCTGGATACGCATTTTTTAATTCAAGTTACTAGTTTTTTTTTCCATAAGTTTGCATTTTGTAATGTATTTTCGCTAGCGTACATTTTTTTCCGTAGATTATTATAAACTACAATTATTTGAATATAACTTAATAATAATTAAAATAAACCTAAATATACTTCTTTCAAATAGTTAGAAATTTTGTTTTAAATTTGTTTTGTATTTTTTTTTACAAACCGTTATGAGCGCCTCTGTACCATGTGACTACAGTTCTAGAGTTTAAGAGACCACTTTGCTCATTCATTAAAGGTACAATTTTTAAATGTATGTAAATTTCAAATTCTTCAGGTACTATATCTAATTTATGTTTATCATAACAATTCAGACTATTGCCTCTTCCAGAGGCTGTAACTGCATAAGGAAGCATTTCTGAATCTATATTTTTCGAAACTCTTTATGTGTAGAACTTATCTTCGAAGTTAGTACAAACTATTTTTATATTATCAGGAAACAGGACCCTCATGGCAGTTTAATTTCTTACAAAAATAATAATCCCGAAAACTGTTAGATTTAGCAGTTATCAACAACAGTACTTTTTTTGTGTACTTTTATGTGTAGAATAAGACTTTCTAGACAAAACTTCAAAAATTGTAAACATTTAAATAATTTAGAAGAAAATATTACAAGGGCACTTAAACAAAAAGTAGTAGAAATACTAAGCTAAATGAGTAATGCTTAGATACAGAGTTTTAAAATTTTAGTGCAACTATTGGGAAGTTGTCGACAAAAGAACAATTTTCAGGAAGCTGTAACTAAATAAGGAAGTGTTTAGGGATCAATATTTATAGGAACTTTTTCCACTGTTTTCAGATTCTGAATCTATCCTGAAAGTGCATCCCACATATTATGAAGCAGCCTGTATAGCAAATTCATTAAAGCAAATACAAAATTGTACCTACTTGTAGGTACAAACTTATTGTTTTTCTAACATTTTGTAAAATATTTAAAATTTATTAGTAATTTTTTAGACGCTGCTACTCAAACATACTAGAATAAAAATAATATTGAAAATATAAGACAACCGAACAGTGTAAAAGCACTTCTTCTTTTGCTTGAGCAATTTTTTTTGATAAAACTAACATACACCTGGAAAGTTAATTTTAAACTGCTTGTAATAACAAACAGTAAACTATAAGGCAATTAATTAGCATAATTAAAATAATTATACAATTTACGAGTTTATTTCACCAAGGAAGGAGAACACTAAAATGATAGTAATATGTGGTCATCAACTGTTCAGCCCAGTAAGTACTCTGTGTGACTAATATCTAATTCTGCTAATCTAAAAATAATGAGGAAAATTGCCTTAAATTACTTTCACACCATTAGCTATCATTATGCAGAATAATCTAAAGCTTTATTTAGAAACCCTCTTTAATTTTACTGTTTTCAAATCTTCACTAAATACTAAATTACTTTGTGTAATGAGTATCACTTTTACCTGCTAGATCTTTGGCTATGAGGCTTCAATTTTGCAGGGCTTTTAGGTAATGAAAGAGGTAACGCCCCACTGAAGTAAGTTTCTTGAATAACTTCTCGGAGTTTCTTAACCCAAAGTTGTTTAGTATCCAAGGAGGAAGCTCTAAGTACGATACGGTAATCAGATATAGGTGCCCTTCCTGTCCACACTGCAAATTTGCATTCATCACCTTCCATGTGTTCTGTTACACCAAGCTCAGAAGTCTGAAAATTAAAGTAGATAGTGATACAACTTAATAAGTTTATTCTGATTTTACTTACCATAAGCTTATTTTTATAGATGTATTTTACTTTTCCTGCAGAATCTTTAACTTCTTTAGTAAAAAGTAGATACAATTCAAAAAGGAAAATATGTCTGTCTCGGCCTTTCCGAATTAATTGCTTTGGATCCCATACACTAAAAGCATCTTGCAACACGACTTCTCCAAGTTTATCTGCCGATACATCACAGCCTTCCACCAGAGACAGATGCATAGCATCATTGGCTTTCTTTGGTACATTGAGCATTACTTCTAAACCATCCTTAATTTCACCTTGACCTTCTTGACAACAAGATTGCAAATCTTTAAGTAAAAGTTGATATTTTGTTATCCTCTGTACAGGTTTAATGAGATAGGCAGCAATGGGATGTTCAACCTTGTGTTTCTTTTGAAGTTCTTCAAAATAGCATCCTCCATGTTGAACAAGTAAGGTGTTCGATTCTGGTTTGTTTTTACAATAGTGAACATACATATCGAATTTCTGAGCCCATGTAACAAAGCAATGTCCAACATCTTCAGGCATTGTTTCATACTTCTCCAATTCTTTTAGAAACACAGAGTTGTGAAAGCTGTAGATTTCTTCCATATTTCCAAATATTACGTCTTCTTTTTTAAGAAGTGGAGCTGGTATACCGTTACCATTGGCAGTCCTCATTTCTTTTAAAAACGACTTGATGCACGTTTCTAAATCCTTTACGTAGGTCCGCTCTGTTTGAAGTAATTCCGCCATTATGAATCTGAAAATTAAATTAGTGTTAAATCTAATGAAATTGAATATTCTACTCATAATATATACACCCACTAAGCCACATTTGCCGTCTTAGCAGCCAATAGAAACATTTAAGCCGGATTATATTTTTGAGATACAAAATTATATAGCGAATAAATTTAAGCAATTATTTATGTTATTTGATAGTTTTAAAAATTGAATTGAGAATTCAATATCCTAACAAGTGAGAAATAATCTACTCATACCAGCTGTGAATCTGAAAAAGCAGTCAGGATAAGGTAAGTTACTCACACTTCCTGCATAGTAAACCAATTTCATTTTTTGACACACAAAATTTTATCGTGAATTAAGCAGTGATAGGAAAACGCCAGGAATTTATTTTTTTTTTAACAAAACCTGAGTTGCTTTCTTGAATGCTGGGAAAATTGCCAATACGTTGCGTGTGTATTGCCAAACTGTTTGACAAATGTCTTGGGTACAGATAAAAGATATTATTTGATTAAAAAACATTTTGTTTTTGGGAAATAATCCTATTCTTCACTTTACCTCAGCTTTTCTTATTTTAATTTTATTTATTATTTCGTATTACGTTTTGAATTTTAGAATCCTTCAACAATAGTATATTATGCAACGAATATATAATGATAGCTATTATTAGCCATTATATAAGAGTTACATACCCTATTTTTTCTACGATTAGTTAATTTAAAAATATATTCATTAAAAAAGGTTATTTGAACATTATACTTAAAAAAACTTGAACTGTTGTCATTTCATAATGAAACTCTGTATCGAATTGGGTATCATTATAGTATAGACAGCACACACTTAATAAGTAAATTAAAACATGGGAGCACAAAAATTAAATTCTCCTCTATTGGAGGTTTTGGAATAAGAAATTAAGTCATCTGCAGACAATTACCGAGATCAAGTGACCAAGTTCTATTGCTATAATAACACTAACTGTTTACTTTCTAATATAACCAGTGCCGGATTATCAAATAGGCAGAGTAGGCACTAGCCTATGAGCCCAACGCCTTTTAGGGGCCTTGCGGTCTGCAGCGACGGATCAAATTAATATTAGTTTGATCTTGAAAGAAAATTACAAATTACATACTGACAAACAAATAATTCTAATATTTTAAATTACTCTATTTGAAAATACGGTGCAATCAACGTTCCCAAATGTTATGACAGCGTTAAGAATTTATAGGTGTCTCATGATCACGAACGTTACTGGTGAACAAACTTTTTCGAAGTTAAAACTGCTGAAAAATTGTCATCGATCTTCAATGAGACAAAAACGACTGAACTCACTTGCCATTATGGCCACAATACGACGTCTTGCAAAAGGTAGACTTCCAAGATATCCTGAAGGATTTTACCACAAAAAAATTAAGGAAAGTGAATGATTAAAGCTTTGTTGGTATATTAAATTTAAAAAAACTTTAATTGTTGTTTAATAATATTGTGTAACATTGTTTAATAATATTTAATAGTTTTTGTTTAATAACATTAATAATTTATTGTTAACGTTTGTTTTCGTGCAATAAAATTGGTTTTTAAAATTGTTGGTTAGTAAAATTAAAAACCTATCATGAGGTATTGATTATAAGTATATGAAATACTTAACTACTTCAACAATATTTATTTATTTTACCTTATACATATTTGGGCATGTTGCCATTGTCAAAGGTTATATTAGAAAGTAAACAGTTAGTGTTGTTATAGCAATAGAACTCGGTGACTTGATCTCGGTAATCGTCTGCAGACGACTTGATTTCTTATTCCAAAATGTCCAAAAGAGAAGAATTTAAAAGATCAGTTTGCTCATTCATTAACGGTACAGTTTTTAAATGTTTGTGAATTTCAAAAGCTTCTAGTATATCTAATTTACGTTTATCATCACAAAAGTGTAAACATTTTACAGTGTTTTTAGATGTCAGTAAATGATTGTGTTCTAGCAGTCTTCTTCTTCTTCCTCTTGTTATAAGGCCAATAGCCTGTTTTAATACCCGCAACTAGTGCGGGTTCTGTGAGCCCTCTTTGCACGTATGACGGGCAGGAGGCTGGCCTTACGCGTCCAACGGAGAAGAAGTTCCACTAAATGGTTTACAATTGCCAAAATTTTTGTATGACAACCAGGACCGACAGCTTAACGTGCTCTCTGAAACACGGTTGGCTGCAGATATACCCCTATATTGGTCACCCATCCGAGTGGGAACCAGAGCGGACAGTGCTTAACTTTGAATACCGTGTGACCGGCATCCGAAGTTCTCCGCCATGCAACCAACTAAGTTCTACAAGTGTTTAGCGTAATTGGATTTAAGTGGGTGTGTGTATTTGTAACTACAAACGTGTTCTTTATACCTAATATCAAAATTTCTAATTGTTTGGCCTATATAAACCGAATGACAATGCGAACAATTTAATTTGTAAATGCCTGATTTTAGCAAATCATCTGTTTTTGATTTTGCATTAAACAAAGTATTTAAAATGTTTCTAGTTGTGTTAAAACTTACTTTATATTTATTTGTTTTGTTTACAATTTTAGCAATTTTTCTGATTTGTCAGCAAAATATGAGATCAGGGCATATTTAATCGATCAGATGAAGTTGGGGTATTCGGATAAATTTTTTTAATGGCAATTTATAATCTAATCTTTTTCTTTAATTAATGTATCAATAAGTTTATTATTATAACCATTACTATATGCCATTTGTTTGCAATTTCTCTATTATAATTAATTTCATCTAAAGAGACCGTCAAAGTTCTGTATGTATGTATCAGAGACCTGTATGCTGCTAATTTATGTGTTTTATGATGACAAAAATCTTGTGGTATTGTAATGTGTGTTTGTGTAGGTTTTTATACACTGAGTATTCAAATTCATTAGTTGATTTAATTTTTATGTTTAAATCTAAAAAGTTAATAGACTTATTTTGTTCAGTTTCTACTGTAATTTTTATGTTTGGATACAAGCTGTTAATAAAAATTAAAAATTCATTAATTAATTCAAATGAACTATCAAAACATGCTAAAATGTCATCAACACAACGAAACCAAAATATAACTTTCTCAGATTGATTTGTTTTGAATATTTGATCTTCTAGATTTTCCATAAATATATTAGATAAAAGAGGTGAAACTGGACTTCCCATGGGTAAACAATCTTTTTGAAAATAAATTTTATTATTAAATGTAAAATTATTTTGATTGGTGCAAGTTCAAGTAATTGAATCAACTCAGTCCGTCTTATTAATTCGAAATTTTTGTTAATAAGAATAATTTTTAATAAAGGAATACACTCCTGAGGAGGTATTTGGGAAAACATATTAGTAACATCAAAACTAACTAGCTTGCTTTGTGGTGGTAAATGTAAGTTAGACAACTTATTGATTAATTTGGAAGAATTTTTAACTGGATATTTTGGTTTATAATCAAAACTGGTAACTATATTATTTAGTATTTTTGCTAGCATGTGGTTGGGTGCATGTATGTATGATACCTACTGGTATAATGGGCATGTTGGGTTTGTGTATTTTTAATAAGCCGTATAGGTTTGGTGGTTGTGGATTTGGATTTATTATTTGTCTTTTTTGACAATCTGCTTTGGGGCCTCCACAAGGTTTAATCTGGCACTGAATATAACCTTTGACAATGGCATGTAAACATGCCGAAATACGTTTAAGGTTAAAACTAATAAATATTGTTGAGGTAATTAAGTATTTTATATACCTATATTCAAGAAAAATACCTCTTAAAAATACAGTTTTCTACTACCATGTTTTAATTTACTTACTAAGTGTGAGCTGCCTATACTATAATGATACCATGATACCATTTCGATACACATTTTCATTATGAAATGACCCAAACTGACCAATAGCACCACAGCATTGTTTTTGGTAACCATGATTACAAAAGTTGTTGACATTTTTCAGTTAACATCACAAAACAGTTCGTGTTTTTTTAAAGTATAATGTTCAAATAAATTTTTTTTAGTGAATATTTTTTTTAATTAACTAGTTGTAGAACAAATAGTCTATGCAACTATTATATAATGGCTATTAATACACTAAGCATAATATACCATATCAACATTCGTTTTTTAATTAACCTTACTCTGACATTCATTCATTTTTACGTCAAGAGTAAGATTAATTGTAAAATGTAAGTGTCAATTATGTTAAAAAACAACCAATATTAACAGATTATACACCCGTAAGTAGGTATGCAATTGTTGTAACCAAATTTTGAATTAAATATTTGCACAAGCGACAACAGTATCTGGTGTTGGAACTACAATATTACGTTAGCGCATTTTTGTATTAAAGGTAACTTAATACGAATATTTACAATCAATAACAAAGCAGCGCCACAGTTAAAACGGCATAAATGGTGTCGGTACTAAAAATGTGTAAATTTCTGTCTGCGAAGGTACACAAGCATTGTCTTGGCCTTCTGCTTATAATTTAAAATTTACTTTTTCACCTTTCACGTTTTAGTATTTAACTGTTTTCGGTGTTTACAGTTTTACCTAAAGATTAGTTTTATATTCTGTTGCCAAATTTTACTTTGAGAATATAACCACAAGCAAGAAAACAGGGTATTGGGAATTTGCCTGGAAGCATTAAGTAAAAAACGCGGTATTATCCTTAAATAAATGTATTCCTTGCTTTGTTCATCATTAATAATTTTACAAATATTGTATTGATTTTTCCTTTTTCCTAAATTATACAGAATGCAAAGGAAAGGAAGAAAATAAATCAATCTATATAGCATCGTAAAAATAACTTATAATGTCTCTGACTTCGTAATGATTCTATGACAAACTTGCCTTCATAAAAGTTGTTTGATAAATTTCAGCACACATTTTGTTGATGTGCAAATGTTTAACCAACTTACATGGCACTCTATTATTTTGTCAGGTTTTTGAATTCAGCAATAGTTTCTCTTTTTGGTACAACATTTTTCTTATGGGATTAGAAAACAAAATTTTTGCAAGAAATACCTTTAAAGTTCAAATTCGAGTTGCCATAGCAACCAAATAACAAAACATATAAAAAATTGAAAGTTAGCAAAAAATTTATAATCAACTTTTGTTAAGGCAAAATTTTCATAGAATCTGTATTTACAGACATTATTATGTGTTACTTTTCACTGACCCTGTATATTTAAAATAAAAATTTTTTTATGCTTTTTATGCTTTGCCATTCTGCTATGATTTAAAATTCACCTTTTAAGCTTTCGCCTTTAAATATTTATTTCTCATTTATCTCTAGCAATCATAGTTTTACACAAAGATTACTTTGATGTTCTGGCGCCAACTTTAAATTTGGAAATTTTCCCTTGTGGAAATTAGTTTCAGTTTGACAGTTCGATATACAGGTTTCAAGATGCACACTAGTGGTATCTAGAAAACCGTTAAGAGCTACAAATTTGGTTAAATAGGGAAAGAAGTGTAACTGTTTATGATGATAAACATGCTCTTTATAAAAAAAAAACAATTGAATGTCTCCTTTTTGAGTTATTGCATAAAATAGTTTTGTTTAAAATTGAATACTCAGTATATTTTTGCATATTTTGAAAGAAAATTTAATACCAAATACAAAACCTTTATGCAATAGTAAATTAAAGTGGAAAATAAAACCGTTATCAATGAAATATTTAATATTAAAAATTTTCAAGGTGTTCTATTTAAGAAAGTTATTGCAAAGAATAGCTCAAAAAGGCAACCTGCAGTTGTTTTTTTGTATATGGCATCTTAATTAGCATAAAAAGTTACAATTCATTCCCCATTTAACTAAAATTGTAAGCTTATGGTTTTTGTTTATTAAAATTTTGACTAAAATTGGAAACTATTTTGTTAAAATTCTTAAACTTTCTGCGCAGCAACTCATGTTTGTTTGCTTAAGCAAATGGTTAAAGAATTTTCAAGCAAACATACCGAGAAACTTTTGCTATGCAACAAGTTTTCATAATTTTAGCCTGATCATTAATTCACTCCTGATGTAACTTACTCTTTTCTTCTTGCAGATTTTCGCTTTTCTTCGTTTAATTCCTTAAGTTCTTTTGCAGCAGCTTCTTTGACTTTAGCTTCTAAACTGGGATCAGAATTACGATCAATTGAAAGTTCTTTTTTCTCACTTTCTTCAGCTTGGATACCAAGCATATCTTCCAATTGTTGTCTGTAATTGTCCATACGAGAACTAAAATCTTTGTATCTGTTATCAACAGCTGCAACCCACTGTTTGATAGCGCTGGCATGTGCATGTCCCTTCTCAACCAAACTATCCGCCAGCTGTATCAATAATTTTACACGTTCTCTAGTTTCTTTGGCAGTACCTTTAAACTCGTTGTGTTCACGTAGTAAACTTTCAGTTTCTTCGATGTTATTGCCTAAATTCGTTGCATGTGTTGTGAGATAGCATTCACCTGTGTCGTGAATCCACTCTATTGCTTGTCTAGCAGAACGTTCAAACAACACAAATTGTTGGCACTGGTCTAATCGCTTTTTGCGTTGAGTCCAGTGCTCTAGCACCTTATTTTCTTGAGTTAGAAGTTTTTCTAGGATAGCCTTTACTCGACTTTCTTGATTACCTGTACCAGGTGGATAATTATAAAACTGAAGACTTCTGGTTGTGTATTTTAAAAATGTCTCTGCCGTTCTTCTAGCTAACGTGCAAGCTTTTAAAAATGCCTCTTTTTGTTCTTGATGTTTGTTTATCAACTGAGAAATTGCAGTTGCCTTATCTACATTTACACCCTGATGAGCATTCGCACACCAGTCTTCGTCTCTTTTATATTCACGTTCTAAACTATCGAGCACAGAGCAAACTTGTTCAGCAGTTTTGTAAAAGTTCAAACTTGCAGTTACAAGTTTGTGTCGCTCTTCGGCACAAGTCACTAATTGCTGCCACCGTTTGGTCACTTCTTCTGATATTTCTCTTATGCTTTGCGGATCATAATGATTACCATTTATTAATGCATCAGCTCGATACTTTACTTGCACAGCAGAAGTATGAGTCTTTTCAATAGCAACTTGAAACTGCTCGTGTTCTTTTTTCAACAACTCTGCATCTGCCAAACAATTTGGAATTGCAAAACTAGCCATCAACATAGACTCTCCATTACGAATCCAACTAATAACCTGATTGGCATCATTTTGAAACTGGCTCAATTGAATGCATTGCTCAAGTTTTACTCTTTTGATTTCAGCTAGATCTTCTAAATCTACCTCCCGATCATGCAAGAACTCGAGCAAAACTTGCACTCTCGTCTGCGCATTGTACTGTGAATCAGCCATAATACAAATTCCTGAGTTTTCAAAAACCTGAACAAGTTCCTGACCCTGCTGTAAGATTTGGAATGTTGTGTTTTGCATCTGACTAACACTTTCATTGTGTAACCTCAAATATTGTTCTGCTTTGGCTATGTCTCTTGTTAGTTCACTGTGTTGTAATTCCTCTGACCACATTTCGAGCTGCGATGAAACTTCAAGAGCATCACGTTCAAATACTCTTAATCTCAGACACAAATCAAGTCGAAGTTTTCGGGCTGCCCACAGTTCTTCCAGGTCACTCCTCTGCTTGGCTAACCGATCTAAAGCTGCTTCAACTGCAGATATGGAGCCTGTAGTGTCCATATCACCAACAGTTCTGTAATAAACAAAAGTATTAGAGTTTGTTTACTGAAACATAATTCTTCTAAGAATGAGTATTAAGTACTAATGTCCAAATAGATCCCAAACTTTCACCTTCATTATGTCATAAAGCAAACATTTTAGTTAATTCATATTCAAAATTGTGTTTTAAGCAACGCCCCTTGAATGTGTTTCTTATATATTTCTAAGCAGCTTATTTGGTGCAAGAAAGTTCTCAACTGTAATGATGCATTATAGGGGAAATATGGCTATTTAAATATAATTACACAGGCAACTTTCTATTTGTGGACGCGTTTTCCGTCTGTTATAAATCCATAGTTATTTTGCTCAAAAAAAATCGTTTTCGATATTCTAAAATTGAAGGAACAGACGTTTCACAACTTCAGGCCTAAAAATTTCAATTTAAATATTTAATATTAAGATAATTGTGCAGTAGAATATTAAAATTTAATTCTAACATTATATTTTAGCGCTGGAGGAGAAAGTAAATAAGTTATTTATTAATGATTTCAGAAGAACATATTCAAATAAAATACGAAATTTCCTTGCAAAATTATTAAATTTTAATTTAACAAAATCGCTTACCAACAAAATTTAAAAGCTGTAAGAATAAAAATTCATTTCACTTTGATATGTTTGATTAACAAACTCCCAATTTTAAATTAAAAACTAATAAAAATATGCAGTTACGAATTAATTAAAAAAAGTATAAGTTTGCACTAAATTTTGTAATTAATTATCGACAAAACGTGAAGTTTTGTAATTTGTAGTAACAATGAATATAGTTTGAAAATAACAATTTTTGTTTGAATTAGTAATTTTCGAAATAATAAACTTCTTAACAAAATCAACTAAAAATATAAACGTATTTAAATCAACAACTAAATAAAATTGATAAAATACGACTGTTTTACGTCTAAAGTAAAGAAATTTAAAAAAGTCTGAAAATATTTTTCCTGTATTTAAAGACATAAAAATAGGCAAAGCGTTTAGCTTGGACTCTCCCGTACTTCAAAAAAAAGATATCTATTTTTATAAACATTTGATCAGTGGCGGTTTCTTCATTGGGTTAAATGGTCCTTGACCGCCCAATAAAATAAGAAAAAATAAATAATTACTTTTTGCTTGAGTACATAACATAATATACACTGTATTATTTAAAAATACTTTATAGTTAAGTTTTGTATGAGATTTTTATGCGAGAACGTTTATTAAAGAGCTACCGCAGGATCCGAAAACGTTTGAATGTTTGAGTATTTCGCGCGCGTTAAACGAATCTATGCGAGGGGCATTTGGCTGTTAGTCCTCAATTCAGCTATACGCCACCCAACAAAGCTGCCGGCTTAAAAAGCCTTTAAATGAATAAGAGTGAAATAGAAAGCTCATTGGGGTAAAACTCATATTACACAAGCTAAAGGAGGATAAAACTATCTGCGTATTAAAGACTTCAGGGTCACGAACCCACAACTTCCATGAGTTATTCTGTCAGCTGTCCGTGATACGCGCATGCCAATAGCCGCCTAATATGCGGGATTCGCACGTACACGACGTAGTAGTGTAAAAACAGTTGTTGGTTGTGAAATCATAATTTAGTGGTGTTGTACGATGTCCGTGCAACATAATTTTGGAGTGTGAATGCCATGTATAAAAATGCTTTCACTTGTTTCCACTGTCTGCTATTTTGTGATACTTTATTGTGTGATATTGACTGCAAATATTTAAAAACTAAAATTCAAACACATGCTTTATCAGTAAACCACATGAAAAATTTTGTGCATTTTGACACACTGTCAATGGCAATGTAGGTATCAAGTTACAATAATTTTATTAGAGAGTGCCTATCGAAAGTCTATTAAAGACTTCAATGAAAATGTTGGTAAAAATAGATCATTTTGCCAACGTAAAGGATGGATTTGAAATATAAGACTACCTAAAACTTGAGCAAGAACAAATTTTTTTCCAAAAAATACTTTAAAATGCCTCCCAGTACACTACACCACGAGCCGCCACTGCATTTGAGATAAAGTTGACCACTACCTGAGTTTATTGCCTACCTTGGCCGACTACTACATAAGATCAGGGGCTCAATTTTCGAAATCATACGTTTTTTCTCGTACACGGTACTTGCCGTACGGTAGTTAACGCATAGAATGGCAGAAATGCGCCTTAACCGTATTCTCAAGCATATGTGATTAAAATTCGTTTAACTTTCTCCAAATCCGTATACGTTACGAATGTTCGTGATTACTTCAGATGCATTTCTGAATTACACCAATCAAAAATCAGAATTTTGGATGCGTTTTTTAAAACTAACTTTGACAAACCGAAAATTTAGTCATATTTTATTGCAAATAAGTGAAGTGCTGTGCTTAGTTTTAATTTAATTGCAAATTTAATCAAATTAGATCAGTGACAAGAAGAGCAGAAAGAGGAAGATAGATAAACTGTTGCAGGTCGAAACAATCGATGGTGTTAAATTAAGAGGAGCTGCTGAATCTAAAAAAGATGAAAATATTTTAGTACACATCCGAAATTAAGATTGAGTGGCCATTGAAGTTAGATACCATCGAACTTGCTATGAAAAGTACACGAAGGTTTACTACAGGCTCCACGAAAAAGAACAAAGTGTAGTTGTAGAGGTAAAACAAGCATACGAAAAAAGTTACAGTACATTTGTAAAACTATAATTGAAGAACAGATACAGATAAATAAAGAGATACTAAGGTTGACTGATGTAAAAGATCTGTTTGTTAACATGGTAAATAAGAGGGGACCAAAACAAATCGATTTATATAGAGGAGATGTTCTTTTAAAGAAGCATTCAAAAGACTATCCAAAACTACGATTTTTCCAAATTCGTAAAAATGACAGTGAAATTGTTTTGGCAGCTAATTTAATTACTGAAGTTCTTGCTTACTAAAACAAGGAGTTTCATGGAGACGCACAGCGAGCATCAGATAAAAGCAGTGAATTTAGTGAAACCAACAAGAAAGTTACAATTCCATTAAAAGAACGTGAACCAAATCAAGTACTAAAACTGTTCCAAGCTGCACAAGTAATTAAAAAAGATTGATAATGCACCTAATATTGGTGCAACCTGGCCACCACCTGCTGATGAAATGACAACAGACAGGACAAGAGGTTTTATATCAGCACAAATGTCTAATTTTATTGCGGAGTGTTGTGGTGAAGTACTCCACAATCCTTAACTAAATTCTTTTGTTAAAGTTTCAAGTTGTGTAGAAAAACGTACTTTATCCGTTGCCAAGATATCGTTTATACCGCTTCGGAACGTAAAAAAAGCTGTTGAACAACCGCCACGGGACCTTCCTCGTCTATATTGAATTTTGAAAGTTTTTAAAATACTTCGTAAATTAGTTTTTTTTAATTTTAAATCTTTTGAAAGATTAGATATTTTTCAAAAATTAAAATTTTTTCACTAAACTGGAAACTACCAAAATTTTCAGTTTAAAACAAAATATCGAAGGTGATGGTGCTAGCGTCTATATTGATGTGGAGCACCCCCCCCCCCCTTATTTTTTTTGAGATCTGCTTTTATGATTTCTGGTATTTTGTAATTGCAAACAATGTTTATCCGCTAAAAGCCGAAAACCGATTTTGCAAAAAAATTATAGCCTTTTGGCAACGGAAGGTCGTTCCTATGGTCCGTAATAACATTTCTATACCGAATTTGAAATCAAAATTCCTAAATTTGTGAAAAAACTATCAATCAATGGCGAGGGTGACCGGGGGGTGGTAGAAAAATTGCACTTGCCCAGATCGACTATTCGACATGTATATAATACAAATCTGAACTCATTTTACCAGCGAGTTATACTCCGTCCGTATAGCGAGGATGTTAAAAAGAGTCTTCAGAGGTTCTTGTATTAGGTATATTTAAGAGGATCTTCGCAACGAAATCGTATTCTTAATTTCGCAGGAAAGGGAGAGTTAGTTCATTTAAACTAATGTTACAAAACCCTCAATATATTGATACATTTGGAAAGCTTGGTGTTGATTTTTCTGTTACTTCAAAGTAACAGAAAAATCTTGAAGTATTTGTTTGTGCCATGTATGGGTTAAAAATTGCTACAAAATGAATGAGGCTTGCTACCAACTTTTCCGGCTGACGTTTAGTACAGATGAAAGCCTTCCACCTACTGCTGACGCCTTAGAGAACTATATACAAAGGTTTAATTACTATACAGCTACTACGTTGAGCTGCACGGCCATACATGTCACTTCCCAGTCCGTTTGAAAATGGATGGACATTAGTAGATGGAAAACTTGAAGTAGACTGGTGTTCAGAACCAACGGCACCAAAACAACTTCTAACAGCAAAAGACTGTGAATGTCGAACAGGTTGCAATACAAATGTGCTTTTTTTAAAACAAAATTATTATGCACTGCGAAAACTGCAAGAAAAATCAAGTTGTTAAACAAACTGACGGATTATCTACTTCAGATAGTGTACTGGATTCAAATTAATACAATACAGTGAGAGTAGGATACATTTTAAGTTTTTGTTTAAGGAATAGCTACTTTGTTTTTATTAATTTTTTAATTGTCAAAAGAATATTATCTACATACAAATAAAAGATATTAAACATATTGAACTAATCGTTTCATTTTATTTGAACAAAATTAGTTA
Organism: Ctenicera cuprea; assembly: GCA_958336395.1. Lineage (NCBI taxonomy): Eukaryota > Metazoa > Arthropoda > Insecta > Coleoptera > Elateridae > Ctenicera > Ctenicera cuprea. The sequence continues at coordinate 25,327,497 of OY284492.1, read as the reverse complement.
CTTCATTAAGTACCTACTTTTCAGCGTTGGACAAAAGGCAGTTTTTTTTAAATTTTTCCGGCAATTAGGTATAGGAATTTTCAGGTTTCCATTTTAGACCTTATCACAGAACATCCATTAAAAGTTCCCATACTTCCAAGTTGGTGAAGCAGAAAAATAATTTTGCAGTAGTTTCTTTGTTTTTTTTTGGTAACTGTGGTAGGTAAACTTAGTAACTTTGTAAATATTAAATCTTTAGCTCAAAACAAACCAAATCAAAAAGTTTCCGTAGTTCCAAGATGGTAGAGCGAACTCAAAAATTTGAAAATTGACCAACATTTTACTCCAAAACTCCAGACAAAAACGCGGGAACTTTTTATTATTTGCATAATATACGTACTGGTAATTTTTTTAGTTACAAGGTTGGTGGAGCAGAACTGAAAGATAGGTTGTAGTCTATGACTATACGTACGGGTATTCTCCCACTACTACTACCCCTAGTATTTCCCCTATTTGCTTCAACTACAAATGAGAATTAGAATATATTTAGTTCAATAATTTCAATTTAAAATTTGTTGGCTGTACGGTAGAAGAGGATACAGACTAAGAAGAAGAAGTATTAAACGTCAAAGTATTGATAAAGTAAAGCAGAATATTCTAAAAAGAGTATTTTTTGTAAAGTTTTTATCTAGTAATATCACAAATTATAATCAATTTAGGAAAACAATAGAAATATGACAATTTTTCAGTTTCTCGAAGAAGTCTTTTATTTTAAGCGCTGAAATTCTGAAATTTGTATACAATCAAAAATAATTCACGATAAGTACAAAAATGTCGACTCGAGTTTACAACACCAATTTTATTAAAAGCACTAAACTAACAACACATTTAAATATAGGAATAGATTAAACGAGTGCAAGGACATTAGGGCATTCTTGAAAATTCTGACTAAGTGGGGATTTGCACCTGATAACTGCAAATAGTTTTTGCATCAATTTCCAGATTAACTATTATCACAATACTATTCAATTCGTAGCATCCACTGAAAAAAGTTTTTCAAAAACGAAATTAATTAAAAATAACCTGCGTAGTTCTAAGACCGCATACTTTGGTCACGTTTACCGCAACGACAAATACCGCCTACTACAACTTATCATGGAGGGCAAGGTACAAGGAAAAAGAGGACTGGGACGACAATGTTCCTGGCTTAAAAACATTAGAAAATGGATACCCATTGCTTAATTAGAGCAGCAAAAGACAGAGAAGATTTCGCCAGAGTTGTTGCCAACATTCAGTGATGAAAAAAGCATCATAAGTTCTAAGGGGACGACAGAAACGTAATAAAAAAAAAAGGTAAACGTTAATTGTTTTAACAGAAATTAATGTATTAAAATAATAAACTAAATTGTATCTTATTTATATCTCTATAAGGACAAATTAAAAAAAATCTTGCGACCCGTTTTTGTGTAATATTTTTTTTTATAAATATTCAAATTTTCGGAAATTTTATGGGTTTGAAATATGCCATCCTACAACAAAACTCAATTTGAAACAAATCTGCTTTTGAGTAAGAAAGCGTTAAAAAGAAAATTTTCAAAAATCGTTATAATCGCCGTTTCAAGGTAGGAAGCTCAGAACAAAGGAATTCCACCTGTTAATCTTCCCTTTCAAACTTAGAAAATCGCGTTTTAGAAAAAAACTATGTGTGTATTACATAAGTAAGTCACGTATCTGTAGGGAATGAATCCAGGAAGTCAAAATATATCGAAAATAGTGAGTGACGAAATTGCCGTTGCATTGACTACTAAATTTATTTCATATTGGTCACGCGACTTGACGCCACCCGATTTCTTTTTTTGGGGGTTCATTAAAGAAAATGTCGATTAACCAACAATTGAAAATCAGGAGAAATTCTGTGGTTCAAGCAGCAATTCCTTTATATAATAAACACTTGTCAACAGGTGTTTCTCACGTGATATTTACATAAAATAATTCTGCAGAAAAAAGCACGCAAATAGGAAAAATGAGAGAAGCACTTATGTGCAAAAGTTTTATCTACAACACTGTAGCCCAAAACGGTGGCAGTAGGAAACAAACACACACTGATATTACCCCGCGAAATTCAAATGAAACACAAAATTAACCTCCCTAAATATTGCCGCACCTAAAACTTATGTTGCAAATCTTATACTACAACCAATCGTGAGCAATTCGGCTTAAAAATAATTTTTGTAACATCTCCCATTTGATCCCTAGAAGGCGGATTGAAACAAGAACCACATTGTAGCTCATCTTTAGCTCTATGAGTCTACAAAATTTAAAAATAACCCTTTGGTCAGTTTTAGATGCTATTGTTTTTCAAATGTCAATAGTTTGATTTGCTTTCACTTCACCGTTCTAGTAGTTCCAAAAGTACTCCTAGCTTGTAACATTGCATAGCCCTAGGGCATTTTCAATATGAAATTTAATCCTAATTTGATAATAATAAAATTATTTCCAAAAAGATTGTTTACCCATGGGAAGTCCAATTTCACCTCTTTTAGCTAACATATTTATGGAAAATCTAGAAGATCAAATATTCGAATCAAATCAATCTGAGAAAGTTATATTTTGGTTTCGTTATGTCGATGACATTTTAGCATGTTTTAATAGTTCATTTGATTTAATTAATGAATTTTTAATTTTTATTAACAGCTTGCACCCAAACCTAAAATTTACACTAGAAACTGAACAAAATAAGTCCATTAACTTTTTAGATTTAAACATAAAAATTAATTCAACTAATAAATTTGAGTACTCAGTTTATAGAAAACCTACACAAACAGACATTACAATACCATACGATTCTTGTTACCATAAAACACATAAATTAGCAGCATACAGGTCCCTGATACATACAGCTTTGACGGTCCCTTTAGATGAAATTAATTATAATAGAGAAATTTCAATTATTAAACAAATTGCATACAGTAATGGTTGTAATACTAAACTTATTGATACATTAATTAAAGAAAAAGATTATAAATTAGCCATTCAAAAAATTTATCCGAATACCCTAACTTCGTTCGATACAATTAAATATGCTTCGATCCCATATTTTGGTGACAAATCAGAAAAAATTGCTAAAATTATAAACAAAACAAATAAATATAAAGTAAGCTTTAAAACAACTAGGAACATCTTAAACACTTTGTTTAATGCAAAATCAAAAACAGACGATTTGCTAAAATCAGGCATTTACAAATTAAATTGTTCGCATTCTAGTTCGGTTTATATAGGCCAAACAATTAGAAATTTTGATACTAGGTATAAAGAACACGTGCGTTGATACAATTACACACACCCACTTAAATCCAATTACGCTAAACATTTACTAGAACACAATCATTTAATGACATCTAGAAACACTATAAAATGTTTACACTTTTGTGATGATAAACGTAAATTAGATATACTAGAAGCTTTTGAAATTCACAAACTTTAAAAAACTGTACTGTTAATGAATGAGCAAATTAATCTCTTAAATTCTCCTCTACTGGACGTTTTGGAATGAGAAATCAAGTCATCTGCAGACGATTACCAAGATAAGTCACAAAGTTCTATTGCTATAACAACACTAACTGTTTATTTTTTCATATAACCTTTGACAATGGCATGTAAACATGCCGAAATACGTATAAGGTTAAAATAAATAGATATTGTTAAAGTAATTAAGTATTTTATATACAGAAACTCACTAATTTGATAAGTCGTTTTTGAGTAAATAGTTCAAAAATTTCGAAAATTTATAGGTGTCACAGAGAAATTAGCGGGCCGGGACACGAACCAAATTGTAGCTTATCTTCACTCCAGCTCTATTAGCCTACAAAATTTTAAAAAATCCATTTGTCAGCTTTTATATTTTTTTGAAAATTTCCAAAATTTTGAAAAAATGTTTTACATTATAATTTTTTTTCAAACATTTATGTGTATAGTAACATTGTGCCTCCCCTAAGTTATTACAATACCAAATTGGATCCTGATCTGCCAATTCTTTTTTCAGTAATAGGGCGTTAGTCAAAACTTAAACATAGATCGCAAAAAATTGTTGGAATTGCGCTATGGTCTTCTATCAGACTGAGCATTCAGAATTAAAACATTCTGTTTCCGATGCAAATGCTACAGAAAAAACAATCTAACTTCCACTTCGGGTTTCAGATTTTTTAAAAGCTTATTTTGTCGTCAATTTTTTTATATGCTCCACATTCTAAAGCTCGTCAAAATCGGACCACCCGTTCGGTTATGGTGCACCACACACATACCCGTCCACCCTCGTACAGAAAACTTTTTAAAATAACTTTTTTGGGTTCCTGGAGGCCCAATACGTGTATTTCCGTTAAAATCTCAAATTCGAAAATTTTTATAAAATCAAAACTTCTCTATCACGGCCGCCCGACGGAAGAAAAGGCGCAGTTGCCCCCCTCCCGAACTCAAAAAAGAAATGTTTACGGGAACTTTTCATGAACACAACTAGTCGTCTCTACACGGCCCTGAATGTGTTTTATTGTAACTTGTAACTACCTGCTACCTACAGAGGCCACGACATGATGAACGATCTTGTTTTGTTTTATGCAAATATCAACAAATAATTTGACAAGTATTATGAAATAGACGAAAGTGTAGTACCCTCTGATAAAACTTATATCTAACATTTTCATATTTGTTAACTAAAGCCTATTAAACACAAAGAAAAATGATATTTTGACTCATTTGTCGCGTAAGAGATTATACATGAATATACAATGGTTCATGTAGGATAGTGCAAGAGATTATTTGAGTTTTCTTCATGAGACATTCAAAAATCGTGTAGTTTCGAATAATTTTCTGGAAATAGTTGTGGAACTTTTTGGCCACCCTGTAGACCAGACTTAAACCCTGCGATTACTATGCTTGGGAATTTTTAAGCGCAATATTTTTGCACATCGGCCACAAACTTTTGCAGAACCCAGAAAAAGAATAGCACAACCATGCAACTGTATTGGTGAATATCTTTTCCAAAGAGTAGTAAACAATCTGGTGAACCGATTAGAGACAGCAGTGAAACAAAACCGTCGACATATTGAACATGCAATTCATTATTAACTATTTTCCAAACAATGTTTTATTAAGCAGGAGCAAGCGGAAGCCCAGGAAACTGTGTACAATTACTGAAAAAAATGTGTGTGTTATTTTATTTATTTAGCACACAGGAGGATGCGGGTGGAGAAACCGGTAATTCATTTAATCTAGACAATTTATTCTTATTCTAAAATAACACACTGTACTTGGATTTCTTTTTCCCTTTCACGGGAGGTATTTCATAAATTTTAGTTCTAGTTCAGCTTTTCAAAAAAATCCAAAACCGGAAACGGAAGTTAGACATGTTTTTTTGGTAGCGTTGTTTCCAAAACAAAATTTTGAAAATTTGACCGCGGAATCTGAGAGAGAACTTCAGGCAAATCGAAAACTTTTTTCCGAACTCGCTAGCTTCAAATTGGCGGCCGCTACAGATTTTTGAAAATCTCGACTTTAACACCCATTTACTCAAAAAGCAGTTGTCTGATCGGGATCATGTCACTTGTTTAAGAGACCTTTAGGGGTAGTATACGATGAAATAAAATTAATTTCAAAAATCCAAAAACGATCGCGATGACAGTGCTTAAAAATTTTGAAAATTTTCAAACATCGTTCAAAAACTGCCAACACGATTTTTTTTAACTTTCTGAGCCGATAGAACTTGCATTGAACTACCAATTTGATTTTTACTTATCTCCCAAATTTTACTACTGACGCCTACCAGGAAGTTTTGAAACAGTAAAATTGATTAATTATATATTCAAAAACGCAAACGCCGATCGTTATGTTATAAACTTTCGATAGACTATTTAAAATACTTTATTAGGATTCGCTAGAATTTTCAACTATTTTAAAAATTAAGAAAAAAAAACATACGTTTTAATATCAACAACACGTTGTCCGGCAGTTACGTGATTTTAACTACGCCTATCAATTAGCTCTAGTTAAAAAATATATTTTTCATTCTTTGCATATTTTTAATAACTTCCCTAATAAATTTAATACAGCCATTTTTGCCCGACATCCATACGGAATTTGTAATTCGTCAAAGCGCTTCGGCGGGCGCTTACCTTGCTTCGTGCAATAGTCGCTGCTTCTATGGGTAGAGTTACGGTACGAAAACCAATTAAACAGGCTATCGCAAATTCAAATTTCAGCTGCTTGTTTTCTTAGAAATCTAATATTCGCTGAACCGTACAACGTTATAATTATTAAAAGTTACACTTTTGCAAATACGGCAAAGGCAAGTATTAGTATCTAGTATTGGCAACCATTTGTTGTTTTTTTTGAAAGCTATAATTTCACTGTGGCGCTTTCTATGAATTTGGATGGATGGAATGGAAGGTTATAATTATAAAATTTACACTTTTGCAAATACGATAAGTTTTAGTATGGGAAAGTCCACACTTCAGCTTTTTTTTTTTAACTTTTTTGAGAATGTAGTTACAACGTTAAGGTTTAAGTTATAGTTCGCGTTATTTGTTCAGAAGACTTTTTTAACCACATTTTTTCAATAAAATACTTAATTCATCTGTAAGTAGACATACATCATAGAACTTGAAACAAGCTAAATCAATCAATCGATTGATCGGTTATTCGATAGTCTATTTATATGGTCACTATACTACGATGACCTGCATTCAACAACCGTTAGCACTTCCATAATTGAACAAAGGACAGTAAATTGGTAACAATTACACCATATGTGTTGATACAACCAACATCGCACTTTATTACACACAAGAACAAAACAAAAATTAGTAGCAGGAAGCTTGTACTACCTTTCGACCAAACGCATCAAGAATACACAAGCAGTAATGTAAGACTGTAGCACTTTACGACACTGCATTAAAGAATTGCAATGTTAAGATTTCAAATAAACGACATAAATCCCTGAGGAGGTACACACTATCGATCTCGAATGACGAGAGCTTTTTTTGAGCTAAACAAGTGGTATGAAATAGCGGAAGCAAGATCATGCCTCGCGTCAACATCAGGAAATGAAATATTCACAAGTTTCGCTGTCAAACCTCGCGGATAAAATGCAGTTTCACGCTAGTCATAAAATTTGCTGTTTCAACATCTGTAACTAACGACTAGGCATTAAAATGCAGCGGATTGTGGCCATAAACATCTGTACATAAAATAAACTAAAAGGGTTCCTATTTCTATGCAGTAAAGTTCGAGCGAGAAAAGCTTTGCATAAAGTGTCTCTCTGAACACATGTTTACTTATGGGGTAAAGTAGGAGTGTAAAGTGAAATGCATTATTCGATATTATCGTTAAGGGTGTTGCAATTGATAGCTATTTTGTTTAGTTAATATAAAAAAAATTAAATATTCATTTGAAAAAAGGCAAACTCCGCACGAAGTGAACGAGAGTATATAAATAAAACGTCGACGCCCACGTATCTGATTATTTACCTGAAAAAATGTGGAAGGTGAAACTACAACCCACCATTTCTATTTTGCACCTTACTGGAACGTTTTTGTTCTTTTAAGTCTGCAGATTGAATGATGGCGCGCGTTTTCTCTGTGATACGTCCTAGCAAATCACTGCACACACGCAATCTTGCATCCAAGAACAAGTTTAGAAGAAACATAAACGTTGTAAATAGTTCTACTGCAAGGGCGCAATAAATTTGTTTTAAGTTATGAATTACATTTAGGAGTTTTACTACGAATTTGCATTTAACATTCTGCATTATAAGTCCCAAGAGAGATAATAAAAACCTTGATTCAATTATGTTTAACTTTTATGACAAGTTTCAAAATATTTTCCAGCCACTTCATTTCTCATGATGTGATGGTTTTGGCGTCAATATTGTTCCTTTTAATTAATTTGGTTATTAACAGTCATATTTGAGTGATTGATTGATTGGAAATACGAGCACGCTGAAAACTGAAAAAATACGGTTTCTTCGGGCATTAACTCACTTCACTTTTGTTAATAAGAAATCAATTAGGAAATTTAATGTCATTTCCTTAAATATCTGGAAATATCCGGTTATAAATGTAGATAATTTTTATTAAATAAAAATTTTGTCACTTTCCTGCTAATTTCCCTTGACGAAATCATTTGAAATATTTAAAACCATTTGCTTAACATTATGGAATATTTCGTGTATAAATATAGATAATAATAAAATAAATTGGGTTTCCTTTCCCGATGTTTTTTCACTTGAAAAAGGAAACCCTTATATAAAGGCTGTGTCACAATGACCGTTGTTAATATAAACTAGCAGTACTCGTGGACTACGCCCACCTTTTGTTTTTCTAACTCAAAATGTTTCCTACGCTGAGTTAGTCTCGCGATTGAGAGGTACTCCCGGAAAGAGAATCCCTTGAAACAAACGAAATAAGGCCTAAAAACAGTCCCGGAAAAAACTAGGTATCAAAATCCCGCAAAAAAAACAGCCCCGTAAACAAATTTTAAGAAAGAAAAACCCTCGCAAAATCATTGAGATAAACATCCCCTAAAAAAGTCCTTTCATAGCCCCATAAAAAATTTCTTTCAAAAACAGCGGGAAAGATGGTTAGACTTATCATTTGTTCTCATTGCCAGGGGAGTGCCTTACAGAGATGCTCAAAATGTTTTTGGATGTAATAAATATGCCCAAAAAATTATTGTTTGACATTTGCATATACAGACAGAGTGGCTAGGAAAACCCCGACCATTTTTCTTGCGGCGGTCAAGAGATGGCGCTTTAGTATAGAAAAATTAAATTAAAATACTGGCAACAACGCAGAATCCAAGACGTGTTAGTTATTAAATACGCCCCATATTAAATCAAAACCACTAAAACGTCTTGGATTCTGCGTTGTTGCCACTATTTTAATTTATTTTTCTTTATTAAAGCGCCATCTCTTGACCGCCGCAAGAAAATTGGCCGGGGTTTTCCTAGCCACTCTGTAGTTGCAAAATGAAATTCGCGCGTATTTACATAAATCGATCAGCAAGGAAAAAACACGTATCTTTTTCAGCGAAAGCTCTTTCTTAATTATACAGTGAACCACCTGCATGAAAGTACACCTGCTTCTGTTTGGTGGATTTTGTAGATATCACTACAAGTACAAATACAGAAGTTATTCTGCGTGAGCGATCGTCGTGAAACACCCTGTATAATACAGGATGTTGCATGGCTTTCTGAACAAACTCAATATAAATTGAGGTATCTGAGAGAGTATTTGATTTTAACTTTGTATGAATATTTCACAATTGACAATTTATATTTTCTTGTCGTTTTCTGCAAATCCCTTAAGCAGTGGAGTAGATCTGGAGGGTACGCGACGTATCTCTTAATGTATTTTTTGAACACTTTTTTTTTCAAACTTATAACCGAGAATTCTTATCCTCATATAAAAATATAAAAAAAAAAGTAATCACGTTAAAAGTAGGTAAATTCAAAATTTTCTGATTATTTCTTTTTTGTGAAAATCGAGTTACCATGAAGATCTGAGTGTTTCCTCAATATGTGGAAATAGTAGGTACAAACTTAAGTAAATTAATTTTACATACCCAAACCAACAAAAAAAGTTCCTATAAATATGGGCCTGTACTCTGTACGCTTCCTGCGGAAGAGGAAACTGTCCAAACTGTTGTTCCGGAGACTGCAATTCCGTAAGAAATTGTTTGCGAGACCATGTTTATGGAAATTTTCTTTATTGTTTTGATATGTAGAACTTACCCTCAAAGTTTGTACAAACTATTTCCGCATCTTAACGAAACACTTAGACCTTCACAGCAAATATATTTTTCACAAAAATGAAATTATCTCATAAACAGTTGAATTTAGCAACTCTCAGCAAGGGTACTATTTTCGGTAATTTTAGTATGGAGAATACAAATTTCACGTTAAAAGTTAGAAAATCTCGTGCGAAAAAATACGTTAAATGATACGTGGGGTACCTCCGCAGTGAGGGGTACCAGACGTACCCGGCGTAGATGTGGGGAGTCCCCACATCTACGCCCCTGGATAATGCATGTCAACTAAAATGCGACATTTAAATCAGAATTCCGATTTATGACAGAGATATTAATTAAAACGTGGTTAGACCATTCCACCTACGTCGGAAAGCATTTCTGTACTCATGTTTATTCGAATGTGCTTATTAAATCCATGCAGTAAGTACCCTGTTAGTTATATACAGATCAGGACGAAAATGTTCAAACTATTTTCGCTATAATCTGCAATGTTCAGAAAATTCAAATTAAACATCCCTAAAAGATTAACCCTTTCTCTTGAGGCAGAAACATAACAACCCTAATTCTTGTGGTTTAATGTGGTTTAATTTATTAGACAGATTATAGTACTGCACCGGCAATAAACGACTTTCTACAGCGTTTTGTGATAACTCTGATTCATTTTAACAATCCAAGCAAAGCTGGTTTTGATGGCCGCACTACATAATTTATTGCTGCCACAAAAAGTTTTATATTTTTTTAAGTAAGAAAATTTTTTTGGCAAAACGCGCATTGCAGATACCGTCCGCAGAAATATTTCAGTAACTGTAAACGAAATAAAATGTAAGAACCAGAAAAAATGAAAAATAATGGCAAAATGTAATAAAACTCTAACTCGGATAGGAAAAAAAGTAAAGTAAGTAATTAAGTACAAGTAAGATGAAAAAAGATCAAAGCAAACTTGGAAAGTGCGTATACTGAAAGACAAAATTGGTGTATGAGAGATGCATAATATAATTACGTTTGATGATTTTAAATATTCTTCCAAAATTGACATTTTTGAAGTTTTGTTGATGTAACTTTGCGACTATTTCGAGCCATTTTGTTTCTAATAATAGTTGCTGTCCTTTTAATACTAATAAAACGTTTGGTGGCGTCTTGATGTCACGTTTTTCATCACCTTTTGCTGTGCACTAGTTATGGCTAGGGCTGCACTAATTTTCTAATTAACATATTAACAAAAAGCAGAACGCATTAAGAATTTTTGAAATATTATTTAAAAAAAACTTTCTCACTATACGTATTTCGAAAATTTTGACAATTTTATGGAAATTTGAAAATTTTTAAAATTCTAGATTTTTCAGAAATTTTGCAATTTTGATTACTATATCTTTTTGAAAATTATAGAAATTTTGAAAATTTTTAAAAACTGTAGTTTTGAAAATTTGTTTGTGATAGTCATGTAGTGAAGTTTTTTTTTCGGTTTGGCCTTACTAGCACATTTTTAAAATTTTTAAAAATTTTGAATATTTGAAAATCTTTGAGAATTTTGAAAATTATTTAATAACAAAAATTTTTAAAAATTTTAGAATTTTGGAAATAGTGGAAAATTTAAAAATAGTTTACAAATTTTGAGTTTCAAAAAATTTATGATTGTTCTGATAAGTTTTGAAAATCAATAACAAAATTGTGCGTTTAGGAAATTTTGAAAATTATTAAAAATTTTGAGTAAATTTGAAAAAATAAAAAAATTTTTAATATTTTAAGATTTTGGGAAATGTTGAAAATTAACGAAACTTTACAAAAATTAGGAAAATTTGTTAAAATTTAAAATTTTTGTTTGTTTTTAGTATTTGTTAATAATTGTAAACAACATTTATTCCTTCAAATCTAAAGTTGGAGTCACTTCCGGTGTAACCGGAGGAACAGCTACAATTCAATCAAGGCATGAAGAGGGGAGTGAAGTATAGAATGCGCTGCTAGCTTATATTTCAAGAAGGAGTAACGATTGTCCCATGCGGTTTCCAGCAAACGAAAAACCTCGTCAAAATGTAACCAGATGTAGCGAACCGCTTTAAAAACGATTTTCTTCGGCAGGGGGGCTCCTAACTTTTTTCTTTGGCACGCTGTAACTCCGAACCCAGGTCGGTTAGAAATATGAGGGTTTGTACAGCTAGATAGGGCTTGTCGAGAGCAAACTTAAAATTCGAAAATTACGGTGAAGACAATTACTAAACTTTGAATTAACCTCCAGGCGGCGCTAAAATATTTTGCAAAGTTTCTTGAATTGCTTAAAAGTTCCATTCATGCTTTTATATATAAGTAGTGTTACCCCAGCGCACAATGCACTGACAGACTGAGCGTTGACTGAGCCGGCTAAATGCTAAGTCACGTGATGCATTAGTTCCATGAGAAGACGCGGCGTTGGCATAGATGTCGCCTCAAGTAAAGCGCGTTTAGCAGACTTTCATATATAAAATAAAATAATTATTATTGAAAAATCGATGTAGAATAAAAATATAAAAATGTTTCATGTTCCATTTGAGGATAGAAACCTTTCATTGAAAAAAAAATGGTCCAGATTGGTGAAGCGGTAGCCGCTGGAAGAACCGGAGAAAAAAACCCTTTGAGCTTTTATATATGTATGGATAAACAAAACTCAGTTCGATATCTTAAAGTTCTAAGTTAAACATATTTATTTTTAGAAAAACAATAAACTTTGTTAACTCTTAAATCTAAGTTAATCGGTTCCTATTTTCAAAAAACATTCTTTATATATTATATTTATCGCACTCCTCTTTTCTTCAGGTAAATAAGTGCGATGTTGAGCTGTACAACGCCCGACTACAAATTTCTTGCAGTGCGTTAGACTTCACCCCCCTCTTCTTGCCGCGATTGAGCACGAATTGAGCGCCTTTTCAGCAAAAATACATATAAGCTTTTTTGTTTGAAATTCGATTTCCTGCAGCTTTGTTCGATGAAACATTTTTCATCTGATGCACCGTTTACCAGATAATTGCAAAATACAGTTGTGTCGCGGCTCCAGGTTTTTTTTAATATAGGGGATGAAGCCGTCGGTCGGTCTCCCAGAGGCAACTCGGCGTATATTTGATTCTGAGGTATTCACAAGTACCCTTATTAAATATGAAAACTTCATAATTTGGTTCATTCAAACAGCCTTTTGCGAGCTAATTTGATTGGGCTAATTTCTAAAAAAATTAAAAACAAAGGTAATGGACGTTCTGATAAATCAACAGTACGCGAATGACTATACGCATTTCAAGGCCACTTTCCTATTTTGGGTATTCCGGTCATGACTGTTTGTGATTGTTAATTCGTTATCTTAAGCATTCCGATTCAGTTCTGTCAAATGACCAATTTGCATATTATTCTGTCGTAAAATTATAGGGCGTGTCCATGCTATGCACGTCCATCCTGACTAAAAATATGTGGTACTTGGTCGCACAAGAGTCCAGTAAAATTTAAGAACATGAATAATGCAATTCAGTCTGTATTGAAAGATCGGCATAAGTGATATCTTTAAAATTTCAAAAATTCCGACTTCCGGTCGTTTGTAAATCTTTTAACTTTTGGCTTTTACTATTTATATTTAGCCTTCGATAAAAACGGGAACAGTTTCATCAAGTATTCATGAAGAAGGTCAGTCGTGTGTTTTTATTTGTTCCTAGTTGCTTTGACGTTAACCCTGGGTCGTTTTCTGCTTTCTTCGGTGCAAGTTTTTCTAAAATTTTGCAATTAAAATTAACCCCTTCACTATACAATTAAAAGATAATTTCAACGTAATTTCTTTGTTCCAATGGTTTAATGTACATACGTTATCGATTTTCTATCTTCACACAACGGCTGGTGCTTAACTAATTGCTCAATTACAATATGAACTGTACTTAATCTACGTCCTAATCTGCAGACCACTAAACTTGAACCAACTAATATTTCACTTGTACCACTATTTCAATAACCCATCTAAATTGGATTAAATAAATCAATCAATTTTATTGATTTAAGAGAGTAAACTTCAATATGTAAGTGATTTTGGCGCAGACTTTTAAAATAAAGAAAATCAACATTCTTGTCGCAATCAGAAAAAATAGAGCACAGTCAAATTAACCATTACTTAAATTCTTTAAATTGGAATATCTCTTAATATCAAGGCCCAACAGACATGATCAACGAGGCAATTATACCCCACGTACAGTCTGGGTCTATCTGACAATTTGACCCCCACATGCTCAATAACAACACACACTTTATTACTTTATTTCAAGAACAGCTTGCAACATCTGCTTTGTGCAGTTGGGCGAATTGTCTCGTTTTATAAAACTAACTTTAATATAATCCAAGAAAAAGAAAATAGATTAAAGTTTTTAGGCCAGGCGGTAGGGAGAAAATATCGCCTAAAAGTGTAAATAAAGTTGGCGAAAATTTAATAGCTTTAAACGCTTTAGTTAGAGACACACTGAGTAAATTTGGTGAGTGAAAATCGATATTTTCTGCACTTTTTAAAAATTGATCAACTTCGTGCGGCTACTGTTCCGAAAGTATGGGTTCTACGAAAAAATGTATTTAACCGTTTTTGTAGAGAATTTTGTCAGCTATAATTTTGAATAAACCTATTTTTGTCATAAGACGAAGAGAAAACGAGTTATTACGAAAAAACTGTTTTACGTGCGAATACTTAAAATGTCTCTAGTGAGTACTGACAATTCACAACCAAGTGAAATGTTTAAAACCATTAAATCTTGGCAAACATTTTATTACGCCCGAACTTACCGCCTGGCCTATTTAAAAAAAAATCTGAATTATCGTACCAAATATCTTAAATTTTATGTTGAAAAACAAAGCGCTTCTGTTCGCACACCAACAACTAAATTCAGTACAGTATCAAAAACATTCACGGTTTAAAAGAACGCAATTAGTGTAACTAAACAACCATTGTTCTGCTACCGCCTTTCATAAAAAAATACAATTGAGCTAAACCAGCAACTGACCATAACACAGCCAATTTAGTGTCCATACAAAATAATTACATTAGATGAAAATTAAATTACAATAACTTCATTACATCAAAATTAAAAAAAATATATTGATTTTTAATGATACATTTTTCACTTGTTTGTGTGAAATGTTGGAATATTCTGAATTAATTTAATTAGAAAAGTATTTAAATCACTGAAACAAAGTTGGAAATTTAAATACCTTATGAATTATCTCTAATTACAAGCTGCTTTCGACTAGAAAAGTTGGTCGAGTATGCATTTTTTTCCTAACTTTGTATTAAAGACTTTTCACCTTTTGCTGGCTGAAAACTTGTTCAATTCCCTCTAATTTACTAATGAACGAGACGAATAGTTTGGTTCTGTTATAAAAATCGCAAACTTCGTTGAATGTCAGTTTTTTTCGGATGAATTAGAGATTGCAAAGTGAAAATCAATAAGCCGAAAAGATTACACAGAGTTTGATTGATTGGATTCATGGAAGATTATTCAAAAATGTACAAAGCATCGTTTGCATTCGTAATACAACAAGCCTTTTATGTAACTTTAATTACCCAATATAAAAAAAGTTTAATATATCAAATTACCAGCATTTTAACAAATAAAGCTTCTGTATAACCGTTCCACATGATGCAGAAGATTCTATTTCTATCGAGATTGAAATTGCAACACGAACCAGACATTCTCAGGAAAACATCAATCACATTCGTGTATTTACCACATATGCGATATGAATTTTAATATACGTCTAATATTTGTTTACCTCGCGGTACAAATTGAAAATTTGCACTGCAAACTGAATTTTGATTACGTTGTTGATCAATGGATTTTAACGAACTTTTTGTCGCACACGTAGTGTGTTCCATCAAATTTAAAATTAGAAATATGTCATGTCAGTGAACTTTTGTTACATAACAGACATATTCAAAAAAGTTAATTACGGATAACAATATCCCTGTTCCGCTTTTATTTAATTTGGTGTAGTAAAATATATGTGGTGCTAAATTAAAATTTTGTATAAAAAAGTGGTTTAACAAGCGTGAAAATTGGTTGAAACAAATTTAGACGTTATATTGCCGTATGGTTAATTAATCTCCAATAAATGCTAGTGAAAATTTGTTCTTGCGCAACTTGCCGTGAAAAATTCGTCTCCAGTAATTGGACTTTCGGAAAATTTACTCCGGCCCAATTACTTATCGGGGTTATTTGTCTCGAACTATTAATCATTGTCATTGCGTTTACTATATGATGCTATACTCCCAAGCATACAATTTTCTTTTACTTGAACATTTTAACTTAACAAATCCTTAGTGAAAGACAAGAACTGCAACAAACAACATTAATCCAAGATGTGTTAAACTACATAATAAACGTAATAGCAAACCATTATTTAGACAGCACATAAAATATCGACGAGTTATATTGTGGAAGACCAGGGTGGTGATAATATGTTAAGAGATGAATTGTTTCGGCGTTTCAGTAATAAATTAAAGTGGAGGAGTAAACTAAATCGTTTGGAACAATGAATACCTAAAACCGCGCAGAATTTTCAGTATACATATACATAATTTACCACGCTACCACTTCTAATAAATTGACATATTTAGAAGATAATTTTAGCATATATATTGTATTGTAATATAAACCGTGTATTATAGAGAATATTGTTCGTCAGTGTCGGATTTACATCTTATGTGGCCCTAGGCTATAAGTTTTTCATAAGGAACTTACCTACTATGTGCATTGGGGTAGAAGTGGGTGAGAGGGGGAGGGGGCATGTCCTACCTTAACACCTTCGCTGCTGGCCGATAATAAGTAAGTTCAACGCTTATACTATGCGTTTACCCGTACAATACTCTTTTTGTCGCGCAGCATTATCCTAAGCGCTTAAATTCAGAAACATCAATTAAAATACGATATTATAACACTTTACTAAGGTGTTGACAAAAATATACGCCGTTTCCTAGAAAAGTTTACCTTTATGCAAAATGCGTAGGAATATATTTTTCCAGATTTTATATCCCCAAGGTATTTGGGCTGAGATGTTAAACTGTATAAATCTAAGACGTGCTCTTTATATCCCACTATCCCACAGCAACAAACGCATTATTATGTCGTTGTAGAAAAGCGGTTGAGGTGCTGTCTTCTAAGCAGAAGTCCCGGATTTCAATTCTGAGCGGTACGAACGTTTTTCAATTTTTTTGTCGTCTCTTTAATTTTCACACCAGTTCTACAACTAAATAGTAAAAAGAATACGATTTGTACAGTAAATTATAAATTTAATACTTCAGGTAGTGAAATAGTTAAGTTAATTCTTCTTCTTCTGTTGCCACTCTCAATGAAGGTTAGCTATCATTAAGGCTACTTGAATTTTCGTTAGTGCTGCTCTGAACAATGAATAAATACTCTTTCCATGCCATTCTCTGAAGTTTCTGAACCACGAAGTTCTTCTTCTTCCAAGTGATCTTTTTCCTCTTGTCTTGCCTTGCGTTACCACAAATTCGATACCGTTAGTGTCTCGTAATATGTGCAAAGTAGTTTAGCTTTCTTGTCTTTATTGGTTTCATGATTTCTCTTTCTTTGTTTAATCGGTGTAAATTCATCAATAGTGGATTATTATAAAATAATTAAACATTACAACATTATTCATGAGAAGATGAAAACCGCTTAAAAATTATATAAACAAAAAAAATAAAAAAGTTTGTCCCACTAAGGATTGGAACCCGGGACTTCTGCTTGGAAGACAGCATCCCCAACCGCTTCTCTACAAAGAAATTACAATATGTTGTTATTCTGGTATTAAAAGCAGGTGTTTAATTTATTAATAATTATTTAGATTTTGTCTCATTTTAAATGTAATAGTTATTATTTAACTAAACGGCAACTAATAACAATAATACAGTTTAAATTCTTAGCCAGCATTATGAGAACGTAAAATTTTGAAAAATATAACTTCCGATGCATTTTGCATGTAGTTTAACTTTTCTGGGAAACGGTGTATACACTCAGTTCCAGTGCAGTCGTACAGCAGGTATAAACTGCCTAATTCTACCGCCTCGTTTCAGCAGCAGCGTCAGCATATTGTTATAACGAATCCGCATCGCTAGCAACGAAAGTGTTAATATTTTAGTAAAAACATTAAAATCTTCTTTGCACAATGTATACTTTTGTAGTGTAAGCACTCTATATTACTAACTACTGTTATTAAGTCGTACTTTTATTACTTTAAAGGAATGCACACGAAAAACTTCTTTTTAAAGGAATGTAAACTGCAGAGGCTCTCACTTCACCACGATAAGAACTGATGGTGAACCGTAAACTTGCGTGACGCTTCCTAGATTACCGGCTATAACATTACCTTACTAGGTTTCTGTAATAATTTACCTATACAAGATGGTATGTGCATTTGAAAGTTTGAAAAATAGCCAAAACAACATTTTTTGGGGCCCCAAATTTTATCTCTCAGTCACTATATTCGGAAGACCGGGTTATCAATTTGCCTAGGCAATATACTGGGTGGTTGAAAGCCATGGATTGACAGGTAAAGGGGTTTAAGAAAAAGTGGCGTGTAGGGACCTGGGTTCTAAGAGTAGTTTCGCTGCGCCTGTGCACACTCATAATCGAAATGTCGAACTAGGGGGAACGTTGTTTAGGTACCGGTCGCTATGAACAAACCGGGTACCGATCAATGTGGGTACATAGTCGGTCAGTACTACGGGCTGCGAGTAGCCTAAACTAGAAGGGGCAGCTTCATCTTTTCCGAAAAGTCTTACCAGCGACTATAAATGGTGCCGTGAGTGACAAAGTAACCCTGCGAGAGAACCGCAAACTATGTGCGATTAAGGAGCGTCTTCGGGCTTTCGATAAGTGAGCGGTATATTCAAAAAGGATTGTTAGTCTCGCTCCAACCAGTGAGGACTTGTTGCTCGCAGCCTGCTGTCGTACTGGTAGCTGGTGATATTAAACTTACGGCCAGTGCTGCCGCGTTAAAATTGAAATAAATGGGGAGCCTTCGGATGCTCATTGCGATTCTGTCTAGATACTATCGATCGTTAAGCACGAATTAGATAGAAACCATAAGAAACGCCAGCTGTAAAAAAGGAGCACATCCATACGTGTTATACAGGGTGCTTCTAAAAAGTTGACACAAAATAAGACGGAATTTATATAAAGGTAAGCAGTTAAAAAAGTCGATATAAACATTATTGGTTCTAAAAAACTTCCTTAAATTTTTCATATTAACAACAATATAATAACAAAATTTTAAATTGTACAATTTTTTAGATACACCAATGTTTATCGTTGTTCTCACTATTTTGTGCATACTTAAATATTAAAATTGGTAATACTTCCACAGCTTTGAACATTTACAATGAAATCATCAAACGGTTATCTAATTATGATTTTAAGCTTCTTCGTGGGATGCACAGTAGCATTTATAGCAATATTTAGTTAAAATATGCCTTAATAGAAAAAGACTATAAAAAATATATCCACGGAAAAAAAAGTCGGAAAAACATAGAAACAAGCCAACGGAAAAAAGGCCACGTAATAAAAAGCCAAACTAAAATATTTGAAAGTTCATTGTGTAATAAATGTGATTAAATCAATACTGCTAATCTGCAAAAATGATATCGGCCAGGGAAAACAAGGGTCGTTATTTTACATGGTCTAATCTTGTTATAATATAACTTATAAGAACAATAAAAATCAATGTGTTTAAAATATGTCAAGATATTGACAACAAAATGAATAGGTAGGTCGAAAAAAACTTTATTTATTAAATTTTATATTTATTTTACAAAGTAGCATATGATATAGACAGAATGAATAGGTAGGTAGGTAAAAATAGATAGGTAGGAAGAAAAAAGTTTATTTATAAAAAATAAACATATTTGTAGTAGTCTCACTTATAATCTAATTTTTGTATATTTATATCCAAAATTATGTTTAAGTATTCCGATCATTTCCTGGTTTTACGATTATTATATTATTAGTAACCTTTAATTTCCTTAAAATTGGTGAACAAACTCTTTCCTTAACTTCACGTCTTTATGCATCTTCTGTCGCCAACGTTTTTGCATTATTAATTTTTACATAAGTAGCCGTTTGGAAATTATTTTCAACCCACACGTTTTCTAAAATAAAAGAACTTGAATATCTAAATCGAAAACATTATGGGTAATGATGCGGTAATTTCTAGCTTGTTAATAACCGATGCAGCTTTGAGTTTAATGAAATCAAATACCTGCCTAATGATGTATATTTCCATGGAAGTTGAGCCGGTGGTTAGCAATAGCAAGCTAGGGATTACCGCGTCATTACCGATAACGTTTTGGATTTAGATATATCATTTGTTTATAGAAAACTGGTGGCCCATCCTGATGCAAACAATTTTTTAAAAGAAACTTCCAAACGGACACTTATTTAAAAACTAATAGTGCAAAAATTTGAAGAAACAGAACATGTCTAAAACGTGAAGTTTAAAAAAAACTTGATGAATATAAATGAGACAATTGGACGTTTTGATTTTATAAAACAAATGTCTTATCGGTATGCAAAACAGAAATTTCGTTTGCATGTACAAAGTTTTGTCAAATATTAATAGATGTATGTTGGGAAATGCTCTTATTATTTTGAGTAAAACCGAAGTAAAACATGTTTCCTAAAATTATCTTTCTTATACAATATTTTTATTAATAAACATGTAACATTTTTCCTAATGTTAATAAATTTTTTGCGTTAACAGTAAATGCAGTATTTCTATTATCTCTAGCCGATTAATTTTTTTAATATTAGCATTGTTGATTTCAACAAATTTATTATACAATAAACTTTTAAATATTTATGTTTGGCTTTTAATTCTGTAGCTTTTTTTCCTGGATTTTTTTACATGGCCTTTTTCCTAGAATCAAAACATGCAAATCTAAACTGCCATTCCATTCGTCTAAGGAGTTGAGCAAAATATCTAATGAGTATATATTCGGACACATTTGGTCGTTATTCATAAATCGCCGGTAGCAAATTTTAAAATATTTTAGAATATAGCTGATAAAAGAGTTTCTTGTTCTCGTTGACTTCTAATCTGCTTTTCTTTTGAGGAAAAAATTTTTTATTGTCACATGTGTATCATTGTTGTTCTATTTTGAAATAATATACACTTTTTACATTCGGTGAAACTTATGACTTTCTTCGAAAAACAAACTGTCGCCTGTCGTAGATTTATTGCGGGACGACGACGAATCTGCTTTCAATTCGCGGACGAATTCTAAGCACATAAACATTTTACGCAACCAATTTTGTCAAAGGCAAACTATTAACAAGTTTGTGAAAAAACTAAATTTTTCCAAATCCCTACAGTCGATCGCTAGCTAGCGTTGCATCTAGAAAAAGAAAACTTAAAACACCAAATATGGCTAATTTTAGATTACTTTTTGCATTGGAGAAGTTTTGGTGAACATCAATAATTTTTACTTTTCCATACTTCTACTGAAGTAAGGAAAGTTATGATTTCATGGAAATTTTTGAACTGCAGATTTTAAAGGAAATACACGTTTTGGGGTTCAAGGAACTTTAAACAGTTCAATAGCCTGTTTGAAGTAGTTTATTAGGGTAACACGAATTTTTAACTTATTTTTAAGTTAAGACTAAAACGATACTTTTTAATATCAACAACGCGTATTGCGAAAGTTACGTAAATTTAACTACGCTTATCAATTAGCTCTAGTTAAAAAATGTTTTTTACGTTCTTTGCATATTTTTGATAACTCTATTAGCTATTATAGCAATTTTTCAGTCCAGTACAGTTACGGTGCGGAACCAAATGCACATACTATCGCAAGTTTAAATTCCCGCCTAAGCCTTACTAATTTTTGTTACAACAATGTTATTCAGTCACTTAATAACGCGAGAATATCTAAAATGTAAAAAGTATGAGAAAATACCAGCGACCTGTTTCGCCCATTTTTTTTGATAATTTTAACGGTCATTCGGGTAAGGGTACTTGTCTTTAAACTAAATTTTACTAAAATTTGTGACATCTTTATTTAAAAATCAACGATAAAAAATACGCAAAAACAGAAAATAGTTTATTACAATTAGGTCGGTTTTCTTGTTGCCATTTGCACAAATAATTCCAACAATCTTGTGCCCATTAAAGACGTAAGCAGTAAATAATATTTTTATAAGTTCTATAAAGGGCTATTTAAAAATTCCACCGACACACTTCAGGAGGTGATTCCTTTAACTGATTCCAGTGCTAAACTCTAGATTAAAACATGCCCAGAAACGCACCCTTTTCGATATAAAGCCTTCTAATGTTGGTGCAGTCAAATCACGTTTTAATTATGATCTCCACCATAAATTGAGATATTTGATTCAATATTTTTTATGGAGATTCGTTATTGATGATGCACAACGACACTTGTTCCCTTTTAAATTCATCAATCAGGAGCTAGGGACGTTCGACGTATATCGTAAGGTATTGTGCATACTCAAAAATGTTTAACTTTCGACTTAATAATCGAATTTTACGTGACAAAATACACAAAAAATACTCTTGCGAAAAGTCGCAAAATTCAACGGTTTTCGAGATAATTCAATTTTTGAGAAAAAGCGAGTCGCCAAAAAAAGCAAGTCCGCACTGTTACATCACAAAGTTACATCCATTGTTTAATTTGTAAGGATAAAACCATATCAAGCATCCACGGCATTCACTGAATTACAGCATATTTAAATTGAAAGTAGATAGTGATAGTGAGAATTCGTGGTGATAGTGTTTTTACTACTCCGCTTGCTTCCCTATACTGAAAGTATAGGAAAGTAAAAATCTATACCAAAAAAACTGGTCGAATTTCCGTTTTAGGTTCCGATTAACAACCTTACAAAGAACTACCTGCAACTAAAAAACTTCCACACACCAAATCTTATTAAAATCGGTCAAGGAGTCCCGGAGATGTAGGGGAACAAACACACCCACCCACCCACGGACACACATTTTTTTTAAACCACTTTTTTGGGTTCCTTGGACCCCAAAAGGCGTATTTCCGTTAAAATCTGAAATTCGAAAATTTTCATGAAATCATAACTTTCCTTACTTCAGTAGAAGTATGGGAAAGCAAAAATGATTGTGACTAAAACAAAATTTGTGTTCGATTATAACCTAAACAAATGAATTACACTGGAACCAATTAATTCCAAAGAAAAAATGGGGATGTAGTGATTTAACAAAAAAATATTTTAAAAAACCATATTTTTAATTTATTAATACTTTTGATCCAAACTTTACAGATGGCATTAAAATTGGATTTTGATAGCTTTTTTCTAATAACTTTTTTAAATAATTTCGCAAATAAGGTGATATTTCGCCAATATATCTAATTTTTTTAATTTTCCGCCAAACTTGATGTTGTGTGACCTATGTCTAAATCAATTATTATGTTATCTGAGATGCAGAAGCGATGCCAAAATAAGTTTCTGGAAAATAATAATAAAAATTTTCCCTGTACGTTTTAAACATTTTGCCGGTCACTCTATAAACAATCGTTTTTTTTTGTGAAGTGTACCGGTTGTTTTTATGAACAGTAATACAGTATTATTCTAAATATTAATACATTTTTTTTATATTTTCATATTCTTTTCGAGATATCTCGAGACACTTCGATGATTCGACTATTTTTATTCGAAATATCCCATCATTAATTTAGAGGACTCTGTCTTCAACAACAGTCGTACACGTCAATCGAGACTTGACCCTTATAATGATTTAAGGAATCACCTCAAGATGTTTTTCGGTGAAATTCTGAATCACTCTATATAATGTTTCATGTGAATGTAGTAAAAGTCGTTACGTCAAGCAAGTCGGATGTCATGCTCTAAAAAATTTTTTATAATATTGAGAAAAAGTTATATTTATTGTAAATAAAACAATTCTTAACTTCAACAGGTTCTGTATTTTAGCTTTATACGTATTTTAACGTGTTTACAAGTCATTATCAAACGCAAGACTAAAAGTAAACAGTTGGTGTTGCTATAGGAACAATAAATCTTCATAACTTGGTCTTTGTTTTCTACATCTGCGTCCAAATGACTTGATTTCTCATTCCAAAACGTCTAATAACGGTGAATTTAAGAGATCAATTTGCTCATTCATTAAAGGTACAGATTTTAAATGTTTATGAATTTCAAATGCTTCTAGTATATCCAACTTACGTTTGTCATCACAAAAGTGTAACATTTTTATAGTGTTATTAGATGTCATTGAATGATTGTGTTCTAATAAGTGTTTAGCGTAATTGGATTTATGGGAGTGTTTATACTTGTAACAACGTACGTGTTCCTTGTACCTAATATCAAAATTTCTAATTGTTTGTCCTATATAAATCGAATTACAGTGCGAGCAATTTAATTTGTAGATGCCTAATTTTAGTAAATTGTCTGACAATTGACTAAAATCAATTAAAATGAACTTCGACGAAGTAAAGCGCGAACTTATTAATAAAAAGTTATATTAGTTTGGATGATAGTAGGAATTAGTAAACCAAACGATTAAAACGCAGATCTGTACGTATACAAGATAATTACAATTAAAAGCTATTTTATAAAAAGCAGAATTTTTGGTACATATTTTTATATACTTTCCACAGCAAGTGTATCAGAATCAATTAAATAAATGATTGCCCTAAGGCTAAACTATCCTCTTCGTACAAAAAATTAAGTTAATATTTAAAGAACTGAAACAGATCCACACACAATTCTAAAAAAATACCAAGTTCCAAATGACAATGCAACTAAATTATTTATTAAATAAAGTATAACATTTTACTACACCAATATTCATGACTGAGGTTAGCCAACCACACAAATACTTAAACTTTGAATTATCCTAGTTTCTACTGATATTTTCAAGTTCATACTAGATTTCAGACCTATATGAGTACGTAACATATTCAAAGGTGTTTAATCAAAAATAGACTGCTAAACTTGCGTGATCATATATCCTGCAACAAAGTGTAGATGGAAAGAGATAATGTAAGTATGAGAAAAATTTTGTTGTAGCAGCGAAAATTAACATACTTAAACAATGTAATTTCAAGTACAAACAACGGCGTTACCTTGAGGCAACATAATAAATTGGTTGTTCAGGTAAACTTATTTGTTTACAAAATATTTCCTCGCTCTAAAGGAAGGTATCTAAATTAAAATTAAAGTTAATATTATAGACATTTCAATTACGTTCCACACGCTTTTTTATTAGAATTTAATGTCTTTCTACAAACTTTCCCCTACAAAGTTATGACAAACACGAAAACCTCTCTGCAAAGTCCAATTTAAACGTATAACAAAATTCCATTTCATTCTATAAATCAATAACAGCAGAAGAAAATTATTGTTTACCTTAATTCCTGTAGTAACGCTTCTCCTTGAGCAATAGTGGAAGCGCAAGCATCCAAACTTTGATCCCGATGTTGAGCAGTTTGTTCCAAGAGCCTTTCCGTGTTTTCGAGGCTTTCTGCAACGCTTTCGTCCCCTTGCAGCTCCTGGCGGAGTTCGTCAACCCAAGTACTAAGTTCCTTCTCGTGAGTATAAAACAACACCGCTAGATCTAATCGACGACGACGTTGTTCAACCCTGGCGGCGAAGGAAGTTACATGGGCCTCGAGCTCGTGAGCTACGGAGTAGATTTCATCGGCGTCGCACTCTCCCGTGTGCGCTAATTCTTCCGCTGCCGCCAGAAGTTTATCTGCGTTCGTATAAGTGTTCTGAAACAGAAGGAGAATACATGTATTCAAGTTGATTCGTTTTAGATAAAACTTTCTCAAAATATACTTTATTGTAGTTTCTTTTTTCTGGAAAGATTATCTTATCGCTGTGCCAGTTAGGAAATACTGTTATGGTGAGTATCGAGTATAAGCATGCGATTTCGAGACACACGTCTTAGAAAATGGCATAGGTATTTTTCACATTTTCAACATCCTTTACGTATTTTCAACAGATATGGATGTTCTCTGTCAGTATTAAGAAAATGCCAGATATCAGTGGCGGTCCGCCCTATTAGGCAGAGTAGGCAGAGCCTACCCATAATTTTTCAAATAAAAAAAAATCAAATTCCAAGTTTCAATTTTTAAAAAGTTACTTCTACATACAATTTTTACTTTTTAAAGCCACGGAGAACATTAAAAATTGGGCGCCGAATAAATGGACCGCCTCTACACTGTTTTGCATACGCAAAGGCGAACCTTAACGCTCCCAGCTACCAAACAATCAACCCAATGTGGTATTCGTAATACCTCTGCCTGCAAATTGGTAAAGAATACAACAATCAGATACAAAGAAATAGTAGGGATATCACGCCGCAGTAACCACTGTATAGGCGCGCCTGTTCCCGACTTGGCGACTTCCCGTAGTTTTTATTTGGATCAGGACGAGAACGGTCAGTCAGCGGCTTGTATGCAGTGTGCAGGATACGTTATACTACAACAACGACGTTTCTATTTATTTTAGACGTGGTTTGTAGTTTGCAGCGAAGATGGAAAATCTCGTGAACCAACTTTTAAAAGACAAATTTAATGGATACTCTTTCGAAAAACAAATAGAAATAGTTTTTAAACTTTAACAAAGTAATAAGTGGCAATGTAACTGATATTTGCACTGATTTTACAGTTATCAAAGAAAGTACAATCGACCTTGTATACAGGAAATACATTTTTCCCGTACAGTGTATAGAAAGTCAATTCGGCGAAAATTATATTATGTTCGAAATATTTATTATGTTTTGTTATTTGTTGATATTTAATAAGGATAACGAGCTTAATTTTTGAAACAAAGATTTTTATAGTATTTTGATTTAAGTGTTAAATTATTTAGTATTTTTGCATTTGCCGTTGGCGAACCAAATTTTGAAGCTACGGAACGCCGCTGCCAGATATGGTAGAGCAATTTTCAAATTTTGATTCAAATCCAAGGATTCACAAACAAAACAAAAATGATACTTCGTATTTTTTTCTATTCTCCTTTTTACTTTATCATACTTTCAGTGTAGGAATGTACTGATTTTGTGAAAATTTTCGATTTCAAAAATTTAGCAGAACTACATGTTTTGAACCTAAACAAAAATTTTTTTAATGTCTGTCTGTGGGTAGGTGTGTGCGTCCCTCATATTTCCCGAAAGGATAATAATTGATTATGATGAGCTATGGAATCTTGAGGTACCTATATCAAACTTTGATCAAGAAAATAAGCTTATAAACTAGAAGCGAAAGTTAGACATATTTTTTGGTTGAAAATGGCAGCAGCTACAAGTTTTGGAAAATTTTTGCTTTACCACCTTATTACCCAAAAACAAGTAACACGAATGCCAAAAACTCTAGTTTTTGTAATGGCCCTAAGATTCCACAATGTTACTATGTATGAGAATTTTTCTAAACATGAGAACGGTGAAATAAAAAATGTTCAAAGTAGAAAGTATCAAAAAAATATTGCTCAAAAAAACGGTATCACTTTGTAGGCTCATAAAGCTGAAGATGAGTTACACTTTAATGTTGCTCTCGATATACAGGTCGTCTAAAATAAAATTTTGGGAAGTTATAATGCATATAAAACCACATAATGTGACGTCTACTTTATCTGTTTTGCACTTCTGGTTTTGTAGGAAGTGGCCCCAACTTCTTTCTTTCAAATGCAGGGTTCACAACTAATTTTAACAAAAAATATAGTGACTTGGTCGCTATTTCGCATGCGAAAAAGTGACCATTTAGTTTTTGCAAGGCAATTAAATTTCGCGTAAAATGCCATAATAAACAGAGTGTTTTATTTAAAAAAAAATGCGATATTATTGTTTGAAGTTTGTGGAAAATTACACTTAAAACCAAACCACCCTGTATAATCCAACAACCTTTTCAAAGGTGCATTTATTACATTGGCCCATGTCCATACAGGCTGTAAAAAATCTCATAAAACCATCATTTCGCTAGTCAGTTATTACTATTTTAAATTTGGCTGGCAACAATAAATTAATAAGAAAACTCGTGGATATTTTAACAACTTTACATTTAAAGTATATTATATTTAAATTTCGCATTCAAAAATGTAATAATATACCGGGTGTTCCATTCAAAATAAAGTTGCTTATATTGTATCTTGAAAAGTAAACATACCGTGTAAGTGAAATTGATTGACGGAACTGTCTATCAAACAACTTTTGCATTCAACTTATTTGCGTCAAGTTATTATTTAAGGCTGCGGCATCTATATTGTATACTTTTAATTCACCCTGTATATTATTCACTTCTGATCGCCCTTTTTTACAGCAATTTTATAAAAATAAAAATATTTCCAAAATTTTACGAGCACGCCGATGTCAGCTCAAAATCGCTTGATATACCAACTTGGAGAAACCAAAAAAGGTACAGATGGAGTAAATAGCGGGAAATTAAAAAAACGTGGCAAATCAAAGCTTGCAAATTAGTGAATCTAGTAACCAAATGCTAAAACTAGCGACTTTTAGCGACCTACATAGAAAAAAGTGACTATTATCTAAAAAATAACCATTTGTGAACCCTGCAAATGGAACACGCTTCATATTTTTCTATTTTTGAAATCAGGGTCAAATT
This sequence comes from Ctenicera cuprea, assembly GCA_958336395.1. Lineage (NCBI taxonomy): Eukaryota > Metazoa > Arthropoda > Insecta > Coleoptera > Elateridae > Ctenicera > Ctenicera cuprea. The sequence goes on along the minus strand of OY284492.1, from coordinate 25,299,116 downwards.
CTGAGTACAGTACACTTCAACTACGGTTTTTGACAATTCGAAAATTGTTACTTTAAATTTTATGTTTGAAATTCGAAGTTCATGTTTTTGAATCTAGGGAGTTTCAAAACTTGTAAAAACAGTTTTTACAAAAAAAAAACTAAAAAACTAAATTTTTAAATGGAACGACGTGGTTTTTTCATGAAGCATTCCACGAAGTCTTTCAAAATTAAAAGATAATCTAGTTTAAATAAAGTATTACATTTTCAGTGTAAAATTAAATTATTTTGTAGTGATGTTGTTTTGTGTATTCAATGTAGGGTCGAGCGGATTAATTATAATTATTTAAATCAACAGTAAACTAAATTAAATTTACTCGCAAATTTTCTAATAAATATCAAGTTATGGAAATCATTCTAACGCCTACAAAATGCTCTACCAAAAAACCACAATGAGACAATATGGTTCCTTTTGGAAACTTTGACTCATTTACACAACACGTTTTGAAATAATTATGCATATTTTGTGGAATAGATTGATATAGAATTGATATATTCCAACCATTTCAAAACTTACTAAAATCGGACCATTCTATGCGGAAACAAGAAGGAACAAATGCGCAAAAATTCAAAGTAAAATTACACTTTTCTCAACTGTGAAGAGCCATAAATGCAATCTTGGTAAAGTTCATAAAGATACACAAGTTTCCTGCCAAATAAATTAATTATTTCCACATTGGGAAGTTAAAGGTAGTTGCCGAAAGATGCTTATAAAATCAAAAGCATACTAACACGTTTTGCTGATTCGTTAGTGCCTTCGCTTTCAGAAATAGCGATGATCACGAGGAGCAAATGACTAGCGTAATAATTATAAAATTCTTGTATAATAATACAGTAGTAATGCGTAATAACACGTAAGATAATAATCATAAGTCGTAAGGTTTCTAGATTCTAATTATCCGTGTAATAGACGCGAATAAGAGTGTAACAAAACGTAATAATCGTTCTAATTTCTGTGTTTGCAATGATTATTAATTGCAAAATTGTCTCCTATAGGCTGCATGGTGGAATTTCGGTCACCTCTGAAACTGTCTAATACAACAATGACTGCTAAAGTACCTTCTAGTGATGCAATTACTTTATGCCAGCAACCTGAACCGAAATAAAATAACGTTTCGGTTTTCGGTTACGGCTCAATTTGTATTAAATTTCAGTTCCAATAAAAACGGAAAATAATGATAATAAATGTCATTATGAAATGCTACATGTGGCAACAACCATAAAATATGTTTCTTTCTATTCAATTAGCTAAACTTAAAAAAATACGATTAAGTATGCGTAAAATTTAATTACAGGTATACATAGAGCTTTTTAATATACAGAGTGGCTAGGAAAATCCCGGCCACTTTTCTTGCGGCGGTCAAGAGATGGCGCTTTAGTAAAGAAAAATTAAATTAAATTACTGGCAACAGCGCAGAATTCAAGACGTTTTAGTTATTAAATATGCCCCATATTAAATCACAACAACTAAAACGTCTTGGATTCTGCGTTGTTGCCAGTATTTTAATTTAATTTTTCTTTACTAAGGCGCCATCTCTTGACTGCCGCAAGAAAAGTGGCCGGGGTTTTCCTAGTCACGCTGTACATTCTAGAGAAATATTTTAAAATACTGAGTAAATAAGATTTTAAGCAGCCTGAATAAAACCCCAGAAAATTTTGATGGAATGAGTGGAAGTAGCCCACAGATCAATAAAAGAATTTTGCTGGAGAAAATTTTAATAAGTCACTCCACCATGTATAGATCATTTAGAGCTAATAGCTCGTGCCTGCCGGTACGCTCCAGCCACGGCCATTTCACTAAAAACATTCTAAACAGCATAACCGGTAGCATTCCAACATCTACACAAGAAAAAATTATAAAATCACATGTACACCACTAATAAGAAATTCAGCTTCATTACGTTTCAGTTGTCGAGTGACGTCACAGCGCTACCGAATGCATTATCGCATCGCCATGAGTTCCAACTAGAATGCTGAGGTACATTTTTGTCTGAAAAACAAAATTTCTTTGTATTATCGGATTCGTACCTTTTCACTCCACAAGGTTAACTAACTAAGTACTTCTGCAGACACCTTTAATTTACTATCTAGACTACTATTTTTATTTGTAAATAATTTACATATGATATTTCCCTCTTTTATTTCCATTTGGCATGACTCAAATTAGCACAAATTACTGTCGCTGATTCTGACACACTCACTCTACACAACTTCAAATTAAAGAACTTTTGGGATTTAATATGATTATGACCGACTATGCAGATTGCATTTCCATTGCTGGACAACATAAACCATTGTTTGGTTATAAACCCCTTAGCCAACCAAAACGAATACCCACGTAAAACGCAAAAATTGTAAAGTACTTATTGCTATTTGCTACAATAAATAATATACGTTCGACATTTATTGGAACAAAAAACTTTTGGTAAAGACCGAAAATAATTTAGATTACCAATACGAAAATTGTTAACTTCGGTTTAGGTTTCGATTACGATGCAGACAACTTTGCGGGTTTTACCGGTTTTCGGTTACGTTTGGGTGAACGTCTTTATGCTGCTTTATGCAGTATGTATGCGGCAAGAGTTAGTCCATTTTTCACAGTATTTAAGTGATGAGGTTTACTAGTTACGCATTCCCCTGTAGAGATTTGTTTCCCATATAACACCTGATATTATGTTAAGGTATGTACTTTTACCAGGGGCGTAACTACAGGTGGGCCTGTGTGGGCACAGGCCCACCTGGTATACTGTGCCCACCCTGGTGCTCACCTAATAATTACGAAAAAATGCAAATAAAATAGAAGACAAACAGTTAAATCATTTGAGCGTTATTAATATTGAAGAAAAAACAGCAAATCATTAGACAGAGACGTAATTATAACGGAGTTTAAAGCTGCTCAGAGAAGTAGAAGAATTTTGTTACATTAGGTTAGTTGGTAAGTAACTACTTTAAATTTCATATTTATGCGGGCCTACCCAATATGTTAAGTGCCCAGTTTTTGCCCACCCTACTATTTGACGCTGGTTGCGCTCGTCATTTTTCTACCCAGGTATATTAAATTTCAAATAGAAACGAGGCAAAAACGAACTCATGTTGAGAGTTATTAAAAATGTTATTTGGCTCGGCAGCAATAATTTTTGCATTACACCATGCTTTAATACAGCTGATACCATAATTTTAAAAAACCGGTGCAAAAAATTTTGCGAGGTTGAGGGTAAGATCCATTTTTAGCGTTTTTAGTTATGAACCAGCGACTTTTAGTCTGTGAACGTTTTAAAATATGCGAGGGAACATGCATTCCATAGGTTTCGTAATACGATTCAAAACGCTCGCTGTATAAAAACATAATGAATCTCACTGTCTTCAGTACAGTAGCTGGGATATACAACATTACAAACTTGGATATTTAAGAAATTATAGTAAAGAATGAGAGTGCAAATACTAAAAAGAGAAAAGTATCCCCTGTTGGTTATTATAACAAACGCAGGGTGACTTACGTAGTTTTAATCTGAGAAGTGTTATGAAAAATCTTCTAGCTGAAACCATGGACAAAGGCCCACGCCCCCATTTTTTGATAGCTTCTTTTAAAAGATTAATATCCGACGCGCGTCGCTTGGGTTACATAATTTCAGCTGCATCCGTATTCCTATCAATATGAGACAGGAGGCAGGGATCCGGATTTTGGATATAGACTAGCAGAACTAGCAGATTTTTTTAAACTTCATATCCTCCGCTGGGTCCGAAAACATATGAAGAAAGGAAAACCCTCGTAATAAAGCTCCACGAAAAAAATCCTATCATAGCCGCAGTGAAAATTCCTTTTAAAGAAAAATCGGGAGAAAGTCAAAAACACTTAGCACTTTTCCTCATTTCCATGGGAGTGCCTTAACAGGAATTTTCAAAATGTTTTTGGAACTATTAAATACGCATAAAAAATTTTCTTAGATATTTGCATATAATTCTAAAATTAAATTTGTCCTTATTCATATAAATCAATCAACAAGAAAAAAACACGTATCTTTTTTAAAGAAAGCTCTTTCTTAATCATACAGTGATCCACCAGCACCAAAATACACGTGCTTTGGTTTAAGGGATGCTTTTTTGTAGTTGTTCGGGAAATTGTTTACCGGGATTTTTTGTTTTTACTGGAGAATGCTGTTATCGGAGCTATTTCTCAGGCGATTTTAGTACAGGTGTTTTCTTCATCAATTTTTCTCCCGGCGAATTTGTTCTAGGACTTTGTTCAGGGACGCTTTCTCCCTAAACCGAAAATGGCCCCATAAGATTAAGCAAAGTTAGGCGCCACTGCTCAAATGTATTTTAAAGCAGTCGCGCACGACTTGTTCTGATGTTTATATTTTACAATATTTACGTAAGGACGTCGCTCGTCATTATGGTTCGTATTATTAAATATTAGTAGTATTGACTGCATAACCTAATGAAAGTAAACGCAAGTTGTAATCCTGAATTCGGCGCCGGCCGCGGTATAGAGCGAGCCCCACAGATGCTCCGCATGCCGGTCTGATTTGTAAATAAATGCGAGTTACGAGCAGACAGGCTCCCAATAACCCAAATATCTAATGTGAACCCGAATTTCCTTCTCTGCGGTGAAAACTGTAGCGGTCTACTGTACAAAGGAATTTGCGCCTTGTATAATGGATGCGTAAATATGTGGGTTCTGGTGAGGGAGGGGGGAACTCTCACCACTAAAATTTGAGACAGGCGGAAAAGATCCGGATTTAATATATAGATTGTGAATTCAGTATTAAATACCCATACTATATTTTCTAACAAATTAGAGACTTACGTGCCTGTATGGTATTTAGGTTTTTCGTTGTATATTAGTGATTGCATGGGAAAATGGAGGTTTGTAAAATGTTGATCTGTATTTCATACAAGAATACGTAGAATGGAAGAGTGTATGTTATGCCAAAAAAGCATATGACATTGACAGAATTACCTACTTAAATACTACCAGTACTAATGTACCACGAAATATGGTGTATATCAAGTAATTCTGTCTAATACAGCGTATTAATAATAACGTGTAATAAACGAAATAAATATATTAAGGCGTAATTCAAGTAATATACATATAACAATATCGCGCACTTATTAGGAATATTACCAAATTGTACAACATTTTCAGCAGTAAGCCGTAACCCCTTGGATGATCACAGATAGAATGGTATGGATTTAACGTTTTTTGCGAACTAATATTTTAATTATAAGATTAGTTGTTAGTGCTTAAACAGTACATTTTTAAAAATTATTTTCAGATATAATGAGAATCTAAAATAAATTCATTTTAAATTTATAAACTTTTCGTCTCCCATTCGAAAAGAGAAGAATGTAAATTTGTACAAGTTTAAACAGTTTAGTCAAACGAAATCGATGTACTAGCATCTTTTCTATATCATGAAGTCAACGACCTGTAAAAACATTTGATTTTTTTTCTGCGCTATGTTGAAAGTAAGCGAAAAAATGAGCAAAACAGGTAGCTAAAATTTTTCCATACTTTTTACGTTTGAAATACATCTAGTCATCTCTAGCCGGTACAAGCCCGTTGCAGACCCAAGGCGCTGGTTTCGTACGGGCGGCGCGCGTAAAAGATATGTAATGCGCTCACGAAAATGGTTATAACAACTTTATTTATATAGTTATCAAAAATATGCACAGAATGAAGCATTTTGTTTATTAGAGCTAATTGATAAGCGTAGTTAAAAATCACGTAAATGATATTAAAAAACAGTATGTTTTTTTTCTTAATTTTTAAAGTAGTTGAAAATTCTTGCCGAGTCTAATACAGTGTACTCCAAACAGTTTATTGAACCGATAAAAGTTTATAACGATCGGGATTTGCGTTTTTGAATAAAAAATTAATCAATTTCAACATTTTCAAAAATTCCTGGAGTGAATTCAAAGTGAAATTTGGGAGATTAGTAAAAAACAAATTTTCTAGTTCATTGCAAGCTCCATCAGCTCAGAAAGTTTTAAGCAAATGTTGTAGGCAGTTTTTGAAGAATAATTTCTTGACAATGTCCAAAATTTTGAGTGTATTTACAATTTTCAAATATCCAAAATTGTTTTTACATCACTTGATTGTACTTATAAGGGCTAAATAATGTGACAATTTGTATTAAATGGATATTTTGTTTTTGAATAGTCGGACATTTAAATTAAAATTTTCAAAAATTCGTAACGGCCTTCATTTTGAAGATACAGCATTTGGAAAAAAGCACCTGATTTGTCTTTAGATGCACTACAACGTTATATATTTAAAACTTCAAAATACTGTTTAAAAAATAAGCTATCCTACCAAAAAAACAGGTCTAATTTCCGTGTCCGCTTCCAATTAAAAAGAACTACCTGCAACTAAAAATCTTCCACACACCAAATCCCATAAAAATCAGTCAAGAGATTCCGAAGATATAGGGAAATCCACCCACAAACAGACATTTTTAAAAACCACTTTTTTGGGTTCCTTGGGCTCCAAAACGCGTATTTCCGTTAAAATATGAAATTCAAGCATAAAACCATAACTTCACTTACTTCATTAGAAGTATGGGAAAGTAAAAATAAAAAACTATGAATTTGTTTCCGTAGTTGTGGATATTAAGTTTTAAAAACGAAAATTGAAAATTCATACAATAATCACAGCCTTTACTTTTTCGCCAACTACATGTACCGGTTACCGAAAGTGTTGCCCTGCGTAGGTTGAATGCCTCATAGAGGCGGATATTTAACGTGTAAGTTTGTAAAATATGTACTCTATATAATATGAGTAGAGAGCGAACGAACATTACGGAATAATTAAACATGGCCCTTGAGAGTAGCTAGCTACCCTTCATTAATTTTTACTTTTCCATCAAAAACTTCAAATTGCAATATAAGCATAACAGAAAATAAGCCACGCACATGTGCTTCCTTGTTTTGGCAACAAAGCTTACCGAATCCTTCAAAACCCCCTGTAAAGCTGAAAATCGTTTAGTAAAATTGGGATGTTTTTTTTCGTGCGATGAAGTTCCTCCAGAACTATTCATTAAAAAAGCTTTTAGACAGTACAGAACAGCATTTATTATATTTTTATGGGGGACAACCAAACTACTCGAATTAATTGGCTCTTCGCAGCTCTTCTAATAAAATTTAGAAAAACATACCTTCGCACACTTACAAAAAAATCATAACATGCAGCAAACTTTTTTGATTAATAAGATTTGAAAGGCGGTCGTTCTATCAACCGAGATAACTTATTCGGAAAACAAAAGTTTTCAATACCAATCAAGTCTTCATTAATTTTGCTTTTGAATGTTTTCGAATTATAGCTTTTACTAATTCATAAAAGATTAGGGTTCTTTGATGTCATACATTAAATTTATTAATAAACTAATAATTGAGTCATTCAAGTGGATAATTATATCAGTTGGTTTCCATTTGCATGTAGAATTAGGTTCACATTAACGCACTCCCAGTTCAAGTGGTCTGTTCCGGCAGTCTTGTCACTACTTGTGAATCATTAACCCTAGAGTAAAATGGGTTTGTTCATTTGCAGTTCCCGCTAACGTCCCTTTATATTTTAGTTCAAACGGTTAAATTACATATGCATAATGACGTCAATTAAAATCATACTGTGAAGGCCACGTGCTTCCCATTTTATTCCGTATCACATTATCTCTGTTTTTTGCGTTTCGTGTATCTCCAAGGTCTATATGTTTAGACACTAAAAAAGTTACTCCTAATGTAGGAGAAAACTTGTGGTAACCCAAGTAAATGCATTATTGCAAAGAAAAAGTGTATCCGGCGGATGTCTATTGTTGTTTAACTCGGCTATCTTTAAAACAAAGTGCAAGGCTTTTTGTCCGGCTAATATAGAGCAAACCGAAACGTAATACCATAAGAAAACGGAGCTCGAACGTCAAAAGAGAAGAAAGTGATTAATATTTATTAAAGCAGCAGAAATGGAAATAAAATGTGCTTAACGTTACATAAAAATTCCTTCCAGAGATGTAGTGCCATTGAAGCGAAAGTCTATTGGTTTTTACCTTCCACGTTATACGAAGTATAGTCAGAAGAAGGTATTATTGTTAGGAGACACGCAAAATAGTATACTTATAATATCGTAGATATTAGCAAAAGATAAAAATTTCACTGAATTAACAGTTATTTCTAAACTTGTAAAAAGTTTAAATATTTTTAAGAATTCTATATTTATTGAAAATATTTCGATGCATCGATACCTACTAAGAAACGAATTTAATATAGATAAATACTTTTTCTTGCCAAATTTAATTACTAGAAAATTAATGAAAATATTAGGGAGTCTTGAAAATTACCCTTTGAGTTAGGCTAAACCAGGTAAATATTAATAACTAATTCAATCCGTGAGCTACGCCTCACCATCTGCAGCGTGCGAAGTTTAGTATGATAATGAGAGAGAAGAGAGATGATGTCATAAGAGGCAGCAAAGTACTTCAGAGTTTACTGTTTCGACTATCGGAGATTTAACAAAGGCTTTCGGGTAGCTGACCACTATAGTATAGTAAATCGGGAACTGTCTCAAGTTTACGCGACAACGGGCCCCTCACTACTAAAGCCAGGGCTTTACCTGCTGTTGTACTGAGATAACTTAAGTATATTTTGTCGACTGTGAGCACATGGCTAGGGGCAGACAAGTGATTTGCATCCGTCCTCATATGGAAAATAAAAATTGAAATGAAACGGATTTTTCAGAACATCAGAGAAAACTAAAAAAACTAAAACAGGGTTCCCACTAACTATCAAGAATTAGAATCCATAACTTTTCCAGGATATCCATGACCAAAAATCATATTTACCCATGACTTTCGACAAAAAAAAATCAATAAAATTAGAGAACACTTGAAACATTTTTTAATGAAAAAATACATACGTACAACACATACACCAAACAACAAATTAAAATAATGCTAATGAAAATTACCAAAAACTGAGGAACAACAATATTTTTAACATAGCGAAAAATTGTAATATTACTTTGTTACAAATTCGTCTTCAGCACTTCAATTTTTTTCTCAATATCTTTTACTTCTGTACTAAATGTTAAATCAATTTTTCTTTTCTTTTCTTGTAACACTTTTATTTCCGTTTGTATTTTTTTTTTGAGCACTGAGATTTTCCATATTTTTGTCTTGCTTATCTTTTTCTAATACTTGTTTGTATTTCCTACTACCTTGGTTGTAATATAGTAGAATAGTATCGCTTATTATATTTTGGGTTCGCCCACACTGTATTACATTATTGTAGATGATTATTTGAATAATATTTTTGTAACTTCCCAAATATCTTTATAATCATCATTATTTAACAGTCCAAAATAATAATCATCCAATCTTTGTTTATTATTCCTTAAGTACCAAAATCAATTAGTGAACATTCATTCTTCTGACGTTTTATTCTTTAATAATTTGTAAAAATTTAAATTCACATTTGGACCATCCATGGAGATTTGTACCAATTTTTTTAAAGAAATTTCAGAAATACCTACTAGAAAGTGTTTTAAAATATTTTCTGCAGTTGGTTTGCCATCTATAAATACAGATGTGAAATATCTTGTTTCAACTTGATTTTGATGCTCATTAAAAAACCGCACAACTACATCCATTTGACCCTTTTGTGCGATTTTATTCAACGGCTCGTCAAAGCAAATGACTAAATATAACTTTTTCTTTAAATCAGTATGTAAAGTTTCACTGAAGTAGGGAGCTAAAATGCACATTTGTCAAGTACTGGCAGTACTATATCTGCAAACTGAGGATTTGATTTAAAGTTGCATCCAGCCAGTCTGATTTAAAATAGGTTGGTTTAGCCATATCCGTTTAGCCTAAATCAAGAATAATTACACTTCGCCGCATTTTTGTATGTAATTATTGTACTTACTTTGCAAATTAATAAAATACTGTTCAACTAACAAACTGTAAACACCGAACTAAAATCAAAACATAACCTGCTAGCTACAACAAACCATGATTGGCCCGAATGTCTAATCAAACTGAAAGATTTCAAAAACACGCGCAGTGCGCCATTGCAAAAATAGTCACGTTTATGCGTTTTTTTAATCAATTCACAAGACAGTATAGGGCGGTCTCACTTGCACCCAATCATAAGCCATATTATGTTCCTTGGAATTTAAAAGGATAAGAAAAGTACCTCAATGATCTTTTAAAAACCTTTAGCAGCAAAAGTTTTAATAGCGGCAGTTTTAAAAACTCAACCGAAAATCTTTTAATTTTTTTAAAATTATGTTAACAATACTGCAAGAAAATCAGGTTTTTTACTGTAAAATAAGAGAAAAATCAAGACTTTTGCCAAATTTGGCATAAAATCCATGACTTCCAGGTTGAAATTTTAATTCCCTGACTTTTCCATGACTTCCAGGTTATCCAGCGTCAGTGGGAACCCTGTAAAAAGTCCAAAGGAACTAACAAGTTAGTTTAAAATAAAAAACAGGAAAAATTAAAGTTCCAACGTAAAAAACAATTTTTCAAGTTTAATGGAAGTTGGAAGGAAAAACTACAAACAAAACTTTCTTAAATGTACAATGATAATAATCGGAAGTACAGCTTTCGAACAACGAAAGTTTGGCCTTTTTTGTAGCTAACTTTGCCAGTAGAAATGCCAGTGGTAGATTTACATAACATACATTAAAATTAGATTAATAAAATTGAATTGTTTAACATTTTTTTATTTTTGACAATATTACCCTTTGTTATTTACGTTTACTACTGCTTGTTATCAAATTTGAAATTAAAAAAATCATGTTTGTGTAGTAACTCAAAAACAGAAACATAAAGCAGATAGAAAAATGTGTGTCTGTAGTATACAAAAAAATATCATTTGAAAATGTAAGCCTCTCCAAAACCTATGACAGTTTTTTTAAAAATATGTGCTATTTTCCTCTAAAACTATATTACCAATACTTTCAATTGACCAAAGTAGTTTAATGTTTAATAACTACTAAAGTTTACTTTTAATTAGACGCAAAGTATACGTCATACACAGTGTGTCCACGGTTGAAGTTCAAACGAGGGACAACTTTTCTATTTTTGATTTCTCAGAAAATGTTACTCTTTCAAAGAAATTTTCCTTCTTCCTAAAATATTTTTGCATATTCGGGAGTTTGAAAATAAGCAAAATATTGTTGAACGGATACAATTTTCTGAGAAATAAGAAATAAGTTTTTTCCCTCTTTTGATTCATGTTCGTGGACAGTATACACTCTATACATATATGAGTTAAGGTTTGCAATTTTTTTTAAGATTACTTTGCAACAATTCGTTATGTCTACAGTTTGTTGCAATTTAAATATCTAAATATGCCAACTGCCAATAGATTTTAAAGTAAATTACTACCAAACGTCTGGAAAATCAGCAAGTTTCCATGAACACTTTTTCACAATTTTGTTATCCTTTTTAAACTCAGCATTAACATCGATTTTTGCATTTGTAAGATGCTAAAAAAGATTTCAGTATTTACATATTTAAATAAAGGCGAAATTGCGAAAAAATGTCTTCATAATTAATTACCGCAAATACTTACAAGATTAATTACGGCGGAAGGTATAGCTACGGAAAGAGGACAAAGTGCGGTAATACCGTATTATTGTTTGGGTTCATAAAGTATTTTTATTAGTTAACTTTGTAACTAGACTTGGTATGATCCCATAAAACACCTACTTTACATGATTTAATATTGGTAGTAAATTCAGGAGTCTTATTTACCATGCTCCTACCTTAAGTGTTTCCTTGGCGTTTTCAAGAGAACAGTAAAAATCTTCAGAACCAATTTGTTGAATACATTTTAGAAATTTGTTTTTATAGATTTTTAAATAATTCACGCTGACATGTTACACTAATTTTATCTCCACGACCGATTTTAACCCACATTCTATGATATTCAAATACAATTATTTAAATAAAAATAACAGAAATTATGCAAGTTTAATTATATTCTACGTCACTAGGAAACGGCGACTTCCGTTTTGAAAATATTAAATTCCGTCCAATCAGCAAATTTTTGTTTGTGCAATTAAGCAACACCAATTTTAATTTTTAAATTTCATAAAGTCAGTTTTTTCTTTAGTATCGATAAGAGTGACCAAAAGCAAATAAACGCTTGCGAAGTTGGTTTTCAAGATCGAGCAACACCTTCCGGTCATAAACAGAATCCTAGATCGTGCACTATCTTCCGGTCACAGGCAAAACTACCTTTCTCATATGCTTTCTCCGAATGTCCGAAATATCTTTCAAGGCTCCTCCAAGAGTCAACCCAGCACCGAGAATGAAGCAGTGGCTACCCCATATCCCAGCGAAGCCCCACTGCTGCTTCAGCCCGTAGGAACCAGTACAAGCGGATGTCCTGGATTGCTTTCTACGCGGAACACAACCTGCCGAAACTCCAGCTCGATCTTATTTCTTTGTTCTTTATATTTGCTCTTTGTAATTCTGATTTTCTGTTTGTATTATTTGGTTGATGTAACGTTACAAATATAATCGCTCACCCCTCGTAGATACTATTCTTACCGGAGTCCTTTGGATATGCGTCTGCTATGGGGTTGGGGAATAACTTCTCTTATGTGGTTTAGTAATCAAGACTATTATTCAGAATTTATATCTTGCCTCTGCTCGGTGTGTCTGCTGTGGTGCTTGTTAAAGAATTTTTTAAATCTACGTTACCACATCAAAGCGAATACATATTAACCAAAGACCGTGTTCGCTGAAATGCGTGTGTCCGACATGGCGTGTTAATAACAAAATATGTGTTTTCTGCGAGTGTCTGATTTGGCGTGCAGTAACAAGAAAATGAATTTTTGTCATAGCACGCCACAGCGGACACCGGTGTCTAAACCATTATACTTGTCACTTTTTATCATTTCCAGGGGAGTTTCCCAACGGCGATTATAAACTTCTTTAGAACTAATAAATACGCACAAACGAAATGTTGTTAGACATTTGTATATATTTCCCAAATTAAATCCGCCCTTATTCATATAAATCGATCAACTAGAAAAAAAATTCGTATCTTTTTCAGGGAAAGCTCTTTTTAAATTATACAGTGATCTACTAGCAAGTAAATCAGGCGCTTTTCTTAAGGGAATGTTTCTTTGTTAGTTGTTTTCTGCGAAAAACTATTTTCTTCGAATTGTTCCGAAGAATGTCTTACTGGAGCATGTGTTTCCCGGACCCTTTTTAGACGATGTTTGCCAGCGGGTTTTTCATCAACGTTTTTCGCAGCGAATTTATTCTCAGACTTTATTCAGGGATGTTTTCACCGTAAACCTTAAGTACCCGTCATAATCATACGCTTTTTGTTTGTAGCATGTTATTAGCGTGACCGCATTTCCGAGAATTTCGTGCAGCCGTCGACGTAGCACCTCAGACTACGATAAACTGGGGACCCTGAGAAAATTTAACGTTCTTCTATTACAAAATATTGTGTAATGCCATAATAAATCTTAGATAATAAGCTTGATGTTCTTGTTTCCAGTAAAATGATTATTATATGAACGTCACCGCGCCTCCACAACTCTTCGCAAGCTTTTAAAATCAAGTGCTGCTTGTGCTTCAACCTTTTAAATAAACAGCCAAAAGCTGCATGCTTCATCCTGTTTGCGTTCGAAAAAGACAGCAACAGAGTCGTGGTCAAGAAGCACTGCTTTTTCTTCGAGTCTCTTTCAGCAATGAGATATCAACTAATTATGTTACAATACGGCAGCTGAATACTGCACACTATAGAATCCTGTTTTTATGGTATAATGTGGCGGGCTATTGCGCAAGGGAACTTGTGCTTTCTGTAATCAGCACCTAAATATGTGAGTTTTGGTGACGCGCGACTCCCACCACTAAAAGAAAAGTTAGAGGGGAGGGGTAAAGATTTAATATACAGATAGATATTCACAATTTCAAAAACTAAAATAGAACGTCATATAATATTTTAATACATTCCTAGTTATGTATTTTAAATTTTGCAAAAAACTAGTGTTTCTGTCTCTAACATTCATTGTAATTTGTGTACTCACAACAACTATTTTATTTAACATGTTAAATCAAGAATGTAAGGGAAGTTTATGACCATTTACAACCAGTTTGGTAATTAATAAAGTGGTCATCGCTATACTAATAAGGTAGTAATTTGTATTCCAACAAAGTTTGATTAGGTAAATCGAAGCCAAATTAATAAACACAAATAATTAAGTTACTGTGACGCTAATTATACAATTAATCATTATTTGTTGTGGACTTTTCACCTCTGAGAATGCGTGATTATCCAGGGTGGCCACTTAAAACTGCTTTTCTAATTCCCCGACTTTTCCCTGACTGATAAACCTCAGTTTTCCCTGACTCATTTTGATGGTACAAAAGCAAATTTCAACTGTTTTTTTTATAAAAATTGTAAACCAACATAAAAATTAGCAAACTAAACTCGAATTACTTTATAGCAAATGGAAATTTTTCAACAAGCAGAACAAAATACAACATCTAAACTTTAAGGAAAAACCAAATGAAATAAATATAAATTTTATAAACATATACCTAGGCAACAAAATTTTCGTTTTGCAAACAAAAATAAAAATATTAAAATAATTTCAGTTTACAGAATTTTCCCTGACTACTTCGTGAAATTCTCTGACTTTACGCTGAAATTTGTACAATTCCCTGATTTCCCTGACCAAAATAAAAAAATTCTAAATTTCCTGACTTTTCTCGGTTTTCCCTGCTTTCCAGAAAAGTGGCCACCCTGTTATCGATTTAATTGTTCATTACAGCTTTAAAAGATTGAAAAAGACCAGAAATAAGTTAGCGTACCTTTCCATTTCGTTCATGCAAAATTTAACAAGCTGGTAAGTTATTTCAACGTGCCTAGCAATTTCAATTTAATTACTACTCGAGTTAATGGAAGTGACCGTTAACAATTCCTAGCCGGTTTACGATAGCTAATACATTTGGGAGAAATTCTATAAGCTCTAATTTAGTTCGACGAACTGCTTAATCAAAGCAATATTAGAATAATAAAACTCGAGACTCACGGTCTTAAACTGAGATGACATGTTAATCGTTTCCTGCCACGGATTTATTGATTTGGAAACGAATTCATGTCGATGTTGACAGCGAAAATTTAAATCGCATTAGTTAAGCAGGGGCAGGAATACGGATAAATTAGCTAACACGCTTCTCAACTTAAAACTAGCTTTAGATCGTTATATCGAATTTCCACCTAAGTAAGCTATTAAAAAGAGTAAATGTTCTGAACATCATATAACGACCATTATCTCGAAAGCTTTCGCGACTTCCTTAAATCAGATCAACTGCAGCGGAAAAATGTCCAAGACTTACACTAAATTGTTCGTGAAGTTAGTAAAATCCCTCGGGATGATATATTTCTCGTTAAGCAATCTGGGCTGTTTTAAAATAAAGCTGCTTTCACGATACTTGCAATTTTTTCTCTCGCTCTGAAATATACAAAAGCTAATTTTACTACGAACGACGTGAGAAAAAAAGCTTGGAGATTTTTTAAGTGAGCGATATTTTAAAACTGGGGTTGCGGTGAATAAATCCATGCCATAAATCCTAAGCTAGTCTAAGCCATCTGCGATCGTACCGATATATCGGAAATATCACTCACACCTACGGGGATACAAAATGGGGCGAAGTAAATCTAGCTTGTTTATTTCGCAAAGGGTTTAAATCTGAATGTAATCAAATAGGGTAAGATTTAGTATGTGTATTTACTGGGGTTGCAGAATTTGTTGACTTCAAAGTAACATAGTTTCCATGATTAATACAAATTGAGCAGCTCTTAGCGCGACGAAAGATGTTTTTTATTTTACCAAGCTGAATTTCTACTACAAATATTGACTTTTTGCAAATAAAGCTAGACTTTCTTTTTTCAGAAAAAATCGGATGTAATAAAGCACGGACTCGCGACGAGACAAACAGCCGTAAGTCAAAAGGACAATACGAAGTGGGCGTCCTAGTTCGCTTGAAATACTTTTGTAATTATTTTCTCTTCAACCTTTTTAGGGTTTAATCAGAAAATTGGCAGAAACATAAAACCGTGGGGTTATTTGCCCTGCTCTGGTTAAATTCTCTTGTAAAGCCGGAGTTAGAGGCAGAAAAAAGAGACAAAAATTCAAGATAAAAAGAGATGTAAACCTTTAGCTAAAAAGCTGCGAAGATTTTATTATACTTTACAAAAAGTAATTAAAGTCATCAAACATGTATTGCGGTTTTATACTGGTACAAAAAAAAATACAAACAATGTCGCTATTCTAAGCGGAATACAATCACCTGTGATAGAAATTGCCTTCAACATAATAATCAAATTAAATTGTTGCGTTCGAGATTGAGCGTCAATGATGGAAGTATCACATTCTTATTTCATTCATTTAGAATTGTAGGTCAACTGGAAGGTTTATTCTTCGCTTTTATGTTTAGCAATAGTGCCGTTATTGGTTTGTGGGCTAGTACAGACTGTTTGTTCAAGTTGGACGAATATCAAAACTGAGGAATAAATTGGATATAAGATTAAAAGAAAACGTTATTGTTTGTAGACAGAGCGGTTCATTTCTTATATAGGTATCATGTTCAATTTATTGAAGTTTAAACATCACATAAAAATAAGTCTAACAGTTTATTTAAGCAGCAATATATTTCTTAAAAACAAAGTCGACTTTTTTGTCAAAACACTTTTTGAGTTGAAACTAAGCACATGAAAATTATTTTTCTACTATTCCTGATCAGAATAAGATAATCATTATCTTCTAGGATTTAATTCTGAACAAAATTACATAATTTGAAGAGCGGCAAATATTGAAGATACGCTAATTATAACATTGTTATGCAGCAGATAAAGTTAGAAAACGTGGACAGCATTGTTAATTTTTCTGCAAACAGTAGATGGATAAGAGAACCTACATTTCTCACACTTTCATAATATGACGGTTAGCCACAGGAAGCTGATGTTCAAAATATTGAAGACGATCTTCAAATGAAAGTTAATTTAGTAGCCAGTTGTCATTATTTTATGTGGATAATTGCCTACTCCAGATCCAAATAGATTTTCGAAATAAAACAGACTATTTAGAGCTACTGCCTGGAATTCAGCGTGGATCAGGCGCTCCTAGGTACTCGACGTGAGCCGCATGTGCCAGCTTTCGTTACACTTATAATGCACGTGCACGTTAAGACGGAGACGGGTATGGTATTGTAGAAACAGTGCAGTGCTGCAGACCACCGCGTCGGTATATTTGTTTAGAAAATAACTACTGTATCACGTTGTAAGTAAACCTATCATTTCTAGAACGATGTCCAAGTTTAAAGTTGCCATCGCAGAACGAAGCTAGGGAGGGAGCTTAAAATGCAGAAATTTTCAAACAATTCACTTGCAGCTTATAATCACAAGATTTAAGACTGCATTCGGACGATATTCACAAGCAGTTACGACATTGTATGTAACAAATTATTAAGTTCATTACATTATTATAAGGTATAAATAAATACAAGGTATATATCTTTGGAAGTTTATTTTTATATACTTTTGCTTGGTATATTACTTTCTAGTGTGTCAGTTTAAGTACCTGTTTATGAATAACTAATACCAAATAATGCCATTTTTACCTAGACGGAGTGTAACAAAAAAGTGACCGCTGCTTACAGAGCGCGTAGTCCTCATTACAGTGTTGAAAAAGTGTCTGGAAATGCTTTTTTTCGCTTAATAGTCATTTTTACCTTTTTCGGTATACGTAGTACAGCTATTTGAAGGTATTGTTACCGTCAAAATTTCGAAAGTTGATACTTTGACGGAAATGCATGTGATAGCATCAGACAACAGACATTTTTAAAATATTTTTTTCAACGTTTCTAAAATTCTCAAAATTTTTGAAAATTTCTTTAAAAACTTAATAATCTTCACAATTGTAAAAAATCTTCAAAATTTTTACAATGTATAAGAATTTCAAAACTTTGCATAGATTCCAGAAAATTTTAAAAATATTTTTCAAATGCTTGATTGTATGTATATTTTGCATTTGTTGTCTAATTGAATAATTTACTATAAAAGAGTTTAATAAATAGAATTACGTTAGTAATATGAAACGGGTGATGCCAAAACTGAAAACGGCCATTCGTCCAAAATGACGTAATTCCGGACTTTTTTCATCATTTTAATAAGTACTATAAGTTCTGTAAGTAGCGGCCACCTTTTTGTTACACCCTGTTTAATAATATATTAATGCATATAAATTTACTAAACAAGAATGAAAATTTCCATTTCAAAATTTATTTCTTTAATTTAGTCCAACAACCGACTCAAAACTTCAATTTTTTAAAATATTTACTAGCCCCTCCGCCATACATGCGGGCTCTTACAATTCCCTTGCCAGTGGGTCCTCCAAATACCTCAAACTGTTGGGTTTCAACATTCATCCGAAATTTTAGACCTAAAGTTTCAATTAAATATTCTGCATTATTTTATTCGTCCTTTATCAATTCAACTGCGATAGAAATTTTACTATTTAGAAGAAACCATGGAGTGTTTTCGGGCAGAATTAAAACTTCCTCAAATTAAGAAAGCCAGTAAACTTTATGAATTCACCTGCAAACTAGATAAGAACAAACAATTTGGTAAGACCACTTAATTAATTATGCCAATTGTAAGAAGTTTACCTATATGCAGTGCTTTTTTTGTGGGACTCTTCGCATTTGCGTACCCCAAAAAAGGGACAGCTTGCATAAAGAATCATGTCGATAATGTAGCCATTTATTACGACCAGCGATGGCCATAATCGAACGATTGCCATTCGAACGAATTTAATAATCGAAAGATTCATTCGGAGCTTTCTCTACGGTAAAAAAAACGTCTCCACTTGCTTTTAAAATGCTTCTCTCCTAATGAAGGTATTCCCCTTCTCATCGTCTTTCCTCGGACAGCTCGGCCAAACGGCGTAAACCTTCAGCTTTGAATAGTGTTTTTATTAATTTCATCGCCAATGAGTTATATTTCTATAAATCGCGAAAGTGAATACATTTTCGTTTTATAAATATAATGTTTTTCTTAATTAGACCAGAAACAAAAACAATATCCAATTTTTAATGATTATGTAAATAATCGATTTTCATTTTTTTTGTAAGTGTATCACTTGTTTTTATCAACAGTAAAACGACCCTGCGTTGAAATGACCACGAGAAACTGCTGTTTGCAATTCCTAATACTAGTAATATCCGAAAGTTCCAGTAAATACATTATCTCGTTCTGCTTGCGCGGCAAACATGCCACAGAGGCCGTCTTTATGCAATCGCATTCTGGAAATTCGGTCTTCATTTGTGTATTCGCATCATAATACCACGACTGGCAGTGCCATCGTATCATATATTTGCATTAGCCATTTGCAGTTGACTACTGTACGAGGTATGGCTTCAACGTCCATTTTCGAAATGGACACAACCATAAATTTTATAATCGTAAAATTATTCGAATGGTTTTCTATAACCTCTTGAGCTGTCTCGAAATACTTCGATAATCGTATGGTTCGATTATTTTCTTTCGTAATATTCCATCACTAATTACGACAGGTATGAACTACGTCGAACTTATAGAAGTCACAGTAAAATGTTTTTATGAAAAACGTCTTGGAATAATATTCACTTACATGGTCACTACAGCTTTAATAACAGGCCAAAATCTATCTTCAATGCCTGTATCCACACGTATATAGACAGCTAGTTGTGTGTTGACGAGATTTTTTTAATATAAATGTATTCTGATTGTAGCACCAATTTTAAAGAAGCTTATAGAAGCATTAAACAAATGCATGTAGAGTACAAAACATTAAATGACACTTCAATCCACCATTGATCCCGCATATAGGTAGAGCTTTGAAACGACTAATTCACTCAATATACAAGCATTTGACCGTTCTACCGGAAGAAAGATATTCACAGAAATAAATTTTGCGAACGATATTTACTGAATACGAAAATATAGTAAATAGTGGACCTCTACCCCATGTGCCAACAAATTCATAGGAACTAAAAGATATTTTAATGTCAAATCACATTATTGTTGGTCGGCTAGGTTTATTATTTAATTGCACTAGCACTAAAATGAAACTCAACTTCAAATTCCGCAGATGGAACAGTTCACCATAATGTGGGGATTTTATTTGGAAAAGTTGGCACAGATATTATGTAATAAGTTTGGAGAAAATCCACAAACTAGAAGAATAAATGTTGGCCCAGTTGAACCAAGAAATGATTGAGACAATAGCAAAGCCATCGCTGTTTCTTCAAGTAGCGTTGGTAGAATAAGAGTAGTAGACATCAAGACTGCCAAAGGTATACTTCTACGAAGTACCAAGAAACTATGTTTTTTGGAGTTGCATAAAGCAAAGTAATTGGCTATCCTGCCCAATTATTAGGAAGGAGAATATTAAAGAAATAATCAAATGATGATCCCCCATTGTTTTTAATAACAGTAATAAGGCAATTGTAGTTTTGCATTTCATTTTTATTTTCACAAGTAATATAACTAGTGGTCCCGATAAACTGGGAGTGCTCACGAGTGCTAGTTAAGACGATTATATCCTGCATACATGCATCAGCCAACAAAAATAGAACGGTTAACCCATCCCAACACCTATTTTTAGCGAGAAAATGTCACGTGACGCTATTTAAACCAATCATGCGTAAAAATGCCTAGTTACATTTTATCACAGCAGTAATAAAAACCAAAAATCCCATTGCCTTATTTACGTATGTTGCGTTGGTAACCACCTTACGATCGTAGCAACTACAACAAAATGACACTTAGTAAAATAATTTTGGTTAACTACAATGTTTTATTCATTATATTCCCTTACTAAATACTGCAATAAAATTCCGTCAACAAGGCTTTATTTCGTTGTTAAGTAGATTTGTTTACAACAGTTACATTGATTCAATTGATAAAATTTAGAAAAATTGTATTTGAATTATTCGAGAATTTGTCTTGCCAAATATAATTCGACCTCACATTTTTCTTTTGGTAAATTTTAGTTGTATATCACTTAACATTATTGCTTATTGGCAAACGTACTCGAACGACAAAGCATGCAAAATTCTCTCCTACTCCGTACTCGGGATTTTTATATGCATGCTTGTATTCTCGTGCGTTGCCAAGCAGCAATGTTTAGTGTATAGAACTAAAATTTTCCGAGAAAAATGTGAGGTGCTGTTATATTTTATATGACAATTCCACTCATGTATAATAATTCCCATTTGTGAGTACAAAAATCGTAGTTTGCTATCGGCTAAATAGGAAGGAACAGAAATGCAAATGGATAAAAAAATCGGATAAATTACGTTACCGTAGCAACGCTAGCATTTACTGTTCGTTTATCAAGCGTTGCGCGTCGCATCAGTTTGACAATTGTAAATGTCAAAAACAGAATTAAACAGCAAATAATATTCCAGTAAGTATGTCGAGATTTGGAAATATTTGCGAGGCAGAAATAGTAAGGGATGCATCAGTAAAGGAGCAAATGTCTACTGAACCAATTGTATATAATAATTGTATTTTTAACAATTGTTCTTTCTAAACATTATTCTTCTACTTATTGTTCTTTTAGTTTGTTAAATAAAGTTTAATTGAATTGAGTTTTCTATTCATGGACTTGTCTTACCAAATACCATGCGAGCTCAGATTTAGCAGGATATTTTTTACGGTGGTTTTCTCATGCTTACTTTCATATTATCACAAGGGGAAATATCAGAGGCAGAATTGCAACAAAAATCGAAGCATGAGATCGAGAAACGAGCTTACGAAATCGCCGAAAAAATGCAGGAGGATTTCTTAATTAATTTCAAAAATGGCCCTGAATGGACCGAGGTCAAAAATCGAAATCGAAAAAAGAAAAGGGAATCGCCGGAAGCGCTCAGAAATGTCAAACAAAAACTGATTACCGACTTTAATAAAAAAATATTAAACCCAATCAATAAATTTCAATTATTGGAAAAAGCCCCCGAGGAGGCTGCTGATAAAACTACTGAACCGTCTAAACCTAAACCTCCACCCATATTTTTGTCAGGAATAATCGAAATTGAAAAATTAACTGATATGCTAAACTCCATACAAGATTTAAAGGGAAAATATTCGTTAAAATTAATAAACAATGAAGATGTCAAACTAATGACCGAAGATGCAAACGCTTATAAAATAGCAGCACAAACTCTGCTAGAAAAGGACGTTAAACACCACACCTACCAACCTAGGGACAAAAGGAGCTTCCGTGTAGTCCTAAAAGGCTTGCACTATACAACCAATACAGAAGACATTAAAACTGAAATAACTAATAAAGGTCATAATGTAAGGAACCTCCACAACGCAAAAAGTAGCAGAAATAAGCAACCATTAAACATGTTTTTCCTAGATTTAGAGCCTGGTGAAAACAATAAGGAAATATATGATATTAAGCATCTGCAATACTACAAAATAACTGTAGAGCCAGTACGCCAAACAAGGCAGATCCCACAATGTAGTCGCTGCTTAAAATGGGGCCATACTAAAAATTTTTGTACGCGGCAGCAAAAATGCATCAAGTGTGCCGGACTACACAGTAGCAAAGCCTGCAATGTCAAGGAAAGGAAAGACCTTCGTTGCGCATCCTGCGGAGAAAACCATCCTGCGAACTACCGAGGCTGCAAGGTATTTAAAGATCTACAGCTAAGAAGATTCCCACCTCTAAGGCCAAAGATTCCACAAGACCAACCTCAAAACAAAACCCCAGCCCTTTCTAGAAAGGTCGCCGAAGGTGTATCATTTGCCACGGCTTTCCAGGGGAAAACGCAACAACCAGTAAAAACAACGATATAGCTACAAAGTCCCAGCAACCTGAGGACAGAATCTGCAGACTAGAGAAGCTCGTTGAGCAAATGGCCCAACGAATGGACACAATGTTGAACATTGTGTCTCAACTGCTCAATAAACTCAACTAATGGATCCACACCTCAAAATAGCTGTGTGGAATGCTAACGGCCTAGCCAACCATGGCCTTGAACTATCAGCTTTTATGAGGGATCATGATATTGATATCATGCTGATCTCGGAAACACATTACACAAACCGCAGCTATTTAAGGATCCAAAACTACAATGTTTATGACACCAAACACCCTGATGGGACGGCCCACGGTGGTAGTGCTATCATCATCAAAAGCAAAATTAAACACCATGAATCACCAAAGTTCCAAACAGAACAGATTCAAGCAACAAATATAGTACTTGAAGACAAACGCGGACCAATAACCATTTCTGCAGTCTATTGTCCCCCACGCCACGCAATAAAAGAAGACAAGTATACGGAGTTCTACGGCACCCTAGGAAATAGATTCCTCGCAGGAGGCGACTACAATGCAAAGCACTCCAGATGGGGATCTAGACTGACAACATCCAAAGGACGCGAGCTTGTTAAATGCATCGACAAAAATAACCTAAACGTCCTGTCCACGGGAAGGCCCACATACTGGCCGAGTGATATAAACAAAATACCAGACGTCATTGATTTTTGCGTCACAAAAGGCATACCACCCAACCATCTTCTAGCTGAGCAGAATCTCGACCTCTCCTCAGACCACTCTCCCATCCTTGTAACCTTAAGTACCAGAGTAATCAACAAACAAAAACCGGCATCTCTTACCAACAAGAGAACAGACTGGGAGCTATTTAAGAGTTTGATCGAAGAAAGGTTAAATATTAACACCTCGTTAAAAACTGCTGAAGAAATCGACACAGCTGTAGAGAACTTAACGACAACAATACAACAAGCGGCTTGGGACTCCACCCCAGAACTGAACCCCAACCATAAACAACAAAATTGCTCTCAGGCGGCTAAAGAAGCGATTTTGAAAAAAAGGAAGCTCAGAAAAACCTGGATGACAACCAGGGCTCCTCAAGATAAGGAAAGGCTCAATAGAGCTACTAGAGACCTTAAGGAATTGCTCAACAAGGAAAAAAATAAAGCAATCCAGGAATATCTGGAAGGCTTAACACCAACTGAGGCTACAGAGTACTCTCTGTGGAAGGCAACACTAAAACTCAAGAAAGCCCAGGATAATATCCCACCAATCAGGAAAAACGACAGGTCATGGGCAAGAACCGACAAAGAGAAGGCTAAGACATTCGCTGAACATCTGGCAAAAGTTTTCCAGCCCTTTCCATCAGAGATACTACAGGAGGAAGAAGACATTGTCACCTCATTCCTAGAGACACCATACCAAATGGCTCTCCCGATAAAAGCCATAAAAGCAAGTGAAGTGAAGGAAACAATAGAGAAAAACTTGAATCCAAAGAAGGCACCAGGCTTTGACCTAATAACAGGATATGTCATAAAACAATTGCCAAAGAAAGCTATACGAGCAGTAACGCATATCTTCAACGCCATACTCAGAATAGGCCACTTCCCGTCACAGTGGAAAGTTGGGCAAATAACGCTAATACACAAACCTGGAAAACCGGCAGAAGAAGTAACATCGTACAGGCCAATTAGTCTTTTGCCCATCATATCCAAACTTTTTGAAAAAATATTCCTAAAGAGGCTGAAGCTACAGCTTGACAAACTTAACATTATACCAGAGCACCAGTTCGGATTTCGTCAACAACATGCCACAATTGAACAGGTGCATAGGGTAGTTGAAATCCTGAGCAAGACATTTGAAAGCAAAAAATACTGTTCAGCCGCCTTCTTAGACATCTCTCAGGCTTTTGATATAGTATGGCATCAGGGGCTACTATATAAGTTAAAAACCAAGCTACCTGCTAATTTCTACCAGGTCCTACAATCCTACCTCACTGACAGATACTTCCTAGTGAAATACCAGGAAGAAACAACCGAAATATACCCAATACAATCAGGCGTCCCACAGGGCAGTGTCCTGGGACCAACCCTATACTTGATTTACACCGCAGACATACCAGTTACACGAAATACTGACACGGCCACGTATGCTGATGACACGGTCGTACTAGCAACAAGTGAAATACCTGCCTACGCCTCAGAAAAACTTCAAGCAGCCCTGGATAACCTCCAGGACTGGCTCAAGAAATGGCGAATTAAAGCCAATGAAACTAAATCCCAGCACGTCACATTTACCCTACGCAAGGAGACATGCCCCAGTGTTACCCTAAATGGACAGCAACTTCCCCAATCCGACAGTGCAAAATATCTTGGCATGCATCTGGACAGACGGCTAAATTGGAAAAAACACTTATTCGCCAAGCGCAAACAACTTGGAATAAAGTTCACTAAACTATACTGGTTAATTGGTAGAAAGTCAAAACTTTCCCTAACCAGCAAGCTCACCGTATATAATGCGATACTCAAACCTGTGTGGACGTACGGGATTCAGTTATGGGGCACCGCGAGTATTTCCAACATAGAAATCCTGCAGAGATTTCAGTCAAAAACCTTACGTACTATTACCGATGCCCCGTGGTTCGTGACAAACTATACCCTACATCAAGACTTAAACGTTCTCCCTGTGATACAAGAAGCTAAGTGCGCAAGTGCAAAATATCTTCTGCGACTCGAAGACCATCCCAACTCTCTTGCTGTCAGCCTGTTAGACAACAGCCAGAAGACATACCGCTTGAAGCGATATGACTCTCTAGACATAGTGAACAGATAAGACTATGATGATTTTAACCCTACTATTAAAACTAACCCTAGGTTTAATCCATTAGTTAGTCCTTTAATGTAAGCGTACTAACATCCTGCTCTCTTGTCATTGTAACAAAATTCGTTTATTGCCCCAGGGCAGCTTGCGAATATAGTAGGAGTTTAAAAAAAAAAAAAAAAAAAAACTTTCATATAAGTAATTTAACTCGATCTGTTCTGACAAAATCACTCGAGCTACGCTCTCGTTAAATTGCCAATGAGAGTAAGTATTCGAAAACAACCACAAAAAATATCCGGCTAAATCTGAGCTCTTGTGGTATTACCCCCGATAATAAGTGGTACTCGTAGTAGCACAAATGTTTCGCTGTATGAATGGGTTTTAAGGGAAACTATTTGGCTAGATGC
Source organism: Ctenicera cuprea (assembly GCA_958336395.1). NCBI lineage: Eukaryota > Metazoa > Arthropoda > Insecta > Coleoptera > Elateridae > Ctenicera > Ctenicera cuprea. Next base: position 25,272,993 of record OY284492.1, on the reverse strand, counting down.
TAGACGTTTGCAGGACTTGTATCCATAGTAACTAAAATACAAACTTTTATATGAGAAGCCATTTTCGTTTTGCTCCTAAATAAAATGTTTAACGTTTATATTACCATACTGATTGTGTCTTTTGGATTATACTCTACTAAATAGCACACGTGCATAAGAAATTATCGTAATTTTGCCTTCATTTGACAAACTCGGCCAGGTTGTGTAAAGAAAACACGACTTCGTTTGTCAAAATCAAGCAATATTACTATCGAAAATATCTTAAGCACCTGTGTTACTGCTACAGAAACTTCCACTAGTTCAGAGTTCACTATTAGCCCAAGTTAATCATCGGAAAATTGCGGTCATGTGTTATAATTGTAATTACTACACCAGACATAATTAATACGACATATTTTAATTGTTTTCGCAATTGCGGTGAATTTTATCGGAAATGATCGCCATATTTCGCGTGTTGTGTTGCAGCTACGATCCTAACTTGTTGCTCTTGTCATTGTGATTGTTAAATAAAATGTGTATGATATAGTCACCAGTAATATAACTAGTTATCCCCATTTTCCTATAAATTTGAATTGATTATCAGCGAGTGTGATTGCTTAAGAAGATAATTTAACGGGCGCAAAATGCGAGAGAAATTGTCTTAAGTTAACTAGCACCTAATATATTCTTAAGTCAAGAAAATGGCATGCGGAGAAGAAATCAATACCATATTTCACTAAAAGAATAAATGTTTTCATTATAAATGATCAAAAACGTAGGAAAAGAAATTTACCGAAACATTAAGGCGGAGTAACCGTAACTGTTCGAAACAAACATGACGTAATATCTGCGGTAGCACTATCGATATCGCAGCTCCAACCCGACAGCCAAGATGCCATGTAATACCGTTCTTAATAATCTCAGCAGCGCTCACATGACAAGTATTCGAGAGCGTTGGAACTGATGAATTATTAAAATGTAGCAAATTAGATTATAAACCGAAAATTCTCCATACCATTCCTATTGCAGTCTAGAAAATCTATTTGAACATGAAACCTGAAAATGCGATAAAGGTTGCCGTCAGATCTACTAATTTTAAAACTCTATGCCTCTATTCCACAAATAATAGTAACAGTAAATAAATATTAAGCTTTCGCTTTTTTATACAAATTTAAAAATATAAATTTGCGAATGCTAGTAGACTTAGTGTGGTTCCTCTCCAATTGGTCTTACCTTAATTTGTTATCAACTTCAACCCTCCACACTACATCAAAAGTACTGCAGAGATATTCTCTTAATCGCTCTACTATCGGTAGTGCCTAATTTAACACCAAGGTAGTGTTTAGACAAGTAAACCAGATTCATGTTACAATTTTTAATTGTTGGGAAACTTTCTTTTTATAAAGTGAAAACATTTTATTTACTGATTCGTTTTTTACTGTTTAGATTCTAAAAGCAATTATTGTAAAAATAATATTGACTCCATCCTCGGCAACTTTAAAGTTGAAACATAACAATTCCGACTACGTAACCGTTAACCGCATGCCACCCTTTAGCCTTCCATACATATCCGTTTTTATGTACACAGACCCTCAAAGTAAATTGTGAAGGTGGGAGGCATCCGCGTCAATTCCCCTCTCCCCCACCCACATTCTTCCTGTATGTTTCTTATATTATTCAGAATTTAATTATCGTAGCCTGCGTCTTACCTCCCTAAAATGATTTTCCAGTGTTTAATGTAGTAAAATTAATTTATAAAAATATTTGTGTATTATGAGAGGAGGGGGGGGGAAGAGAATTACTTAGAAAAATGGTGACACAATGTTTGAAGATTCCATACCAGGTGCTGATAGTCAATATTATTTGGATAGTACATTTCGAGCGGTGTCTCACTGGCAGCAATGGGTGTATACGTTTTTGGTAATACCTGCGAAATCACTTGGCAATCGCGGCAATAACTTGGCAATCACAGTAATAAAACGGAAATCAATGGCAATTATCAAAAAAATTGCGAACATCGAAAATGTTAAAATATGAGAAGTAGATTTTTGCCGGTACATAAAATTTCTAACTCATGTAAACGATCAGTATCTATGTTGCAGTATTATTTAACAGATAAGTTTTATACAGAGACCGAATAACCCGTGATCAACGAAGAGAATATGTTGGGAACAGAGTTGCAATGAACAGGACTAAATTACATTTGATAGTCATCAGAATAACCAACACGAGGGTAAATTTTAACCGCTTAGACAGATTTCACAACACCTTACTCTTTTATATTTTTACTTTACTATAGTTTTAGTTTTAGAATAGTGTTGAATCCTTGAAAGTTTTACACTTCGACATTTTGAAACAAAGGCATGTTTTGGACCTCCAGGAATTCAAAAAGTGGTTTTTAAAAACTGTTTGCTCGTGGATGGGTGGGTTGGTATGAGTGTATGCCTGTGCGCCTTGTAGCTTCCAAACGGATGCGCCGAATAATGCGGTATGGACTGCAGCGGTATATTAAAAATTCTTTAACGCCTTATTACTTAAACACACGGGTTGCTATATCCAAATAAACTTTAATTATTATAATAGCAGCTCAGCCCACGAAGAACACAATTCTATAACCCCAGAAAATTTTTGAAAGAATAGAAACTGCGTAGTTATAAATGATTAATTTTTCCTTAAAACTGCTTTTTCTTTTAATTTTGTAAGTTCGTAAGCTTTGGATAAGCTAAAATTTGGTTGGAATCCAAAACCGCTAGTTTTTGTGGCTCCTTCCATGAGTTCTTAAAAATTAAAAATTCATTCCCTTTTATTAAATAAACAACAGACAATAAAACATTTCTGGTTAAGTTTACTTTCTACAGTATTTGAGGATATCAATTTTCTGCTTCTCACCCAATTTTTGCTGACAAATGTTCTATTTGTTTCTGTATTTTTTATTCCCAAGAAATCTGTTTCCAAAAATACAAAAAACGGAAATGTTCTCACAAGAAAATTTTCTGTATCTAACTATAAATGTGAAATTTCCGTTAACCCCTTAACTCATGACCGGCTTATTTTTCATCTATCTGTGAAGCTTGTAAAAGATATTCCGTAGACCGAAGCATACAGCGTAACAACGCATGACTGAATTACACAAAACAAGCTGCGTTGAAATGAGACCGTCGCTGTTTATACCCAGTAATTGTAACAAAACGTTTATATTGTTACTTTTACATCGAAACTATTTGTAGTACTTATACCATCTTATGTGTCATGTAGTATGTATAACATGACTAGTATGCAGCTACGCTGTCGATATAGTTAGGAATGGTCTGATCTCGTAGTCACTCTTGGCGCATACAATATTGATAGAAAGACACATTTGAAAATATCGAAAATATAGTAAGTAACTAGTAATTGTTTCTTTTTTAAAATTACAACTTTCAATGTGGAATAAAATACCTTTTATTATTGTTCTTTTACTGAACGTATTTTTAACTATATCACGTCTCTGATTATTATTTGACTCGTAATAATATCAGACTTGGGAATACAGAAAATATTGCAAAAAGGGCAACTTCTACCGAATAAGGCAATAACAATTGAGAAGAGGTGGATTGTACAATACAATTTATAAATAATACACGGTTATGTTGTAATCAAACAATATTCTAGAATTGTTAGCTTTCTGTAATATTTATTTTAAAAGACATATCTACAAAAGAATTTTCGATTGTTACCTACTCGCGAGTGGATGAAAGTGCAATATGTTCATCGATCAAAAATAATGAGAAATTTGCACGATTGACGAACAAATCCCAAACTAGAACAATGAAAAAAGAAACTCTCTTCTTGTTTTTGATTCACGAAGCAAAGGTTTACACTACAAAAAAATAATAGAACTAACATTGTCAGCTGTTGTAGTAGTATATACAATATCGGGGAAGTAGCTAATTAACAATGCATTGAAACGCACGGTTATCCATCGCCAACAACGTCGCCAATCAAAGCAATCACGGCAATACGGCGTACAAAATGTTACCTACCGAGACAATTTTATTGGTGTATTCCAATATTTACGAATAGTCTTTTGCATGAAAACCAGACCCTCACGGACGTGTGAGGTCGGATATTTTATTAGCCAAATATCATGGCCCTAATTAGTTTAATTAATTTAATTAAATCCAAAACATGAAAAATTTGTGCCTGCTTGTGATACAAAGTGCATAATTCACATATCCGCGGAATCAATAGGGCTATATGTTTAAAATTTAACTTAAAAAAAGCCGCTTGTGTTTTAGTTTTAATATTCTTTAATTCAATTTTTAAGGGTATTTTTGTTCATCTTTACAGAATTAGGCTATTGATTTTACAGTCAGTCAGTCAGAGTTTTTCGGATTCTAGGTAATACTGCGTTTTTGAAACCCAACACCTTTAGGCGATAGAATGACGCAACCACTTGAAGTTGCCAATATCAAATTCCATCACAATAGGAACAGCTGTTCAGGATACATCAGGCAACAAGAAATCACGCCCAGCTATTCATATACACAGTTGTTCGGGTACCAAAACGTGTTGCTTGCTAAAGCTTCAAGTCGATTTTTCCACGAAAGTACTATTTACACAGTATGGCATAGTAGAAAATTGGCGAAGTTTGTTAGTTCATACAATTTTGATTGCTTCTTATTTTAGAGGTCCTTAAAATGGAGACTTGCGCCGAAAAGTAAAAGAAAACCGGAAAATTTTCTTCATCGAAATCGAAACGAAAACAAAATTCAACAATTTTCGTAGCAACCGAAATCCGTAATCCTAATTATGCTCGGGTATTTTGTTCCGGTAAGTATCCAACCTAGATTATTCATTGTAGCAATTAGCAATAAGTACGTTACAACCTTTGTAGTTCGCGTCCAGTCCATTTGGTTGGCCAACAAGTTTGCAGCAAAAGCAATGGTTTATGATGCCTAGCAATGAAATTGCGAAACTGCATAGTCATTAGGCCAAACCGTTCTTTAATGTGAACTTGTCTAGAGTGAGTGTGTCAGAATCAGCGCCAGTAATTTGTGCTAATTTTGCTTATATGCCAAATGAGAAGAAAAGAGTAAAACCTCATACATACATTTTACTTACAAATGAAATATTCTACATAGTAAATGAAAGGTGTCTTCTCTTTTTTTTTAAAGTAAGTTAACCTTAATGTGGAGTAAAACGGTGCAAACGCGATTGTACATAAAAGTTTCGTCTTTTAGACAGAAATTCGAGTTGCATTCATGGTGATGATGAGCTTGGTGGCATTATGACATCAGCCGGCAATTGAAATGTGATGAAGCTGCATTTCCCATTTACGGGGCACATTTGTTTTCATAATCTGTTTGTGGGTAGATGATTGGATGCTACCGGTTATGCTGTTTATAATGTTTTTAATAGAATGGCCGTGCTTGGAACGTACCAGCAGGCGCGAGCTATTAGCGCTAAACTAACATCATTTTTTTAAATTTTATTTTTCCAGCAAATCAAACTTTTTTACGTATGTGATCTATGGACTCCCTCCACCTATTCCATATAAATTTTCTGGGACGTGTATTTTAATTTTACGCGTACCATTGCATTATTTTTTAATTTAGCTGATTTAAAAGAAAAGATTTCTTTTGGGCACCTTGTCTTATATGATGGTTTACGCAAAAGTTCAATTAAAATATGAACTTTCAAAGAAACACGTAATCAAACAATAAATTTGAATTTTTTTGTTTTAAATTCAACGTATTCTTACATTTATACGACATTAATGAAATACCGGTAATAACCAGTAACCGTAATCGAAACCGAAATATGAAAAAGCATCTTACCAATTTGAACCGCAACCGAAAACAGAAATATTAATTTATTTCGGTTCACAACCCTGTTTTTAAAGCATGAAATAGGTCAGAAAAATTTAAACGTTTATTTATTTTCAGGGAATTAATACATTGATAAGTAAACGTTACTTAATTCTGCTAAATTTTATAAACGATAATACAATACTCTACGATATCAGTAATATTTCACGTGTTTGCAGAAGTGCAAGTCTAGGGAAAAGAAAAATACCTATTTTACATAATGAAATTTTAAATTAATGTAAATTAGGAGCTGTAAACTCGAGATGAAAATTCCATGAAGCAAAATATAATTTTAATATCGTATCTTATAAATTGAAGCGTTCCCTTCGAAGTCTCAACAATACATCTCGTACATGTAATGTAATCAAACTTACTTTTACTTCCGCCTCAGCTTGATAATAACATACCAGATTCAATATCTGAAAATATAAAGGCATGCACCGCAGGGTTCCTATCATTTCTGATCCGACATATTCAAAGGTATCGAGAAGGGTTGAGCAATGAATGAACTTGGGATTACAACAAACGAGTCTATGTGGGTGGGAAAAACAAGCTAGTAATATGTGGGAGAAGCGTAATTATAAAAGTTCCAATCGGGTTCACTAGACTGTAATTAATAACGATCAAGAACAGACTATCCGTGTTAGTTTATCTTAACAAGAGGCGGAAAAATTCTGTTTCCAGATACAGTTTTACTAGTACCGCTAGGATCATAAAACACTTAAAGGAGATAAACGTCAATTAATAATGTGCGAATAAAATACCCATAAAACAATTTAAGACACGTTCTTTTATTGAATTCGCAATTTCCTGCCAGGACAAAGTTGACTTTTAAATGTCAGTGTAATAAAATGAGCCGCAGGAAAACGAGAATTTCCAAATGAATGTTATACATGTCAAAACAAACCCTAACCATGCTAACTAAAGTTTCATCAGTTTGAGTCTCCCACAGCACTGTTCACGTAACTAATTAATGGTTTTAGGCGCTGCATCAATGGTTCTGCTTTTCATAGACAACTTAAGCACTAAGTCAAGCAAGACAAACAGCAGCGGAAGAGTCCTCGATCGATATAATCCAGGGAATGCCGTTATACCGGAGTTTCCAGAGGGATACATCTTTCAAAAACGAAACATACTCCCACGTTAATGTTGCGTTTTCTGACAAATTACTATAAGGAAGTGAATTAATGAATGAGTCGCTTTAGAAAATTGAAGAACCGGAAAAGCAAAGCAGAAAATGAAATACCGCAGTAAAGGGGAAATTTTAAACATAAAATGAAGAACCACTTCGAATTACGAGATTTATTGATAAATCGAGCAACAAAAACAAAGGATGCAATATTTCTGACGTAACAGTTATTTTATTCGACAGCACTGTTTCTTGACAGTTCTGATTTGCGAGGGGAGAATTTCTAAAAATACATTTGTGATTGAGAACTCAACATTTAGGCAGCTACTTCATAAATCGTGTAGGAGATAAACGCCCCTGATACTATTTCTGTATTACATTTCGATTATTATCAGTAGTAGAAATTATTTTTAGCTTTTCACACCTACAATTGACACACAACCGTTAACTTAAAAAAAACCAATAAGAGTAACCTTTAAACTTCGATAAAATATTAACTACGTACAACTTTGAGAGTTCGTGAGAAATTATATTCTGACAGAACGTGCATTTAATGAAGATAATAATTTTCTTCAACGAGACATTCGAATTATCTAACAGAGACAATTATAAACCCTTTAAGCTCGCAAAACCCGCAAAGTGCATAATTATAGCATAAATGACCACAACAATTGCCCAAACTGCTACATCAGCTTGAATAGAACATGGGACTAATTCCAGCTTAGACAATTAGTTTAATTGGTATATATAAAATAGAGACCATTTGGAGAACTCTCAATGCTAAGTAGTGCAGGTATTTATTTCTACATTTCCAGTAATTTCTGTGTATCTACCGGCAGGGCTGTCCAATACGGCCTGGAATATTCGTTATAGAACTGTCCAACTCGAACGTATTGACATTTTTTTGTCTTTACATGTTTAGTTATACATAACAGTCCAAAAGGCCACGGCCCACCGGGGAATTCCCGGTAGCCTGGTCCAGTAGCCAGTCCGACGCTGTCTAACGGCTTATTGTAGATACATCTTGCTTTATCAATTTAGATAAATTCAAAATAAACGAAGCATTTAGCATGAACTATTCCATACTTCAGAAACGTTTTATAATACTCGTATCTATGCCAAATTTTGACCAATTGCCGCAGTTGTCACCGCTTGGAATCGGAACGCTGAATACAACAATTTAGTTTGAAGCCCTTCACGAAAACGCTAGTAAAGGTCAGTGAAGACCAACAAACTAACTTATTAAAAATTTGAAAATTTTAGGTACTTGATAACTTCTACAGCTTCGAAAATACTATTCTTTTCAAAGCGTTAAACCCAAAACTTGCAAATACATGGGCAAAGCACTTCGACTGAACTTTCCCATACTTACATAAAATAATGCACTTATTATATACTTTTTTATTTAAGGGAATCCTGGAGTTGAGTCCTGCCCGCTTATCAAGGCTAAGCACACGTAGTGATATACACAGGTCTAACATCCTCCATCCGAAAAAGCCAACTTAACTAACGAGTCCGTCCCTGTTACTCCAAATTTATAAAAATCCGGCTACAGCCAGGCCCGAAGTCGAGTCGACCGGATAAGACTGCGATCTCTCCACTCCTAGACCTACCGCGACCGGCTTATTATGTTTTAAAACTATTTTGTTTCACTTACACATAGGAAATCTAGAACAGTGGCGCGCAACCTGCGGATCGTAGGAATATCTGGGGGAGGGGTTCGCCCGCACACCCAGAAAAAAACTTACAACTGGTAAGAAAAATATATAACAAAATCTACATCAAATTAAACCAACGATTTCAGCTCAGGATTCACATCAAAATAATTAGATGTTATTAATAATGGACTTACATAATTATGAAATCAATATACAGCCGGCTCTAGGGCGGAAGAAGTGGGGCATTTGCCCCGGGCGGCACTTTCAAGGGGCGACTATTAATTTATTACTGATGCGTTTTTAATAAAAAAAATAATAATTACTATCGACAATTCAGCTAAGCAAATAAACGTAAATATATTTGTTCAATTTTATAGCTATGGATATGCAATTGTGGCAAAATGCAATCAAATTACAAAACTTATCTTATTGAAAAGAAACTTAAAAAGGTTCAGCCGAGCTAGCCTGGCAAGATTCGGTTACAAAACAAAAGTTGCAATAAGAAATGGTCGTTGTAAATTAGGTATCGTAACTGGATTAGGTGTCAAAATATTTATATTACTTTGAGTTTGATCATTTCTCAAGTTTCGTTGAGAAACAACTCAAAATTATTTATCGTTATATTACAGAGATAGTAAAAAACGAACAATAACTAGAGACCTAATTATTTATATTTATCTAATTATTGCGCGCGTATTACAGTCTATACTTATTTGTCTACAATAAACAAAAAAATTAACAATATTTTAGTTTAAAATTAAGTAAGATAAACTTAAAATACCCCTAATATGTTTTCAATTTGCATAAAATCTGTTTGTGTAAAAAAGGTGGTCTGGGGGCGGCAATATATAGATCTGCCCACCAGCATTTGCTGCTCGAGCCGACCCTGTCAATATATTATACCGGCATATGTAATAAATGCGATTTAAGCCATTTTTATTTATTTTTTAATGGTCGCGTATGGCTGACATCTAAATTCGGGGCTGACGTGCAAAAAAGCTTGCCCGACACTGATCTAGAAGAATACAAAGCGCATAAGAAGCGTAAAATAAGGAAATAAAAACGACAGGTAGTGAATCTTCTTGGTATGTACTCGTTTAGATTCGGAAGGATCATAAGGACACAGGTGTACGTTTCGCCAGAAATAGTCATTACATTGTTTTTTAATTTTCGGAGATCCGATAAATTCGTAGCAAGGCAAACTAAGGTCCGTATAAAATTGTGAGTTAAGAAATGGGACAGGGAAAGGATGGCACCCAAAACAACGCTGCAGTTAAAAAATTAATTAAAAATCTTATTCTACTGTCATAATTTCCAAATATAATTATTCAAGGACAGTTTGAGGCTTAAAGAAGAAATGATTAGATCAAAACTTAGCCATGTCCTAGTTTTAACGACTAAAAAAATTGAAAATCCTTTTTAAATTTGACAGTTACAAAACATACATAACATTTTTTATTATTTCCCTGTAGTTGCTATTTTAGCAATGTTAAGTGGCGTCATTACCTAGTTATTTAATCACATTTTTATTATCTATACAGTGACACTGTGACAGTCAAAATAGGGATTTTGGTGCTTTAATAAAAATCATAACTTTGTGAACATTGGTGTCTCTACCTACGTTACCTTAAAATAAACAGAGACAGAAAAAGATATCAAATTTTATACTCATTGCCAACTCGTTTTTAGAAAATCGAGCGTTTCAGCAAAAATTTTCAAAAACTGTAGTGGCGTAAATTTTCAAGCTTAGGAACTAAAAAACGCATTCATTCCATTCCGTTTGTTTGATCTTCTATCAAGCAACAATAAGCAACGTCTCCAGTTTCGGAGTTTTTAAACAGTTATATCACGGGTGAATTGAAAAATAATTGGGTTAAAGTTCGAAAACTTGTTGAACGAGTTTGAGTAATTTAACCCGAGTATTCTTTAATTGACAAGTGGTATTGGTATATGATTGAATTATTAAAAATGTCAAATTATTCACATTTTTAAAACTATTAAATAAAACAAATACGTAATTTACTTAAACTGTATTGCGATAAAATTTTGCAAGTTAAAAATAATGAAATTATCGTAAAGTTAAACTATTCTATTGGCTGCTGAAACAGCAAATGTTACGTAGATGTATTAGGAGTGAAATCATAAAGCTTATTTTTCTTATTAACTTTTGATGTACCCCACACGCCGCGCCGTCCATTTCATGGCCAAGTTGCGAAGATTTGAATGAAGTTGATTTAAATCAAATGATTTATATATCATTGATTTAAATCAATTGGGTTTTGTGAGAGGCGTCATTTTCATGTTAAATTTTCCAATTGGTACAATAATGTGCATAATTTAGCAGAAAGTTTAAAATAGAATACAATTACATAAAAGTGTTAACATAGTTCATTTAAACTGCATAAAGTCAGTTTTACTTCCTCTTTTTTGTAAATTCTGTTCCGTCCAGGTTAATGCTAAGGGATATACCTATTGTATAGCCATTACGTGCTAATTCGGAGTAGGCAGGGTGGGGAAAGATCAGAGACTTGCGTATTATAATCTTTGTTAAAAAATAATTTAGAGATGATATATACGCCAGGTTGAACAGACCTCTTTTTTCGGTATTTGGTACGATCATAAATAAAAATTTGAAACGTTTAGTATACACGTTATTTGACGTGGATTATGACTTTCTAGAGCTTCCGATTTCAGCGGAAGTGACATCAACTTTCTTATTTTAAATATAACACCCTATATATTTTTCCATGTATGAATTCCGTATGATTCTGCATAAGATAGTGTTGTTTAACTAATTTTTGTTCTGTTAAACAACACTGTCATATGCATAATCTCATCCCTAATTCAAAAATGTATTATTATACAAAGTGTTTCATTTAAAATAAGAAAGTTGGTGTCACTTTCGGTGAAACCAGTAGCTGCAGGAATAGGGCCCCACGTACATCTTGAACGTTCCAAATTTTAATTGATAACGGAAAAAAAGGGGGTGAATCGATTCTCTGTTACACGCGGTATAGTACGTGAATATCAAACATTATGTTACCTACAGTAAAATTAAAATATTTAACAGAAAAGTTTTATTCTGCTGGCAATACGTTATTAATTTGCGCAAGTTCACCAGGGGTTTTAAATTGTTTTTTAATGTAAAAAAAGCATTTCAAATAAAAAATATATTTAAATTAAAAAATGAATTAATATATTTGTTGTCATTTTGAATATCACGATTTTACTGCACCCTGCTAATCGTTGCCACTTGCTTAAAAAAATAAAAACTTTTTTTTTTATTTCTTCAGTCCCAAAACATACCTTTTTATTAAAATTTCCAAAATAATTATTATTAAATCGATATGGGTAAAAGTATGAAAAAGTAAACATAAACAAAATCATCGGAAAATGACCCATTTCTAAAAACTCCGAAGGAGAATATTGCATAATAGGCAATGTAGTAACAATCTCAATAAGGTACAAATTGGTACTATATTGGCAACCATAATTAGAATCTGGCACATTAACTTTAAAACTCACAACACAGACAAGCAAAATATTTGTCAATACAAAATATATTTGATTACGATCAACTTTATGGTAATGCAAAGAATCTGTTAGTCTTTTTATATCAAAACTTGTACTTCAGTACAACTAAAGCTGTTTATTTTCGTTATCATCTGGGGAGAATCATGCACGCTTTCTCATACGCCTAAATATTTGTAAATAAACTAATATTTTTGCACAAAGACTACTAACAATATAATTACAACAGTTGCAGTTTCGATACTTTTTGCGTTTCAGACGTTCCCGAGGATTTTCTGGTCTGCCAGACACGTCCTTTACCATTACCAAGATTTCCGTTAACGATAGTAATGTGGAAACTATTAAATAATAAAGACTAACCTTCCTTCTACTTATACACATGATAACATCTGCATAATAAGGCGCTAATTTAAGCAAAACTTAGTTGGTTGCAGGAAGTTTTGACTCCAAACGTTAGTGTAAATAATCAACTCTCTTGAATAATCAGGATGTCTATTTGTTTACATAAAATTAACAAAATAATTTTTTTACGTACAAAAGCCTAATTTTGTACCTCGTTGTAAAAGGAAGTAATTGAACTAAAATGCGGATGAAACTTTAATGATGAGTATAACTTCAGAGTAAAAGGGTTAAAGCTTAGTTAGGGGAAGAAGAAAACGCAGCCAGGAGTGGTAATCTTGATAAGAACCCCAAAGTAAAAGAATATTAAGAGTGTTTTATAACTCAGCCGAAACTAATTTGGAGGTCTATAAATATGGAAATTTAGAAGTTTGAAATTGACCTACATTTTTACGGTAAATCATTACTTTTGTAGCGCACACATCGCATATTCATTTGCATTCAACGCCTGTTCAATGTTTAATTCCTAAAGCTTACACTTCATAAGAGCCGACAAGCTAAACAACGCAGTCGCTATTCAACCACCAGCAGGGATTAAATGTAAAAAAACTCCCCTTGAAATCCCAACAGTGAAATGCATTCAACCATTTTTCCAGACTAATTACACGATTCCTAGTTAGGAACTCATTCATATATGTAGAAGTATAATCACGCGACCGAAGCAATTAAAAGTTAGTCGAGATTTACGTCGTGGAATTCAGTGTTAGTTGTTGAAACAGTACTCAATAAGTGCTCATAATAATAAAGACACGGTCAATTGGACAAAGACAATTACAATGGTGGGTCATCAATCGCCCAAAGGTCGCTGCGTTATCAGCGCTATTGCATGACCCTTAGCCCTGAGGCTCTAACAACTGTATCACACAGCAGGACTGTGAGATAGGCAAGTGTGAGGCTGACATGTTGCCTAGTGCTTGAGATATTGCGGGGAGGATTTGCAACGACGTCTTGGGCTAAAACGGGATCACAGTTTTGACAGACATTTATCTTTCATTAAGGACCGTGGAATAAAGTGCTTGTCTGGCTATAACTTTACACTGAATTCGTTTCACTTCTATTAATTTGTCAGATTTAGAAAAGACAAAATGTAATTCCTAAAAATTAATGGAACAATTTCTTCAAGACTTTTTAACGAATATGGGAAACATAAGAAATTTGGTACAGCTTCCTGAACATCTCGAAATTCACACAATTTCTAGCAGAACGCTTGTTGTGTTTTGAAATCACAAGAATCGTTAGAAAACTTTTTAAAATAATTGCGATGCAACATTTGGACTTGAAGCCTAGTCTGTTTCACTGCCTCTTACAATTTTTTTAATATTTAAATTTTTTATCTTTGTCGTTTTACGGAGTATGTAGGAAAGTTATGTATTCGTCTTTAAAGATTTCGAGTTTATAACAACTTTCGCCGAAGTTTTATTGTTTTGGGTTTTATCGCCGATATATAAATTATGCCTACAAGAAAGGCACATTCATAGCAATCACTTTCCACCTAAACATTTTGACTAGCCAGCACATTTTAAGGCGTTGGGACCGATTAAGTGGGTGCTGTTAGCTGTCTGGTGTGGGTATACATGTTACAGTACAGACGCATTAACGCAGAATATGCCAATTAGGCACAAAAAATTGGTAATTACACTCGAATGAAACCGCAACCAAATGAGGATGGTCCGCCAAAAAATGGAGTGAGTGCTCTACTTCAATATAGACCGCTCGAAAAATTAGAAACGTATTCTACGCGTGTCGAATAGCCGATTTGCGCAAACGCGATCTCACTACCACCCCTCACTGCCACCCCGCCATCAAATTTTTGTTCAATTAAAAATCTACAAATTTACAGATGTCAACGAATAAATATTAGTTGCAGCTAGAAAAAAATTATAAAACAAAAAAAAATTATTTTCAAAAATGTCAAAACTTTTAAAAATGTCAAAATATGTAAAATTATTAAATATTATCAAAATTTATAGTAATATTAGTGAAATTTTGTGAATCATAATTTTTTTTTTAATATCTGAAAATTTTTAAATATTTTAAAAATTAAATAAATTGTGAGTTTTAAAATTTCTAAATATTTCAAAAACTGAATACTTATGAAAATGCTCCAATTGTTTTGCTTTTTTTAAGTTTTAAAATTTTCAAGAATTTTCTAAACTGAAATATTTTTTCAATTCAAAAAAGTTGTTAAAATTATTAAAAATTAAAAATTTTTGTAAGCTTATAAAACACATCCACTATAAAATATGTAATTTCTAAAATTTCTGAAACATTTAAAAACATTTTCTAAATTTTCATAAAATTGTCAAAATTGTAAAAAATTTCTAAAAATTTGCATATTATTCAAAATATTTTAAAAAGTTTCAAATACTTTTTTCTATTTTGGTTCTTTACTGACTACTTTATGAAACTCATTTGGGTTTCATAAAACAACTCCTTAAAGAATTCGAAATTTTATTTTGCTAGGTTGGTGAAAACCATGTGACAACAAAACCTTCACGCGTTATAAACATAACCTTCAAATTGTAAGTTCTAAAAATTAAGATTATTTAGCGTATTTTCCGCTACTTTGCGTAGCTCGGGTGGGGTGCAAGATAATTCTTCTTCCATCTTATCTTCAAATCTTAGGTATTTTAAAAATTAAATCACTTTCAAACACAGTTTGTCTCAATTTTAATTTGACAGTAGTTTGAATTGTTTGAAATTGTTTTAAATGTCACCAACAGCCACAAAACCAAAACAAAATACAAAAAATTTTCCTAATCGATTATATTTTTAAATTAAAATATAAAATAAGGTAATTTTTAACTTTTTTGGGACCAAAATAGAAAAAATAGTATAAAATACACGTTTCATAAGACATTTAAGCGCACTTGTCCATTAGAAAACTCGCCGCAAGTGGCTCGTTTTCTAACTTGGACGCGTGCTCTAAAATCATGTATTATGAAACTTGTTTTTTAATATACTATAATAAATGCGAGGAAGGTCTCGTGGCGGTTGCCCGACAGTTTTTTTTTATGTACAGATCAGCAACCTTTTTAAAATTTTATAAGCCACAATATATTCTAAACATGTGGGATGCAATTTAAGGGTAGATTTAGAGTCTGAAACCAATAATCAATTTCATACAGACACGGAAAAACTTCAATACTTACAGCCTCCTATAGATAGGACAATCCAATAAGTAATACCATACGGAGTTACAGTCTCTTGAAGATAGAACAATCTAATATGTATAAGCTCGAACTTATAAATAAAATCGAATATGTTTTTTCTACAACTTCTGTATTAGTTGCAGTGAAATTTTGAATTTCTGTATTGAGCAATACTTGTAGTCGTTTATCTTTTTATTTCTATTAAATTTTGTTTGAATAAATGCATCGGAGGTGTCTCATTTGGAGGATATCTCGTCATTGTTTTCCTACATATTGTAAATCTTTGAAGTTATTAAATATACAAAAATCCAAATATTTTGCAGATAATTCAATAATATGTGAAAATTCAAGTTGCCATGGAGGTCTGGATGTTTCCTATAAATGGTAAAATAGTTGGTACAAAGTTTCAGAATAAGTTCTACACATGAAATCAACAAAACGAGTTTCTATAAACACGGATCCGAAAACGCTTCCTTACCGAGTTACCGCCTCGAGGCAACAGGCAACTGTTCCCCTCTTCCGAAGGCTGTAACTTCGTAACAAAGCGAGTTTATAAGAACTCTTTATCATGATAATTCGGTTTTATAAAAACATATTCACACTATTCCGGAAAGTGCTCCCATATGTTATGAATCACTCTGTATAACAAGAATCAACAGAAATTTCTATTACAAACGAAGCGCTATGTCTATAAATAAAAAACAGCTTTCCCAAAAGCGCCCATATTTTGATTTTTACCTATTGCATGTAAAGTGTGATATCTATGAAAAAACAAGGATTTTACATTTTCCCATGTTTCGAATTGTAAGAGTAAATAACGAAACCCAAAGTTGGTATGAATGTAAGGTGGATCTGGACTATCTCGTATTTAAAAATAATAACGTTTGATATTTTCAACAACACGTTATATCATGAAGTTCTTGTACAAACAGTCGCTACTTTAAGAACAAACTAGCCCAATGGAACTTGGGTATAACGTTATTTAAAGTGGAAAAAAAAATATTTTTGGGAAAATATTCTTTGCGCTTGAAAACCCCACCGAAAAACATTCCACGATCAAAATAGAGGGGTGGAGAAAGACAACCCCTTCAAATATTGCTGCAACTAAAGATGTAAAATTAGTGATGGGAATAATCTAATGATTTTTATAATCAAATGATTCCCATTCGAAAGCATTTAATAATCGAATGATGCGTTGGGCAAAATCGTTCGGATGTTTCTATGCGGTAAAAAGTAGAAATTAAGCTCTCTCCGTTTGCTTCCCGAATGCTCCTATGAAGAAATTTTCGTTCTCATCGTACTTTCTCGGTCTGCTCAGCAAAATAAACGTAAACCTTCAGCTTTGAATATTATTTTTATTAATTCCATCATATTTCATCACTAATTCTGGCCTGTTTTTTTAGTAATATTTCTATAAACAGCGAAAGTGGATACATTTTTCTGTTTTATAAATCAATTATTTTTTAAATGAAACCAGGAACAAAAACAATATCGGATTATTATTTAATACATAAAAATTTATTTTCATTTTGTTTTGTGTCGTGAACCACTTGTTTTTATCAACGATAATACAGTATTATTTTAAATATTAATAAATTAGCATTTTCCTATTTTTTATTATTTATACTCTTTAGCGCATATTAAAATTTTGCTGCTGTGTTTGCTATTCCTAATAACTTGTAATTATGTGGTCAAAGTTAAAACATTCTTATCTCGTGCTTGCTCAGGAAACACGAAAGTAATCTTCATGCAATCGCATTCCAGAAATTTTGTCTCCATATGTGTATTCGCATCACAATACCACGATTGGTAGTATCAGCGTATCATGTGTGTGCATTGGGCATTTGCAGTTGCCTACTGTACCCGGTATTGCTTCAACGCGAAATGGACAAACCCAATAATTGAATGGGTCGATTATTATCATGCGAAATATCCCATGACCATGTAGAATCTTGTTCTATTATCATTGATGCGCAATCTAACTTGAGCAGAAGTGTCTGATCGTCCCCCGCTTATTAGAAAAAAAAGCCATTAATTTCAAAAATACATAGAAAGCGTAATAGATAAATTAGCGTAAAAACAAATTATGGCGTATTCCCAGCTCTATAACCTTGAAAATAAAAGAAAGAAAATTTTATTACCATTTTGAAGCAAAAGAATTCGGAAAAAAAGACGTTGGATTTGTCTTATTAATGGCAGATACCGTCTCAGCAGGTTTCCACAATTTAGTTTCCGTAAAAAGTGATAAAAAAACATGCCCAATTTCGGCAAGAATTTGATTTATTTTTAAAATTTAGTTTCCTGATAAATTTTTGATATACCCCCACATTTTAAAGCTCATCACTAATGTAGCAGCAATCGTATTTTGGTAACTTAGCGACTTGGTTGCTATTTATATTAAAAAAAACAGATTCGTCAAAATTATTTGTAAACGTGAAAACTTCATTAAAACTTTCTCCTCCAAAATAGCGTTTTATTTACAACTACGAACCCAAACATTACATTATTGGTGACCCCCCGACAAGATTTGAACACGCACCCCTCCCGACGTGATTTATTTTTCCCTCGACGTTGACTGAGATTTTCAAGCAGAATTCAGAATTTCAAAACCTCCACAAACCGCACATTCAGCTGCTACATCGCCACAGACCTTCGGATCTTCAAGACTTCATTGAATTACAAGATAAGTAACGTTTATTAAATATGGCTTTAAACCGTGTTTGTATTGACTTTCCCGAATTTAACATTCATGACGTCGATTTGTTTTTTGTGCTACTAGATAAATTTTTCCAAGTTAATGCTATTGCAGATTCTGCAGCAAAATTTGATATATTAACTTTGAAGCTTCCCCATAAGTATTAAGTAATATACGACGATTAGTCTTAAACAGACCTCAACGAGCCCCATATGAAGCTTTAAAAGCTGAACTAATTCGTTTGTATGACAAACCACGGAATATTAAGATAATGTCACTTTTGACAGGTCTCAAGTTTGAAACTTCATGTAACGCACTTTTACAAGAAATTCTTAAACTTTCCCATGGTTTACAACTACCAGACGAGTTCCTTAAGAACCTACTATTTTCAAAATTACCTGATAATTTAAAAATACCCGCTGCTTTACTTGAAACAGATTTGGAACTTCACGAATATTCAAATAAGATCGATGAATTATTATCTGTTGTGCCGAACAATATTCCTTGTGCATCTGAGAATGATAGGTTTGATCGTCTATCTAAGGAAATCGCCAACATTAAAAATGAACTTCAAAACTCGCAATTAAAGTTTAGATCAAATTTTCAAAATAACTCTTTTGCACCATCACGATTACAAACACGTAATTTTAATCAACGTCAGTATTACAATCAAAATACACAACCTACTTCTACTCAGCAACTTAATTTTCCCAATAATAACACGCACAATTACCAAAATTTTCCAAATTTGTGTTATTACCATGAAAGATTCGGTAATAGAGCCGTTAGATGTGCCGGTCCCCCATGTTCTTATAAAAAAAACTAAATTCGGCCTTGCTAAACATCACCCAGTTGGCAAAATTTGGCTTTTCAAGGGTGCAATTTAATTTTTATTAAAGATGTATTTTCAAACATAAGTTTTTTAGTGGACAGCGGTTCAAACTACAGCTTGTTACCAAATGCTTCCTTTCACAACCACACAACATACAATCCTGCCTCTTTGATTTCTTTATTGGCAGCGAACCAAACACAAATACAAACTTATGGTTCTAAAACACTAGCTTTAAAATTTGATTTTTCAAATCAACCAATTACTTGGAACTTTATTTTGGCGGATATTGCATTTCCAATTTTGGGGCTAGATTTTTTACAATATCATAATTTAATGATAGACTGTGCTGTGGGAAGAGTGGTTGGGCGAATCCGTTCTTCCACAGACTGATAGTAATTCACCTGTTCAACAAACAAACCCTCCTACTTCATACAAGTCACAAACAATTATAAAACATTTAAACGAATCATCTCAACATTTAAACAACTCTTCTCAACTTACAAACAAATCACAACCATCACTCCAACCAACTTCATCACAATCAAACATCCAACCAACCTCTCAATCATCTCTCTCAAACACATCACAACTAATCACACATCCTAATCAACTTTCCAATCTTCTTTCTTCTGAACTTAACGACTACCAATCGCCTTCTACGGTAGAAGCAGATGTTAATGCTCAAAAAATTTCTTCTAATTCGCTCTCTTTACAATCTTTATCACCTGAACACACTCTTTACTCTAATCTTCTTCAACAATTTCCTGCTTTAACAGCTGAATTCGACGTTAACACCCCTATTAAACATAATGTAGTGCATCGAATTAAAACTAACGGTCCGCCAATTAGTGCAAAGTGTCGAAGACTTAATCCAACACAATTACTGTTTTTAGAAAAACATCTGCATGAACTGTTATGTGCTGGAATCATCGAGCAGGCAGACAGTCCTTGGAGGAGCCCAATACATATGGTATTAAAACCTGATGGCAGCTATCGTGTCTGTGGCGATTACAGGCAGTTGAATGCGGTCACAGTTCCGGATACCTATCCAATTCCCTTCATGCAAGACTTTACTCACAAAATATATGGATCTACGATATTTACTAAATTGGATTTAAAGCAAGCATACTTCCAAATTCCTTTGCATCCAGATGATATGGACAAAACCACAATTACCACGCCTCTTGGTGCATATCGTTACAAAATACTTAATTTTGGCTTAAGAAACGCTCCTGCTTCCTGGTCCAGATTCGTCCAGAAGATTCTTACAGGGATGTATTACATTTATTTTTACCTCGACGATATATTAATTTTTAACCGCGTCAGAACATTTGCGTCATGTAAAAATGGTTTTTGAACGTTTGGCTAGATACGGACTTTTGTTGAACGTTGATAAATGTGTTTTTGGGGTTAGTCAATTAGATTATTTGGGGCACAATGTTTAATGTAAATGCATTCTGCCACAAGACTCAACTTTTTGTTTATGCACATTTTTTCCCTTTTTGTTCTGTTTTTTTTTAGTGAACTGGACTTTTTCTGCGCTACTCTTGGAATCTCAAGAATTGGACACACACCTAGAAGAACTAGAAGCAACTTCAAGCTAATTAAATTCTATTTTCTATGATATTCAATTAGTTACGTTACTTGTATTGTTTTTAAAAAGATCAGAAGTCTTTGTAGCTAAGATAGCATGCGCTTCACGTTTGCTGCGTAGTTTTTTTCTTCTGCAAAGTTGGGGGGGGGGGGGGGTACTAATGTAGCAGCAATCGTATTTTGGTAACTTAGCGACTTGGTTGCTATTTATATTTAAAAAAAACAGATTCGTCAAAATTATTTGTAAACGTGAAAACTTCATTAATACTTTCTACTTCAAAATAGCGTTTTATTTACAACTACGAACCCAAACATTACACTACAATCAACATAACCCGTTTAAACGAACGAACGTCCCCACAGACAAACATTTTTGAAACCACTTTAATTCCTATGTGTTCTTAGAGTTCCACAACATGTATTTTCGCCAAGAAATTTTTAAAAAATTAATACTTATACTATACTGAAAGTATGTGAGAGTGAAAAAACAAGTAATGTGTGATAAGTAAGTAAAATGCAAAACAGTAAAACATATTCAAGTTTAAAAGCTTTCTCGAAGGGTCACATATATCAGCTCACACATAAACTGCATAAAACTTAAAACATAAAACGCTTAGCTTATTAGAAAATCCCAACTTCGGGTGCATTTAGACAATGCTCCAGTTTACATACAGCAGCTGCAATTATGCATAGCGTATATCTAGAAGACTCGCGAATTGACCTGTTAGAGTGTCGCAAACTTTGTGCTTCCCAAAAAAGAAGGTGAACAATAGGTCTAACGGGGTTAACGATCTCAAACCGCCCACTTTTACATGAACAATGGGGTGGAGATTTCAAGACGCAGTTTGAAAGTATAAAAAGTTCCTAAGTATCGTAAAGCTATTTGGAAGAAGTAATAGTACTCGCAAAAGATGGGTTTGTAACCGTTTTACTATCTTTTATTGGAAGACTTGCATGAATGGCCCTCAAAAATTCAGTAAACATGTAAACTGCACAAAGAGCTGGCATTCCTATTTTCCTACCCAATTAACTTAGTTTAAAATATTTTTTTTTCTTGTTTCTAATAACATCACCATTTAAAAGAGAACTGTTTAGTGGAAGGAAAAGAAGATACTTTGGCAATTTGTACTTTCCCAAATTTGCAGTAAAGGTATCAGTATCGATTTCATGATAATTTTAGGATTCGGTAGTTTAACCAAAAACCACGTGCTGGGCCTTAAAGAAATCATAAAAGTGTTTTTAGCGAATGTTTGCCTGTGCGATCGTTAGTTTATTCGTTTCGCATATTTTTCAAATCAGTGGACTGATTTAATAAAAATTAAAGTCATATAGAACATAAATCGAGTAGAAACAAATCTAGGAATTCCCCCCTCTCCTCTTATAATTTTAAAGCAAATGAAAAGTATTTTATGTACCTATAATCAATAAATGAAATTAAACTTGTGAATGATTAATCCAACACTGTTCAACGGAAAATGACAATTTTATGTTATTAAATAGCACTCTGTACATTTTTAACACGTGGAAAAACAGAAGGTGTGCTTATTGTCGGTTACACCCGGTATATACAAACCCTTGATTATATATACTTTATATAATCAAGGCATAAACTTAAAATACTCGAAACTGGGAGTTAGTTCTGCTTTTGTGAAGTTTTAAAAATGTCTGAAATTTTTTAAATATTTGAGTATTAAAAATTTTTTATTTTGAAAATTTTGGAAAATTTTGAAAATTATGAACGTATTAAAATTTTTGAAAAAATTGAAAATTATGAAGTTAAGCATAGCTTTGCCTGGTTAGTACATGGATGGGTGTCCGAAAAGCCGAGTCAACGCAGTACTTCGTGCTCTCGGAATGGCACGCAAATAGGTGGTCCCGGAAGTCGCATTAACAACGCGGCAGTCGTTAGAGGGGTTGGAAGTCCCCTCAAAATACAGTGATACGAAAAAACGGCTGATAAGAGTTTAGTATAAGCGGATGGAGCGTGATGGTTTAAAAGTCGAAAGACTCTATCACCTCCTGGAACATAGCGATAAAACCAATCTCTAGTCATGTGCCCGACGCCCCGAGGGCATAAGGGATAGCTAAAGAATAAGACAAAGAAAATTATGAAAATTTTTAATGTTTTGGGACATGTTGAAAATTTCTAATATGAATAAAAATTAAGGGGAATTTTTTCTATTTTGATAATTTGTTGTTTTTAGTATTCGTTAATTGTAAACAATATTTATTGGTTGAATTCTATAATCGATTTATTTATTTGCTTATAGTTTTTATTTTGGCGTTTATCCATCTTAACTGTTCGGGTGAACGACCAAAAGGAAACCTCCCATAAGTTCTTTCTCAATGAAAAATTGTTCCTAATGTCATTTAACACGCGCATACTTCGTACCAATTTTGATGCCAAAATTTATACATTCTTTAAATATAGAAAATTCGTTGGGGAGGTAGGAAGATCGGACAGCTCTCCCCCTCCTTCCACCGCTAATTTTTTTTAGCAGTCGAGTGGTTTTATGATATTTGTGTTTTAGTTACAATCAATGAAATCTCAAAATCGATTTTTAATTTGGCGTCTACTCAATTAATCTGTTCAGGCAAACGACCAAAAAGAAACATCCCGGTGGTGCTTTCCCAATGGAAAGTTGTACCTATTGTCATTTAACATGCTCATACCGATTTTAAAGTTGAAATTCGTAAATTAATTTAAAAAAAAACGATGGTGGGGGCAGTGGGGGAAGGGGGGGAGGCTGATATGGAAGCCACGTTTCCGCAGATCGGCCATTCGACATGTGTAGAATACTAATCTAAAGTTCTTTACCGAGCGCATCTATATGAGCCCCCCTCCATTTTTAATGCAGTCGTTCGGTTTTATGAATTTTGAGTTTTCTAGTTGCAAACAATGTTTATTCATTAAATTCTCAAAATTGTATTTTTCACGCCCTAAACACCTTTGAGTGTTGTTTGGCGATTACTTAATTAAACTATTCAGGTACACGACCAATAGTAAACTTTTCAGTGGTGTTTTCTCACCGGAGAGTTGTTCCTATTGCCATTTAACTTGCTCATACCTCGCTTGAAGCCGAAAATCGTAAAATTTGGAAAAAAACAACAAATTGATACTAGACGGGGAGAAATTACGTTTGCGTGCATGGGCTATTCAACATGCGGAGAATGCGAATCAAAGATTTTTTTCTAGCGCGTATATGATTAAGTAAAGCACCCCTTCCCTCCGCGCTTTTTATTGACGGACCAACCTCATTTTCTTGCGGTTTCATCCCAATGAAATTACTAATCTTTGGGCTAAATTTGGGTTTTCTGCGGTAAGGCGTCTGGACTGTAAAGTGTATACAGACACACACACACGCAACAGCATCCGCTTTATGTATCTCCCAAAACCCTAAAACCTGCTTATTAGTCAAAATGTTTAGGTTAAAAATGTTCGCCATAAAAGTATCTTTCTTTTAGGCACAACTCGTATATCAGCCAGTAAGCTCAAAACGAAAAAAACTTCGCGAATAATCGCATTTGCTCCAAATCCCACATAACGATCACAATACCTTCCTCTATAGCTGTACTTTGTATAGCGAAGGAAGGTAAAAAGGTAGTAAATCTTGTTATGGATAGCACAAATATATTAAAATGAATAATAAAACCTCTGCCTCTGATGTAAGCCTGCGGCGTGAATATGGTACAAAGATTTTATCTAAACTAACGTCAAAGTTACAGCTAATTAGGTAAAGTTTACTCAGAGACCAGTATGTATTGCAACAAAGTTTTTCCTTTGGATGGTAATAGATCTAGTACTTGCACTAAACAAAAAGAATTCATTTATCTTTGTATTTCAACTCTAGTTTTTAAAAACAAATGTTACTAGCATGATCCGTTACTTTGTCGTTTTTTCTATAACAGAACATAATCAGTAATTAATTAATCACCCATAACAAATTTCGTAGCAAAATGCCCGCGTTCCTTAACGAATCTTTCCACGCTACACTTTTTCGAACATCATTAATTTATATCAATTTAGATATAAAAATGCCGCTCAATTAATACTAAAAACAGCTCCCAATTAACCTAAAAAATAAAACCCTCGGGCATATAGTCTAGTCAAAACAATTTGACATACTCAATTAAACCAGAATGCAAAAAGAAGTAATAAAATGAGCTAGTAAAATTAGTAATTGGTTGCTAAAAATAAATTTAACGTTTAACAACTACATAATTTTGAATGAAAACTTACATTTTCCTATTTCATGCTGTTTTCTCATTGTTAAACCCGTAATGCAAAACGCAGTTCCGCAGTTTACGATGATAAACTTCGGTAGTAACCTTCCCAGCTTCAAGAAAAGTTAATTTACAAAAAAAGCTTTTCAGGCATTTTTAATTTAATAAGATGACTCTGATTGTTAATTAATAATCTGCGTTGTTCATTAATACAAAAGAAATTACGACAAGGTCTTTGAAACGGCCGGGGTGAAAATCAAATTATTTTAAGTGCTCTCTTTCGTTTTCGACGATAATTCCCTCTCATCAAAAGCTACAAAACAGCAATCTAAATGCGACACAAGAAAGCATCTGGATGTGAAAATGCAAACATTAAGCGGAAAATGTTCATGGAGAAAGTCATGGACAAGCATAAATCTGAATCTGGCAAATACGTGCTGTTTGTAGTCCTCGGAACAAGATACAAACTGGAGAAAATGGGAACCTAGTAAAATATTGATTTTCAAGGATTCTAAAGGGCAAAGTTCCTTATCCTTATACTTTTGCAGGTTCACGATCGCGAAAGCGGTGCCACTCAAGGTCAATGGACTAACACTGAGATACATGCAAAATTACGTTGGGTGCTTCTTGATTACATTATTTAGAAGGGAACTCTGAATAGGGACGCTGATGACAATGTGAAAAGGTCAATGAAGCATGGAGCTGCAGCTTGATTAAAGAGGTAATTTGGAAAAATAACGTGGCTCGAGGGCGGCTTAAAAAGGAAAAAATGAACGAAGCTTAATTTTTGAAATCGTCTGCAACAAGATACGCGAGGTATAAAAACAAGAAATGGTGGAGTCGCCCACGGACTGACTCCCGAGAATTTCACTTGCGTCATTAATTATTACACCAAGCCTGGTTCAACAGTGTAGTAGGTTAAAGCTCTGTTATAAAATTAATGGGTTGTTCAATATTCTCTTTCTGTGTAACTTACCCGATATGAAATTCGCATTTAATTAATACTAAACGCTCCTGTGATTAATCTATGTTACAGTAATATAATTGTGTTTGAGGTGTCTTGAATAGCTAATAATTATATTTACAAATCTGATGCGATTATAAAACAACAAAGCTCTACATAACGCAGCCAACCGTGAAACCTCCAATTCAAGTTTTCAAACACACAATTTCGACTGTTGGTTAAACCCCATACCAAAGTTTAATGAAATCCATGAGTTTCCTGGATTCCTGGTGTTCTAGTAGGTTTCTCTAATACCCGGAATACATAGAATATTTTACAAGTTAACGTTCAAAAAGCTGCGTAAAAAGATAACAGTAAGCAATAATTTGAAAAGTAAGGGCGAAATAAAAAAATTATTAAAAAAACCAAACCTGCCTCGTATTTTCAGATTTTGCTTCGTTAATTATACTATTATTATACAGGGTGACCTGGGAAAGATTGCCTAAATTCACACAGTGGATTTCTGACCTATAAATAAGATGAAAGGTCCGAATAAACATAGGTTCAAAGATATATACTGAAAAAATGACCCAGCATTGAATAATCTACTAATGCTTGCGATCACGCTTATCAAAGGTGTATCTATGTTTCACACTAGTTTTCGTATGAAAATTTTCTTCAGGAGCGGTACAATAAAGCGGAGGGGGCTAATACTTGTTTCTAAAAAACTTATTTTCTACTACTTTTGTTGAAAGTCACTAAATCACTTTACTTTCCTTTATTTGCAGACTTGTATGAATGGTCCTCAAATATTCCGTAAAAACATGTAAACTGCACAAACAGCTGACACTCCTAATTTACTACCAATTCAATTAAATTTAAAAATTTATACTATCTTGTTGCTAATAAATCCCCACTTAAATAAGAAACCCAAGGGAAAGAAGATACTTTAGCAATTTATAGCAACTGCTATCGATTTCATAAAAAATTTCGGTAAGTATATTAATAATTCATACAGAACACAAACCTATGAAAAAATGTGAGAAACGCGGCGTTGGCGTTGGTACGTTCCTATATTTTTAAAATTTTAACTATTCTCGCGCCAATAAACGACCGAACAACACTGTTTTACCAAAAATTAACAAAAAAACGAACTAAAAAAGGTAACGCCCCAGCTGGAATTTAAACGTACTATAGCCTGTGCAATAGGATGGCGTACCACTGCTCCCCAACACTGTGCTACTACGAGTGTATTTGTACTTTCTCAGATTTGCAGTACAGGAAGGTATACATTTCATGAAAATACTATGTTTCGATATTTTAACTAAAAACCACGTTCTGGGCCTTAAGAAGCTCAAAAAAGGTGTTTTAGGGAATATTTATCTGTGCGTGTAATTGGATTTATGTGGGTGTTTATACACTGTGTCCATAAAGTAACTCCCCCCCCGCCCCCCCCAACTAACTTTTGAACGACTTGATATTTTTCTACAAAATTTGGTGTGCTGTAATGGGAAATTAAATACTATTTTTCACACCATATTAAAATTTTGTATCATCCAAAATGGCGACTGAGCGCCATTTTGAATTTTTTTGTAAATGGAAAGGGGAGTCGAGTGACACCTCATTCGAAAGGTCTTTTAGTTCTGCGTCTGATCCTAAAGTTTCAAAGAAAAATATTCATCCATAACAAAATGACAATGTTTGAAGATAAAGAAGTCTATTTAAAAAAAACTAAGAATTAAAGCTTAAATTAATTAAATTAAGTGTTCGAAATGTTTACCATTCACTTCTTGGCACATAAAAAGTCGGTTATGAAATTCCTGCCTTACATTTTCATATTTGTGAGTGATAACTCTGCAAAACTTCTGTAATGCGTTGCTCCAGTTCTTCAATTGTTTCTGGACGGGTTCTGTACACTTTCGATTTCAGATATTCCCATAGAGAAAAATCTAAGAAAGTTAAATCTGGGGAGTGAGCCGGATATTCTACAGGCCCCCGCCTAACAATCAATCTGCCAAAAAAATGTCCGTTGAGAAAGTCAGAACCAGGCCTATAATAATAAGGCGGCGCACCGTCTTGTTGGAACATAACGTTTTCAATATTATTTCAAGCCACCCGAGATATTTCTAGAAAAATTTAGTCCTGCAAATGAAAAAGTGGACTACTGGATAAGAAAATCAAAACAATTTTGAACTGAGTGAGTCCATTGGATTACAATCCGCCATTTTGTTATGGCACAATATTTTTCTTTGAAATTCTAGTATCAAACGCAGAACTAAAAGACCTTTCAAATGAGGTGTCACTCGAACCCCCTTTCTATTTAAAAAAAAATTTCAAAATGGCGCCCAGTCGCCATTTTGGATGATACAAAATTTTAATATGGTCTGAAAAATAGTATTTAATTTCCCATTACAGCACACCAAATTTTGTAGAAAAGTATCAAGTCGTTCAAAAGTTAGTTGGGGGGGGGGGGGGGTTACTTTATGGACACAGTGTATTTGTAACAACGTACCTACCTGTTCTTTGTACCTAATACCAAAATTGCTAATTGTCTGGGCTATATAAACCAAATTCCAATGCGAACAATTTAATTTGTAAAAAGCTGCTCTTAGCAAATCATCTGTTTTTGGATTTGCATTAAACAAAGTGTTAAAAATGTTTTTAATTGTTTTAAAGCAGCGATAACTACGGCAAAACCACGCGGAAGCAAGGAAATCGTACTACGGCTAAGGTTTAATTAGATGTTAGGCCTCGAAGATTTCGTCCAAAAACCGTTACAAATAGTTTATTTGAAGAGTTATCAAAGATATGCAAATAATGAAAAATATATATTTTAACTACAGCTAATTGATAGTAATATGAGTAATCGGGCATTAAAATCGACAATCGGAAAAAAACATTTAATTTGCGTTTAGTATTTTTTTTGGTTCCTTAGACCCCAAAACATGTATTCGGC
Organism: Ctenicera cuprea; assembly: GCA_958336395.1. Lineage (NCBI taxonomy): Eukaryota > Metazoa > Arthropoda > Insecta > Coleoptera > Elateridae > Ctenicera > Ctenicera cuprea. The sequence goes on along the minus strand of OY284492.1, from coordinate 25,244,053 downwards.
AATTTCCATAAAATCATAACTTTCAATACTTCTAGTAGAAGTATGGTGAAGTAAAAACTGAAACTGGGAAATATACCTGCTTTTTGAATATAACTTGTTTTAGAAAACGGAATTTTGGAATTGTGAAAACGGCATCTAATAAAAAACGTTGAAATGACAAACGCAACAAATTTTAGAAAATGTCAAGTTGACCACTTATGTACTCTAAAATGATTTTAATACCATAACAACTTGTTTGGAAAACTTGAAAACTGTCAAAATTAGAATTTTTGAAACTTTTTGAAAAATGTTACAAATATAAGTTTTCAAAAACAATTTTTATGGAAAGGGGAGGGGGAGCTATAGGCGGCTATGTTTCCTCCTTCCTTTCACTGACTGACTAACTGTGTTTTCAGATCGGGCGGATGCATTTTGGCTACCTTTTTTTTAAAGATTCTGATTCCTTGAACAAAAAAAACACAAACTAGTTCCTCTTCTGAAAGTCGCTACGCCCAACGTTTTTTACGATAATTGTTGTGAAAAGTTGAGACGCCTGAAGGACTAGAGCTAATGTTGATTGAAAAGGCGGAAATAGTTGGTACAAACTTGGTGGAAAGGTTCTAGATGTCAAAGCAATAGAAAAAGTTCCTAGAAAATAGATACAGAAACGCTGTTTTACGGAGTTACAGCTTCCTATCACAACAGTTCGAAGTGTTCCTTCTTGCGGAGGTTGTAACACCGTAAAGCCGAGTTTCCGGACCTATGTCTACCGGAACTTTTATTATTGCCTTGATCTGTAGAACCATTTCTCAAACTTTGTATTAACCCAAACTTTGTATTAACTATTTGCGCGCATCTTGAGGAAACTCTCGGACTTTTCACACCAATTCGATTTTCACCAAAACTGATTTTTTACAAATGCTGAATTATCTAGAAATCCATTAAGTTTAGCGACTTTCAAAAAGGGTATTTTTTGTCCATTTGGTCAAAAAATACGATTCTTCAAAAAACAAAAGTTTGAAAAAAGTAAAAAAAAACCTTTGATAAGTACGACGTCGTGCAAAATTAGTTTATTTTATACAGATCGGCTTTTTCAATGCCAACTAATATAGCAGTTTTAAGTGCCATTTTTGAAGATTGATTGATTGCAAACGAAGAATTTGAGAACTCATGTTTAGTAAAACTTTTCGTCTTATTGTGATGTCAGGAATCTACTGTATGAATTATGCCAACTCTTCCTTCGGACAGTCGGTTAAAGTTATAGATCCTTATAATGATATAAGATGTTCCTACTTTTCGAAAAACTCATAAATACAATTGCTTTACAGATAATTTAAACTTACCACATATTAATTATTATTTCACATCATAACAGAATAGGTTGAATCGACTTACCTGTAACAAAAGAAACAATAAGTTATGTGACAAAAACTAATCAACATCGATTATCAACTAGTGTGCAAATAGAAGTGGAAACAAGAGAGCTGTAAATACATAGAAATAGCTCTAATTTTATAGTAACACTTCGAATGCAGCCATGTTGAAGAAGCGAAATATGTTGAATATATGAAATACTTTTCTACAATTTATTTTTAATACACAAATAAAGTTCAACAAAAACAAAAACTAATTTCATTTCTTAAAATTCGATATAGCTGCATCATAAAGAATAGTTTTTGTAATTAGCTAATAAATTAATTATTTTGTTATTTAAAATCATAAGTATAATAACAAAATTTAATAATAACATTATTAAAGTATTAAAAACTTTATTTACATTTAGTTGCAGTTGAAAACAATTTAAATTTTGGAACCAGCTTATATGCAGCGTTTGTGAAGTAATTCAAAATGTAATTTTCCTCCGAACCTTTGAGATCCATACAAAACAGAAAATCTCTTATTGTTTAAGAGACGACAATATGGTTCCGGCAAATGATGAATTTAAGTACACGCTGACAATTATTTAAAATTTCGCTTGAACACTGCAAGATTTTATACTATACATAATTAATTAAATGAAAAGTTCTTCTAAAAGCCTAAGTTAAATATTAGCGCTCCATAGAACTTTGACTATCGACTTGTATAACCTTTTAAGTAAAAACACGTAAGCCATTTCACAATGCTTATACACTTTCAAACAGCTTTGAAATTTTCTTCCACTTTTCTAGCCATTTAGAGACACTTTCATCTTCAAATGATATTACGGTGTATAAAAACACCCTGCGGTTTTTCTAATCTTCTCTTCAATTTACCAAAAACAACTGATTCAATTTCCTAAAACAAACCTTTCCCATTTATAAGAAAGAGCACTAACAAGACCTCAGAATCAATACGTTCCAATAAACAGTTTGAAGAAGCATCTCAAGTGTCCGAAAAGCTGCTACCACTAACAACACACAACGGTCCCTACACGCCATTACCGTCAACGTAAACGCTCTCGATGTCGAAAGGAAGTAAATGAAGCATTGTGCAATAATATAAAGGGAGGAAGGAAAAACGCTTTCCGAGAAAAGGAAGGTGGATGTTACGCACATGATGATCAGAAATGTGATTGCAGTTATTCGGAATAAAGGAAACATAGGGAACTTCTTCCTGATCAGTTCACGCACGTATAGTTACAAATCAACCAACTATCCAATACAGTCCAGAATGCGCTAGATTGCCAGATTATATGTATTGCGGAGACTGCATCCTCAAAGGGCAAATTGAATCCCCCGAGACAAAAACTTTGTCCAAAGTTCTCCTAGAGTCGTTATGTTTAGAAAGGATATTAACCAGAGATGTGTATAACTCGAACTCAACTTTATTATAGCCCGGTTAAAATTAATTTACGTGCCCTTCTTTAGCGTTAGCGAAAAGGAGCTAATAACATGTCAAATACACGACTTTTTAGGGATATACTTGTCTAATAGAAACTTAAGTTTATTGTATTTTACTGTCATTTCTGAAGAGAACTTCGAATTTCTTTCATATAAAAGCAACTTACAAAACAAATTCGATAAACTAAGACAGCAACTTATTAATATACAAGAAACCAATATGCACTTTTTAAGCAAAATGCTGCGTGTCAACGCAAAGATAATAATGAGTACTTAAGCTAAAAAAAATTAGGACGCCTGTACAAGTAATTAATTAACAAAACGGATTCACAGGATCAGGACAATCAGCAGCGAGGCTAAAAGAATGTTTGTACTAAAACTGCTAGGTACTTCACATAATGCATTCTTTTCATGCGCAGATTACCTATTCATTACCCATCACTCACAATGCAGCGCTACTGCAGGAGAAACTCTTTTGTATATACGTACATTGTACTCTTAATCCACTGTGCTATAAAGTCGAAGTTAATTAAACCATATTCAAGAAGATATTAAAATCTAATATAATGTAAAACATTTTAAAAACTACGCTTGTTTAAAGACTTAATTTTAATAATTCCAAGAAAGAAGGATAGCTTAAGGTAACATTAAATCAGGCTTCTTAAATATTTCTTACGGTTTTATCATAATGCCAAATGAACACACGTCTAATTTTTTGCAGAAAGTCCTACACTTACTAAGCTCCTATTTAATTCTATTCAAGACAGAAAGGAAAAATTGTTAGTAAAAGTTTTGAAGTGAAACTTCTTTGCCGGCAGGAGTAACCTCGCGAATGCGAGACGAAAGTAATGACACAGAAGGAATGGGACAGAAGTAATGGGACGGATCAATGTTGAGTTGTGCCATCACAGGCACAATTATAAACAAGTGTATTTTGTTGGTTTGCTTATACACCCGTCCTACGAACAAAACATCTATTGAGAAAAATGATTTATACTATATTTGATTGACGATTGAATTACTTTCGGAGAATATTTTCTTTCTACAAAAACAAAAAAATAAATATCTTCAATTTAAATATTGACATTTGAAACATTAATAACATTGGTATATGAAAATAAATTAAACATTGATAAAGTTTGTTGGTACATTGGATAAACAGTAAAAGTTCATACAAAAATTTTATTCTTCGTAAAACTACATCATTACGTTATTTGTGATACAATATGGCCATTTCTGTTTAAAAGCAGATGCATCGGCGCTGCCTACGATTTCATTTTGATTTCTGAAAAAAAATTTGGGCCAAAGAAATTACGAATATGACTCTTTACTAAGCGACAAACTTTTTTATTTGTAGATTTTAACACATACATGCAGCGAACAAAATTAAAAATAAACGGCGAGAAATATTTTAAACAAAAAATTAATATCATACGGCCATGATTTTGATGGTATAAATATTTTATAAAACGCCGCCGCATAAGCGTAAACCTTGATAGTGCTTCAAGCTGTATACATATAAAAATAACTTTAGTTAGGTGTACAATTCCTTTAATGCCTTTAATAAAACACGGAAAGAAATAATACATATATGTGACGTAATGTAAAACCAATGCTGTGTAAATAAACTTAAAATACTCTTAATAAGCTTCTCCTGTTTCTGAATCAAGATCTTCAGAGTAACCTTATTTTACTATTGTTACAATCTTTACAAATGCAATCACTGCAGCATTTCAGTCCCCCTTTTATGCAAAAATCCATCCATGTTTGTTTGAACTTTCTAAATTAATATTTGAGAAAATGACTTAAATACAAAAATTTGTAACTGAAACCGTTTTCGTTTTCTGTTAAATCATAGAATTAAAAAAACACTTTCTGTGAGAACACCGTAAGAACTTGTGCGCTCGGCACACATTTCTTTTTTGATAACGTTTCATCTACCGTTTTGCATACGCCAAATTTCTTTTTACCAATGCTGTAAGCGCTGTGACGCTATCGTCATTTTCTTTAAATAACACCCTAGCCTTTTTGAGACAAAATTGTGTTCTCTATTCAAAGTTATAAAACTTGTATACCGTTATATAACTAAATTTTCGAGAAAAACACGAAAAACTTCTTCATATTAGCAGTCCCTGAATTCAAATAACGGCCTACCGCAATCTCATGAACGTGCTTTGCAATTAATTTTATTTCTCTTTACAATTACAATCAATTGAAAGAACAAAATGTTAGTGCCGTCAACAAACTATAAATAGTGGTTAGCGCGGCCACTTGGATTAATGTTGACTGACATATTTATTCAGCCTGCCGCATCAGGCATTTTCCAACAAACTTCGTGTGTTACATACTAATCAGTGCATAAAAAATGTCATATCTGCGATTACGTAGTAAGCATAACTTATATACCCTTACATAGCAAAACTTACTTTAAAAAAACGCAATAAACTTCTAAAGCTATAGATTCAAACATAAGTATGAACCAATGACAGTAGTGCATGTTGAACTTTACTTTCTTTCCTTTACAATCACTTACAAACAAGAACTGCAAGGATCGGCACCACTTTTCAAAACCATGTTTTAAACGTGCTGATAACTCTTCAGATTTTGTTACCGCAGTACTAATATTGTGTTCTTTCGGTGTTTTTGATTGTAAAGAGTTATTAAATTAATTTCAAAACACAGTACTGGAATTTTCGAACTTTCTTTGTAACTAATAAAAACGCAGACAAAAATCTTGTCAGACATTTGCATGTAATTTCAAAATGAAATTCGTCCGTATTTCTAGAAATCAACCAGCAAGGAAAAAACACGTAATTGCCAAGACGTGTATTAAACCGGAAGTCGCACCAATAAATGCGTCTATGTAGCGTTCATGTGTTAATGGTGTAAATTAGCCCGTGGCTGCGTTGACACCAGTTGCTTTGCTGGCATGCTTCGAGTCTGTTTGCGTTATAGAGGTATCAGCAGATTATGTTACAATAATACAATGAAATATTCTTTTATAAACGTGTCACAAATACAACCATTTTTTTAAATTTTAGCAAAAAATAACGGACCACTTAAAAACACGGCCAATAAATTTAATTTATTGTCAAAACACGATCGATAAACTGTGTCGAGACGTACAAGCCGTCGCGTCGTGTTATGGTGAGATAGTTATGAGTTTACCATAAATTATATCTACGACAAAGCTTACACATTTACTCGTTTTGGAGTGCTAATGATGACAATTTGGTTTCAGAACAAGTATTTCTATTAACAAAACGTAAGCTCTAGAAAGTCATTTTTTTACTTTCCTATACTGTCAGTAGAAAGAGGCTTTGATTTCATGAAAATTTTCGATTTCGATTTTTTGATGAAAATACATGTTGGGCTTCAGAACTCAAAAACGTGTTTTGATAATAGGTGAAGAGGAGGGGGTAAGCTGTAGTTCACAAAAGCGATTTAAAAGCAGCGCCGCACAGTGGAAAATAGGGACCAGAAATGCAATTTTAAAGTTTTGTAAATACTGCTTTAAATCCGCTTTATCATAAAAATAAATAATAAAAATAAAGTAAGAAATATAAATTAAATATAAAATACATAAATAATTTAAAAACAAATAATTTCCTGAGAAACCAGTAGTCATAAAAATGTAGCTGTAGAAAATGTGTCTACAGTAATAAGTACTTTCATCCAAATTTAATCTAGGCTATTTCCCACTGTGCTGCGCAGGCAAAAATTTTTCTAAGTGGGTGTAGCCAATTTAAACGCATGTTACAAGCATCCGCCAATTTTACGGCCAAACAAAACAAATGGCAAAACATCAAACATTATGTTGTAACTTGTGAATACTGATAATGAATCTCGCTGCCACATAAAAACATCTAAAAACCGAGTATAATTGCAAGTCCACAGCAAGCTGATGAGACAATTAATTATAATTTACTGCTATATCAACTCTTATCGGCCTACCTATTATGAGCATGACGTATTCGTGCATTTACGTCCCCGAAATCGCGCATCGTTGCACACATAAATGCGGATGCGCGGTTGTCGATAAACAAAGCTTAAAAGCGCAATAAAAAACGTTTGCATTCAGACAGGATTCAAACAAGTATTAACAGTTAACTACTAGGGGCAACCCTTAAAACTAAACTGTGTTTAGAAAGACTTTTTCTAAAAATTAACCTCATACAGGGTTCCCACTAACTATCAAGAATTAGAATCCATGACTTTTCCAGGATATCCATGACCAAAAATCATACTTACCCATGACTTTCGACAAAAAAAATCAATAAAATTAGAGACGCAAAAATAATTACGCTTATGCATTTTTTATCAGACAGTATGTGGCGGTCTCACTTGCACCTAATCATAAGCCATATTACTTTCCTTGGAATTTAACATGGATAAGAAAAGTACCTCAATGATATTTTTAAAACCTTTAGCAGCAATTGTTTTATAAGCGGCAGTTTTAAAAATTTAATCGGAAAATTTTTAATTTTTTAAAATTATGTTAACCTACTGCAGGAAAATCAGGTTTTTTACTGTAAATCAAGAGAAAAATCAAGACTTTTGCCAAATTTTGCATAAAATCCATGACTTCCAGGTTAAAATTTTAATTCCCTGACTTTTCCATGACTTCCAGGTTATCCATGGTCAGTGGGAACCCTGTCATAAAACCCCTCGTATTTTTGCTTGTCGTATAATCTAGAAACGTAGGTATTTTTCTTCTCGGTTAAATATTTAATATGTAATTTTTAATTAATTGCAGAATCTTTTTAGTAAAGTATCTCATGGAGGAGCTGCAGTCCACTCAGTTCGCCTTGAACCCACGCCTGTAGATGTATATGAACAGAGAAAATTCACCGACATAATAAGATAACCAGGTTAGCTACAATACGGCATGCAGCTCGCCATTCCCGCGACTATGATGTTAACGATGTGCCTGCCGTTCGCTCTTTGGCTCGGTCCCCTAGACCTCCAGGAGTAGTGCGATTAATAAGAGCCACCATCGACGCGTAAAACGTTGGTTCAAAAATACTTTTGAGAACTATGAGAATGAACAATTTCCAAAGCATCGGATAGTCCACACAACGTCCTTGACTGCAATCCCTAACCATTACTACCATTTCTTTTTCAATCAGGCTAGCTTTGCCAATTTTACAGTACAACCAATCCCTCATATTTTTCCTTTGTTCATATTTCTGTCGTAATTTATTGGCCGTTAGTATACGTCGAAACTACCAACAGGTATGTCAGGGTACTCAAAAGTAACAATAGAGAATGGCAGAAAAAGGTATTACACCAACAAAATATTATTGGAAGTATGTATGCAAAAAATCCCTACTTCCACTTGTTATTTATTGTTTTACTTAGTCTTACAATTATCAAAAGTAACAATGTTACATAAATAAATACCGTAATTTATTATCCAACAAATGTACTACTTATTATATTATTTATATTAGAAACGATATCACGTATGAGTTGTTGTTAAGCCGGCCAGTATTTATTGCTTTATCGAACAATGTATAAGTAATAAATTTAAATACCTTTGCAATTGATCAGTAAATATCAAATGTGGAAATAATAAGAAATACTATTTCACGTTTACCCTCTAGCTGTGAATGTATCGCTTTAATTTAGGAAATGATTGTGTTGGAAAGTTTACATCATTGATTTGCATTTTTACAACTGTGAATATACAACAGGAAATACTCAACTATTTTGTATTCACATCGATTTAATTCAATGTAAAAGAACATTCCTTCGAATAATCATTCAAATATTATCCATAGCGTCTGAGAAGTTTTCCGTTCATGCAGTACTTACTCAAACGGATACATCCAACGTTTCAAAGGGAAAAGTTTTGAATATTTAATCATTGAATTATATAATATTTATATGATTTCGAATTTTGCTTTCATCTCAAAACTGCCATACACATAAAGGAGCAATATTAGCATTCATCGAGTAATCTTCCATGTTGATTACAAAAAGGATTTGCAGAACTGTTACGATGTGCAAATACAGAAATATGGAGTTATGAGGGAAATATTTTACAGCGGAATAATGGGCTATTTGCGATAACAACGAACGGAAAAGCACAAAGAAAGAAGATCAGTATATGTATTTTATGACACACATTGTATTCAATTGAAATTTACATTCAAGCTGCACCCGATTTTTCAATAGCATTTGTTGAATATTATAACACTCAAATTTTTCTAGTAATTTGTTTCATTGTTTGACAGCTTGTTGGTAACTCGCCTTAAGCTGTTGATGGTGGCATCAAAAACACATAAATCAAAGTTTAATTTTCAGGTAATACGTTGGACAGCAAAAGCTTTGATAAAGCTTAACACAAGCTAAATGATTGATATTTGGAGGAATGAGAAAGCAGTTTCTCGTAAAAATTCAACCCCCGTTTGGCGAAAATTCCTGAATTGAAAGAGGGTATTACTAAGTTTTAAGTGATTACGTTAGCAGTTTTCGAGATAAAATTTGAAAAGATTTTCTCTGCTGTTATGGCTCTTGCTTGATCACATTTCAAGTTATACTGTGTTAACAAATAACTTCAAGCAGTCTAAAAAATGACCAAAACTTATTAAATTACTGAATCTTAGCACACACTTAATAGAATAAAAAAAAACTCTTATCAACGACACACAAAAGTAATTCAATTTCCAAAGCGTCTGCGTTGCAGACGCAAGGGAAGTTATATTCAATTAAGAGCTTCAGGATACTGCACTGCTGCAATAAGAAAATAACTACTCGTTTTTTTTCAGCGGTATAAAGTAATTGCGGCTGCAGCAGCACCAATTTTTGTCCACAACTGAGTGCATATTTTTACCCTCGTAATAACAGAATTAAATTTACTTTTACTGCCCTTGGGGTTTATGTTATTTGTATTTATGATTACGGCGATTACAACATGCGTTGATACAAATTCAATTTTAATCTAATTACAAACTTCTATGGACCCATAAAAACTGGCATTTACCAGCTTGGCCTTAAATTACGTGAAACGAGTACGGTTGAAACATTACTGTGACATGTAATGGAACAAGAGAACTTTTATTGGATGTTCGTAAAACTAGCTGTACGAATAGGGGACATTAAAATCGTTGAAGTTTTACGGGATTTTGGAACGTAATGTAATCTTATGTCAAAGATATAATAAAAGAAGGAAAATGTTCAAAGTTTCTATTTCTCTACGAACTTAAAAAATTCCTCAAACATTTTTGTTTTTTATTTATATTTTTCAAAATATGTATTGTACCATAACATTTAGTGAAGAAAGGTCGGAATATTCGTAACATGCTGTGCTGCTACTCAGGTCATGACTCGTCGTATTCCTTTCGTCTCGGAACGCCTATAAGAGCGCAAATGTAGTAAAAGTTTTATTTTGTGGATTCGGCCAATATCCAGTTTGGGCCGAATTTCAGGGATCCGGCCAGATATTAATAACAAACATTAAGTAGAATCACAGTATTGACAAGCAGCATCTAATGGATTTTTTAAAAACATAATGAAAAGCATCAGATAATAAAAATAAATTATACTACTGTACTACTGCAACTTTAAATAATCACATACCCTAACCTGTAAATAGAAACATTTCCGAGGCAGTCATAGAAAGGATTTTTCCACTTTTGGTCATGTACCGATATTATAACTTTGTTTCAATGCATTTTTATCTTAATTACAGCATGGTTTCATTAAGTACACAAATGCCGAGTGTTCGGCATATTCAAAAAAACTCTTCGGTTGATCCGAATATTCGGCAATCTCCAAACCATGGCCGAATATTCGGCCAATTCTTCGGCTCACCGAGTACTCGGTGCATCCCTACTTAATTGAATAGTTTTATCCCTTTAATATCAAAAATATTGTTTTTATTTAGGTGGTCAGTTTTTTATTACCGACACATAATACTGTAATAGTTCTGTAAATAGTTAAATGAGTTTTGGGGGTTTGTAATTTCTTCTAGAACATAAAAAAATATATGTATTTCAATAATGAAAGGGGATTTTGGTTCTACAACCTCAATTTAAATGTATTTTATATTAGTTGAAATTGTGGAAGAGACGGCTTTTGAATAAACTCAATTTTCGAAAACATCGGCCGATTTTTTCTGAATTGAGTTTTTCTAGTGGACACGTCTTATGCTATAAATGCAGTTTTCTACGGTAGCAAAATTCTGGAAACCCCACCTGGGTTTTTCTGAAACAAACTTGAAAACATCGAGGCCATTTCGTTTCAGCACCAGCTGCGGTTTAGAACACTGACAAGTCAGAGTTAGACTCTATGCTTCAGGTCGAAGAGTATGTTGCGCAACCTTCCGCAACAGATATAAAATACACTATTTGTACTGACTAGCATAATGCGCTAGATTTTATTGCAACTCTAGCATGGGAAATAGTATAACAAGAAACTGAATTTTTTTAAATAATTTTGTGAAAAAAATACCGGTATGATTACATTTTGGAAAACTATTACTTTTACTATTACTATTAAAGAACCCCAAAGAGCAAATAACAAATCCAACAGACGCAATTCAGAAAGATGAAAAAACTTACCCCCCCCCCCCGAACATTACTTCAGAATCTTACCTTACAATTACTCATGAGCGGCCCATATTTTTAAGTTCAAGTTCGGAAAAGTATTAATTTTGACATAACAATCTCTATAAAAGCGTACCACTACTAAATTGACGAAATTCCTGGTGAAAAAAAAATTTTCTAAAACATTATAACTTTCACTTGTGGTTCCGGAACTGTTGTAAGTATATTTACCGAGAAACTTTTGATATAGGTTAGTCAAAGTCGATTTGGAAGCTATGAGAGAATAAACAAGGAAGGAACTGACCTACCGCTAGAAGAAAGAATCGAAAACTAAAACAAATATGCAAAACATGGAATACCAGCTTTAACGTTAAAGGTTTAAAAAACTAATTTAAACCATTCAAATTTACTGTTAACATCAAAACTTAGTAAAAAGATAGATTTTACCATAAAACCGAAATTTTTAATTTCAATTGATTTTTTTTTAAGGTAAGCTCTAACTTGTCTTGAAATTAAAACACAAACCTTAAGTAAAAGATGCCGCCACTTCCTGCTTAAAAAGAGAAAATTGAAAAAAAAAGAATTTAAAATTACGTATTGAAAACCAAATAAATAAGGCCAAAACTCGATATTATAAATGCATTGTTTGTGATAAGGTTGAAAGCCTTGAAAAAATAAATCTGCGTACAGCTAACGAATTTCTGCTGTTGAGATTTTTGGACACTATTTTATTTTAAATAATTTCGAAAATAACTTAAATGCTCCAGTTAAAAAAATAGCAGAAATTCATAAGAGAAAACAACTTGTAATTAAATTTACAAGAAAAATTAAAAATATGGTCAAAAAGACCATAATTCATGTTTTATAAATAAAATTTAAGAGCGAAACTTTGTACTATTTAAAATAAAATAAGGTAAAAATTAAAAAAAAAAAATAATTGGCATAATTTACAAGGATCAAACCCAACATTTTATTTTTAAGTCAGAAAATTCAGAAGACTTATTATAAATAAAACAAACAAACGGTGAAAATGAAATATCAATATTTCTGTATTATTTTGCAATATTCGAAAAAAAATAATAAAAGTATAGTTACACTGAAAGCTTTAGGAATTTTGAATGTATGATGAATAATCGAACAAGCAAACTCATCTATTGCCAAAATTTGTATGCACTGTCAAGAAATGCTAAACAAGTCTAGTGAATTTAACGAACACTCATTTTGTAGAGCTATTTTAATGACTACAGTCCCTTTATCTCCGTAATTCAATTTACATATCCGAACAATTAACATGAAATCCCGCACGTGCTGCAACTATACTACAAACTCTACTACAACTTTGATATGCATGCAAATAACACAACTGGCACGAACTAGTAATTCATCAAACTGTAATCCACAAACTTTTTCAATTTAATACGGATTTCCATATTCTCAATAAAGCTCATGTAGTAGCGGATATATTTACTACCTATACGATTTGCAATAACTCTTTAACAACCTAAATCACGAAATATAATCGGGAACTCTTTAACCCGTGGAGTTCAAACACCTTTCCCTAATTAAAATGGATTATAAAGCCCTGACGGTACCGCACTCAGTTCCATGCCATCACAAAAGACGATGACAAACATTAAAAGTAAGAATACCTCGAAACTTTCTAAGCAGAGCGTAATACAAATCAACGAAGATGGAATGAAAGTAAACCATGAACTCGACCTGAGCAATTCATTAGCACCTCATTATGCACGTAAAATGTTGTTTACTCACGCTGGCTCATACCGAAACTTTATCGTTTTTGCCAGAAAATTTATGAGTAATCGGGGGGAAAAATTGAAACTGATAATTAGATACGAATTAGAAAGGACATCCCATGAGACATGATAGAAATTTTGCTCTTTTCATGAGTTTTTTAAAACAGAGACAAAAACCAAAGGTATTTATACATTTATTCGTAATGAAAGCGTACTTGTCGAGTTCAAAGGAAATCTCTCTTTAAAAGCGCGCTGTTACATAGACAAACACCTAATGAATTGCAAAAACAAAGGTATAATAGCAATGAGAAAAGTATTAAATGCTTTGGTACAAACTGTCTAATGTGCCACAGATTCTAAAAAAATGTTTGCTAATTTATGAATGAACTAGATATTATCGCAAAAAAATCGAAATTTTGATTCGGTTTGATGCCAATACTACGGTTTTTAGGTAAATATTTCTTTTTCAAAAAACCACCGTTTGAATTATTCGAATAGGGAATTAGTACTAATCTAAAAATATTAATTGATTAATATGTGGAACTTAAGTACAGGGTGGGACGTTTTTGATGCAATTACGAGGTATCTCGGTATCTATCTGTGCCACAGAGCAAAAATGATGGCACGTTCTCGTTTTCCACTTATTGGCCGTATTAGACTTCTTCGAAATTTGATACATTTTTCATGAGCATTTTTGTGTAGATTACGATAGTGCAACAAAATATTTTCTGTGTTCGACTGTTTTAGGGATATGACCCAAAGCTACCTTTTTTCAAATGGAAACTATCGTTGGCTAATGACACCATTAAAATGATTAATTTATTTTCATTCAGAAAATATACAATTTGATATACTTTATTTGGAAAAATAACAAAGTTACAACCGTAAGCTTTGATAAAATAATAAATAACAAATAACTTCAATATAATCTTTCACATTACAAATATAAACAAATAAAACAAATGACAGCAAGAGAAATTAATATAGCCTAAAAGAAAGAAAAAATAGTGGTATCAAGTCAGGTAATCTATATTAAAAAAAAGTTTAAAACAGCAACAGCAAGTTAACAAGGCCGAAAACTGATTATAAATTTTGCGCTAAAACGTTCCTATAATTTAATAAATATTATCAGCCAAAAATGACAAAAAAATAAAAACTACGATAAGCCCCCAATAACTATTACTATATCTTAAAGTTAAGTTTATAATCTTGTTCTATTGTCAGTGTCACTGTTAAGTAATTTAGCTTAAACACGGTTTATTTGTCTTTCGTTTACTAAATAAAAACTTTCAAATTTTAAAAATTCCTAGAATACGTTACAACGAAATTAGTGGGGAAAACAAATTGTACTTCATTCCTAGATTGCTAAATTTAAAACAAATGGAGTGCCGGTTTTGACATAAATCTTCTTATTTGTGAAAATTTGTAATCTTTAACTCTTCCAAGGGGTCTCCAACTACTACAAAAATTGTAGAAATATTGTCGAAATTATAGATACAAATTAGAACCAAAGAAAATTTAAATATTAGAAATTGTATTTTAAAAAATATACAGATGGGTCCATTGTTATATATAACAGCAATGAGTTGAAACAGTAAAAATACAAGGTCACATGTAAAATAAAGAGATAAGACATACCGTCTGTCTATAAAGTACACCCCCCCCCCCCGCGCGCAACTAACTTTTAAACGACGTGATATTTTACCACAACATTTGGTGAGCTTTAATGGAAAATTAAATACTAGTTTTTAGCCAATAATTAAATTTTGGAAAGGGGGTCGAGTGACACCTCATTTGAAAGGTCTTGTAGTTCTGCGTCTGATCCTAGAGTTTCAAAGAAAAATATTTAGCCATAACAAAATGGCGGATTTTAAACAAAGGAACTCACTCAATTCAAAATTGTTTTGATTTTTTTATCCAGTGGTCCACTTTTTCATTTGCAGGACAAAATTGTTCCAGAAATATCTCAGGTGACTGGAAATAATATTGAAACCCTTATGTTCCAACAGGACGGTGCGCCGCGCGCCGCCTCATTAGTATAGGCCTGTTTCTGACTTTCTCAGCGGACGTTTTCCTGGACGATGCATTGGTAGGCGGGGACCTGTAGAATAGCCGGGTCGCTGCACAGATTTAACCCCCTAACCCCTTAGATTTTTTTCTATGGGGATATCTGAAATCTAAAGTGTACAGAACCCGTCCAGAAATGCATGAACTGCAACGCATTACAGAAGTTTGCAGAAATATCACTCCAGAAACTTATGAAAATGTAAGGCAGGAATTTCATAAGCGACTTTTTATGTGCCAGGAAGTGAATGGTGAACATTTCGAACACTTAATTTAATTTCTTTTTGCTTTAACTCTTAGCTTTTTAAATAGACTTCTGTATCTTCACACATTAGTCATTTTGTTATGGCCGAATATTTTTTCTTAAAACTTTAGGATCGGGCGCAGAACTAAAAGACCTTTCAAATGAGGTGTCACACGACCCCCCTTTAAGGGTTCCCACTAACTATCAAGAATAAGAATCCATGACTTTACCAGGATATCAATGACCAAAAATCATACTTACCCATGACTCTCGACAAAAAAAACAATAAAATTGGAAACGCAAAAATAGTCACGTTTATGCGTTTTTTATCAATTCACAAGACAGTATATATGGCGGTCTCACTTGCACCTAATCATAAGCCATATTACGTTCTTTGGAATTTACCAAGGAAAAGTACCTCAATGATATTTTAAAAACCTTCAGCAGCAAAAGTTTTATAAGCGGCAGTTTTAAAAATTTAATCGGAAAATTTTTAATTTTTTTAAATTATGTTAACACTACTGTAAGAAAATCAGGATTTTTACTGTAAATCAAGAGAAAAATCAAGACTTTTGCCAAATTTTGCATAAAATCCATGACTTCCAGGTTAAAATTTTAATTCTCTGACTTTTCCATGACTTCCAGGTTATCCAGGGTCAGTGGGAACCATGCCTTACCATTAAAAAAATTCAAAATAGCGCCTAGCCGCCATTTTAAATGATACAAAATTTAATTATGGGCTAAAAATAGTATAATTAATTTCCCATTACAGCACACCAAATGTTGTGTTAAAATATCAAGTCGTTCAAAAGTTAGTTGGGGAAGAGGGTTACTTTATAGACACAGTGTATATGTAACTTCAAATTGAAAATGGCACGATTTTCACTTATTTAAACAGTTATTGCATGAGCCATATTATAACGTCAATATAAGTTTTATATTCAAGCTACTAAAATTTAAATTATATGTATCTCTTTCTTTCACATGTGAATTCGTCTGTTTACTATTTTAACTCACTGCTGTTATAGGGAAGTATATAATTTTATACTACAATGTAGGAAATTCACTAAAAACGATAACGCATTTTAAGCTAGGTACGAGAAGTGATTACCGCCCCCGATTTTTATTTATATTTGGAAAAATAAAACAGAAGTTACACCATTGAGAAGCAGAGAACTCTTAAGCGAAGCAGCATTATTGGATAACAACATTGCTGGCCAGTCATCAGGTGCTTCATCAAAGAATTTACCACATTTACCCCTCCCTCTTGTTGAATGTTGTATAATAAATAGAAAGAGTTTTCTTACTTAAGGCATTTTGGTCACCAAAATGAAAATTTCAATTTAAAATCGTAACTTGAGAACCAAATTTCGGGCATATGAAACATTTGTGTTGCACGATGACCAACATACGTCATTCACAATTTTTAAAAGTTGAGGTAATTAAAACTTGAATACTGAACGTTTCGATTTTCTTGAAAGTAAAACTAACTAAATGGTTCAGAAATATTGCCCTTATAAACTTTTGACAGTTAAAATACCCCAAAGGAATACCACATGTATGAATTTTTAAAAGTTTTTCTTGAAGTTCGTGGAATTATCTGCCAATCATAAAAAATGTATTCAATATTTTTTCTTTTTGGTAATTACTAAGAGAAGGAAAAAAAACTCTAATTATAATTTTAAACCAATAATTTAGCGTGTTTTAGTACAAGTAGTATAAATTCTGTTGTAGTTTATTAAATTACGAACTCGTACTACATTGAGTACACAGTGACTAACAACGTTAGGCAGAGTCACCTGCAATTTGCAGACAGTGAAAGTGAAACAAAGAAATTTTCGGTACCTACATCCGACACGTCAGTTCGTAAAAATCTCTTTATAATTCGCGATGCGTCTTCCAAAAGGCATTTGCCTCTCGTCTTATTGTTTTTCAACGAAGCAAACGCGTCCAGTTCCAGGTAGAAATCCTCCTCCAGTATATAAGAACATCAAATCAGACAAAGAAAAGGTATTTTTCTCTCTTTAGTTGAATGCAACAAGCCATTTCATATGTCCGATGCACAACAATTTTATTGGAGTGGATATTGCATTCCATAAAGGACTACGCAATCAACAGAAGTTCTAAAGCTTGAAGAATGTACTGCACAGAAAGAGGTGTACTTACAGCTGGTTGTATTTGATATAAAGTGACATTATTGTCAAGATTGAACAAAAAGCTAAATGGAAATGTATTCTAATAGATGACAGCTTGTCTACTAAGTTTGTTTGTTCTGAAAATAATTCTGTGAAACGTTGATTGAAATATTATACGCAAGATTTAAAAAATGCATGTAAATGAAGATGTTCATCCAGTTACGAATCTCATTAAATAAATCGACAGTAAGAAGCAATAAATACCATAATGAGTCCATTTGAATTTAAAATTTATGGGGTGTAATACAAATCTCGTAAGTGAATATCTATGCTTATTATTACTTTAATTTCTCCACGAATTAAAATCCTCCGCACTAATTACCCGTTCAGCTTTCGATGAATTTATGGTCATTTCAAATCACGAATGAATTGCCATTAATAACAAAGCAATAAGCGCATTAAATTCACAATAAAAGAAAAATCGACAGTGTGCGAGAAAATCACTCGTGCTTAAAATTTCTCAGCTCAAGAAGAAGTACAATTAAAGAGATTGCTTTGTAACAATGTTTTATTACTTTCACTAGCCAATTTTGATTTAATTGCCAATAATAGTACAGAGGAATAAAAAGCATGTGTTCTTTAATTTAAATCCGATTATAAATTAGAACCTATTTAAGTAAGAAAGTTTTAAAAGTGTATTAGTTCAAATAAACCATAATCATCTGCATTAGATTATGCTTTTAAGCTAAAATCATAACGTAAAAAATACAGAATCGTAACCACTATTTTGTAAGAGAAATATTACTATGAGAATAGTTCAACTACCGGTTATGCATAAAAAAATCGGCCACTAAAATTAAAATGGGAATACCTCAACACTAAAAAAATCGGACACTTTAGAGAAATACTGAGGTTAAAATAAAGAAACTGTAAGTAAATAAAAGCTTTTACAAATTCAGAAACAAAAATAAAGATACAACTTACACGCGGGATTCTGCCAAGCAATAAATAACCTGATAATAAATACTGATAAAACCAACAATAATACTAAGTAGTAATGGCACCCGCCATGGCCTACTTAACTACATATGCATGTAAAAGGTTACACTGATGTCAGCTATATTTATTTGCAATTTCTAGTAAATAAGTAAGATTTTTATGATGTACAGGTGCAATTGCCGAAAACCTTGTAATTTTAAGTCCGAGCAGATATATAATTTCCGCCAATAATTTAGGTCATATGGTGGTAAACCGGATATTTCGTTAAAGGTTTAAAACAAGAGTGTCACATATTCGTACAAAAGAAAATGGAATACAATAAAACATACATACACGAATAAAAAATAATCGGTTTGAAATAAAAAGTGTGCGACAAAGTGAAATTTCAGTGGAATTAAAATAAATAAAAACACATTTTTATAGAATATGAGAACCGTGAGTGGTAAAAAGTTGTGTAATATAGTGGAAGTTTAAGTGAAAATACCTACATGAAAATAATATTGGTCTATAGAAAAATTAAAAATAAGAACCATGCGTTATATCTTATTGAAGGTTTTCGATAGTTGTAGAAGTAAAGAAGTAAATATTTCTATTGGGACTACTGGAAATATTGGACGATAAAAGTGAAAGTACGATTCTAGAAAAAAGAACAATATTTTTTTATTGATAAGTTCAAGAGAAGAAAGAGTAGGGGTCACGTCTTTTTCTTAGACCTGGTGCCTCTTCATATTTTGACTGAGACAGAGGCTCCAAAGACAGTTTATAAGCTGAAGTACAACGACCAAAATTGAAAGACAAATGTGCTATCTTCATTTTCCTTGGCCAAACCCTTCAACATTTTCATTACCAACGAGGAGAACTGGGTCTCAATTGAGGACTGTCTTAAGCACAGTAAAAGATTCCGGCGCAGGGGTTTATGGCGATTATTCAACGCTATATTACAAGAGCCAATAAAATGCTTTCATTTTCTACATTTGACCAATCCAAAACATCGAAAATTCAACGTGTAGAGTAAGCGCTTGTCAGTTACTTACAGTTTCGCAATATTAATAATTATTATTTTGCAAATAAAGATAATTAAAGTTATACTGTTGAATAATCTTTCCAAATACCACTCGTGACAAGAATTTTTTTAGGGAATAATTTGTCCACCGTGAAATCCAACTCGCCCAACGGCACTGGTATGTTGGATTTTTGAGCTGAAATCGTGAAATTTTGACGAAACAATTTCCACGTAAACGTCCAATCATTATCAAAAATTTTTTGACACTTGTGGTACTACCTGAGATAAGCTTATGGCAAACTTTTCGTTTGTCCTCGGCAGCTTCGCCACAGTTTACAGACAACAGATTTATGTTATCTTGATCTGTGTTTAAGAGAATCTCCGTGGGGGTTACACCAACAAGCGTTATCTCTATATGTACCAACAGCTAAGCGGCCCTCAAGGCTCTTGGATTTTTCATGACCGAATAAATGCTGGCCAAGAACTCGGTTCGTGTCCTAGGCAAGCTTGGGCGGTATAATTAGGTCAAGTTGCTTTGGGCGTCTGGACACAGTAACATTAGCGAAAATGAGAAAGCTGATGCTTGGCCGGAAGGAGCTCACAACAGCCCCTCCTCGGTCCAGAGTCGGATCTAGGACTGCCCAGCAATAACTGCAAGGTAGGAGATTGCGAACTGGACTATCAAGAATTAGAATCCATGACTTTTCCAGGATATCCATGACCAAAAATCATACTTACCCATGACTTTCGACAAAAAAAAATCAATAAAATTAGAGACGCAAAAATAATCACGTTTATGCGTTTTCTATCAATTCACAAGACGGTATGTGGAGGTCTCACTTGCACCTAATCATAAACCATATTACGTTCCTTGGAATTTAACAAGGATAAGAGAAGTACCTCAATGATATTTTAAAAACCTTTAGCAGCAATTGTTTCATAAGTGGCAGTTTTAAAAATTCAATCGGAACATTTTTAATTTTTTTAAATTATGTTAACACTAGTGCAGGAAAATCAGTTTTTTTACTGTAAATCAATTGAAAAATCAAGACTTTTGCCAAATTCTGCATAAAATCCATGACTTCCAGGTTAAAATTTTAATTCCCTAACTTTTCCATGACTTCCAAGTTATCCAGGGTCAGTGGGAATCCTGTGGACGTACCTTGCATCCAGGATTGCGCCACTCACGCTCATTCGAGAAACTTTATCAGCGTGTTCCAAACAACTCCTACGTTTAAGTAACAAACACATTAGAATCGTGGTAAATTTTTCTACTGGTCATGGTATTTTTCACAAACTGTAGGTTCTGTGAAGAAGAGGTGGTATCTTCCCTCCAGCTTCTCACCCTTTACCACAGACTACCGGTACTAAGGTACAGACATATCGCCACTCATTTCCAGAACCAGAGAAACTACGGAATATCTCCATTAGCAAGGTGCCTTTGGACTAGGCACTACTCTATATGAAGATAGTTATCCCCAAACAGGCGGTAAATGCAAATTGAGCAAACTAGACCTAAGCGCTGCGGGTTTCATTTTCAGCATTACCGTAAGAAGATCACAAATTTAATTTGTGTGTACTGTGTAATTTGGACGAGCTACCACAGCAGAACAATTTTTATACGTGACTACACACTTACAGTAATCATTAATAACATTCACGGATAGTAGTAGCGATTGTATAAACACTAGCAGACCCCGTGTGCTACGCCCCGAAGCATTTTTTGCAACTTCTTATAAAATATGCAAAGTTTTTGAAATCAAGTGCGGCGGCGTCAGGCGTGACTGTTACATAAACATCAGAACCGGCAAACATAACAATAAATAAGCCGTGTCGATATGTAAGAACATATCCCGTAGTCGCGTAAAGTTGAGACAGTTCCGGATTTGACATACACTCTGAAAGTCTACTCCCAAAAAAGTTAATAAAATATTCTGCATGTTTTTAATATGCTTGTATGATACTTTTACTGAATCGTTTTAGTAATTACTTACTAATGTAAAAGTAATTGAAATATTAATAGTACTCGTTCTTCGTGAATACATTTATAAATATCTCTTTTTATTAAGCATATAACACACATAAATTTAAATTGCGGTTAAACCGTCTTGGATACAAAAGTCTAATAGTTAGGCAACACAAAAGATGCGTTATTTTACGTAACTAAAGTAAACATATATGTATTCTGTCTCTTTACCCTTTATCAACAAGATGCTTTAAGAAATTCGATAGAATAGTTTTGTGTAAGTTTTTAGTTTGATGTATTTAAGTACTACTAAGACAAAAATTGTAGTAGACCATGAATATATGTATATTCTCTACTTACACCCTATAATTACCCAAACAAATGTTCCCTAGTGTAAATATACGTATCTGATAAAGTTAATAATGATAATGTATCTTTGTCACACTCCACATAATATTTGTACACTTTCTGATTTGCAGTATTCGGCTAAAAAAAATTGCGTAAACTGCTTACGCATCAGATAAAGCAATCGCATTTTAAAATACAGAAAATGTTATTCGGTTATACCAGATCGGGCGATGCTTCTGGGATTTACGGAAATGCAACTAGTTGTCACAAAGACCGACTTACTAATGTAAAGGCAACCAGCGCTTTGCGTTCCTACCATCCTGTCGTCCACTCTTTACGCATTGCTCTTATTTGTCACGATAACTGTATTGGTCCTCTGCTCCCCAGCGCCTTATTTATATAACTAACGCGTAAAGATGCAGCCTGTAGTAGTGGGGGCCTAAAAGCGAGACGGGCGGGAGAGATCCGGATTTAGTATATAAATAGATAGATTAATACAATTTGTCAGATTTTGACAAAAATTCTCGTATTCTCAGCCTCATATAACTGCCTATGCTAAAAAAGATTCCGCCTCAAACTTGTAGTCTGTAGAGTTAACGGAATTTTATTATAAGTGATAAACTTGATATGATATTAAAAAATAAGCACGTGCTGATAAAAGAAGTATTTAAAATAATTTCAACGAGATTATATATTTATTAATACCATAATCACTTGCCTATTATTCAACACTGTGCTAGAAGAAAAGCTTAGCGCCAGTTATTAACTCAATACATAATTTTTATGTTTATTAGTAACGATATACTTACACAAGATAAAAACATTAGATACTTTGACATCAAAAAAAGCTTAATTACCCTCTTAAACTCACGTTAGATGTTATCAGACTCTTCGAGACAAACTCCTCAAAATTGCATTTCGTTTTAGCAAAACAAAAAAAAATGTTAAAGATGACTGTCCAACTCCTTTTAACCTTGACAGTTGTGATTTTATCAACTTAATTATGTTGGTGACTTCCTTATAGAAACAGGAGAATGAACTCAAGATTGGCATCTATTGAAGAGTTTTATATGTTGTTAATCGCTTATACCTAATTGTCAAATCAATAAAGTTAAAGATGTTTTAGTGGATTGTCAGATAAATAAAATAGAAATCGTTTATGGTGGTGGTACATTAAGTGCTGACTCATAACTACTACTACAAAAATACATAATGGTTTGCAAATTTAGCAAATAAGTTTTGGTAACTTTTTAATAAAGAATACCCGCCGCGCGTTTTATGGGTTGCATAATCTCAGCAGCAGCCGTATTCCTACCAAATTGAGACAAGTTGAAGGGATCCGGATTTGGTATAAAGACATGCAATTAAAAATTAAAACATCACTTGTGATCACAGGATTTTTAACAATTTTAAACCGTTATTATTTACTTCCTTTTAGCGTTATAAACTTCAAAAACGAGAACTATTTAACTGCTAACATTAATGAGAACTTTCTATCTTAGATTTTTAGAATATTCTTTGGCAAAAAATGAGACGTTTTTAACGAACTCGGACATAAGTCTAAAGATGTCTTATTTTTGTTTCTGTAACCGTTTCAAACCTGAAGAGATAAATCAGTAGTAGTTACAGATGTTCATGTTGAAACACTTGTTCTGACGAAAAAAGCGGAAAGCCAAACGGCAAACCCCCAGTAACAACGTAAGTTGTAGTTCAGAAATAAGAAAATTAATGAATTAGCATAGCTAGTAGATAAACTGTACAAAAGGCGTGTACAATAATTCAAAAACTATTACATGCAAATGGCACTAGACTCAAAATTGTTGTATTACTCGAAAGTGTAAAAAAAACAATTTTATGAACAGATTATGTTTAATTTATTTCTTACTTGAGCTTGAGTAACAGGTATAATTTAAAAACTTTATCGTTTCGAACACTACAAAGTTTTAAAAATAGTTTGAGTTCTTAATTCTTAATTGCCAAATTTGGTTTTAGCACATACAAATCTAATAAAGCACATGAATATTACAGAAATAATTTAAAAACAAGCACCAATCCGTTCTTTTTCAATTCCGCCACTAAAAAAGCACGCGCGTCCCTAGAATTAAAAATTTAAGCAACTTTAGAGCCATCTAGGCATCACAAAATGGCTTTATATTTTCATATTGTTTAATTAAGTGAGATACTTACTGTAAAGCATTAACATTAATATCATGTTTTGGAATTAGAATTTCACGAATCATTACGAATGACCTTCATCGAGTGATAAAGGTAAACAAATTTGTTATTCGATAAAGGCAATAGATAAGCAAGAATGAAATCGAGTAATACAACATTTCAATTTGTTCTACATACAACATTGTTGACTCGAGATTGACAGAATTTTCAGTAATAGAAAAATTATCAATCTATTTCAGTGGAATTAATTAAAAACTAATCGCTAAAAACAAGCTTACCAGTTCAATAAAATGCAAATCGCCCTAGGGAAAAATTAATGCATTTTCCCCACGCATCGCAAGTGACAAATTCCTGCAGGGCACGTGAATGTACCTACACATTCCGATACAGTACCTCTCGCACGCAACATTTACATCTCTAATCTTGCGTAAAAGGTGCCGAACATTAATAATCAAAAAAGCCGACAAGTTTGAATTTTCTCTAAGCACGTGAGCTAGCATTAACCCACGAACTTTCCTGCTATTCACCGGGGAGGCATCCGTTAACTGGTGCTTGCTGCTATGCTCAACCGTCAGCAGGTTCAACGGTAGCCAGCAGCAAAAGGACTTTGCGCGCGCAGAGTACAGAACAAGTGGCTATGGTGATTACAGTACTTTTACATGATTTAGTAATTAATATTAGCGTGTACTTTTATTCTGACAAATTTAAACAACATTAATTATTGTTTATTTTGTATAGGGCGTTTTCATATTTGCAAAACTGCAATTTTACAATGACTAGACGCTAAATTTTCTTTTGGCCCTGATCGTCGTTTGCCTAAAAAAACAAACTTTATTTTGAAGTTTATTCCCAACAGCAATGTTTCAAAATTGTATATAAGTCTTCTCAAAATCTTTATTGGTAGCAGAAATCAAACTTTTCTCTACCATTTTCAATTCCATCGGATTGATTATTTAACACTACGGTCCCGACTGGAAGTGCAACTGGTTTTAGATGCATACACGATTTCGAACGGTACGCGTAGGAACTTACTTCTCGCACGGATACCTTAGTTGGGTTTACAACAAACCTACGTGCTTTATTAGATTACGTAGTGGATTAGGGTATAACCGTTAAATAATTGCATATATGCTCCTGGCGCTTGAGATCTATTATGCTCTTGTAATTGCTCCAGGATTTGTGTCCTCCCACTTATTACATATCCATAAAACTTGTTATTTACTCATAACTCAAGCGTTAAGTCCAAGTTAAAGAGATATTAATTTAGAACTTTAATAAAAGAATTTAACTATTCTGAACTGATATTAAAAATTTAGTTCTGTTTTCTATTATACATATTTTTGCTCCCTTTCATACAGAAAAATTACAACAATTGTCCTAGTTTTCGAATGTTTTTAGACATTTTAATATTTATAAGGAAGGGAACTTTGAATAATTTTCGAATTAGGTACCAACACTCGCCAAGAATGTACGAATTGGGGAATAGCAGAATCTTAAAGAAGCAGTGTGCATTAGTACAGTGTTTGTCAAACTGGGGTACACGCACTTTGGGGGTACACAAAAATTATTCCTCATAATGTACATAACAGACTGACGAGTTTGAATTATACGGGGTGTTCCTAAAATCATGGTAAACTTTTTGAGGACAAATAGCAGATTAAAAAACATTAGAAACAGTTCATAAAAACATGAGTCCGGAAATGTCTTCTTAAGAGATACAGCCCTCCGCAAATGAAACTGTCTGATCACGCTTCAATTAATAACCCCGCCATAAATTTAGGTATTTAATTCAAAACTTGAATTGCGTATTTACACTGTTCAGTGGCGGTCCGTCCTATTAGGCAGGGTAGACAGTGCCTTCCCATTATTTTTCAAAAAAAATCAAATTATAACTTTCAATGAAAAAAAAAGATGCTTTTACACAGTTTTTACTTTCTAACACCACCGCGTAACATTAAAAATTAGGCGCCAAATAAATAAACTGTTGCCTTTAAACACAGCATCCCATACGCGAAGACCGAGCTTAATGGGTCATACGATTCCAGCTACGACACAATCAACGAATCTATTATTCTTAGTACGTTTGCATGCACATTGATAAAATAATGCAATGATCAGATAAGCAGATGCAAAAAAATAGTGAGATTTCAGAACGCAATAAGCATGGCAAAGGCACGGCCTCTGTGGTGGCCTCACAGCGACACCGGTCAGCGGCAGTTAGATGCAGCGTGCAGTTATTGTCTGTTTATTTATTTCATATGTAGTTTGCAAATTAGCAGTAAATATAGAAATTCTCGTTGGCCAGCTACTAAAAGAAAATTTAATGGATACTCTTACGAAAAACGAATAGAAATAAAAAATAAAGGGCAGTATATCGCCCTTTATCGCCCAAAATTACTAGAGCCGTTACAGACAGACAGTTAGGAAGAAATCTATATCGTTTAATACTGAATGGTATAAAAAGACTGCTTAACTGGTAGCGATATTAAAAATAGGCGAAACAGGTCGCTGGTACTTTCCCATACTTTTTTCGTTTTAAATATTCCCGCATCAAAAAGTGATGGAAATGTATATCTAGTCATTTCTAGCCGGTAAACGCCCGCTGCAGACTCAAGGCGTTGGTTACGTAGGTACCTCCTACTACGTAAAAGGCGTTGAGATAGTTATGCACTCATGAAAATAGTTATAACAACGTTATTTATAAAGTTATCAAAAATATGCACAGAATGAAAAATATCTTTTTTAATTAGAGCTAATTGATAGGCGTAGTTAAAATCACGTAACTGCCGGAAAACACGTTGTTGATATTAAAAAGTATCGTTTTTTTCTCAATTTTTAAAATAGTTGAAAATTCTTGCTGATCCTAATAAAGTACTTCAACCGGTCTATCGAACTAATAAAAGTTTTTAACGATCGGCGTTTGCGTTTTTGCATAAAAAATTAATCAATTTCAAAATTTATGTATTTCATTGCAAATCTACTTATAACTTATAAATAAAACTTTTTTTATTTTGATTCGTAAAATTAATCCTCATAATCTGTACAAATTATTTACACATCTTAAGGAAACACCAGATCTTCTTGGTAACTTACAAAAATTTGTCTTGAGAACCTTTAGATTTAGTCCTATTTATATGACCGTAATTCTACTAGGGTACTTTAAAAAGCACAAAAAAATAAACTTCTATAAAATTTTCTGACAAAAGTTTTGAGAAACACTGTACTGCTAGTGTGCCTTGATGTGATGACAGATTTATAAGCTATACGAATTCTATAACAACTTTTGTTTGTTTGCTATGTTAATTTGTACAGTTCAAGGCACTGTTTTCAAATTGTTTTTAAACTGAAATTGTCCTACAAAAGGCACAGATCATTTTTACTTTCTCATACTTTTTGTTTAGGAAAGTAACAATTTCATGAACAGTTTGATTTGGAGATTTTGATGAAAGCAAATGTTTTGGGTCTCCGAAAACCAGTGTTTAAAAAAAATATTGTCTGTAAGATGTTTGTTCGCTCCCTGTCATCTCCGAAGCGATGGTCCGATTTCGATTAGCTTTAGATAGTGGAGGTATATCACAAATGTATCGGGAAAATAAACAATAAAAAACCGAAACGGGTAGCGAGAGTCACACCTATTTCTTAGTATAACTTTTACAGTAACTAAATTTTTTTAATTAGAAACGGGTTCTGATGAAGGTCCTTCTGGCAAATCGAATGCTTTTTATTCGAGCTCTCTACCTTCAAAATTCCTTAGAAATTTTAACTTTAACGCCTCTTTACTTGATTTAAGAGATCAGAATGAGATTTAGTACGCTAACAGGGCTAAGGGCACACAATGTCACTATGTACGGCAATTTTTCGAAACCATGAAAACTGTGGAGTGAGAATTTTCAAAATTTTGGAAATTTTCATTAAAATTATTCCATAAACCGGGTTACATAATTTTAAAAAAGTGCGTATGCTTAGCTAACGAAAGCAAAAAACTCAAAAGAATGCTAAACGAGAAGCTAGTAAAAAAGTAAATGTATATGACTGAATTCAACTTTACAGTTTTACTGAAGATTGTTTTACGAATTGTCAATTAACTTTATATCTAGACGTTAGCAATGACTTGCTGAAATAAAAACTTTTATCTAATATTGTTTATATTTTCACGAATCTGTGTCGGTTAAAGATAGACCACTATTTTGTAGCTCTAGTATTAATAAGAATGCTTAGCCAGGGAAGATTTTATTAACAAGTTCCAGCTTTACTTCGTTGAAGTTCACGTTGCTATTAAATAAAATACTTTATAACTTCATTGAAGTTATAAGTATTTTATTTATTATCAGGGAAGATTTTGCTTATACAGGGTTCCCACTAACTATCAAGAATTAAAATCCATGACTTTTCCAGGATATCCATGACCAAAAATCATACTTACCCATGACTCTCTACAAAAAAAAATCAATAAAATTGGAGACGCAAAAATAGTCACGTTTATGCGTTTTTTATCAATTCACAAGACAGTATATGGCGGTCTCACTTGCACCTAATCATAAGCCATATTACGTTCCTTGGAATTTAACAACGATAAGAAAAGTACCTCAATGATATTTTAAAAACCTTCAGCAGCAAAAGTTTTATAACGGGGAGTTTTAAAAAAATTTAATCAGAAAATTTTTAATTTTTTTAAATTATGTTAACACTACTGCAAGAAAATCAGGTTTTTTACTGTAAATTAAGAGAAAAATCAAGACTTTTGCCAAATTTTGCATAAAATCCATGACTTCCAGGTTAAAATTTTAATTCCCTGACTTTTCCATGACTTCCAGGTTATCCAGGGTCAGTGGGAACCCTGTTATATCTTGCGAATGCAAAAATAAAATTACAACCTATTACTTAATAATAAACTAGCCCGACTATGCGCCCCGCAATTCCGGTCCAGCGAGCGACATCAGATGTAATTATGGTCACTTGACGACTGACTTAACAATCCAAGTGCATTTCTGTAAGTGTTCTACAAGATTGGCTCATCCCGAATCTTTGAGACGGAGGTAAGGATACGAAATTTCTATATAGATTGTGCAAACTACGTTTATGGAGTTGTTTTAATGACTTCGGAATGAGTTACTGCTACCAAAGAAAAGTAACTGAGCTAGAAAAGCACGGAAATATACAGGGTGTCCGCGCGAAAAGTTCGGGTATGATTATCTGTGGTGTTTTTCAAGTTGCTAAATTTGCAATTTTAGGGTGTCAGTCAGTGCATAGGGGGAAGTAGGTCACTATAGTTATCATGGCAGTACTCTGCCCCAGCCACATCGATAATATTATTCAATTATTCAAACTTTAAAGTGAAATATCTCAAAATCTTTGTTTTCTATCCTTGCACTTTTTTCACGCAAAACTACTAAAAAAGATGTACTGACATGATAACTATAGTGACTTATCTCCCCTTGTGTACTGACTAACACTCTAAAATTTCAAATTTGTAACTTGCAAGACACCAGAGGAGATAATCGCACCCGGCGCAGACACCGAGTATATTTACTTCGTTAAAATTTAGAGTAAGGGAGTGGAAAAATGACTCGTCACAATCACAGACGTGCACCGTAACCGAAACGAAAACCGAAAACCGGAAAAACCGCAAAAATTTCCAAACCGAAACGAAAACGAAACCTAAATTAAAATTTCTTGAAAGAACCGTAGGAGAATCGTAACCGTAGTTATTTTTTAAGAATATACCGTTATTGATAATAATTCCAGGGAACATAAACAGCAGGATGTCACCATGCACACAACAACAAAAAATATTGATCTTATATTTATTTAAAATTTTCATGTGTAACCCGCACGGAATTGAACTCTCGATCAACCTATGCCTCACAATGCTGTACACGCATGCTACCACTGAGGTACGGCGTGTGTTGATAGTTATGCTAGAATATAGAACACATACTTAAACAACACATCCGCCGGCTACATTTAACTTGCCGGTAAACTACCCTGCAAACCAACCTATGCCTCACAACGCTGTACACGCATTCTACCACTGACGCATGGCGTGTGTTGATAGTTGATGCTAGAATATAGACTAAATACATAACAACACATCCGCCGGCTACATTTTAAATTGCCGGTAAACTCCCCTGCATGTTATCCTATGACGGTATGCTGGCGAAATCTTGGCACCGGCCGGCTAGTCACTATAATATATCGTACAGAGATAGTGTAATTGAGCATTTCATGAATAGCCCAAATACGGTCAGTCACATAGAATAATTTACTTTTCATGACTTTTTTTAAACTATGTTGTCATGTTTCCAGGATTTCTATTTTTCTAGGTTATTGTCGAAAGAGCTTTTTTTTAATAATTTGAAAAACTTATTTGGGCATTTTGCAAAAGACGTATGTGACCAAAATACTACGACGTACAGTATGTTCTTTGCAAAAAGCCCAAGACCACTACTTTATTTTTGATTTAAATCCCCCCTCCCAGCAGCAGATTTATCTACAATTTGACTAAAACGAAATTTTTTTTATGCTGCCAATTTTTCGTAATAACATTTTTTTTAATTGCATGGCATAATGTTTTCCATATACTCTTGCCGAGAATTTTCTTCAAGAAAAAACAACAAAAACCGGTACTCGTAACCGAAACAAATTTTTAGTAGCACTAAACCGTAACCGAAATCGAAACCGAAATTTTAAAAAATTTGAACCATAACCGAAAACCGAAACGGTATTTTTTTCGGTTTACGTCCCTGCTCACAACTCTATATATCTTACAAACCTGCTATCAATCACATAAAACCACTCTAATGTGTACTAGTAAAAAAACATTTTTACAGTGTTTCTTAAGATGTTTTCTGTTTTTCCATATGGAAGAAACAATATAAAATAAATCCACTACAGCAAAGACTGAAGAACGCACAGTATCTTGATCGACACTTATACAAAGAGATAATCTTTATCTATCTGTTAACACTAATAATTTATTAGTGCGTTGTGATTAGCCTTTATGCATATTTTTGCCGCACAAATCCTAACAAGGTTTGTGGGGCTTGGCACCCCCTTCAGCTCAAAGTCTCTAAGGTATTATTCAGGTCGCCGCTTCCTGTAAGGCAGATTTGTAAACATTGGGCAATACTGTGCAAGTGTCCACTGCAGTGGCGTTCCGTGGGTTCTAAACTTAGGTAGGCAATGACAAAAATTACTTAACATTAAGATAAAAAGTAAAAAAATTACGGCAACTCCAATTTACCAAGACCTGTTGTTAAATAAATTAATCTACGCATAAAATCCCTATTAAATTTCACTCTGTCATTACGCACTTTAATTTGATAACGTAAACCTTCGTCTAGGCCAAGTTAATACGTGATTTGCCAAATAATTTTAATCTAACAGTTGCAGATAAATGTTCTTTGGTCGACGCACGTTTTTTAATTGCAACTGAAAGATTTATTTTAAACAGAGTATTCTGTTTCAAACCATACTTTTAAGGGGTTAGATGTAGATGAAAACAGCAAGCAATTCCAGCAAAATAGTTTATTTTTAATATCGCTACCGGTTAGTCAGTCCATTCTTTTATAACATTCAGTATTAAACGATCTAGATTTCTTCCTACTGTATGTCTGTCTGTAACGGCACTAGTAAGTTTGAAGTACATCGCCCATGATTTTTATTTCTATTTGTTTTTCGTAGGAGTATCCATTAAATTTTTCTATTAAAAGCTGGTCAATGAGAATTTCCATATTTACTGCAAATTTGCAAACAACGTATGAAGTAAATAAATACACAATAGCTGCACGCTACAACTAACCGCCGCTGACCGGCGCAAGTATAGTAACTACAGAAGCCGGGTTGCCGTGCTTATTGCGTTCTAAAATCCCTACTATTTCTTTGCACCTGTCCATCCGATTATTGCATTATTCGTATCAATGTGCACAGAAACGTATTAAGAATAATAGATTGGTTGATTGTGTCGTAGCTGGAATCATTTGGCTTGATACGCTCGGCCTTCACGTATGCGAAACTGTGTTTTAAGACAACGGTTTGTTTATTTAGCGCCTAATTTTGAATGTTATGGGTGGCGTTGAAAAGTAAAAACTGTGTTACAAGTAACTTTTTTGTGTTGAAAGTCAGAATTTGATTTCTTGTAAGTTATGGGTAGGCACTGCCTACCTTGCCTAATACGACGGACCGTCACTGATCCACTGCAATAAATTTTATTATAAAAATGACGATTTCCTGACGTCATAATTACAGATAATAACTGACGATAATGTTGAAGAATAAACATATCGATCACTATGGAAACGCGGACACTATTCCTTGTACGTCGCACAAATCTAAATAAAATAAATAAAGTGATTGCCGGTAAATAATTAATAAACAAAGATTGCTTTGTTTTTGGGCAAAATTTTAAACAGAAATCCCCCACCACTTATGTAATTTTGTTAATGTCATATCTGTAATACGACTTCACTCCGGTATTTCAATCACGTCGAGATGTATATTTCAAATTAAATACCAAACCGCTTACAATCTGAAACCTTTTCGGCAAAGCTGACAACAAACAATTACAAATTTCATCCTAGCAACCACATAATCCCTTAATTTATCACTTCTACTACTTTGATTTGAACATCCAATTGGTAGTTAAGAAAATAAATTACCGTTTAACACAATAAGAGTACAAACAGTATAAACCTGCAGCCAGATCACCTCATTTAGCGCTTCATAAGGTTTTCAGTCGCGCTTTGCATTTCCATCGCGGAGAGAAATGCACCATAACACTGCACAAAGCTCGCCTTTCACTGCGGTATGTATCCATTTAGACGAGACTAGGTCTTTTACGAGTGTAAATATTTACAGTTTTTTAGAATTCCTAAGTTACCATCAACCATCCAAAGGAATCTATGCGCCACGCAATTTTAAACTCTTAAATATGCAAGTAGCAGAAATTTAGTTTCTAAACCACTGCATGTAACGGCTATCAGCAAGGACGTTTAGACAAGCACTCTTAGTTTTAGACAACTATTAAAGCTCTGGTCACTTGAAAGTAAAAACTGAAAAAGTTTCAAAAACGTAGCAGGGTTCATTAAACAAATAATTGAGGTATAATTGAAGTAGAAAATAACATACATAGTATGTACGAATCAAAATTATAAAAACGGTTAATAGTTATTTATTGTGCAAGATGATAAAATTGCACTTTATCTTCGAGAGCGATTTTAGCGTCGAGGCGTCAGCCGAGACGCTAATAAGCTTCGAGAAGATAATGAAATTTTATCGTCGTGTGGAATACAACATTTTTTTCTATAGCAATTGTTAAAGAAGACCAAAAAATGAAGAAAAATCAATGATAAATTTAATTTAAAAGTGTCAGGAAAAAAACAGTTTCACGAAAAAATGAGTAGGTGGCTTTAATAACTTTTTGGTTGCTATAGAGTTTATTTAATGTAGAAAAAAAAATAAAATACTTTATCTATCCTTGCTGTTAAAGTACTACTTTTATCTACCCTTGATGGTAAAGTGCTACTTTTACCTCTAATTTTAGTTAATAATAGCACGTTTTAACAGTTGCTATAGAAAAAATATTTTGTTTCTGCTTTTGCTGCGGAAATGAATACTCAAAAAGTTATTCAAGTGTGTACGGGGTGGCCTAATTTCGATGCAGTATATGAGTAACTTTAATATTAAAGCTATGAAAACAATTCCCATCTTATTGGGTGAACTTTTATGACGAATCCAATGATGGTGAAAACAATAAAAATCATTCTATTTTTTGGCTACAGTCGAAAAGTACGTTTTTAATATTTCTACTACGTGCTATAACTTGTTTATCTATAAAAATCTTAAAACAACTATACTTATCAGTCAGAGCCTTCTTTTTGCTATATAAAATATATTTTTTGATGATTACAAAAAAAAAACTTTTAACTAAGGCAAAGACTACTATGGATTCCAAACAAAAATGAATGTTTGTGTGTTATAACTAAAAAACAGTCGCAAGTATAAAAAATCCGAACACGATTTATAGAACGCGGTAGAAATGGCTAAAATACTACCTTTCGACTGTAGCCCAAAAACAAAAATGTTTTATTTATTTTCTCCATTAAATTAGTCATACAATATTGGGCCAATAACACGCAAGCCATTTTTTTGTAACTTTTATATTTCTTTGATATTTTTGCGGTTTCTCGAACTGTCAATATTACAATTTACTTTCGGCTTAGACCGCGTCGTCATGTGGGAATTACACCTAGAATAATCAGGTAAGGACCGACCTGTAGCTTGCCTGCCTTTACAAGCATTTTGTCTAAATGTTTGAGCCATAATTGTTAGCCTGCCTAAAAAGAGCCGTTTGTTTATAGTTATTTAAGTATCAAGGAATGTAAGGATGTAATAACATCCGAGGTAGGCGAATACGAGCTGAGGCGGAGCCGAAGCTTGTCGCCTGCCGAGGATGTTATTAGTCGATACATTCCGTGTTACTTATAACATTTTTTCCGCTACCGGTAATAAGTAGCTTAAAATAACAAGAAAATATTATTTGTAAAATACGAATCATGTGTCATTTGTCATCAGAATTTTTATAGTTAGCTGTCAAAATTCTTAAATTATAACCTTGCATTTCTGTTATTACTGTCAATTATTTTCCTAGGAATGTAAGTGACACTATTAAGTTCCGTCGTCAAGGGTAACTAGTACACGAATGTTATCAGCCGCTTACAATCCCTGTAGCTATGGATGTAAGGCCTACTTACATTGCCGGTAGCGGAAAAAATTATTTAAACCATCAAGCAAGCAAGGATTTGATCATAATGTATCTTGTTTGTCAGGACAAGAATAATTAATCGACTTATGCCTGTTAACTGTTTGTGAACCCATACAAACTAACGTTTCGGAAGACATGCAACCTGCATCTTTAGAGTGATCAGACCACTGAATCGAAATCCGGAATGCGGAGGTATTTAGACCCTTTTGAGCTAGTCGGGCAGACCGGTGGAGCTCGGGTTGTCTGTCACGGCGCGTGATCGTAAGATCGATGATGCTTAGAGGACTACTGGAGTCCAAGCTTTACTGACTCTAAAACCATTCCCTCTGTTTAAGTTGTTAGATTGTTTCTTTATTTCAATTGCTTCATCTCTGATACGAGGGAAGAATCTGGTACTTTGCCGAGTACTCGAACGTTCTCAAAGTCCATTTTATGCCCAGCTAAACCACTATGTTCAGCCACCGCAGAGTTGCGTCTGTGTGGTGGTGATTGCAAACCAGACGCATTACAATATTTGCGGTAGAAGAGGATAGTTTTAGTAAAGCTTGGACTCCAGTAGTTCATCCTCTAAAGATTCATCATCGATCTCAAAAAAACCGTCTCCGCCCAACGGTGACAGCCAACTAGAGCTCCGACGTTCTGCCCGAGTGGCTCAATAAGGTTTAAAAACTTCCGCACCCCGAATTTGAATTCAGTGCTCTGATCATTCTAAAGATGCGAGCTGCAATATTCTGCGAAACGTTTATAATCCGATTAACTATTCTTGTTCAGACAAACAAGATACATTAAGTTGAAATCCTTGTCCGACCCAAAAATTAAACAATCTAAGCACACGGCCCTGTTAATGTAGGCAAGGTCCACGAACAACTATCGCTCAAACTTTTAGAGCAAATGCTTGTAAAAGCAGACAGTCGGTCCTTACATGAGTATGCTGGGTGTAAGCCCTAAATGACGATGCGGTCTATGCAGAAAGTAAATTGTAACACTGACAACTGTAATAGTAACGATGTTAACCATATACTGCATCAAAAATGGGCCGCCGTGTACACATGGTATAGATGAGCACTAATAGCTCGTGCCTTGCGCTACGCTATAGTCACGATCCTTTCATTATACAAACATCCTATGGAGCGTAACCAGTAGAATTTCACTATGTACTCAAAAAAAAGTAATAAAAACCGATGTACATGTGTACATTACCTATGTGATCTGTATGCTCCTGCTTGCTTATTGCTGTTAACTTTTCCTGGGCTTTCCCTAAGCTGCTCATCTGCATGTTTACCAAATACTAAACACTTTAATAAACTACGACCCGCAATCTTTTACCACACAAAATTACCTAACTAACTTTTCAACGAAAGTAGACACCTTTAATTTACTAGATATCTAAAATATTTTAATATATAAATAACGCGAGCGGAACCCGTGGGCTAAACCCCACCTTTTTTTAAATAATAAATAAGCTACTTAAGTTGGTAGTGTAGCGTGGCCGTGGATCTAAGTCCTCATTTTTTGAATTATTTAAAAATCGCTTTAATTAGTATGCATAAATTGATACTTCTTTGGAAAAATATTCCTCAGGATTTGAAGAAAAACAAAAACTAACGGAGGAAGTAGGAAAATTAAACCGCCAAAATATTGCTGCACCGAAAAACCAAGTTCTGAATCTTATTCGACTACTACTCAGAAGCAATGTAGCTTGAACAGAAACTTACCATAATCCTTCGTTTATTAAGAATGGGACATACATTTTTAAAAACTCATAGGTGTCACAGGGTAAATTAATACCAGCCCATCCCGAACTCTATAAGTTTACAAAGTTTACGAAAAAATTATTTTCACTTCACAGTTTTGTTAAAAAATTGTCTTATACAGCACCATTGTGTTCCTCTAGAGTATTGTAATGTCGAATTTAATCCCAATCTGTCAACTCGTTTCTCAGTAAATACTAAATAGGCGCTAAAGCGAAAATTGTGCAAAAATCGTAGCGGTCGCCATTTTACAGCTCGGGTGGCCGAAAAGAAGCTTCCGATTTGTCTCCTCTATTATTTTCTGTAGTGCTTCGGTCTTGTCTCAAATTCTAGACGAGACCGAGACCTCATTATATGTTCGAGACCGAGACTTGGGTGATCTCGATCTCGTCGAGTCTCGATTATTTTAAACACTTTGTTTTTATAAAAACTACTTATTTTAAATTATACGGAAAAATGAAATGAAGTGAACTATTTGGATACGCGAGTGCAAGAAGTACTTGCATTCGCAGCGCGCGATAAATACGTTGAATGATGCGACTTGATTTAAAAATTGAATTAAGGGAAGTACAGACCAACGAATCAACACGAAGTTTGCTTTGTATTAATTCGTGGATAAAATGAGATTTGAAAGATAAAATATATTATTTGGTTTTTCATTGCAATGATATATATTTCATACAATTTTTATGTTCCATATCATGACATGTACTGTTATAGCATTATACGTATTTCAGAAATAAATCTGTTTAGTTAAAATGAAATAAAATGCAGTTTGAAATTGAGGAATATGTTTAGTGTACAAACATAACATCAACCTTTACTACGCAATTTTGCACATTAAAATTGGCCGAGACTCTCGATACCGAGACTTACCATATTTTTCAAAACCGAAACCTAGTCCGAGACTTGACATTTTAGACGAGATTGAGATCGAGACTACCATAGGTATCGTCTCGTCGTTTTTAAAATTTCTGAAATTCTGTCTGTGAAAAAAAGCTACCAGAAGAAACAAGTCTAAATTGTTTCCGGTTCCGGTTCGTAAAATAAAACTAAATAGCTATGTAACTGTTCGTTGTGCCTAGGTATATCAAACCTCATTCGTTGCACACTCACACACATACACATACAGACCAACAAATTAAAAAAAATAAATTTTTGTGTTCCCAGGTGTCTAAAAATGTATTTCTTTCAGTAAAAATCTCGAAATCGAAAATATCTGCGATCACAATACATTCCCATGTTGGAAGTATGAGAAAGTAGAAAAGCGTACAGATTCCCTGGAATGCGAAGAAATACTGACGCATTGTACGTGCAGCAGTTTTTTTATTTGTTGTTCTTACTCGAACCCGCAATAGTTGTTTATGTTAAGCAACCTAACCGCACGTAAACATGAGGTTTCACAAATGTATGAGCAACTCGCGCCATTAAAAGCTAACACTCAACGCGTTTCATATATAGGGTGATTTTGGGAACCGGGCCACTATTGCCAACTTTTTTATTTTTTTTAATGCAAAGTTGGTTATGCTAGAAAAAAAGTGTAACTTTTTCTTCTGGTTACGATAGTAAAAACGAAAAAGCAATTGCACATCGCGTTTTCGAGTTATTTGTTAAAATGAATTTTTTTTAACGGAACACCCTGCATTTTTTATATTTTTGGATTGTACATTTTATTCTCTTTAAAAAAGTATAAGGTCAAACTATAATTAAATCAACAAATAACGTCATATTTTAACTTTTAATGGTTAATGGTTTAATACATAGATATGTACGAGGTTTCACCCTTTTCTTTCCATTCGCAATAACTCACATTAGCACCAATTACTGCCGCTGACTCTGACACATACACTTAAGAAAAGTTTACACTATAGTACATTTTGGCCTACTCTCTAATAATGACGCATTCGCGTTTTAATTACCTTATTGGCCAACCAAAAGGGCTAACCATGTAGAATATAAAGATGTACTTATTGTTAATTGATACAATAAATGCAAGTTCGACATTTTCCGGAACAAAAAAAATACCGATAAGTTCCGAAAATAATTAGGGTTGCTGTTTCCGGTGATAGTTAAGAAAATTTCAAATTTCAGTTTTCGTTTCGAATACAATGCAATAAAATGCTTTTTTTTTCGGTTATGTTTAAGTGCACGCTCCTGCTCATAAATTAATTTGATCCCTAAAGGTTAAACGTTTTCTGCATATAACTTTACTTTTTTGTTCAAAATTATGAGCCCTACAGTATGTCCTATTTCAGCTGATTTATTCTTACAGCCGCAAGTTGAGTTTAAACGAGTGTGAAAACAAATTGAAAAAAAATGAATATACAAGACCGAATTTCTGTAGTTCTTGTTGCAATCAGTCAATAAAAATGATTGATGTAACCGAAGATATAACTGTAGAGAACCAAGCACATGTAATACTTGTTCCTGGCATGTTTTAAACCCATCAGTAAATGATGTCAGATAATAAATAAATTAAGACTACTGAATAATTTTTCATTTTAAAATAATAAGTAGGTTCTTACCGGTTATTCCGAAGGCAGGAATATAACTTAATTATGCACGCGGGTCCTGTTCTCTAATTTATTTGCAGCTTCGAAGATCTTGAAATTTAAATTGATAATTAATTTCTACAGGCACAGACTCTAACAACCCTCCCAAAAATTTGCATATTGCATCTCCAGACTACTTATTACGCTAAAAAATTTAAAACGCATTGGCATAATTGCATTTATTAATTGTCCTTAATTATTCATTTATGTAGATTTGCCCTTAATATAATTGTTGAAACGCCAGACAATGTAAACAATTACCAGCAAAATTAAAAATGAAGTAGCAATTGAACGCTATTGAAATCTGGTCTTAAAACTTCCGAGAATCGACCTTTTCAACTTTCAATCAAGAATTTGTAATTTAATGCGCCTATGCAAGCAGAAATTAAACTATGCATTGGTAATGAGATTTTAGTCTCCCTTGTTTCTGCCTCTAATGGGCTATTAATGTCCGCACTATCACAGTACAAAAGCATTAATCATTCATAATGAATCATGCAAATCCATCCATGCCTGATGATAGTATTTACCTTTTTAAACGATTGGGCAGATGCAATTAAATTTCAGTCTGCATGAAATAGATCGTGAAGAGCGACCAATTAAACAAGCAACGTTGTTAAAACATAAATCGGATTCGATTATGAATGGATGATAGCTTTACTCGTAAAAGCGACAACAAAGAATCGTTAATTTAATCTTGATGAGATCTGAATGCAAATTATATATGCAAAAAAGCTACTAAAAAATTCAAACGAAAACCAAAAATAAATAAACCCGTTTGTTGCTTAATTACTCTTCTCTAATTTATTTCAAAAAGAGTAAAACATAAGTTCAATAAATACCTAACCAAAGACGTATGGGAATAGAAATATTAATTTGCTACTAACTAAAATTAAATCTCAAACTTACTAGTATATTACATTTGACGTTTCTTTATGTACGGTACATGAAAAAATATGTATAATTTTTATAATTACAAATAATTATTGTGCATACTAGCCGCAAGTTTCGGATAATTTAAAATTCCTTCACCTCGTCTACGGTTTTAAATGTACTGTAGTTTATTGACATTAATTTAAATGCAGATGGCACTAAATATCAATGTGCATTAATTCTTAATACAAAGCGCTAAAGGATGAATGCATTTTGGCACTTCCTGAGTCAAAAGCTTTGAACTTCATGCAACGAATTTGCATTGCTAATTATACATACAAATGCCCAAAAATGCACAGAATTACTTTGTTTGCAGTTAGAGACTAGTGAGAAAACTCAAAGGTTTCAATTCAGTATACTCATTACACCTACTTATACAGGGTGTATTTTTCAAGATGCACACTATTGGTATCTTGGAAATCATAAGAACTACAAAAATATGTTAAACGGGGAGAGAAGTGTAACTTTTTATACTGATTAAGATTCCGTTATAAATTTTTATATTATATTATTATTATACCCGGTCTTGAAAAGACAAAGTAGACAATAACGAAAGTGTACTTTTAATACTGAGAAATTAAAAAAATGAGAAGTTTTATGGTAGAAAATGTTCCGATTTTGTACCAACAAATTCGTCACATTGGTTATTGCATAATATAGTTTTGCTGAAAATTAAACACCCTGTATATTTCTGCATAATCTGAAGAAAGAAACTTCAACATGCAACAGTGGAATAAAGTAAAGATAAGTTAAAGATAAACTATCACAAATTGCTTTTTAATTTTCCACTTTAGGTTACTACTGTATTAGAACTTTCATATTCAGATTTTAAACTTCTTTCAGAATATTCAAAAATATACAGTATTCCATAAAAAAGCTAATTTGTGGAATAACTTGAAAGCGCCACGTTTAATTGTTTTTTTTTGTAAACGACGCGTCGTTTACGCGTCGCGACGTCTCAATTAGCATTAGCAAAAGTTACAATTCTTTCGCTATTTAACCGAATTAGTAGCTTTTATGGTTCCAAAGAATGTTCATCTTGCAAAATACACCTTGTGTAGAGTTTTGTAAACGTAACTAATTGAAACAGCTCTTGCTACACAGATTAAATTTTTGGCCTGTAAAATTAACTATTCTTTCAGGCTTTGGGTTTGTAATATAGAAAATTTTACGTATTTCAAGATTCAACTTTCCGCTTCTACATTTTTTAATTCTTTGTTAATTCTTTTCGACATTTATTTCTAAGAAATATTTTTTCTACTTTCAAAGCCTTCTTTTTCTTGTTTTGATTTTCTCGCTTTACCGATTCAGCAATTTATAATGTTCCTACATTAACGTTATTTTATTATATTTTCTATAAACAAAACAGTGGCGGCTCGTGCACATTTACTAAAGGAAGGCGAAAACCAAAATTCAAAAAAGTCGTGCCTTTTAATTAACAGTTCTATAAATTAAATCCATACGCCCTGTGTAATCTCTAATTCCAAAATGGTCAATCACCAAGTTATTACAATTGTCGGTGTTTTGAATGATGTGTGTTTACCTCTCACTTAATTATTTTAATCTTTAACACAGATCGCTGTGCAGTAAAACACACACAGAAACAAGGGATTTTTTTAAATGTCTGTCAGTGAATGGATGAGTGCGAGCATGCGTAAACGGGTGCGTGCGTTCTTTTCTCTACATCTCCGAAACACAAACCGATTTATATAAAATTTGGTATGTGGAATTTTTTTAATTGGAGGTAGTTCTTCATAAGGTTTTTTTAACCGAAATCGGAAACGGAAATTAAACATGTTTTCTTCCGTATTGATTTACTGTAAAGACGTGTTTGAAATTTTGAAAACTTACAGTTTTAGTGCATCTAATGGCAATTCACATGCTTTTTCCCGATGTTGTTTTCAAAACGAAGGACGCTATAAAATATTTGAAAATGGAGCCTGAAACGCCCGATTTATAAGAAAAAAAGTTCAATCGATAAAAATTAACATATCATTTAACAGGCCTTCATAAGTATAATCGTTAATTGACTTAAATAAGTCAAGCGGTATAATCAATCATGTGATGTAGAAATATTTTGGGAAATATGAGAATAGTATTTAATTTTAGAAATTTTCAATAATTTATTCCGCAATAGCTGTCCACACTCTCTTTAAATTTCGTCAGTGAACTCAAAATGAATTTTTTACTAATCTTCCAAAATTTACTCTGACGCCCTCCAAGAATTTTTGAAAAATTTAAATTTGATTGATTTATTCGAAAGCGCAAATGCCACTAGTTATAAACTTTGAACAGGACAATAAAATGTTTAAAGTAGTTTATTAGAATAAAAAAAAATTTAAAACATTACAAAAAATAGAAAATTTGATAGTTTTTTATATACACAACGCGTTTTCCAGAACTTACGAAATTTCAACTGTGCCTATCAATTAGCTCTAGTTAAAAATATATTTTTCATTCTTTGTGTGTTTCGGATAAATTTTCAAATAAACTACTTATAACGATTTCCGTCCGAAACTCAATAACCTTAGCCGTAGAACGGTTACCTTGCCTCCTTTGGTTAAAGCCGTCGCAGTAGTACAGTATTGGCAAACGCTGGTACGGCATCGTATTGCAGAGGCCAGGGATGTGAACCGAAATGATACCGGAAACGAAATAACGGAAATGGAACGATATTTCCGAGGAACGTTAACGGAAACAATAACCTTAATAAAAACACCATTGGTACCGAAAACGAAAACGATATTTTTATCTGGAAATACCAGTATTTTTTCGGTATTTTCCGTTACTCTGTGAGAGTTCGCTTGACTGTTTTTACTTTCCCATAGTTTAACTGAACTATGGAAAGTTATGATTTCATGCAAATACCTGCAATCGGATTTTAACGGAAATACACGTTTTGGGGTTAATGGAACCCAAAAAACTGTTTAACAAAAAATTCGGGTGGGTTCTTTTCCCTATATTTCCGGAACCCTTTAATGATTTTTATAAGATTTGGTATATGAATGAAAATTAGACATGTTTTTGGTATACATTTTCTTGTAAAAGCGTTTTTAAAATTTAAAAAAATGTAGCGTTGTAGTGCATATAAAGGCACACCAAATGTTTTTTTGAATGCTGTAGCGTCAAAACTAAGGCCGCTGCGAATTTCTAAAAATTTTGACTTTAATGCCAGATTATTAAAAAACAAAATAACCAATCGATATTTATTCAAAAATGCAAACGCCAATCGCTATAAACGTTGAACAAT
Source organism: Ctenicera cuprea (assembly GCA_958336395.1). Taxonomy (NCBI): domain Eukaryota; kingdom Metazoa; phylum Arthropoda; class Insecta; order Coleoptera; family Elateridae; genus Ctenicera; species Ctenicera cuprea. The sequence continues at coordinate 25,200,767 of OY284492.1, read as the reverse complement.
TCTATAAATAAAGAAAGAATTTTACACCATTTTAAAAATTAAGAAAAAAATACGGTAAGTTTTAACATCAACAACGCGATTTCTGAAAGTTATGTTGTTTTAACTACACCTACCAGTTAGCTCTAGTTAAAAAATATTTTGCATTCTTTGCATAATTTTTAATAACTCTCCAAATAAAGTATTTATAGCGATTCTAATTATCCGTAGGGCGGGTGCTTACCTAGCTTACAAGTACGGTACGACAGCCCATTGCACAGCCTATCGCAAGTTCAAATCACCGCTGGGGCGTTACATTTTGTAACTATTTTTTCTTTCTTTAATTTATGTTAAAATAATTTTATCGATGTTTTTAACAACCGATACGATACCGTTATTTAATTTTTGTATCGATACGATAGTTAACCAAAATTATCGATACCCATACGATATTTTCATGTTTCCATTATGATTGTACTTACACGGTTCGTTCTCTGTCAGTAGTCATACTAGTAACTGGCAGCCCGCAGATCAGACAGCGTGACAAAGACGAGCTCAGAAATGCGCAAGGGTCCCGTTTCAGATCTCTTAGTAACACATGTAGATGTAAATTTCAATCACTTACTGGCGGCAATCATTTATTGGAGCGGGACTATTAAAAAGGTTACAAGTATAGGAAAGTACCAGCGACCTGTTTCGCCCATTTTTCTTTGTCTACACATTCAAGTGCGCAACGTACAAAGTTTTAATTTGTTAATAAAATAAATTGCGTTTTGTTTCTTCAAAAAATATTTATGTAACAAAATGATATTCACCGGAAATTACCGGTAACGTAACGGAAACATAACGTTAAATATTTAAGGTAACGAAACCGAAAACGAAAACTATATTTTTTGTTGGCGCCATAACGAGAACCTAACGGAAACGGTATTCTTTTTTCGGTTCACATCCCTGACAGAAGTTTAAAATCTCCAACTAAACGTTTATCTTAAATTTTTTTTTTAATTTTTGTTAAATCAATGTTGGTCAAATGTTCAGTCATTAATTGGCGTGAGAATATTTAAAACCTAAAAGGTATGGGAAAGTACCAACGACCCCCTATTTTATCAAAAAGCTGAATTAAATTGGCAAATCTCTCAAATACCAAAAAGCTACAACAAAACACTCTTAACATAACAATTAAAATATACAGAGTGATCCGAAACTCGTGGATACGAACTGTGGGAAAGATGGCGTATTCTACGAAAAAAAACCTGAACAAAAAGTTTCTCTACGATTTGTCGATCGAACACTCCTAAATTGGTATGATATGCAATGATTAAACAATTAAATTTGAAATTGAATGTTTTTTTTATTTCAAAACTTGAATAATTGTAAAAATGTTGATAGAATCGAAAAATGGCAAAGGAACTTTAAGTTCGATTTTTTTCTTAGAATGCCGTCCCAAAGTTCGTGTGCGCGAATTTTGAAACAGTACACCCTGTATACCTAGACGGCTTTTGACTTTTTGCATGGTGTTGTTCTTGCTAGGTAACGCTTTTACATGCGAAATACAGCAGCATATGCGTACTACATTTTCTAATATCGCATTTATTTATCAAACGTGTGCTGAGATGAAAGCTGTATTGTTATAAAGCAGCATACAACAGGGCTTCTATGCGAAGCCGCTAACACTTGGGCTTTGTAAACATAGGACTGTAAGTAAAACAGCCTCAAGCTGCAAGGCTTTGTGTATTGTGAGGGCTGTGTTTTGTATGACCCTTGCTTTATTGAACTTTTACCAAACTACAATACAATATAATTTTATGAATCCAAATCACAAAGGACGAGCTATCTAAGCTTCTTTTAAATTAAATTCTTATTAAATGCTGATATAAATAAGATTCAAGAGAAATGCATTAAGCGAAGATATATAAACGTGTAAAATTTATTATTGCATCACGGCGGGTAACGTCACTTATTTAACGTGTTTACGTTTAGGGAGTAAACTGTACAAATGTCAAAATGTTCATAAGCTAACTCTTACTTTCTTAGATTTTAATGTAAATAAAGATACTTACTAACTTGCTACTAGGGCTGGCAATATTTATCAATATATCGAAATATCGATGTATTGTATGTAAATGACATGTTTTGTGCCGTTTATTTCTGGTTACAATGAAGATTATTATTTTTTTTTATTGACTTCCGTGGGTTTTACAAAGATTATTATTACTATTATATTATTATTATTATCATCGATAATACCCAAACGAGATAATTTAAAAAAAAAATGTCCATTATGATAATATCGATATTATCGATAATATCAATAATATCGACAATGTCGATAAGGTCTATAATATCGATAATTTCGAAAATAATACCTACATAGAAAATCGATATACATATAATAGTGACATACAAAATTTAATCCAAGAAATATTGTACTTACTAGACATAGGTACATTAAATTGATTATTATTGCAATTGACGCAATTATTGCAACCACTAAAACGTATCAATTTATATTGGCTCGCATCTTAGATCGCCTACTCTACTTCAAACTGAAGATTTACGCCAACGCGTAAAAACTCACCTGTTCTTACACAGTCTACATACAATTTAAAAAAAGTTGCGATATTAATAATTCGTGGTAATATTGACATTTATAATATGGACATAGATAATATATCGAAATTATTGATAATAATGTAGGTATTATCGTTAATATAGTAATATTATCGCTATTATCATACTATTGATACTATCGGTATTATCGATATGGTCAAATATATCGATATTATCGATATAAATTTATTATCGATATTCGATACTAAATTTTCAATATCGCCCTACATATATTTTACATATTGAAGCATTATATAAAAAAAAATTAGCTTCCAGCGATAATTTACAACAAAATACAAGTCGAGATCCCGGAAACTGTTAGAAAAACGTAATTTTCGGCAAGTTCGCAATACCTAAGGACTTTTCTTCTAGAAAATCAAATTCGCTTCTTGTATCCATGCTATGTAGAATGTAGAATTCAGTTTGAATACCAATTAATACCTGAATGTCCTGAACAGTACATACTAAAGTACTGGATGGTGCTGCTCTCTGGAAGCTGGAAACGTTAGATCTTACGTGTCTTACAGAACTGTATGTGACTTGTAGTGTGCAAAAATAATTCTAGCCTACAGGGTACGTGTGTGCGCGCAAATAAATAGTGTCAAAACGACGCAAATTAGGTTCAACTTTTTGTGGTAATTTTAAAATTAAAATAAGTGCCATATTTATACTACAATGTTTACTTAGACTGATTTTAAAACGTAATTCAAACTCCATATTATTATATAGGGTGTCACAGCTCTGTTAATATTAAAGATAGAGAAAAACTTTAAATATATGTTGTTGGTAATTAACCGCTGCATAACTTAAAATTATCATCAATTACACTGCGTGTTTAGTTATGCCCAAACAGCACCTTACTTTGTTTTTTAAATGCAACACCCTGTATATTATTATATTTTTAGATTCTACATTCAATTCAATGTATTAAAGTGTTAAAGTTCAATAATCTTAAAGTTAACGATTTTCAAGGTATTTGCATTATTACAAACACTTTGACATTTATTAACTAAAATTAACAATTATTATTCAAGACACCGAAAACATTCATGCCTCCCTATTTGGCACGGACTATTAACACATTATAGAGAATTCGGCTGTGTGTTTAAATTATTACATTATTACAAAGGGTGTTCATAATTTAATGCCCATTTTCCAAAACTTCAAATGTCAATAACTGTTGTTTTTTAAAATGGAACATCCAACATGTTTTAAACACCTGTTTTGATTTGATGGAGGGTTTTGTATACCAAATTAACATTTCTATATTTTTTCTCCTGTTTATAATTTCCTTTTGAAATTGCCAATCAAAATTTGAAAACAAAACAAAAATTCTATTTTACTACTTCTAAAGTGACAAAATTGTCCAATAATTTTAATTCAGCTTTTTGTGTGTGTCAAAAATTAATCGAAATTTTTTAATTTTATTGGCACAAATATGATCAAATTACATAGTTGAATAGAGAAAACGAACTGTTATCAATCGATACTAAAAAATATCCCAAGGTGCCACTCAAAAAATTGTCAATATTGTTATTATTTTGAAAGATTATTATTATTACTATTATAAAATGATAATTAACACCAACATACGGTTTTTAATTTAAACATCAAAAAACTTGTTCTTTTTTGTGTACATAGTGGAAGGCTACTGTTTATGCTCCGTGGGATGTTTTTAGCTTTAATTACTAGCCACAAGCAGCAACACTTTTGATGACCTTGCATCGTGGCCGTGTTGTGGCGGCATTTCAAAAATTATATTCCCAGTATAACTATGGTAGGTCAAAATATTCCGTATTTTGGGCCAAAAATCCCTTCGTGAACGTGCTTCTGTGAGTACGATTTTAAATATAGTTATCTAATAACAAGACTATTGGAAGTACATTATTCTGTTAATAGAAATATGCATATTTTTGTATTTCTATGGTATAAGTAGTTCTAATTTTTTTCCTCAGACCCCCACAAATAGCTTTGCGGAGCCCTAGGGGCCTCAGACCTCAATTATAGAACCGCTGCATCAGAGAATTTTTAGTAAGTCTTTAATTAACAACTATCATTGCTTTTTAAATATTAATAACGAAATAAATCAAAGAAATATCACTATACTCGATGTAAATGAAACTAGGTACAACCCCTATTTTTTCCACAACTTTTACGACAATGACATTAAACTTGAAGACGTTTAATTGTTTATAAAACTGCTTTATATAATGTATATGCCACTAATCTATCATTCCCAGTTTAACCGTAAACGACGCCAATTTCTTGTTTTTAAATAGCATCCTGTGTATTTTTAATACATTCTTGTACTGTAAAAGTTCTCTTTTCAAACTTTTTCCCCCAATTTTAAGTTGGATAATAAAGGCAGGACATAAATACATTGCAAGAATTTTTGTTAGAACAATAAAATGGAAACAAAATTTTCTCCCAATATTTTGGTTTAACATTATGGTTAAATACATCACTAGAAAAGTATTTAAAAACTCCTAAGGAAACAAAAAAATGTAGATGCCCCACATTTTCTAAAAAATTGTTGTTATGGACAGCTATTTCATAAATTCAGTTTTATTAGTTTTTTTGACTGAAAAAAAAAACAAAATATATGACTATTAGTCTCAACCTGTGGTGTCCTACCTCTCTGTGTATAGGAAACATATTCCAAAACCGTACGGTTGCACAGAATAATGTTCATTAGGTCGAGTGCAGTCTATGGGTGGTGGGTGTGACACAGCTGATCTAAACCAATTTTGATTATATTATGAATTTACTATATTATATTTTCAATGATTTACTTGTTAATAACCGTTAGCACAAATATTGACTTCATGGCCATCTTCTTTCAGAAAAACTATTGGATTTTTCTCCCTCATTTATTAACCAATTATGAATTTATAAAAACAGGTGAAAGAAAATTTTATGTCCTACAACAATCTAATAAAACATGTACAAAATGCTATTTAAAAACATGAAGTTGATATCGATTCCAGTTACACTGGAAGTGCTATATTACTGACCTATACTGCTCATACCATGAGTTTTTGTAAACAATTAAACACCCAAAGTTTATTTTAATTAACTTAAAAAAGTGTGAAAGAAAGGGGGTCGTTTTGTTTACACCCAACCCCTACAATTTTTACATATTTGATGGTTTATATTTGATTTAGTTCAGACTTCGAACATATTTGAATATATATTTTTGAATAGTTTTGATATAGTCCAGTGTGGTAAGTTGGAAAGCAGAAATAAAGTTGGGTGTAAAAAATAAATTCAAAACATTGTTTACCAGCTTCTATACTATATGATATAACATTTGTGGTAAAAATTGTGACAAAGAAATTTGTTAGATAATTAATATCAGTAAAAAAGATTTTAAATTGTGGCTCGAGCTTTAATCATCTGCCTATCAAAAACCAAAATAGATATCGAAAAATTTTGTTCTGCTTTTTTTGTAAACGGAAAAATTTCCGATCACGCAAGATTAAAACGTAATAGTTTAAGCTGTACAAATTTATCAAAAGTGCCTTCAGAACATTCCACTTGCCATTACTACAGCAAATTAAGTAAAAGAATCTAAATGTTCAAAAATTTTAAATAATTTACATATTATCTACAGATTATAAAGAAACATTTAACACCGTTAAACGAATTTTTCTATTAATGTTTTAAACAATTTTGTAAAAACAAAAAATTTGAAGGGTTGAATTCTTTTGTTATCTTGAAAACTACATTACTCTTTAAATAATCATCGTATAATAAAATTATGATTTTGTTTTAAAAAAATGTTGCTTAAAATATGATATGTCACCTCAAATCATTGCAAAAAATATTAAAACAATGTCAAAATTTTTATTTATTGTTGTAATTTACACTTTTTTTAATTAACAATTGTTTAAATGTTCTGTGAAAAAAACATTGTTTTTTATGTTCCTTGCTACTTTTAAAGAAATAGCATTAGTTATACGAATTGCGATAAAATATGGAGCATTTACTTCGGCCAACAATAAATATTTCTTGCAACTTGTACTGTAAAAAATATAACGAATTTTATATGTTATTAAAAAACTAAATAAAATTATTAAATCCTACTTGTTCATAAAAAAAAATTAAATTGTTTTAATATTTTTTTTTGGAATAGTTTAAAACTTCTAATTGTTTTTAAATAATTTTAACATTTGGTGGTACTTAAAAATAGATTTTTAGATTTCTCGACAAAGGATAATAAAACTAGATTGAAAAATAATCATAATTTTACGATATTTATTTAATGAGTAATGAAGTTTTCAAGACAACAAAAACATTCATTGCTATAAATTTTCAATTTTTACAAGTATGTTAAAAAAATTAACGAAAAAATTCGTTCAAAAATAATAAATGTTTTTTTTATAACCAGTAGATATGTACATTTTTTTTTGAATTTTTAAACAACATTTAGATATTTGTACCTAATTATTTATTAATCAGTGCGCTGAAGCCTGTAGCCACGGAGCGTTCCGAAGGCACTTTGGATAAATTTCTACATCACAAACTACTAAATTTAGAAATATACTTCCTAATCTCACATGATAGGCAGATGATTAAAGCTAGAGTCACAATTTAAATTCTATTTTACTGATAAACTAACAAATTTCTGTCATAATTTCTACCACAAACGTTATTCATGTAGTATAGAAGCTGGGAAACAACGATTTCCATTTATTTGTTATTCTCAACTTTATTTCTGTTTAAAAGTATTGCAGCTATCATTACTACACTGGACTAAGACTGCAAATGGGCAATCCACCAATACGAAATATTACATTACGAGATTGAATTGAAAAAGCAGTTTTCTGTTTTCAAAATATTCAAGACAGATTGAATTTCAGTTTAAAATTATAAAATGTACATACAATTACCAAATAAATTTTTGTAAAACTGGAACATATAGAACTCACCTGGACTACATTTTCGAAATGTTCATGACTCTTCTGGTATACCCTGGCTTTCTGAAGATTTCTGCCAATGCTAGTGTTCTTCCTGATAAAAACTTCACCATGGTTGGTTAGCCAATCTAACACCTGAAACAATAAAAAGACATTGTAAAGTTAAATAGCAAGAAATTATTATTACAAATAGGTACCTGCTTCACGTCATCTTGAAATAATCTTAAAGCCAGTCTTTGATGAAGTTTTATTTTCTTAGCATGCCATTTCTGCTCCAATGCCCGGTGGTGATTTAGAATTTGATGAATCACAGCAAGTACATGACTGGCACCTTCACTGTAATCCGCTGCTGGATTCCCTCCAGGTCTGCTTTCATAATTACTTGTACTATCACCCTATTCAGAGAAAAATATTTGAAATGATCCCTAAAGTGCAGAAACTACACGACAATAGTAGTGGATAAATCTTTCAATGTTCTCTCATTTTGTGATTTAAGTTTAATAATCCACTACCATTGTAGAAGATAAGAAATAAATGAAGTAGTGGAAATGAAATAAAAGAATTATAGAATTCTCAGTTGAAGCAAGGTATTAGCAATAAAAAATGTTAAAATATTTCAACTTCTGTACTAACATGGTAGTAAAATAGGGAAAATTAAATTTGAAAAAATCAAGTATATTAATTAGTAGCTACAGACGCTAAAGTAAAATTACAAAACAGTACTACTAAATTACTAAGCAAAAAATACCAAAAGGTAGTTGATGGAAAAACCAAAATTATCACAGTTACGTATTGCATTTAGTGATTTGCGCAATTATACGTTATGCACATTACTGCACCTACTCTACTCTAAACAGGAAACAATACATAACTGTTATCATGGAAACTGCTTACTTGTTATTCAACATGCGGATGTAAATGTCAACGCTACCATGAAACAACGTATTATAATTTAATTTATCGTTAATGAAGGCATCAAATCAAGTAAAATTGCAGAATCCTCTCACAGTATCAAGAAAGTACACTAAAAATATCGCAATTCTTTGAATAGGCTAACCGTTTTAAAAACGGCAAGAGATACTGTTCGTGACAATCCAGTAAGAGGAAGTTCAACTGCAACAAGAGTAATTTCTAGTTGCATTAAACGTGTTGGTTTTCTCCATTATTTCAGAGATGTAATATTTTTTCATTTTTGTATTCTACATTTAATTCTAGATATAAATATGTATTCAATGATTCGCATTGATTAAAGCTTTAAGACGTTTAATGGCAGCAGGTATGACTCTTCTTGCAGTTGTATCTTCTCTTCCTGCATTGTCACGAACAGTCCTTGGCCAGTTGAAAAACAGTTAGCCCATTCCGATATTCGCGACTTTTTGAGTGTGCTTTCTTAAAACAGTGAGCTAAGTCTGCGTAAAATTGCATTTTAATTCGCTGTTTTATGGTACAATTGACATTTACATCCGCCATGTTGAATAACAAGTAAATGGTTTCGATGACAACTGTTATGAATTGTTCCCTGTTTAATAATTACACGAAACAGTAAATTCACCATGTCACTACGTCAATTCCGGTTTTAGCGTGAACTACCCTCATAAAATCACAGATTTAAAAGATAGAGATATGAAATATTTACATGTTTCTTTTCAACTCCAGGTTGATTGCAGACTTGAACCAAGTGATCTAGTTGATAGAGAAGCTTCTTACTTGTGCTATGAACCTGTCACCAACCAATTCCCAAGTTAATTGTTATTACTAACCCATAAACAATAGATTTAAAAGTAGGTAATAGTTTTTAAAACTGCTGGTTGTTTTACAATAAAATTTTAATTTGCATGTACACATATTCAGCAATTTTATAAACATTAAAAGTTATGCTATCACCAATCATGCTTGTAATGTTCTGTTTAATTTTCATAAGAAGCTTTCTAGTTTCGAAATTTAATGTTACAATGATCATTACAAATATGACGCATGACAGTAATAAGTACTTATATCAATAACAACATATCAAAGTCATAAAGTTCTCAGAAATGGGTAATATTATGCAAGAAGTAAAAGTTGTCAAGTAGTCAAGCCCCCAAAACGCCGAAAGTTATAATAAAATATACTGTAGGCATACATTGGGAATATTTCCATTGCCATCAGGTGCTGTTGATGAAGACAAGTTATGGCACACTTGAAGCATTACATCTAACCCATTTAAAAGGGTTTGGTATGAGTTGTATACCTGAAAGTTATTAGTTACAAAATACTTTTGCAAAAACTAAGGCTACTCATGAATCAAGTAAAATATTATTTTACTTTTAAGATGCAATTTAAACACGACTTTATTTTTTATTGTTTGTTGGAAGAAAAATATAGCAACATTTTTAATTGACAACTAATTCAAACATAGACCTTTGAAATAAAGAAGGAGCAGTTAAACAGACAACACAAGATGCATTATTCTATATCTCTTTGGGAAGATTGGATGGGTAAACATATTAGGGAGACTTAGAAGGAGAAATTACTGTTTTGGTGGTTGCCTAAGAGGTTTACTTTGTTGATTGAGAAAAACTCTACTAATACCTGAAGTAAGACAGGTGATTACCCCGAGGATTAAGGATGCTGGTGGAATACAAGTAATGTTCACAATTTGTCTTTACTAACTAACTGTATTTTTTATGATAGTATGTGGGCACTAACGAATGGTAACAAAGCAAATGCTACTTATACTTCCAATATTACTTTTGCACTTATTCATTCAGCTACTGTTGATTGCATTTTGCATTGCAAAACAGTAGAATGCATTTCCAATGAAATACATCAATAGAAAATGTTGAAAACTACATTTACTTTTTGCATGGAATATACTCGTTCAACAAATGTAACAGAAATATTATATTATCGCCTTTGAAACTAAAACTAGTAAGTGTTAAAAAAATCATAGGTATGGTACTATGATTTACAAACAGTTTTAAATTTATCAATTGCATTAGCTTAAGCTCCTAGTATATGGACACATGTTTATTTATATTCTTACATGAATTTTTGGAGTTAAATAAAATTCAGTAAACTTCTTTATACCGTCTATTTAAAAAAAAATAGCAAGTTTATAGCTCGTCTGTTATTTACTTTAGAAAACGTCTTTTAGAAAGTATAAATTAGGACTATATTTTCAACAAAGTCCACGTTTCAAATGCCATCTCGTACTTCCCGAAATAGTCCGCAGTGGCACCAATATTGCTTTTTTACATAGAACATCATGTATGTTATTAAATGTTTTGACAGAACTTTACCTTACGAAAATAATGAGTTTTAGAAAATTTACTATCACGAAAAGTAACGATTTTGGAACATATTAAAACTGGAAATTGTGAACTCTCCCAGACCACAGTTACTATGAATTCAATCATACAAACAAAAGAAAAATGAGAGTTGTTACGCCTTAAAATTATTGGTATTTAATTTTGGGTTAATACTTCCATTTGTTGTTTATTTAAATTTCAAATTTGTTAGTTTGACGTTAATAAATTCTACAAAATTTACGTTAGTTGATATCATGTATTCAATTAAGTAGTGGCATGCTATTGGCTGTTGAAAACAGGAGGGCATTATTTGATGTTTAATATTTCGTCATTTGTTAGAATTTAGTTCCTAATTTGTTTGTAATTTATCGGGCAATACCATTTATCATGTTGAAGTTGGTCAAAAGTGCAAAAACATAGACGCGAATTTTTCGAACCAAGAGTATTAATGTATTATGATAGGCTGATGGTACTCGGAGCTCCCAATAACTAAGCAGGGTATACAAATATATGAAGCCCTTCTTTTGCACTTTCAATCAAGTTCAATATAATAAATGCATGTATCTTGCATGATACCAAATAAGGAACTAAATTCAAACAAATGACAAACTATGTACTATGCAACAAATATATAATGACGTAGCCAAATCGCCTGCCACTACTTTATTCAACACATAAATTTAAGTTTTCAACAACATTAGTTAATTTTTTCCTCAATTATCATTATGACCTATCTCTGTTTTTTTTTGTAATTTATCATGGATTTATTTTCAGTACTTGATTAAATGCTTAAATTTGATTTGATACAATGGCGTTTCAAAATACTGAAACCAATTTTTAATATTTACTGGCCATTTAAAACAAAATACATGCAATAGGAACGCATAGGCTACTAAAAGGCAACCTGATTAAATTAAGGTACCAGCTGGCCCCACGTTTGTAGGCCCAGTCACCTTATTCCTTCAAATAACTTATCAGGCGTTCGAGAAATATCCCTCCCATCAATATATTGCATATAGATACATAAATTTAAAAATGTATCCACAACAACAATTTTTAATTAATTTGATGGCTGTCTTTAAGACTGTAATTATGTCTGCATACTGTAAGAAAATACTACCTCTATTTTTTACTTTCCCATACCTTTGGTATACAAAAGTATTGATTTCACGAAAATGTTCGTAATCTAGATTTTAACGGATATACACGTTTTGGAGCTCAAGGAACTAAAAAAAGTGTTTGTTAAAGAATGCCTGTGAGTAGGTGGATGGGAAGGTGTGTGTGTGTGTGACGCCTCTAGAGGCCAAAGTACTAGTTTTTTCCAAAACTACATTTTGGAAATTTGAGCACAAGATCTGAGAGAAAAAATAAAGCAAATTGAAATTTTTTTACCGAACTCTCTAGATTCAAAATGACGGCCTCTATGATTTTTTGAAAATCTCGACTTTAATGCCAATTTACTCAAAAAGTAGTTGTCTGATCGAGAGCAACTACAACTTGTCTCAGAGCCCTTTTTCACTACTATAATAAAACAAAATTAATTTCGAAAATTTACAAACAATCATAATGGCCCTTCTCCACAATTTAGTATATTTACAAAAAAATATTTTTCAAAAACTGCCCACATGATCTTTTTTAAATTTTGTACTCTACTGGAACCAAAGATTGGCTACAATTTGTTTTTTTACTGAAAGCTATAATTTCATTGTGGCACGTTCTATGAATTATTGAAAATTTTATTTTTTATGCAGAATTGCTCATTACGACTAGTAGAACCAAAATGTAATGTTAGTTTTTGATACTTTTATGCTTGGTGGGGCGGGCTACAACTGTAGAAAACAGAAATTCCAAATATTTGAAATATTCAAAATAATATTTCTCAAAAACTGGTCATAAGTTTATTTTTAAACTGTACAGTCTTATCAAGCCAAGCTTCAGCTACAGTTTGATTTTTTGCTGAAAACCATAATTCCACTGTGCCTCACTGAATTTTGAAAAATCAAAAATTGGCCTCTATTTATTTATTAAACAGGAAACAATAAATAACTTCTGTTTAAGAAGAATTACTCATCTTGACTATTAGAACCAAAACTTGATGTTAGTTTTTAGAAATTTTATAGTTGGAGGGGCTACATGACCTCCCCCCCCTTTAATTTTTTGGCTGACAAATTTAGGATATGGTTGGCTACTGTAGAAAATGTAAATTCCAAATATTTGTAATTTTAAAAAAAATTCTCTCACAAAAATGTTTGGACTTGGACAAGTTACAATTCGAGCAGGTATGATTACTAAGCTGGCATTATTTTTGCTGACGTCACAAAAAATAACTGATTACAATTTGTTCGACAGCCCTTTGAGGGTAGTATACCATGAACTGAAATTAATTTGGAAAATCTAAAAACAATTGCAATGGCACCTCTTCAACATTTTAGAAATTAAAAAAAAAATTGTTTCATAAACTGGATGGAATAGAGAATTTCCTTTATAGCTTGTTTTCTTAGAAATCTAACAGTCCATTATACAACAACAACATTATAATTATAAAATGCACACTTTTGTAAATCAGTAAGTATTATTATTTAGTATGAGAAAGTCTACTCGAAATGAACACTTCAGCGTTTTTTCCTTTTTACTGTAATTATCACATAAATGCCACAATTTAACAAACGAAAAAAATATCATATGTGATATTTTCCACATTCTTCTTATTTTTTTAGAATATTACAGTAAAAAGAATATGTCCCAATAAATTGTCTAATATTGTGCCACTTTAAAGAAAGTCCTTACCATTTGACGATAGTTTAAGTGATTTCTATATTTTAATTCACTAACAATTAACATAAAAATATTATTTACCTCAGTATAAGCTTGACACATAGATTCGTATAAATTTTGGTGTTGATGAATTGAATTTTCTAGCATAATAATTTCAGTAGGAATATTGCTATTTTCACAGGCCCCATTCCAGGCAGGCACATTATCAACATATTGTTCAGCTTTGTGATGAAAAATAACAGAAAGGGCTAAAACAGCAGTACGTTCATCTAAACCAGCTGCAAAATCTTTCCATGTTCTATCTAATCGACCCGCAACTGTTCTAATGTGGGTCGCTGCATAATGTCCACCTTCAATTAATCGACTTGCTACTGACAGTATCCTATTTATATTAACATAAACATTCATAGAACTCATAGTAAAATGTTGGTGTTCCTCTTGCAGTTGTTTGGCAACTTGGTAGGAATGACCAATTTCAACATAATTTAATAGGAACACATCACGATTATGGCATATCCAGTCAAACATCTGTAAAAGAAATAATATCAATGTTTCATTGTGTAACTAAAACAAACCAGTTATACATAATAACTGTTAACAATTTTATTTATTCACTAGGTATATCTACAACCTTTAGCCCCACAAAATTTAATGTTAATATAAACATCATTTAAACTAGTTAAACTTTAATATATACTGCAAGTTGAGGTAGGTACTAAAACTGACACACATGAATGAGCTTTATTGCAGGAGCAATAAAATTTTGCACTGCAATAAAATTTAACTGGAAATCTTTATTACTGTATTACCAGCAACTAGTTATTTAGAAGGATAGAACAGAAGCTAAATTTATGAACTAATAATTCATAGGTATTACAGCAAGTTGAAAAATTTAATGGTGACAGGGAACCTGTCCACCCCCAATTTTCTCTACAATGTTTAGGATAAATGAAACTCAGGAGTGTTTAGTAGCTATTCAAATGTGCGCATTTTACGACAATATTTGCCATTCAGGATCCTATATTTTGAAGTGAAACTTCTTTGCCGGCAGAAGTAACCACGCGAATGCTAGAACAGAAGTTATGGAACGGAAGTGATAGACCTGAAATGAAGTGACCTAGATGCACAACTGCAGCGATCAATGTTCAGTTGTGCCATCACAGACACAAATCTCCAAACAAGTGTATTTTGTAGCGTTGCTTATATAAGAATAATTTATATATTTGTGTAAGATTGAATAACTTTCGAATTGTATTTTATTTCTACAAAAACCAAGAAAATATCATTTTCAATTTAAATATTGACATTTGAAACATTAATAACGTTTGTATATGAAATTTACATCTAAATTTGACAGTAAAAGTCAGCTGAAAAATATTGCATTAGCCACTAATAACTTTACGTGATAACTTAATAACATACTTAAAACTGTTGAAGTTTGTTTTTTGTATTAACAGGTAACTAACTATTAACTGTTTTGTGATTCTCATTTAAAGTTTGATGCAGATATGTATTTCAGGACAATTTCAAATACCAAAAGATGCATTTTATGATTTAGAATAGATGTTTATTTCTTGCTGATTCTCTTAACGCGAAAAAAAATCTTCTTTGGAAGGTGATTTGAAATATAGTCATAGACCTAAGTAAACTCCTGGATATGGCTTCAAATTACGTTTTTTTATCTAAAGTTAGCCACTAAACAGTCTGAAAAGTCTTAATAATGACAATTTCAGATTTAGTATTTAATTTTGTAAGAACACTGAACTGCTTTGAAAAAGCTTCAGCGTAAATATAAATAATGTTAAAAAAAAAGGTTTAAATATCAAATTCATGGTTACTTTGAATTTTTATTTCAATGCCCTCTAGCAAATTAATCTTCATTTAGACGTTTAATTCCGAACAAAAAATCTAAATAACTTCTTTTTGTAATTGCTATAGTTTTTGAGAAAAAAAATTTCATAGAGATACTGTTCTAGGATAATCTGGGCGCACGATGGCCTTCTTTACTGTAAGAGTATTTATAGTTACCTTTTCACAGTCTTGTTCAAAAAGCCTAAGTTGAAAGCACTGGTCCAGCTTGAGCTTTTTGTGATGCCAAAGTTGTAATAAATGTTGCTGTGAAGCATGCACAGCATCGAGGTTTTGTAGTACTAAGGCTTTTATGTCAGCATCCGATGTTCCAATAACCGGCGAGTCTGGATCTTTTCTTTCACCGCCGCCACCACCTTGGCCAGTGTCATTCCCACACACCCTTTGAAGCAATCTTTGACCTATAACAAAATTAATCAATAGTATCACGAAATAAATAAAGAAAACACTTATTTTAATTAATTTACATCTCTTTGGAGACCTAATACATTTTTTGCATCTGGTTGATAAAAACAATTAGTGTCAACAATCTGCAGTTCGCATGTTGCACAATTAAAAGACTGCTACAGAAATGTGCTCAAAGTATATGTGTGGTGTCAAGGGCAGAGTAAAATGTTGATGCATATAATTATGCTCTTATTTTGCAATTATGGATGATCAAGTAATGACAACACTCTTGACATATTTAGTCTGTGTCATTAACGCCTTTTTAAAACATCAAGCAGTTAATTATCAGCTTTGAAAGGAATATTAGTATAAATTATTACATGGTAATAGGAGAAAAGTTAATTATGCACAGAAGCCAAAAACTATTTGTCAAAAGTTTTTCGCAGAATTTTTACTATATACTACGTAATTTAGCCTTAGGGTTACGATTTTACATACGCAGAAGCGGATAAATTTACGTTTTTGTGGAAAATGTCATTGATTTATATTCACTTAATTTTGATATTTTGAACTGAACGTTAATAAACAACGTGGGCAATTGTTTGTAGTTGAGGTAATTAATTTAGCAAGAAATCTTTGAAGTTAAATTATTTGTAGTTTTAGAAAAACAACATTTCACAACTTGTAACCTAACTGTCGGGCAACCGTCACGAGAGCTTCCTCAGAGTTATTGAAATTTTTGAAAACTTTTAATATATATCGAAAATTTTATGGAAATTTCTTAAACGTTTCTTAGTTTTTTGTTGGTTTTGAGAATTTAAAAATTTTTTCATTTTTTGGATATGTTCATAATTTTGAAAATTTGGAAAATCGATAATTATAAAAAAAAACCAAAAGAAATTTAGTAAATTACATACAAATTTTAAAATTTTAAAAAGTAAAATTTTTAATATGAAAAATGTTGAAAATATTTAAGATTGTTAAAATTTTTGAAACTCCTGATCATGTTTGATAGATTATGAATTTTTATAATTTGGAAGATTTTAAACATTTTTGAAATTTAATTTTAAATTAATCGTATTTCCTCAAATAAGCGCGCTCCCAATAGTTTACACGAAATTTGATACATCCTGAGTGATGTTTACTCAATGGAAAGTTGTTCCTATTGTCATTTAACATGCTCATACCGATTGGATTTCGACGCCAAATTTCGTAAATTTTAGGAAAACCAAAAAATCGATAGTGGAGTGCAGTGGGAGGTGTTGAGAGATGGCGTTTGCGCAGATCGACTATTCGACGTGCGTAGAATACGAATCCAAGATTCTTTCTCGAGCGCGTCTATTTTGGAATTGAGCCTCCCTTTTTTTGGGAAGGTAAAAAGCCTTAAAGCCGAATTTTCTACAATATTTTAGAGCGGCGCCGCTTCCTAGATCGCGAAAACTGAAATGCTGAGGTAACAAAGAAAATTGATTATTCCCACATTTTTCACTATTTTACAAAAATTCTTGTTTTATACTGAAAAGAAAGAAATAATCCATGTTTGTATAATTACATTTATTTTCAATTACTTTTAGAAAACTTTCAAAGTTTAAGGGAAATAACCCGTTTTTGAAACTTGAACAATCGGTATTTGAAAGAGAACAAGATTCGAAAATTCTAATTTTTGCCAACGCCTACTGGTACTTTATCTACATTTTTAACGAAACAAAATAAAAAAAAATGTTAATATTAGAGTCGCCGTTAGTTTTCTACGAAGCCATTACACCGCGCTCAAAATCTGTCCGTCGGAACGCTCTTTATGATAATTGATCCCTTTGCAATGTATTTGCGTTGATTTGTCATATTATGTAGAATTACATTTTGCTTCAAGTACATTCACCCTTGATCTCATCTCCATTTAAGTGTCATTTACCCATCTGCAATGTCAAACTAATCTAATTATGAATCACACACAACCTGGTGTAATTAATAACACCTTTAGTGTCACAATGCATGTTGGAAACCTCCGTCATAATAGTTACAATGCACAGTAGTAATTTCATCTGTGCCCTTAGGCGAAGGTTTCATTTGTGTTAGGGTCCTTCAAACTACTGAACTTATAAATCTTGAGTGAGCAAAGTACGACCCACCCATCCAGTAAATTACAGCTCCGAGAGACAGAAGATAAGATCCACACGCTCATCAAACTACAAACTCTAAGTTGTTGGTAAAGTTCTAGGCAGTAAACTATAAGCTTTTGCTTTCAGAAGGTGGACTGACTGGCACTTCGGGAAGGGTTTCTAAGAAACATTAGAATTTAATTTTTACAAATTCCGTCAAAATTCTAAATCTTAATACAAAATACGCGCAATTTTAAACAATTTTGTTATGACAGTTTTTAATTTATTTGTTGTATCCCAAACTACACGTGTAATTAGAAGCAAACACGGTGAAACTAATCAATTACCACCCTAGTTCTGATTAAGCAGCCTTAGATCAAAGGTATCGTTAATAGGGGGTATCCCGTTATACGTGTATAGGTCAGCAACCTGTACTCCAACAAACACTTTCCAACTTTTGCTTTTAATCAATCTATCGTATTATCGCATTCGCATTGTGCAAAATTACTTTCTCTTCGATGTGTTGGTGCGGAATTTTAGACATCAAAGGAATATATTTATAGTAGAATGTTAACGTAAACATTTATAAATATATTGAAAAATAAATCTGTTTTAAATTACGAATACCAGAGCTGAAGATTCCAGTTACTGCTATTAAAAAAAACACAAAAATAAATAAAAAAATTACTTTCTCTTGCATAAATTAAATATTAGTAGAGAGTCAGCAGCGAATTCGTTGTCCAATAAACTTAAAAACATTTGCGATATTACTTTCACACGATTCCCATTCCAAAAGCAATTAAATTAGAGATAATGACAAAATCTTCTTGTTTTCTCTTACATTTCATACCTACTCAGTTTATTACAACCTCTGGAATAACAGATCGATTGACATAAAAACTTTTATTTCAGGTCATTATCAAAATTACAGTAATTGAAAAACTAATCAAACCACGCGCTCTGAAAATTGATACTAATCGGAACAGTCTGGTATAAAAACCCAGTTTTGTGGCTTTTAGGAGGTAGTCATTCTAATGCCCGTTTTCCTATGTAGTTTCGTTGCCTATCTAAGAATTGCGCTAGCTTCAGTGGTGTGTCGGTTTACAAAATTATGGCCACCACGGGCTGCAATATTTTTTTAATAGTCGGCAGCAACCAGCCGTGTGCGAATCATACGAAATGCCATCATAATGTCCACTTTCGAAATGTGTGAAATTCTTTATTCGAACTAATAAATACTAGAGCTGTGTTGGTTTTGATCTAATAAAGTCTAGGGTCATTAAAAAACCATCTTTATTTCAAAAACGTTAAGAATTTTGAAATTATAACTTACAAGTTTTAAAATATGTTGAACATTTACGGATTTGAGAACTCTCGATGTTTGACATTTCGCACCGAACGCCAGTAAACGGAAAGTTTCTTGCATGAATTGCACGTAGATACTTGAGAACGATTATTTTTGAAAAATCTAAAATTTCAAATTGCGTTATTACGGCCCTGCGCTTTCAATGGTAGTTACTGTTGTGCCGTGCGTGTTTGTCTTTTATGTGGACTGTTGAAAATCAACAAAAAACAACTTTTGGATAAAGGCAATAGGGTTGTGACGTTGTCAAATTTCTGTGACGTGCATCGGCTGATTCAGTGCCCCAACTTTATACATAGTAATACCTTGCCTAGACACTTCCAATACTTGTTTTAGATTCAACATAAAATTTGTTATTAAAGCAAGCATGTGCGGAACTTAGAACCAAAGTTTAGCGGGGGCACTGTGAACCAGTGGTTCATTCAATGCGTTGGAGAAAAAGAAAAAGGAATTACAGTTATGCTATGTACCTGCTGTATAAACTAAGTGTGCTGTAGGGCATTTGTTTTTGAAGTTCCTTAGACAATTTTTTCATTACAAAAAGTAGTTCATTGTACCACCCTCCCCTACTTCCAGCCAGCGGTCCTGAGTAGGGCTGTAAAATTGTAAAAAAAAACACTCCAAACTGTGTTTGCACCACACTAAATCAAAATCCAATAGCGAAGAGAGCGGGGGTAAAATGATTTTGGTCAATATCGAAAATCCGACTGGGGTGATCCGTAGTACTCGGCTCGAGCATGTGTAGCATATTTGTCGTCAGTTTTTCGGTAAAGCTGGAAGACAGCGCCAAACTTTTTCCTTTTTTTTACCAATGGCGCCATTCGACGAGCAAAATTACCTTATTTAACGCTTTTTGCGAGAAGTCAAAGTCGTAATCCTTTGACTTGGCCAAAAAATGTTTTGGAAAAGCCGGAAATTTAGGCTACGATCGCAGAGATTTTAGGATTTAGCCTCCATCCCTAGCTGTAACGGCGGAATCCAATCGGTTCGCCCGTTCACGAACGGCACTGGCTCAATCCACGCAAGCAGCACACGCACTGGAGCACGCAAAGTGGAACCTTGGGATGCACATAGCTCGGCTCTAGATTGAGCTATCGCGGTCAACTATTTTTGTAATGAGATACATTAGTCTTAAGTCAAAAATTACGCTCTATTAAGTGGTTACGATAATTAATTTTAATACGGGCCTCCTGAAATTCAAATGTGTGAAATTAAAGTTAGACTAAAGAATCTCACATATTTGGAAAGAAGGAAGTAGGGTCATTAATATGATACCAAACAAGACTGCTCTCCGATTATAAAAAAATACTAAAGCTGGGGGCGGCCACGATGTGGTTAACTACACCCAGTAGCTAAATGCACCAGTTTATTGACTTGAGCCCACGAAATTCTTATTCAGGAGACAAAACTACATCAAAAAGTAAGCATTAGAACGACCACCTCCTAAAAACCATAAAACAGGATTTTGTAGACCAGATCTGATAGGGTAAACTAGAACGTATTGAGCTTTATTCAAAAGTTCGCGATAGGGATACTTAATTACATTAAAAAATGTAAAAAAATTACTCGTAAATTTACAAAAAAATTTCCAAGGATTCATTAATTGTATAACTTCTAGTTTATGCCAGTTGTAGAAGCTAAGTTGTGTTTGTAACAATTTATAATTTTTGGATCATTTTTTTTTTAATTATCGACTCGATTTCTTATTCCAAAATGTCCAATGGAAGTGAATTTACAAGATCAATTTGCTCATTCATTAACGGTACAGTTTTTACATGTTTGTGAATTTCAAAAGCTTCTAGTATATCTAATTTACGTGTAATATTACAAAAGTGTAAGCATTTTATAGTGTTATTAGATTTCATTGAATGATTGTGTTCTAATAAGTGTTTAGCATAATTGGATTTATGTGGGTGTTTGTATTTGTAACAACGTACGTGTTCTTTATACCTAATATCAAAATTTCTAATTGTCTGGCCTATATAAACCGAATTACAATTCGAACAATTTAAATTTTGTTGATTGTTCTTGATTACACTTATGTTAAATAAAATTGTGCCGTTGCACACTTTCAACAGTTCACCTTTAAAATTTGTTCACTTACTTGAAACTCGACAAGAAAATAGCTTCACATCATACGCCAGACTAATAATTACGAAGCAAGTGTCGAGGCAAGATGTGCAATCATGCAGCAAATGTCAATCTGATTTATTTTGTAATCGAAATCACTCACCTAACAAATCGATATCCTCAACAGGCGCCTTCATAATTTTCTTCTTCATTTCATTGTGCATGTCAATACCGTGTTTAGCCCCGCTGACGTCTTCGGCAAAATCATTTCTCGCTAGGTCTTCTTGCAAATCGTCCAGGCGATCCAGGAGATCGGCTGCTTGCCAGGCGAATTCCTCCACGGCCAAACGGGTCTCCAACCAACTGGCGTGGTCATAACTCAAGGAGCCATCAAGATCGGAGGTTAACTGTGAGGTATCTATTATTTTCGGCAAGGCCTCTACGCTTATCATATTTGTCTGAAAAGTAAGAAAACATGTTTATTCTTTGATAGTAATAATACTTTACAAGCACTAAATTTCTCTCAATTATAGGACGATAGTGTCACCACATGAAGAAATAGATATTTAGATAGATAGATGGGTAGATAGATAGAGATGGAATATACAATGTATTATTTACTAACCTACAATACTTATAATATGGCAAAACTTTGCCATTGCAAATGCATTAGGATATTAACAATTGCTCCGACAGCTTTAAGAATCAATTTCAAACTTCTCTTTTAGATACCTAATTCTTGATGTTTCAATATCAAAGTTTTATACTAACACTATTAGTCTTCAGCGATCTGACATAAATTCAATACATAAATGTTTGTTTTAAAAGTTTCTTTCCTCTTTCATACACAACAAAAAAAAGCAATTTTTGTAATTGTGAGAACTTGAAACATTCTCTGCGGCTAGGCTGAAGAACTAAATTCACACACATAAAATCCAGCAATTAACATAAAAGGTTTTTAAGTTTTTTTGTATGCAAAACGAACACGCAAATCACGATATTCAAAGATTTAGCGGCTTAGCAAAAAACATAAAAATTAAAAGATCTATTTGGTCTTCTACTTTTTTTTCAAGTTTTTGAGTTTGACGTTCAGTAGGCATTTAAATTCTACAACAGTAATAAGTTTAGTAAATTAGCAATTTCACATACTCCTAAAATTTTTTAAACTGTCTGTGACAAAACATTAACATGCAAAATTATATAACGGAATTATTTACTTTCTGCATATTTCTTGTTATAAAATGTTTACGCAAGAACAAAAAACCTTTATTGTGAAATCTTATTTTCGCAATGGTCAACAATTAGAAAACGAAAATTGGAATAATTCCACCAATGCGTGTAAACAAGAATTTCGACAAAATATCCAAAGACATACGTTATACAATCCATAGCCGCCCAGGAGGCCGATTCTCGAATCACACGCTAACATAACGTGTGAACGATGTGATACCGCATCACTCGAATTCTCATAACGTCAGATACTGAAAAGTTCAATTCTCGAACGCTTCACGTTATGCGCAGCACCCTGATCACCGGTGGTTGACAATACCCTAGTATATAACCAGTAAATAGTGTCCAACGCAGGCGCAGTTCATTTTATTCTATGCTCCGGGAGTGGTTATATCGCAGCCGGTAACTAAGCACGTGGTTTATTAATTTTTTTGCGTTTCACTAATTTTAATAAATAAATATATTGAAGTATGTTGGAAAATTTGTCATTCATTTGTTTTTATAAAAAATACCATAACCTGCTGCTTACGCTCAAAACAAAGTTTGCTGAAATTTTCGCGTACCTAATGTATATAAAGGTAAAAGTAAATAAAAGTAGTGTTTTGTTTTACTTCTATGAGTGCATGACCTACTAGAATTTTTTCAAAATAAATTAATTGACGTGGTCTTTCCATGGCACTCTTATGAAATATCTATTTTCTGTAATAAAATGTTCAAAACTTAAACAAAATGCAAATTGTGACACATCGTTGAAATCATAATTAAAAACACTATTTAAATATGAAAAAATTTAAAATAACGACCATAAGAAAAAAAAGTTGACAGTCGAAAATGAGTCGTGGTAACCATTATGCTAAAACTGATTAAAAATTAAGATTCAGCATGAAAAAGTGTCCTAATAATGCGTTAACTAGAAATATGTAATATGACAAGTGAGTTATAGCCGAAAACAAAAAATCTGGAATTACAGTTTTTTTTTAGTTTATTTAGAAACTAAGCAAGATAGCTCCAATTTCTTTTCAAATTATTAGTGGGCATACAATTCCACAACTTTTCTCCAATTCAACCATCGTCGTATCTCTTCAAATAAGCGAAATCCCCATAGTTAACACGCAATTTGATACATCCTGTATATAACATATTGCTAATATGTTTATTTACAAAATTCCGAATGGAAATGTTTAATAAGAACATATCTTAGAGATATTTTAAATATAAGTAGGTACTATAATTATTAACACGTCGACTATTAAATTATAACACGACGGTGTTTTAAAATGATTTTAAATTATGTCTACCATATTTTCAAATAGGCGATTTAAAAATATTTCAGAAATAATTTTAAAAATGTATGAAGATAGTTTGAAATGATTACAAATATGTAAGATATTTTTAATATCAGATATGTTTAAATTATGTAAATTTTTGCTTTTAATTTGTAAAAATTGCTGTCAATAAAAAGTAAAAGGGCGTTACATAGACGATTCTACTTGGTCTTCTGTACACAGATTTGCAAAGAATCCAGTCTACTTAGCAAATAACGCACTTCCGTTACATACTTCACCACCAAAACTCCGAGAGTAATAATAACGTGCAGCATAACGTTTGGGGAAATGCATAGCGCATGCGGTAATGTTTCTAGAATACCCCAAGTGATAAACTACACGTTATATTTGGTCACGTGACCAGATAGCGTGCGCGATACGTTAACGTGCATTTCAAGAATTGGGGTCCAGGACTGAAAGACTTTCTGGACACCCGTTATTATCGCACTTTAGAAACCAACCCGTCCCGGGTTCGAGTCCCGGCTTCATCATGGGCGTTTGTGTCTGCTTTAGCATGTTAAATGGGGCTTAGGGGAAGACCTTAGCAGAACCGTATAGTGAGTATTTAATAAAATAAATTATCACTGCTTAAGACCTTTTCCTCACGACTATGTTTGATACTGAAGAGCTTTTCATACGACTACCGAAAATTATAACAGAATTTTCTACTTATACACATATATTAGTCAAGTGAGCATATATTTGAAATATTTTTTACTCAATCTTCTCAAATCTGACACAATTCACCAATTTTATATCCTCGACCAGCCTTAAAACCCATTCTACGTTGTCCAAACAAAATTATTCAATATAAAACACGAAGTAATATAAACTATGCCCTGTGGTAATGCTCTGTATATAAAAGTAGTTGAACCCGTGGACTAGGACAAACGCTTACTTCAATAATTTCATTTAAAATGTTTGTTTGTAACTTTATTAAAAGAAATTAATACATTTATGTATTGCTGTACATCAGTACATAAGAATAGACGTTAAGATAAGCAGCGCATTTGCATCGAAACATAGAAAACTCATGAGAACGTCAGTTAGTTCTAAGGATCGAACCAAAACTAACCTAACGATCCAAAAATCACCGCTTGAGAATTTGCCGCAGGATCGAGCATTAGCTTGCGATCTACGGCTAACCAACCCACCAGGCTCCTCCTAGAGCCCTGCAATTAGATACAACGCAAGCTTCTGGCCCACGAAAACCAACCCAATAAGCTCCTCCTACAGCCCAGCTTCCGGTTCGACGCAAACCATCCCGCAAAGCTAGCTCCTCCGAGAGTACCGCTGAACTCTCATAGAACCCAACCTGCACGATCGCTGTTCAATTCCCAACGTATTAAGCACCAAATTCCGCAAATATCCCCGCAACAGTTACTATGTTGTTCCGAGAAAGTCGCTGTTGTTTAGCGGGTTACGCAGCGTCCCCCTGATAATCCCTTTAAAAGGCGTTTGTTTTGTTTCCTTTGTGCAAATTAATTAACTGTCTTTGTTACTTATTCAATGTTCTCTATAAACTGTTCTTGTATTAATCTGATTGCTTAATACTGCTGTTCATGTTACGTTATATTACAATATTATTCTGTTAAACAAATACCTTCAAGCCATAAAGGTGTTAAATTTATTGATTGATTGATATTAAGTTTTGTTGAAATTGTAGTTTAATTTTCTGAGGGAATTGAGGAATCTATAAGAAACTGAACATTCAAGGAATTAATACCAGGGCGAAGTGAGAAGTATGATAAAAAAGAAACAAGGAATAATTTTTTCGGACAAAACACAATTTATTTTTCAACGTAGTCATCTTTTAGGTCGATACACTTAGTTCAACGTTTTTCCAATTTTTCAATCCCTTCCGAATAATACGATTTCTCCAACCCCTCAAAATAGGCGTTTGTTGCATCGATGATCTCTTCATTAGAGCCGAATCTCTTTCCGCCGAGCCATTTCTTCCAATTCGGAAACAGGAAACAGTCGCAGGGGGCTAAGTCTGGAGAATAAGGTGGACGTGGAAGCAATTCGAATCCTAATTCATGAATTTTCGCTATGGCAACTACACATGCGTACACCCGTGTATTGTCTTGATGGAAGAAACTTTTCTCTTTGCCAAATGCGGTCGTTTTTTTCAAAACGTCATTGAAACGGTCCAATAAGTTGCGATAATATTCGCCGTTGATTGCCTTTCCCTTTTCAAGGCAATCGACGTAGATTATGCCGCATGCATCCTAAAAAAACTGTGGCCATCACCTTGTTGGCCGATAAAACCGCCTTAGCCTTCTTCGGCGCAGGTTCGCCAGAAGAAATCCATTGTTTAGACTGTTCCTTAGTCTCTGGTGTATAGTGATGAATCCACGGTTTGTCCACAGTTATGAAACAACGCAAAAACTCCTTTTTTGCGCTTGAACATCGCCAAACCTGCCTCTGAAGTTGTCACACGTGTGCGTTTTGGTCGATTGTGAGCAAACGCGGCACCCATCGCGCGTATAGCATTTTCATATCCAAATGTTCGTGTAGTATATTGCGCAGACGTTCATCTGAGATGCGTACTATCTCGACTATCTCGCTCACTTTCACTCTGCGGTCTTACAATGCAATATCATGGATTTTGTCAATAATTTCTGGTGTGGTGACCTCATTTGTGCGCCCTGAACGTTCGGCATCAGTTGTGCTTGTACGACTACAACGAAAATCAGTAAACCACTTGTGAATCATTTTTATCGATGGTGAAGATTCCCCATCATATTTATTAAGCTTTGTTTTAGGTTTGCGTAATGGTTTTTCCACGCAAAAAAAATAATGTTTAATTAACATACGAAATTCACGTTTTTCCATGTTTGAAAAATAAGAGAGGCTGTCTGCTTTCAATGGCTGTCATTTCTCATCTTTTGTGGCAATTTCAGTAATTCTTTTTCGGACTCTTATCAGAAAACTTTACTATTGACATACATCTTTGTTAAAATCAGCAAATGTTTTAAAATGTATATCACAACGGAAACAAATTTTTGGTAAGTGACTCAGAAATAATATATAATAAACAATTTCTAGTGTTAATCGTTAAACATGAAATGTAAAGGCGATTGGCACTTGTTTCTTTATAGATTTTATTTGATTAAATGAAGAACTAAAAGCCATCAGTTTATTGGATATTTTCAATTGAAAAAGAGACCCTAAAATTGGTTATGATACTGCGAGGTACTTGATCTCCAGATTGAAAAGGTAATTCTATTGATAGCACAACTTACCAAAGAGCACTTTAGCACTATGAAATTTTAAACAACTTCTTTTTCATCGAGCTTATTGTCTATATTTTCTTTAGTACTATAGAAATATATTATAGGACAGCATTGTACAAAATGTCATATCAAATAATTTTATAATTTACAGAAAAAAATTTAAAAGAGATGAAGCAACATTTATTATATCACCATTGATTTTTGAAATAAAAGAGTTATATAAACATATTTTTTATTTATATTTATTTATGGGAATCCTATTTCTGCAGTAAAGCTTATCAACAACGCCAAAGGCCTGACCATTATACGTCGAAGGTTTGCCAAACCTGGTCGTCTACATAATAGGAAATTTCAACGTGCAACTATTCTATTATACGGGACCTACTTGCATTGATAAATGCATTTACCCAGAGCAGTTCAAAACGTCAGCGGGAATCCCTACGACCAAACGGAACAGTGCAACTTTCAGCAAATCATTTTTGAATAAGTTATTTTAGATTCTACACAGTTCTCTATATTGAAATAACTTTTTCTTTTTGTTATTAAAAAAGGTCTGACGTCATTTTTGTTAAAACCTCTATACGTAGTTTTTTATATAGTTCAATAAAGAACTTTTTTTCCATCCAACGATATAAATCTTCGATACCCGTATACGTTATTATAAGAAAATCGCTATGCGAGCAGACTAAGTATGTATTATAGCAATTGATTATTTACACATCTCCAATCGCTCTAGTAAGTTGGAAACAAAACAGAAAAAAAGATTTTGTTTCCTTAAAGCTTCTTACATCAAAAAGCATTCCCAACATGACATTTCTTTAAGTAAACTGTGTAAAAATGTTGGGAACGTATAGGACATCATTTTGACACTTATTATAGCTTCTTTTGTTCCTGTATTTGTTTGCTTACACCTTTTCTAATTTACTTTTACCTTATAATATTTTGACCTGCTAAACTCAGATTTTTTGTTTTTTTTTAAACATTTTGCGAAATAGCAAAATGTTACTAAATGTTTAGGTCGCTGGAGAGCAGAATTCGCTACTTTCTCAAAAATATCGATAATATAATTTCAAAAAATCACTGACGTCCTTATTTCTAATAAAAACCAAAAGTAAAACATATTTAACTACTGATATTTGTAGTTGATACATACCGTCGGAAATAAATTTTATTAGACACTTTCTTTAATAACTCTTCATAATAAAAAGAACCAATTTTATCATAAGCATTGCATCGCCGCGGCGCGCCGTGTATAAACCTCACCTTCTCTGTAAGACTTTGCAAAGGTTATCAGAATCATTTATTTCCGGAATTTTTAAGAATCAAGCTGTAGAAATTATAAACTATAACTCACAAAACATAATCTACTTTTTCAAAACTTCGGGAAATTAAAAAAAATGCTCACAAACTGAAGACACAATTTTTTTTTTTAATTTTTTTAAGCTCATAGAACTGAGGATGAGCTGTAATTTGGTTAGTGCCCCAGCTCGCATATTTTTCACTAACGCCTCCTGAATTATTGAAAATTTGAGCTTTAACGCCTACTTACACAAAAACGAGTTATCAGATCGGGATGAAATTTGATATTGGCAATGCCCTAAGGGTACACAATGATACAAGCTACTAAAATTTTTGGACGTACTAAAACTGTGCAATGAAAAACATAACAAGATTTTTACGTTTTCAAAAACATACTCCTCAAAAACTGTCCACACGATTATTTTCTTTTTTTAGGCTAATATGAGCTACAATTTGGTTCATGTGCCAGTCCACTAATTTCTCTGTGACGCCTTCTATGAATTTTTGAAATCCGAAAATTCATGCCCCTCTCTTTAATAAACGGGAGAAGATAAAAAGTTTCTGTTGCAGCGAATTTTCCTTCCGTTTTTCGTTGTTCTTTAATACTGAGGAATTTTTTCCCGAAACACCTAAAAATCGATTTATTTTTTCTAAAAAAAAAATTCCGTTGATACATAGTCAGCATAGAAGCATCAATGATAAAGAATAGGGGATGTTGATTACGGAACCCGTAGTGCATCAGAGATTGGATTATAGAGGTATGTCAAAACTTTACCGATAAAATAAGCTTTCAAAGAAAATCCGAAAGCGGAAGCTGAAGTTACACACGTTTTGTTTGAAGCATTTTATCCGGAAAAAGGACTTTTTCAATCCCATAGACGATATTATGGCAAATCCAACGTTTTTTCCATATCTAGCTTCAAAATGGCGAGTGCTATAATTTAAAAAAAATTTCTTTACTGCCTTATTAGTTATTACTCAAAAACGAGTTGATGGATCGGGATTAAATTTAGTAATGTAGTAGCTCTAGTAGAACGCATTTTCTATGTCACATAATTTTTATACAATTGAAAACTACTGTGTTTGTTTGTATTAGGCCAGGCGCGCACATGCGATTTTCTGTCGCGCGACTGAAAAATCGCAATCGCGGAATAATAATTTTTAAATTTTTTAGGCGCGCACTTGCGGGGAATTAATCGTAACTACATCTTAGTACCAACATGGATTTTATTGAAACCGCTTCTATGGTAGCTTTATTATTACGAATGGAAGCCAGAAAACGGCGCCAGAAGCAATATTGGGTGCATCTAGTGATAAGCCAAAGATTGCTAAAAGGGCAATTTTACAAAATTTATAACGACTTAAGAGATCATCCTAATAAATTTTTTCAATACTATAGGATGGTCTCTTTTCC
Organism: Ctenicera cuprea; assembly: GCA_958336395.1. Taxonomy (NCBI): domain Eukaryota; kingdom Metazoa; phylum Arthropoda; class Insecta; order Coleoptera; family Elateridae; genus Ctenicera; species Ctenicera cuprea. The sequence goes on along the minus strand of OY284492.1, from coordinate 25,170,902 downwards.
ACCTCTAGAATTATTCTTTCTGTGTCCAAGACACTATCTGCAGGGTCATCCCTGGCGAGAGATTCGTCGTCGGACATTCTAGATTACTTTTTTAAATTATAATTAACCTCCTTCAGTATATATTACGGTACACTTCAGAACGTTCGACAGCAACTGAATTGCGGATGAATAGTCGTAAGTGCGTGCAGGTTCATTCCTGTCCTATATGACCCATTTTGATTTGCGACAATCGCATCGCTTCAAAAATAGGGCTGGTTGCATCTTTTCAACCGCGGCAATTATTTAGTCGTATATGCGCGCCTTCGTACTTAAAAATAAGTGTTTCATTTTTGCGACTAAATGATCGCGCGACATAAAATCGCAAGTGCGCGCCTGGCCTTAATGTTACTCAAAAACAGACCACAGGATTTTTTCTAAATTTTGTACGCTCATTAGACTAAAGATGAGCTACAATTTGGTTCGCGTCTCAATCCGCTAATTCCTCTCTGACATACTGCTCAAAAACTGGCAACACCATTTTTCTTTATTTCATAGGCAAATAGAGCTGCAAATGAGCTGCAATTTGGATTATGTGCCAGTCCACTAATTTCTCTGTGACGTCGTCTATGAATTTTAAAAAATCGTAAATTTAAGCCCTTTTATTTAATAAACGGGGAACGGTAAAAAGTCTGCGTTTAAGCCAAATAGCTCACGGGTGATAGTAGAATAAGGTTTTTAACTTAATTTTTAGGTACATATTTAGGTGGAATAATTTTGCGTCGTACCCCATTAATTAGAAACGAGTCTGTCTTTCCGTTTTTGGTTTTCTTTAAACCCAAAGAATCTGTTTCTAAAAAAATCTATTTTTTTCTTTACAATAACCTAAAAAAATTGAGCGTACTATCACGTTACTTTACATCTCTTGCTCTCTATCTGAAGCCTGTAAGACTCTCATGCGTTCAACGAAGTTTACAAGTCGTTCGGTAACTTTCGGCGCGACCGAACTACACAGATGCACACACACACAGCTACACGAGTCGACCTTTGCTTTACTACTGGCTCTCTTTGTAATCAGTAGTTAAATAAATGAAAAGATTCTCCAAAAGTTAATCGCTATTTTTATATGAAAGCATCATATAGTGTTTCCTTACAGTAGCTATACTTAATGTTGGACCGTAAAACGTTATTTACAAGATACTTTATAATACAGGGTGTCCAAGATAAGGAGTGCATGCATGCGGATCTCGTAAACGGTAAGAGATAGAGATTCGGTTAAATGAGAAGAATTGTTCAGCACCTTAAGTACTACTAAAATCCACATTCAATTCCTACATTTTTGCTTAATTTTCAGTACAGACTGCAAAAACTAAAATTTTCAGTTTTAATTTTTTGTGTATAATTCGGTTATTATTAAAGATAGCGCAAAGAGGCTTTGACATTATTAAGACACTTTCTTACACAGATTTCGAATCTACAATTAAAATTTTTATAGATCGGTCACTTTTCAAGATATTGACATTAACGTCGCTTTTTTAAACATGCGTTAAAGGCGGCTATGTCATTATTGAATAGAACTCTTTTTTTTATTTCATTGATATAAGGTTTGATTGGTTGGTTTATTTTCACAAATAACGGAGTTATAAGCAAAAAACTGTGTTTTGTAGTAGGCTGTGAAAAACTGTTTTCTTTTAGTAGGCTGAAAATTAACGCAAATAAAGAAAAGAAAAACAAAAGGCTGCATTTGTTTCCATTGAGGTTTGATCAGTTTATCTTCTCAAATAATGAAGTTATAAGTTATAAGTGAAATAGTATATTATAGACCAAGGTAGAGCAGACATTTTTCTCAGTCGAGCAGAATTATTTCTCGAGATGCGAAGCATCGAGGGAAATAAGTTGCGAGGCTGATAAGTCTTCTCTACCGTGGTTTGTATATTATTTTTTCCACTACCAGCACCTTTATTCCTTTTATAGTTAATTGATTTTACATTAATAAAAAATAAAATTACAAATGCAAATATGCACAAAAATAAAGTAGCCTTGCTTGAAATTGAAAACAAGAGAATAGTTAATTTCAATTGACATTTATGTAAAAATATATATTTTATAATAGTGGTTATAAAATGTTCAATTTTGATGATTTGAGTGAAAACTGCACTCCTCCTGAAATTAGGGAAGGTGCAGAAAGTGTTGGTGAACAGTTATTACCAGTAAAATCAAAAGATTTTTACATGAAAGTTTATAATTTTAAACAGGCATGTGCGTACTAGATAGCAATTGTTTTCATTATTAACCAGTAGTTAATAATGAAATATTATTAACCACTAGGAAAGAAATTCATCTTCTTGGTTCTAAAACAAAGTAAATAATGATATCGTTTGATGCTAGTAGTGGAAAAAATTGTTTATTGTTCACTTTACTGTAATTGAATGATAACTCCCAGGATACGAGATATGTAAACATGACCATAACAACCGGGGCGTAATGAATTCATTACGCCCTCAAAAAAATTATTTATTAAGTTGATTTCAAAAGAGAATATTTACTCCATAGAGACGTAGGAGTGTATTTTCCAGACTAAAAACAAAATTATTTTAGTTATTTACGTCACTAGTCCGGGAAGTGACATATTAAAGTATGAGTTTAGATATTTGCGGACGAGGCGACGAAAGGAGCCGAGTCCGAAATTTCTAAACGAATGCTTTAATAATCACTTCACGTACGTGTATCGTACAATACTTTATTTCATTACTGCCAAAACCATTTTTTATTTGAATATTTTCTTTTTATAAAAACGTCATTTTTAAAATTTATATTCTGTCAAATTAAACATTCGCTGTTGGTATTTCTCGTTGCTTAGCTATAAATAGATGTGTTTGATGAATTTTTCTCCAAGCAGTCCGGGAAGGGCTGCTAAGCAACACTTCCCGACCTTGGCCTGTAATGTGCCATTTGCCGGACTCAAATCAATGACGTAAAGTGGTATATAGCGTACAGTATAAAATAAAATAATTTTACATATGGATATATGTGAAACTTACCAATTCTTGAAAGTAAGTACGCCAATAGTACAGTCTCATTTACGGTCGCTATTTCATGTTTTGATTGCCATATTCTAAAGGTTTCGTATTCTTTTTCATATCATGCTTTCGATTTAAACGATAGCAAACTTTCCGTTGCTTTTTGAGCATTTTCTTGTACACATTTTGGTGGCGTATTCATAATTGCAATTCAAAAACAAATTTGACAATTATATTTTATTTTTCCACACCCTACTATAAGCAAACAATTTCTCGCTTATAACTTTATTATTTGGGAAAATAAACGGATCAAACTTCAATGGAAACAAATGCAGCCGCCTGTTTTTTGTTTTCTTGTTGTTTTGTTAATGGTAAGCCTAGTCAAGAAAACAGTTTTTCTCAGCCTACTATTAAGAAAAAGGTTTCTTGCTTATAACTCCGTTATTTGTAAAAATAAACCCATTAAACCTTATATCAGAGAAATGAGGAAAACGAGCTTTATTCACTGATAACATGGCCACCCTTGACGCATATTTAAAAAAGCGAAGTTAATGTCAATATCTTGAAAATTGAACGACCTATAAAAATTATAATTTGAGATTCGAATTCTGTTGAAAAAAGTGTCTTAATAATGTCAATGCCTCTTTGAGCTATCTTTGATAATAATCAAATTATACCCTGCAAAAAACGAAAACTGAAAATTTTAGTTTTTTCAGTCTGTATTGAAAATTAAGCAAAAATTCTAGGATTTGAATGTGGATCATAGTAGTACTTGAGATGCTGAACAATTCTCCTCATTTAACCGAATCTCTATCTCTTACCGTTTACGAGATCCCCATGCATGCACTCCTTATCTTGGACACCCTGTATATGATAAGCAACAATATCTAAAATACAAAAAAGTCTGGACGAAGTGCTTCGCTAATTTTTTTGTTTACCTTTGTGAAGCAATTATTTACTAAAAATACAAGTCGTACAAACGAATTTATCCAGCGGTTTTAGAGAATAACAATTTGATATTAAACTTTTTGCTCTGCTAAACAAACAAACCTACAAGCTGATAAAATACCACTGTTAAAGTGCTCAAATATTATTTCATAGCTTAAATTTCCTTACAACAGTTCCCCACTTTCCCACGATTATTCGGTAATTTACAAAATTGTTCCGTCAGTTTAACCAAAATTAATTTAGATTAATACAAAGATAACCTTTTTCAAGTTCCTCGCATCGGTTGCTTCTTCAACTGCGAAGGTTAGTCAGCGTCAATTAGAATCAATTACATAACAAAAAGTACCGCTAGTACAACATGCCAACATGCAATAAAACCGGTAAAGCAATGAAGTTCTATTAATAATTATACTACTGAAGCTCTTAAACACGCGCAATTTCGTATTATGACTACCTGTATTACACAATACTACAAACGGTATGTTCTTACCTCAAATTTGTACTTATGTGAACCGAGTGACGTCCTAGATTTCTGCCAAAAATTGTCGGGCTTCACTATGATTGCTTGGTGGACGACGCCCGGGGGGAAGTGTTCATGAAGTGCCTTAAGGATGGGTTTCACGGTAGACCAAGTGGCTCCTCGCATGTCCACTAACACTGTAAAACCCAACGCTCGTGCTTCATCACTGAAATAAAAGTCATAATTAGGAAATCATTTAAAAAATAATTAGAAGAGCGTGATAGCCCTCATTTAGATGTTAAGAAACAGTTAAGTGTAACACATTTGCCAAGAGTAACCACAACAATGAAGTATTTCATAAAAAGTAAAAATTTAAAAGTAATATTAAAATGTTACCCTATTTCTCTAACTGTAGAATAACATAGTTCTCAGTTTTAGACCTTTCGTCACCTCATTTTAAAAAGAATATTTTTCAGAAAACATTCCAGGAAATAGTATAATTAAGAGTAAAAACAGATAATAGGTTTGAATAAACTGAAAATCTACACGTCCAGTAAAACTATATTTAATAATGACAAGTTGCTGTTCATGGCGTCCGACGGGGAAGACCCCTTTTGGAATTTGAGCTCAAACATAAATGTGCACGGGAATATCTCTTGAACACAAGCAGTCCTACCGAACACAAGCAGTCACTCCGAATACAGCCTGCGTGCATTGTTTAGTAATATGCAACTATCTACCCACCTACAGAGTGGACCACGAAATGATGAACGAATTTGTTTTCTTCTATACATATCCCAACTATTAATTTAACAAATATTATCTAAAACGTAAATTATTTTTGTTAATCTCGAAACTTTAATCTTTAAAAATGTTCCTATTGGTTAAATAGGTTTTTGAGATCTTTGTTAAAGCAGACTAATAATTAATATTTGTACGTTTCGGTGACTTTATACAAATATTATAGTATGAAAGTTTAATTACTCTCTTGAAAATTGAAAATGTTTAACCTTCAACAATCGCGAGATTTCAAATAATATTCTGGAAGCCTACAAATGTATGTGGAAGTTCTTGGCCACCGTATAGACCGAACTTGAACCCCTGAGATAAGTAGTGATGGAGATAATGTAATGATTTCAATAATCGAATGGTAGCTTCTCGAATGATTTTAATAATCGATATATTCATTCAAAGTATCAATTCTGAATGCGAACTTGTGAAACTTCCGACATACGTACACGTAATTCATATGAAATATTAGCAACATTCTGCTTCTTTGCAGCTTTCTATGCGAGTGTAAATGCTCAGTTCTAATGTTCAAATCAAATCATTCCTGCTGCTCGGGGGTGCTCGGCGAAGAACTCCAACAATCACAAGATCTTAGTAATCGGCGAAATATATCTGCATTGTGCATTTTCAGCTAGTTTTCGCTAAAAAAAATCGTATCTGAAGCAGGAAAGAAAATGTATTATTCAATATCATTCGAATGATTTTAAGTAACCTCGAGATATATCAGTAATCGAAAGGTTCCTTTATTTTCATTCGGGTTCGAATATTTTCGTTCGACATATCCCATCATTTGCGATAAATTAATATGGTAATTTCTGAAGAGCGTAATTTTCGCATGTCGAGCACAACTGATTGGAAATGGTAGTAATTACAAAACGGTGGACATAACGAACATGTCATTTATTATTAGCTATTTCTCAACTAATCTTTAATCAGATCTAATTGTTATCAATGTTGATTTTATAAAAATTGTGCTTAATAATTTAGAACGCTGTAGAAAATGTTTTGTATATTTATTTATTTAGAATAAAGAGGGTGGTACGTGTGACTAGAGAAAACCAATAATTAACCTAACCTAACAAACTTCTACTGTTCTGCGACTGCGCATTTTACTTAAACTTCCTTTTAAATTATGGGGAAGATTTCCCTCCACGGGCGTGCTCAAACTTAAAAATTAAACTAATCTAACTAATCACGGTTTGGTAAGTTGCAAATGAATTCAGTCACTGGTCACATTTCAAAGTGGCTGTCTTAAAAATTTTAAGAGGATTTCACGGGATTTTAAGCATTTCAACTAATTTTAAATTCATTTATGTCTGATTAGTTCAACAATTCTGCACGTTCTATATTATTTATAGAATTTATAAACAAATTTCAAATCATTTTCGTTACTTCCCTATAGTTCGTTATTTTGCAGCTCGTCCTGATTAAGACGTGTAATTAAGTTAATGGCTGAGACTTCTGCAAGTTTTTAATTGTATTATTTCCAAGTTTAGTAGAGGCGTGAGGTAAAAAACACTCTCATTGTGTAGAGCAATTAAATTAGATTATTTTAATACTTTCAGTTTTAAGCAATCGGGTAAAACAAACCTAATTTTAAAAGACCTTCAAACGATAATCAAAGTAATTTTATACTTCATAGTGACTTCAAAGGATTGCAAATCATTTTTGGTAAATTAACTCAGTGGCATATTAGCATAACTTCAAAGTGATTTCGGTAGTAATTTTAAACTCAAAAAGCTAATTTTGACGATGACACATAAAGTAGAAATACGTAAGGCAACCACAAAATATGGAAAAACGGCAAAAGGAATTTCGGCTATAAAACTGTTTATTGGTATTGATATAAAGAGATGAACAGAAGCCCAGGAAAAAAGTAGAAGTGATTGATAATAAGAGAAACAAAGCTTTTCGTTCAAATTATCATACATCACAGTCAAATCCGTCCGCAACTCAATTAATCAAGTAACTGATGCTAAGGGAGACGATTACAAGTTCTTTCCTGGGCATAAATCCCCTTAAGCTTAAGTTTATTTTGTCGAGAAACCTGCTATTAAGCTATAGCCAAGTTCGAGAAGTATATTTGGTTAATCATGACAACAGCAGCACTTCCAATGTCTCCTCTATCTAGAATACGATTTTTATGTGCAAACTAAATGGAAGCAGAAAAAATCCCTAACTAGTGTCAGACCATAAAGAACAATGGAAAAAAACTACATCAAAAATTGGCGAAGCAATTTACGTGTACTTTCCCATGCTTCTCGGGTATTTAAATATAAACCCCCGTTAACCCGTCATTGTAAGAAAGGCAACAACAAATATACAAATCATAAACTACCTGCGTAGAAATTTCTGGGTCGTGTGGGTACCCAACTATTCCGTCAACTTCGTACTTGTACAAAGGCAGAGGATTTATTATTATAATATTGTAACAAAATAAGGTATCTAACACTTATGCGAAAAAATAGATTTTTGGATTTTTTAACGATTATTGGATTAAAAACTCTAGGGACCAAAAACCAAATTTCTCAGCCAAAACATTACGGAGAAGAGGAAGGCTAGCTACCCTAAGATGTAATTATCAAAAAACTAAAATGATAGGCTGTATCTACTATAACTCTTGACCAATTTAGTTGAAATAGGCATGTTTTAACGTCTCCCGTTTATTAAATAAAGAAGGATGAATTATCGATCTTAAATAATTTAAAGTAGTTGTCACAGATAAAATAGCGGATTAGGACACCCACCAAGTTGTAACTCATCATTAACAATATATACGCCTACGCCAGAATTTATATGTCTTTTTTTTAATTCTTTAAAAATGTCAAAAATTGTAGAAAATTTTTCCACTTCCCAATAAATTGTCATAGTTTCAAAAATGCACACAGATGGTAACATCGTGTATCCCTAGGACTACTGTACAACCCAAAATTTAAGCCGAGCTGACAACTCATTTTTGAGTAAGTAAGCGTTAAAGCTAAAACTTTCAGAAATTCATAGAAGGCATCACAGAGAAATTAGCGGATTGGAGCACATACAACCAAATTGTATTCTATTCCCAGGTCTATCGGCTTACAAAATTTAAAAAACGTAGTGTGTCCACTGTTTGAGAACTATTTTTTTAAATAAAGCTTCAAAATGACGGCCGCTATGATTTTTAGAAAATCTCGACTTTAACGCCCATTTGCTCAAAAAGAAGTTATCTGATCGAGATCAACTACAACTTGTTAGAGTGACATTTATGGGTAGTACACGATGAAAACAAATTAATTTTGAAAATAAGATTTCTTTAAAACTTTGTACACCGCTAGAACTGAAAATTGGCTACAATATCGTTTATGTTGAATACCATAATTCAACGGTGGCACCTTCTATGAATTTTTGAAAATCAAAAATTGTTACCTCTTTAGTTATTAAATGGGAAACAATAAATAACTTCAACTACAAATACAATAAATTGTAATTTAAAAAAAATTTCTAACGCAAAATTTGTTGGACCTGGACAAATTATGATCCAAGCATGATTTCAAAACTCGCATCATTATTGCTGACGTCACGAACTGACTGCGAAATATGGATAGAATGCAAGGTTGCCTGTATAGCTTGTTTTCTTAGATATCTACCAAACGGCGAAATGTACAACGTTATAATAATAAAATTTACACTTTTGCAAATACGGTAAGTATGAATATCTGAAAGTCCACATGAAGTTAACACTTCAGCTCTTTTAAAATTAAAATTTAGTTGAAGCGATTCTTCATATTTTAATCGAAAACTATTGTTTACCAAAATCCATTTTACCTTCCTCGCTATACGAGTATAGCTATAGGATTATATATGATTTTGGCGTATATACACGTGGTAGGGTCTAGGAAAACCTGAAGTTGGTTTTCGCCACAGTGTCTGTGTGTGTGTCTGTTATGCACTTTACGGCCCAGACGCATCAACTGCGAAAACTCAATTAAGGTTTAAAAGATTGGTAATCACCTAGGATGAAACTGCAACAAAACGAAATTTGTCGGCCCAAAAAAGGGGGTGGGAAGGAGTGCTATACTTCAATATAAGCGCGCTCGAAAAAGAAGCTCAGATTAGTATTCTACGTATGTCGAATACCCGGTAAGCGTAAGCGCGAAGCTCATCGATTTTTTGTTTTTTCATAAGTTTACCGTTTTTGACTTCAAAATCAGTATGAACATGTTTCTTCTTTTAGTCGTTTATCTGAACAGTTTATTTGAGTATATGGCACAAAAACGGCCAAGTTGCAAAGGTGTATAGGAAATGCAATATCGTTTTAAAGATTTCAACGGATAAATATTGGTTGCAACTAGAAAACACAAAATATCATAAAACCAGAAAACTGCTCAAAAAATAGGGGGGTTGGAGAAAGGTGCTCTACTTCAATATAGACGCGCCCGTAAAAGAACCTTAGATTTATTCGTATTTTACACATGTCGACAGCCGATCTGCGTTCTTCCTACCACCCACCAGTTACCCCCACCATCGATTTGTTTGTTTTTTTATAGATTTAGAAATTCCGACTTCGAGATTGGTATAAACATATTAAAGAACAATAAGATCCTTCCAATAAATTTTACCGAAAATAAATTTTGGAATTTGAAAAAATCCCAGCCCTAATACAGACACACTTTTAAAAACCATTTTTACAAATACTAAAATCTAACATTTTCGCGATCACAATACATCCTCATGCTGAAAGTATATTATATATTTTCTAATACAGTAAAGTGTATTGAAGAAAAATAAAGAAAAAATCTACTTGGGGTAGGTTTTCATAGAGCAGAAAAGTCGCCAAACAAAGGGTTATTTGCAGTAAAGCTGATTTCACTTTAAGTCTCCTGCGAAATTCAGCCTGCATAGTAAACTTATCATAGATATGGTTTGCTGTCGTTTACAATGACAATCGGCTTGCAATCCTGTCAGGTGGAATTATAATTATAACAGCAAAAGACATGGTATGTCTCATATGCAACTCGCAGATTAACTACTAATGATTATGAAAGGAAACTAGGAGAATGTGAAGTGATAACACATTGCAAATTACTAATTAGTAGACAGATGTTTATCTCTTATCAACATACTTTACATGTTTACAAAGTGTAAAATGTTTACAATTATACCAGGTGAAAATTAAGTTTTATATAGCATAATTCTTTGGTTGACATTAAAAAATTAAAACACTTGATATGTATTATTTTCTCCGCAGAGTAACTCCTTACAATTCATATAAATGAGATAAAGCACAAAGGGTACAAAGAACAATAGAAATGGTTCTTTATATAGGTATATTCTGCAATATTCAACAGTGCAGCAGTAGTGTGACAAAAGTGGATTTCCAAGTTTAAGTGGGCATGAATGCAAGCGACTCTAGACAGCAAACGAGGTTTACAAAAGATAAAAGTGTATGTAGAAGGGTGGAACGGCATTCAGATCGCAATCAAATTTTCGTTGAATTGTGTTTGCGTCGAATTGATTCAGTTGAAATTCAATAATGCCCTGTGCGAGTATTTTTCAAAGAACAAAAGTTTTCAACTAAAAGTTTATAATTACTAGCAATTACAGAGTTTACTCTTACAATAATGATATGCTTGTAAATTATCAAGAAACTATAAATGCATAAGAAAACAAACAGTAGTTTTGTGCCGCAGGAAAACATTTCTCAAGTCGAGCAGGAAACGTGCTCAAGTAGATTTATTAACGGCGCATAGAACGAATGATATAAATACTAGCAGGATTAAAGAAAAGTTACTTTTTTAAATCTGGCCAATTTGTCTAACAACACAAACACTATTAATTAAAAAAATCTTAGACAACATAATCTAAACTTCCACTAGCGTAATAACGAGATAAATGAGTCAAGCACTTCGCTTGAACTTTTTTAAACATTAGAAATTGTTACTTATCATATTAAAACAGAATTTATGCAGCAAGGTTTTCAATGCCGATAGTGGTTATAAGGTCGCACCACTTCTACCACCCTAGCGGAAGCGTACGGCACATCGAAAACACCATAACCAAATTTTTGACAAACAGTTTCCTTGGGATTAACAAAAACAGAAACCAAACAATAACTTCGTCAGAAATTGAGTGGGAGAGGGTGAATAAGCCACCATAAACATTGTGACACCTAAAGAGTAAGTATAGATTCTGATTTTACTATCACGAGTATTTACTTATTAATAATTTATTTCAAAATTGAGAAATGTTTTAACGCTTCCCGTTTGTTAAATGAAGGGACATAAATTTTTAATTATTAAAAATTCATAGAAAGCGTCACTGACAAATTATCGGGTTGGGACAATAACCTATGTGTTGCACTTCTCTTGCTCTCTATGAGGCTAAAAAAATGTAGTTAAAAATCGTCACTTTTTGATAAGTTTTGAACATTTTCGCACATAGTAACACTGTATTCCGCTCGAGTTATTATAATATATCTAGTTTGTCATTAGTAGAGACTTACAAATAAAATACTCTCCATGTGCGAGTTCTAATAAGAATGAAACGCGTTACGGACTATCCTAGTAATAGTTGAAAGCAAATCTTCACTTTTATTGTTATTGCAGCACTAACATTTTCGTGCTTGTGTACACAGGTTAATTTGATTGTAGATACCTACTTAGCAGGTCCCTTTCATTTGCCGCGGGTTGTTGCTTTGCAACTGTCCCTCCTGATGATTTTTCTTTGCTAGCGTATTACTGCCGTGTATTAATTTTGATGGATAGGATTGTGTCCGCCTGATAAGACTAATAAAAACGAAACGCGTCGCAGACTATCCTAACCATAGTGCATACCAAATCTTCATTTTAATTTTTTATCTCTAAAGTTCATGTCGATCTGGCATCTCGTTTGGAGGTAACAAGGCATTAAAAATTCAAAATTTTCGTAGAAATCGTAGCGGTCGCCATTTTGAAGCTAGAAGGTTCAGGAAGAAAAGCGTTACATTTGTTCTATTAGATTAACATAAACAGGGCTACTACTCCCGACACAACTAAAACGGGAGACGTAGGTGTAATTAAGAGCATCAAATGTTTTAAAAAAATGGAATCTTAAGAAGACCAAAAATTTTGAGGACTAAATATCCATGTCCATGTTATTCGTGAACTTTGATTTAAAACTGTGCTATCTTACTAGATTGTGCAAATGTAGCTACATACATGATGTATGAGTGAAATTCATTGAAATAAATTATTTTTATTAATTACATTAAATTTAGCTAATGAAAACAAGAGTCTGCGTATCCGCAAGCATGCACTTGCGCTGTATAGTGTATATGCAGAAATCCGGAGTTTAAAACCGATGCAGGTTAACTAAAATTTTTTTATTTTTCCGTGGCTTTTTTTTTGTTTAACTTCTATTTTTCTGTATGTTTGTTACTGCAACATTAAGCTTTTTGTAATAAATTAATTCAAACCTATTTCGTCAGAAAAAGAGCAATCTTTGTAAATTTTTGTAACATAATTAACACAATAATCTAGTCCTACGTTCCAGGTAGAATGGAAAGTTTCAGGAACATGTTGAAAGTTCCAATATTGACACATTTGTGTTCCAAATAGAACGTTCCGCAGGGATGTTTCAAAGACTATCTTTGGAACGTTCCATCGGGTTGTTCCAAAAACGTGCTTTGTTGAAACTTTCAAATGCGTTACTGCGTTTGCGTAATTTTCTAGGTGGGCGGCTCTTACGTTGGCTAGTGTCGTTCTTTTTAATTTTTTTGTTACTTTTTATTGTGTAATGGCGTATACATACAGCCATATGTTTCAAAAAATTCGAATTTTATGTTGGCTGAAATAAAAGTAATATGTTACTTCTCACCAACAGTTTTTGATAAATGTCAAGCAGCGGAAGCATTCATTTAGTAAGCTGAATATAATGTTCACAGCAATAATATAATTAATAAATAACTTATTTTCATGCATTTTATTGATATTATAAAGTAATACTTCAAACAGTTAACTATTTTTACCATTTTACAGAAACAGCAAATACTGCAGAAAATTAGATGCGTTTCCCCATGTTCACAAATAAAAGTAGACATTCCCTATATACTTTTAGGTTTAACTTAACGCGCAACACTCAATGTGCGTTATTAATTTGCAGGCACATGGAAATGAAAGTTAAATCATAAAAAACCCGCCAACATTTAAATTTGAAATTGTACTGAGATGTATCTAAATGACCTTATTGATTTCGGGGACTTTTTGGAGACCACTGTTGATTTTGTTGAACTTTAGGAGACAACCTTTGAAAAACGGTACCTATACCCCAATAGAGGCCATTTGGCAGCCCTGCATAAGCTTACAAATTTCAGTTTCTGAAAAAATGCCACCAAAAAATAAGTTCACCTTCCACATCCGGTTACAATTTTTTCTTGAGTGTCGTTGTGTTTATGAATTTAATTCTATATCTCATAGAAATCAAACTAACTGCACCCCAGCACTAACCCACATTTTTGAAAAATCACTTTTATAAATTCCTGTAGGCCTAAAACATGTATTTCCCTAAAAACAAAACTCAAAAACGAAAGGAAGTATAGACAATTTAAAACAAAAATTGTTAATTAATGTCATATTTGTATATCCATACGAATAAGCGTCTTTATTTTCAATGAATAATGATCTACCTACGTAAGAAAATAAACAGTTGATATTTAATTTAAACAAAGTAAAACCGGATTCCAAGAAAAGCTAAAACGCAAATACGAATATTAAATTTTCCCCAAAGGCTCATAATATGTTTAGCAATTATTTACGTCTACCTCTAAAAACAGATACTAAAACAGAAACAAAATATTAATATTAAAACGATTTCTTTTGAGAGCGAAAAAAATGTTTGCCAATAATAATGAGGAGAATTTGTTTGAAGTGGGTACTTATTTTATTTTAAATCCTCTTCCACTTTGACAATTTTCTAATTATCTTTTTCAGACTGTAAGAAAATATTGTTAAGTTAAATTGAAACCCTTTAGGTAGAAACTTTACTGGCGGCGCGGCGGCGGTACACATCGACAATTTTCTGAAAGTTAGGGATACGCTTCATTTTCAATTCAACTTGCACCTCATGGAAGCTGTATCTTCAAGCTCAATCTACCAATGTACTTTAACAACAAACTGTTTAGCGGTCAAGCAAACATTTAAAGTAATTTATTCGAAAACGCTTAAAAATATAAAACAAATCAACTTTAATTCGCATAATAGCACTAATTTTCTGCTTAGTAATCTGATTTTCTCTATTAGATTTATTATTTTGATCTGCTGAGGAGCGCCTTTATGAAGCCAGCTAGTTCGCTGAAATTATTATAGCTGTCCGAAGCCAACATCAGAGCATAAATTACCATCGAGGTTGATTGTTCTCCCTCATAATTTATATCAGGAAAAAGCTTCTAGTTTTTGCAAGGAAACCGTTAATGGTTTTGGTTATTTCGGCTCGCTCCATTTGAATAATTCCCTCTCTCTCTCTCTAAGCTCTTCATGAATCCTCCGTGCTTCAATTTTCTAATCCGCTTTTAGCAAACCTGCGTTTCGAATTGCTTTTTTAAGAGATTAGAAATCTTCTTAATGCTGTAACTTAATAGGTAGTGTTTTATGTAACACCCTATTTCGCAGCTGAAGATTTAAAATGGGACACACTTCGAAACTGCAATTTCTGCAGAAATTTTATAATAATACTAAAGACGGATATTTATGAAAACGCTCGTGAAAATCTTCAACGCATATATCGAATTTAGCGGTTTGAATTCATGCGTTTCCCTAAGTTTTTCAATAGCTGTCGTTATCGATATTCATCCTGCATTTTATCGAGCTCGGAAATGCGATGTCAGTTGAAGCATGGATATCCTCGAATCTAAATAATATATGGATACCATTATGGAGTCTCTAGGAATGCTTTACGATTCAAGCTACATCAATCGAAAAATCGTGCAACCATCTCAATTTTTACATTTCCACCTACTCGTGGATTGTTTTTCAAATTTTATTCCTATTTCAAGAACCAGAGGTGGGCGAGTTTAACTGTGCAGTACTCGTATTTGTTGAATATATTAGTGCTTAATTTTGTTAAGATAAGGTGGCTTAAATATAAAAATTTCGTATTTAACTCATCCACAATATCTTCTGTTTTTCATGCATACAAGTGTCAATATTTACTTGAGATAAAAATACGAACGCGAGGTTTAATATTTAATAACATATCTAAGATATAAACTGTCATACAAACTAAACTTGGACGTCAGTGTTGCAAAATGTTGAAAACTGGCAGCTCACATTTTCCCGTTACAAAATAAGAATCTTTTTGATATATACAACTGCTACTTGACTTTCCAATTAGTTTCCATCGCCACTTGTTTCTACTTTACTTTGAGTACAGGCGCGGACTGGCCAGGGACGGTGGTCGCTGTGGCGCCCCGGCCCCCCAAATGATTAATTCTAGTTTAAAACGTAATTTAACAATAAGCCAACTATATAATATTATAAAGAATAACCGCAAATAATTATTTATTATAAATTTTAAAAAGGGCCCCAAACTGCAGCTACTTTATTTTTTAATTTAAACCCCCAGCAAACCACATAATATACTATCAAATGGGGACTTTTTTTTTCACAATTTGACAAAAACAATAATCACATAATCTTGTGGACAATTTGCTTTGCTTTTCATCTGCCTAAACATTTAATATAGTTACATAATAAAATTAAAAACAAAATTAAAAAACCAGAGGTGGTGTAGAAGGCCATGGAATCTAAACACGTCTAGAATAAAACATTTGCTAACGATCAACTAATTTTCAACAGAAATGTTTAAAAAATAAAATTGTAGAGTACCGTGCAATAGAATAAATAACATTACTGCTTGCCATGAAACGTGCGACAGAACAAAATAACAATTGCTTCTGTCTTGTGGTTTACACTCGTTGCATTGCTGGGTTAGCTCACTTCGAAATAAACATTTTGCACGTTTTTTTTTTTAATTTTTGGTACAAGGCTATAAACATTTTAGATAGTTAAAAAGAGAAAAAATCCCCAATCCAACAATGTTAGGCAGTCCTTTAGTTAACAATTAAAAAAAGTCTTTGCTCTGACGTCATCTAAAAGAACAAACTAAATTAACTGCGCCAAAACATTTAAAAACATCAAAATCGCTAATGCCCCTTAAGAGGATTTTTTCAATAAAATGTTATTTACCGAATTAAAGGAATCAATCCATACTTATGCGCAACCCTGTATAAATAAAATTTTCTTGCTACGGCAGACACAAACTTATATATTGCCTATAAATATGTACTCGCATTGGCCTGCACTCAAGTGAACTATAAAAAAACATTTTCTAAATTAAAAATAATTAAAAATTGGGTATGGTCATCTATGAGTCAGCAATTTTAGAATCACTGATAATGATGTCAACTGAAGATGCGGTAATACCCGCCCTGGAAGAAATTATAGACGCAGTTCGTAGAAGTTCCTTGCAAAGAATTGGAGAAAAAATTATTTTCCGCGGTAAGTAGGTACAAACTACTATAATAGTGCTTGTTTGTTTTTGCATTATCCCCAGTACTAAGAACCCCAACTAAAGCTGCCCCCTGGAAAAAGTAGCCAGTCCGCCCCTGTTTGAGTACCTCTGTGGGCAAACTACTATTCTATAATATATTTCCACTAAACCATTTATACATCTATCGATAGATAGAAGTGTAAATGGTTTACAGAATGCGTTTTCATTCCGGTAATTACAGTTAGATAAACAAAGCCTGCTTACTGTAAAAGGAATCTCTGCTTCTTATTTGCATGAAAAAATTAACTGGCGGAATGTATTATACGATTAAAGCACTTACATACCGCTTCCAAAGATCTATTTTATAGTGCAAATATTATACTCTTCGCGTTTATATATTATATAGATAGTTTAGATAGATACATAGACAACATAAATCTTTAACTTGCTTTCTTCAAAATTGTATGTAACTTAATTTACTACAGAATGTTTTTGAAATATATACATTTCATGTTTTAAAAAACAATTTAATATCAAGATCTAAACTAAAACACATGATCAGAATTATACGTGATACATCAACAGGATCGGCACGTTAGCTACTCACTCGTTACACAAAACTTTATTTTAATAGCAGTTTCGACGATCATATTTGGGCCATTCTGTATAACGAGTGCTTGTTTTAATGGAACACCCTCTATAGTTTTGAATATACTAAAGTTCTGGATATAAAAGTTGCTAATGTCGATAATAAAAAAGCTATTCATGATTATTTACGTCGTTTAACAACAAATTACGTCTAGCTACGAGCAATTTAATGCTAGCCGTAACCACTTTAGTTTACTGTTACATTAGAAGCTTTTCAATTAGATTTAAAAAAATTTTATAAACATGCAAAACTTTATCAATTTTCAATTTTTCAATTTTAATCTAAACTTTTTTATGGAATATCTCAAAAACTATATGTTCAATTGATTTATGTTTGCAAACCGCATAAACAATAACGGGCATAAAAGGTTACACTCTTTTCTAATTTAACCACATCTGTAGCTCTAATAATAAGATTGTTAACAATAGTGACGAGATATTAACACATCTTAAAAGCAAGTTTAAAACTTTATTCTATCACCGATGAGCAAATTAGCTTAAATAGGAATCCTTCGTCTTACCTCATCCATGTGTTAAATAACATTAATTTCTAAATTTTAAACAGTTTTTTAAGACACTAAATTACGAAAATGTGTTGCACAACAGCGAGTGTTTCTTTTGATTGATTTTTACTACTGGTTGCTATGCAGAAAGTGTCAGTAAGAGTAATTTTTCCTGATTATTTACCTAAACAAAGGTGGAAGCGATCAGAATTTAATAGATAGATAAATGTTTGCGGGTTTCGATAGTTGTGTAATTAAGTCACGTAGGAAATCGGGGTCATGAAGATGCAATAACGGCGGAATGTTATAATAATTACATCATTATATATTTTTTAATAAATTTGCTAACAATTCTTTGTAAAAAAACGCGTGGCGTAGAGCAAGGGGTAGTCCACGGTAAGTAATTTGCGATTGGTTCAACTCTTGTAATCATATTCTTAAATAGGATCGTTTGTTATTTCCCCCAATATTTAGGTAAGGGAAGTCTGATTTCTTTATTTGTAAACATGAACCTCTCATCATCAAAACACGATTAACAAAATCACATCGTTTCATTCAGACCTAAGCTGGATTTTAGTAATTTATGAGCAAAAATCGTCTGTAATGTTGGTGAGTATCTGTTTGTTCAATTACTGCTTTTACCTGTTCACATCTTAAAGAAAGTTCGATTTTCCAATGATATTGTATGAAATGTTATAACAAATGTTTATAAGTGCGTATCATCTCGGAAGCGGAGCACAGAAGACATGCCTATTCGAAATTAGTTATCGGCAGATTGTGCTGCAATTACACAAACAAATGGTATACAACCGAATTTGCTATCGAATACTAACTATATTGGTCTAATGTACAAACAAATCTGAGCAGTATGTAATAGACGCGTAAATACGGGGATTGCTGTAGGGGGGGGGGGGGGCTTCATGATTAAATAAGTGGGAGCGATCTGGATTTACTAAATAGATAAGAAGTGGTACCTACTTTATGGATATAAAACTATAACATAGGCAAGACACGGTGGTGAGTAATGAGAAGTTAAACTCGATTACGCAAAAAAACCATGAAAATATCCTGTTTGAAAAAAAATTAATTGGTACTAAAAAAACGTTAATAAACACTTGTTTTCAATTTTAACAAAATCTTAAAAAAAATTAAACGATTCCTTAATTTTATGAAAAACAGACATGGATTAGGAAATAATCGATTAAAATCGACTGTCAACTTTGCTCTCGATTTTTGTCTCGGCCGTATCCGTTAATTAAAAATCAAGTATCCCCGTAATCTTTCCATAGGTGTTCTAATTTGCTTTGAAAAATTGATCCAAGATATTACTATAGTCGATACTGTACCATTTTTGTAATGACACCAAAACACATTTTGTTTAAATTTATAGGTGACTCAACAGTTAAGGTTATACCGTGTCTGCTCAGCACTCTGACCAATTTACTTCCCAAGCCGTACAGACACTAAACTCGTAATTCAAAAAAATCTATACCTGTACTAAACCGGAAACGTATGGTTTGCTAGGTTACTGCATACATTTTGCATTATTCAAGACAATAAAAATAATTGAATGAAGTAAATACATTCGGCGTCCTTTTCTTTTAATCTCATGGATTTTCGTTGTTTGAAACTCCAGCGAGTGTTATTTTGAACGGGGGCACGAGAGAGATTCTCATAATAAACAGAAAAATAGAGACGATAATTAAAGTTAAAATATCAAAAAATGTGTAGATAACATTTTAAAATTCAACTGGTATCTACATTTTAATCTGTATCCTCAATAAAAATTGTAAAAGCCGTAGTTGAATACTACAAAACTTCTAACCCGAAATGTAATTTTAAATTCCAAGACATAACAGTTTTTGTAAATCAGACACACCAATAATTTGCTGCATACTTGCTGAATTTGCATTTCACACACCCAAAAACTACTGGCGGACATCCAACAGCAAATTGGTTGTCGTTCAAGCACAACAAATTCGGTAGTCATCAACAGCAGACAGCTACTTATTTTAAATTGATCTGAAAATTATAACATATCGTCCACGAATCGATAAGAAATTTTATTATGTATAAATTAATTCTTTGATTAATTTAGTGGGTTCTGATGTAGCTGTAAGTGAGAAACCAAAAAAAAATTTTTAGAAAGGGTTTCAATACGATATTATTACCAGTGTTCGCACTTTTAATCCCAAAGAAGCTAACAATTTCGTTATAATTCAATAAGTAAACAAAAACCATAGACGTACTCAAATTCATTAAGTTATACGTGAAACATATTGTGCGATTTTGCAAGGTTCAACTACAACTGCAATATTTGAGATACATCGTTTCGTTCAGTGTTACCATAAAGATAAAGTAAATAGCTTCGCTATGGTGTTACTTTATTATTGAGTTAGGCCAGAGAGATTTTACACTCCGTATCTTGAGATGAAGGAAGAAATGAAGCATCGTGAAATGAGGGAAGAAATGGTATTAGATGAAAGTATAGATTGATTAAAATGACATTATCATAAAGTTGCTTCGTGTAACACTTTTAAAACCCTATTCTATATTATTTTATTATTACACAATCATCAATTGCAGCTGACCAATAAAATAATAAGTAACTTTAAAAGCTCGCATACAGTCAAACATAGGTATAGTCGTGATGCTGTAATAAACACCTAGATAATTCGTTTAAAATTGCAAAGCTGCTACAATTATACGGCGTGTCTCCATAGATAATTTGGTTAAAAATTAAGAAAAAAGCGACACGAGAAGGGTGTTTTTATCTTTATTAAAATGTAAATAACAGTTACTCCATTAAAAAGTATGTGTCAAAATAGGCATTTTGTGTCTCATTCTTTTTCTTCGTAAGAGTAGAAGTTTCAGAAAAAAACTGAAAACATTGCGGTAAGTGTTAGTGCTTTAAAATATAAATTATTAAAATAAAGATCTAGTTGTCGTGGATGGCGTAAAATAAAAACAATTAATAGTTTTAAATTTTCATATTTGACGCTTTGCGTATTTCTCCGTGTATCATCTTGCTGATGCCAAAGTATTTCAATTAATACCGGCTAATTCATTTAAACTGTATTGATTGTAAGCAATTGTACAACTCAATGCAAATGTTTTATAAACAATAAAAGTGCAGGAGGAAAAATGAAAACTATCAATTGTTTTACGACATGCACTATTTTCATAATTTATTTTTTAAAGCACTAACGGCAAAGAGCACTTATCTCCAGCATTTCTTCAATTTTTCTTTAAAACAGCTACACGCTTACAAAGAAAAAGAAAGAGGCACAAAATGCTTGTTTTGAAACATACTTTTCAATGGTATAACTATTATTTACACTTTAATAAAACAAACAGAATTTGGGCGGGGTAAGAAGATGAACCCCTAAACCATCTTTTTCGTGCCGCAATTTTCTTAATATTTCACTAAATTATGTATGGAATATGTCTTAAAATTGTTATCAAATGTGATCGCTATAACTCAAACAGATTTCTAGTAGTTGCTGTTACACTGTTTTTCTTTTGCAACTTTTCAGGAGTGCATTTTCGGATAACAACGTTTTAAGCCAATCGCCTTAATTTTCACCGAGGAATTACCACCTAAGTTTTTTTGAAGACAGATATTTACAGTAGTTTTGCGAGAATTTATTGTTAAGTTATTGCCTGATACTTTCAATACTAGGCTAAATATTCGGACACTAAATATTACTTGTAAGTTATAACAAATAAATATTTCATTTTTTAGAATTTTATAATTTAAAATGTGTGGTACAGTTTTTTTGTATCTCTATGTTTTCACCTTACATGACTCAATATAAAAGACATTATGAAGAATTATGTTCATTGAATAGTCTAGATAACTGCTTACTTAACGGCATAGTAAAACAAACAAGTTAGGAACAATTTGCCTTTTATCACAGCTGTAAGCGTTAGGTGTAAATTACTTAATTTTCAGCAGCAACGTTTGAATTAAGTTATGCACAGCCCACCAAAGTTAATTAATATTTATATCAGCAGTTATTCAGTGTTTTTATTAGGTACCTAAAGGCAACGTAAGAGAAGGTAATTAGATATTAATTTGTATTCAACCCAAGCCTGATATTATATTTAGCAATGCCGCACCGCTGTTAAAAAATTATAACGGAAGCTTTCCTTACTTCAAACATGCAAAATAAATATTTACATGTTTTATGCTTTACAAGAACAACTTACGTGTTGTTAATGAATATTCCCATAAGAACATTAACTACATCATAAATAGAAACCGATACCAGAACATTTATTATTTTTTTCATTTACGAAGTATTTACAAATTATTAGAATACAACCTCAACCCATATACGAGGACTGAAACATCCAAAAATATATAGATATCAATGAAACCGCAGATAGAATTGCATAAAGCTTTCATCTCGAGCTTCAAGCAACCTGGCGCCGGTTTGACCGAGAATAGCTCTGAATTTCAGCTCAAGTAAAACCAATCAAATCTAGAAAGGCGTCTAAATTATGATAGCTCTAAGCTTGCCAAGATTCGCCAACATCTCCGGAGAAGTGACTAATGCGAATACAAATCTAATATTCATTGAATTCAGAGCATTAGTAGACGGAAAAATAATTCATTGCGCATTTAGATAAAGTAAGTGAAGAGATAAGGCGCAATTGAAACATAACCCGCGGTGTACAAGAAACCCTGAAAATGAAAGAAATCGGATAACTCTCCAGAAACTGAGTTTCAGGGGCTTAATGAAACGCAATTTGTGTAGCGAAAGGAGTCGTAATGAAAGAAGATATTTTGTTTATTCAGCAGTTTTGGGCTAAAGTTAATAAATAAGCACATAAAAGTGAAATTACAAAAAGGCAGTGAAAGTAATGATTTCAAGAGCTTTATTTAGCTGAATTTACGAAAAAGTTACTATAATAAATACGTATCTAATTTAAAGGTGAAAATTTTATTGCCAAGGTTATGTTTATGGCTACACATGATTTTGTCTATTAAAATGGAAGGTGCTAAACCTTTCATTACTCATTTCACGAAGAGCTTTGAATACAAATATAAGACGTAAAAATGTGCATTCAAACAACGCACATGGAGGAGTAAATTTGGGAGTTTCCAATGAGAAGTGTGCCAAAAAAGAACCAAGGAAACAGCTACATAAGACATGATCACTTGCCTGAAACTTTTGGCATAAAAGGATCGTAGCAAAAGAATGGGTTTAAATTTGAACGAAGCGAGATATTTCATTTTATTCTTATTTGGGCAAAGTAGAAATAGAAATAGAGTTTCAAGTTGCAACAAAATATAAGCTGCATTTGCCAGACAACAAACCATGCAGCTGGTTTCTCATCGTATTAAAACAGCTTAAAATAACCACAACACCTTCAATGAAATACCTACTTGCGTGCAATTCAGGACGGTGATCCTTAGCTTAATATTTTGACAGACAACACTGACAGGTTTCCATTTCACGCCCACCGAAGCGCTCCTCTGTGTTACAGTTGAGGAGGCAAGAAATACAAAAAGAACTTACACGAATATCCTTGTAAAACGGCATATGCATAATTTTTAATATTAATATCTAACTGAAAAAACGGTCTAAAATATAACAATATTAAATATTCCGAAAAAGTGAAGAAAAAACCAATTCTCAACTGCTGAGATCTTCAAACAAAAACAGAAAAAATTGTAACTCAGAGAATCTCAGGAAATAATTTTATTTTTCTCGAAGTGTTGTCAATCTTGCTCCACCCTTGCAAACTGCAAATAAATATATTATATCCCTGAGAACTTTTCAGGTGGTTGTTTACAGCAATGAAACTTCTACGCTCTTGAACTTTAGCACACGAAATTTAAATCACGTTTTACCAACTAGCTTTTGCCGCTTCTAATCCATACATATATAAAAGCACAAAGGGTTTTCTTCTCCCCTTCCTCCAGCGGCTACCGCTTCACCAATTTGGACCATTTTTTTTTTAAATGAAAGGTCTCTATCCACAGATGGAACATGAAACATTTTTATATTTTTATTCTACGTCGATTTTTTAATAATAATTATTTTAATTTATAATATATATGACGGTCGGCTAGACGCGCGTCACTTGGGGCGCCCTCTACAGTAACGTCGCGTGTCATTTTTGGAACTAATGCATCACGTGACTTGACATTTCGCCGGTTCTATCAACGCCTTCGTGTATGTTTTATGATCAACGCTGTCTGTCAGTGCATTGTGTGCTGGGGTACCACTAGTTATTAATAATAAGTCTAGTGACAACTAGAAAATTTCAGCCAGACAAAATTCTAAAAAGGAGAAAATGAGCAAATCACCTGGCCTGGATTTTTCTATACTTTAGAAATTGTTTATTTTCCTCCCTGGGGTTGGTATCAATTGCTTGTTCCAAGCACCGCGGCCTACTGTGCCCCCTAGTTAAACCCTTTTAGCCTCACAAATGATAGTCTTAGATAGATTAGAAATTGTTACTGTCGTGTCACTTTCACAAGTAATACAACTAGTGACCCCATTTTTACGATAAACTTCGGTAAACCAGTGAAACTGTCCAAAATTAAGCAGCTCGAATTAACAATCAAGTTTATCACAGAAAAATACGGTCACGTGTTATACTTGTAGTGACTAAGTCACACACAATTATTAAATACGACGTATTTTAAAATAACAGATCGTATCAAAAATGATCGTCGTTTATCGCGTGTTCTACCGCAGCAACCGTCTTACCTTGCCGCTAACAAACGCAGCTATAGCAACGAGTGGTTTTGTCGTAGCTTTATCGCAATTTTTCTACTTATTGAAATCCACTAGTGATTTTTTCTGCCACTAAATAATTTGAACAGCTGTTGACACGAAAATCGAGCACTCTGATTGGTTACATAAAATTACTGATGTAATAAAAAAATTGTATTAACGATTCTAGCAGCATTGCGTGCGAAATGAATAGTCACCTACTACAGGGGTGCATAGTGTGCTGTGCTTTAAATTCGCTAAAACAGGAAACAGTAAGGACCGCGTTAGCAGCCGATTTCTAAGTTTCTTACAAGTACCACGTCAGTAATTGTGAAGAAACTAATATAAGTGTTTGTTTTAAGAAAAGTAAAACTTTAAAATTTCATGATCCCCTATAAATTAGTAGAACTTCAAATTGACATTTAATAAAGACCTTCGTAACGTGATATTTGGTTGTGTGATTCTGTTTTATTCATCTTAACCTATTTTTTCCTAAAGTTTAATAACAGCATTAACATTTAAAAAAAAATTCATTAAAAATAATTGATAATTGCGAGATACAACCATTCAAAAATTGTCTTCAGATAAGTGCTCTAGGGCTAAATAGAGAGCCGTGAACTAAAACAAAGCAAACTCAAGTACCTAGACTCATTAGCACAACCGAGGACAGTAAACCAAAGAATAATCAAAACACCAAGCCACATACATGATTCTTCCTCTCATCCAAAAACGCAAATTACCAAAAGGAATAAAGTAGATAATATACAACTCCATAAACATAATAGCCACAACTGCTTTATACGCATTGAAAACGACCACAATAACCAAACGACTCACTACATCAAGAATTAAATATTGGTCACATTTTCTGGTAAGACATGCCAACCATCCTCTACAGCAAGCTTATGTCATGCACACAGAAGAAAGGCCATGCTATACGTGGGATACATCATTAGAGCGGGACATCCAAAACACCGGCATACCTCAACAGATATGGGAGGAATGGGCAAGAAGAAAAGAGCATATACGAAGCGAGACAAGAAGAATTTACGCACTAATTGAAGAATCGGATCAAGATTTGGTTGAAGAAGAACAGGCTAACGGAGAAGAGGAGGCAGAAAGACGACGAGGAAGGAGAAAAACAAAGGAGAGGGGAACGAAACACGCACCAGTGAAAAAAACGATGAATATATACGTGTCAACTGCAGACAGAAAATTTAGAAAACACAGAAGTAAAATCGAGTTGAGGAAACCTTACAATTAAGTGGTAATAAAGTTTAAACAACAAGTAGTTTATTAGGTATTAGTAAATTAAGATATTTGCAATTTGTAATCTTAGAACAATAGATATGTGTGAAATAAGAATATTGTGAACCTTTGATACCACAGTTTATTAAGTTAAGATGCATAATCGCATAACATTCTTGGTTACGTACTCAAAACCTCCATTGATGCGTAGCTTACTAACTACCCGGTGTTGCAACAGCGGTGTGTTGCGATATGCATTGCAGACATGCTAACGCTGTTCAACACCCCACCCGATCCCAACCTATCACATAAAGTCCTACCCAGAATTCAGGATCGGACTTCGAGCCAGCTTCAGGTCAGATGATGATGATGAGCGCAAAAAATTAAATCTTTTACTTTTCTACAACAAAATTTTTTGAATTAAAGTTAACACGAAGCAAAATAGAAGATTTCTAGCCAAAAATGGGGAGAGAAAGAAGGAAGATTAGCGCCTATAATAACATTGTAAAAATGCAGTTTTTAATGTTATTCTACTGTCACTCAGAAACAATTTTCTTTTTATTAACATCAATTGAATTGTACATCTACTTTGGATGAGTATTAAGCAAAAGGGTTGTTAGAGAACAAGACATTGAAGGAGATAATCATCCATTGATGTTACTCCTATATATATTACAGTTTACTATGGTATGTATTTTAATTGTGGAGAGTATAATTTATAGAAACAATAAGTCGGTTGGCCAAATTCTCTGTAGTCTCCTTGGAATTTCTTCGTTTGAGAGGTGGCTCACTAGCTCATTCGGGTGTCTAGAAACAATTTAATAATAATAAATTTGTATTTTTATTGCTAACACTAATAAGAAAAAAAAACGCATCACAATATCGTATAGCAAATTATAATTACTTTTATCTAACACTAACATCTTATACTGTTTCTATAAAATACGTCGTCAATGGTAACGTATTTTATAGCTATTTAAAATACGTTACCATTGACGACCTATTTTATAAGGAACTAAAAGACTAATAAATGTATGATATTCTATGAGTGTTAGATAAAATCTTGAAGACAACACGTGTTTTATAGTTTAAAAATCTCGGTCTATTAAATCCTCGCTCCCTACGGTCGCTCAGATTTAAACACCGACCTCGAATTTTAAACCGTCTATAAAACACTTGTTGTCTTAATAGCTATTATCTAACACTAACACCTTATACTGTTTCTATGGTGCATTTGAATTCGTTTGTTAAGTTAACTATAAAATACATCGTTCCTTATAAAATACGTCGTCAATGGTAACGTATTTTATAACTCTTTAAAATACGCTTTAACGAAATAACAATACTTTGTTGACTCGTTACCATAGCACACATAACATTCCATAGACAGACCTATCTAATAACTCAAACAAAATTGAGTTGAAAATGACTAAACCTAAAAGACTAATTATGATATTCTATTAGTGTTAGATAAAATCTTGAAGACAACACGTGTTTTATAGTTTAAAAATCTCGGTCTATTAAATCCTCGCTCCCTACGGTCGCGCAGATTTAAACACCGACCTCGAATTTTAAACCGTCTATAAAACACTTGTCTTAATAGCTATAAAAATATTAAAACAATAAGCACAAAAAACATTAACTTACAAATTTACAACAAATTTAGCAATCAAGCTAACTTATAACTGTTTATTAAAGAGTTCAAGGAGCAATAGTTAATTTTACTGTATTTTGCAAACTTATTATACGTTTTACATACCGAATACACTGGTGATGTAAACAGGAAGTTAATTTGAGCAGTAGCGCAGTAAAAAAGGAATGCTATTATAGGAAGCAATGCGCGGCACGTATTTACAAGTGGAAATATTCAAGTACCTAGTGGCGAAGAGTCAATTCTCTCGTGAAGAAGATTGTACAAGCAAGAAAGGCTGATAATAATTCTTCTGAGTTCTAGAGACTGTATATCAAATCAGTTTAATAGGCCGCTATGAGAACAGCCAACTTCTGGATAAAATCCATCAGTTCTAAATGAGATAAATTTTATGAACTTACTTTATATATGTCATTCATAATAGGGACACTGGACTAAAACTCCATATACAATTTAGATCTTATAAAAGTATAAGGATTCTAAAGCAATTATATTATGGGAGATTTTATAGATACTAATAATAAAACCGAGCATTTTCGTAGCTGAGATCGTTATTGCATCAACACATTCAGAAATACGTAAGTTTAGAATTAGAATCGAAGGTGACACCAAAATCTTGAACGGAAGCACGTTGGTGTAATGAAACAAATTACTATTATGTGAGTAAATAATTGGGTGAAGTTTACGCGTGTACGGGACTACCTTAGATTTAGACACATTTATAGATTAAGACTTATACGTACCAATCATGAGAATTAGGCTGATTTGCTGAATTGAATGAAGTGATTAATAATTGTGTCAATAAGAAGTAAAGAATGTAAAATCATCGGCGAAAATCATTTTTTTAGCAGTTATTGTAATAGTCAAGTCATTGACAAAAAGAAGAAATGATAACGGACCCAAAATTTTACTCCAAAGCGCAGACCTTTTAGGAGGGAACGAAAGTACGCATACGCAGGCAAACCATGTTTTTGGATTCCTGCAGATCCAAAACATGTATTTCGTCAAAGTCTAAAAATTGAAAATCTTATTGACATCAACACTTCCCTATACTGATAGTGTAAAGTAAAAATGTAAAAAAGAAAAGTTATTGTATACTTACTTGTATTGTTCTAACAAAATTTAAAAATAAATTTGCTAGCAGCTAAACCTCAGACTAGTAAAAAAATAAATAATTGGCAAGTACGTAAAAGATTTAAAAGCTTTTTTAAACAACCCAAAAATTAGTTATGAGAAAAATTGGATAATTGTAAAAATTGAAATGTTACTATTCGGATGACTCTCATAATCGGAATATTCATCCGATATCAGAATCGGCGAAAATCCTTAGAGCGTCCAATACCAATCTTCATGCGGCTGCAGCGCAGTCGGTTTGGCACCGGAATTTCGGAAGTCCGAATATTCGGAATGTCTTCGAGATAGCATTGTGCGCCCAGTCATGATGCATCCATTCATTATTTATTTTATAGTTGCATCCTTGCACTTTGAGTGCCTCATTAGTTATTGTATTTCAGATTTCAGTTACAGGTTACAGCTACGACTTGTGTTTCTAAATAATTTGTTTATATCTTAGGTGCATTTATCCGCTTTTTATGTTACCGCGCACGACTGCACGTGCTCGCGACGTCGTAAAATAAGTCAATCGGATGATATCTTTCGGATACTTTCGAAACACTGAGCGGAATATTCCGATTATTTTATGAATCAGAAACTAGCATAATTTTATTCGGATAGTCCCATCAGTAAAGACCGGATTGTTAGTTGAGCAAAAAATTTCGTTAAAATTCAATAAGTAAACAAAAACCATGGGCGTACTCAAATTCATTAAGTTATATGTGAAACATATTCGACAAGACAACTAATTTTTCGGACAAGAATTTAGAAAAAGTTGTTTTTTTATTCAACGATGGTTTTCCGTCCCTTATAGTTCATACTTTTCTTTCTCGTTGTATTAGTGAATTTACACGTTCTATTTTCATAAATTCGTGACATATGGATGTGCTACCATTCTAAGCTAGTAGATAATTCGTTTAAAAGTTTAGGTATGCGCCAACTATACGTTTAAAGGAATAATGCCAAAATTTCTTAATAATTGATTGCCTCCTAATTGAAATACTGCCTAAGTACTAGACTAGAAATCCGGACTATACCTATCGCTAACAAGAATTAAGGAATTTGCCATTCTACCACGAAATCCACAAAACAAATTAAAGTTAAAAGATAAAGAGGTTAAAATATATGGAAATAAATATCATAATTTAGAAGGTAATCTGTTTTAGTTGTCAACATGGTCATAAAACCAGATTATGCAAAAGCTTATTTCTCAAGGAAGAATAAAGTACATAAATTTTGTTCCTTGTTACGTGGTGGAAGTTTCAGAATAAAAAGAAACTATAAGAATTTAAAATCAAAAATCTAACATTCAAAATCAATCTATCGCCATTCAAAAATTGACTCTGTATGTTCACAAACTTTTCAATTTCCTCCCGCACAATACTCTGTAAATAGCGGTCCGTAAAACAAACATCAGGAGTAACCAGAAACGAACAAAAAGCTAGAGTTAAAAGTCCATTGCCAACAGAAACAGATTAAAATTGAGTAGCCACTTTTACACGAAGAAATCGGCAGAGTCCACCCACCAAGTTACGTCTTAATTAAAAAAATGTAAATCCCCCAATTCAATTAAACACAAGACGAATTGTTTAGAAGCTCAAATTTATTTCATGTCGCACCACGTTTCCAAATGTTGGTTCTAATAATAGCTGAACCACAAGCGTGAATACGAAATTTAATTATGAAAGGTGCGATACCCGAGAAATTGCTGTCTGCTAATGTCATTTTCTGTTCGATTAAAGAGACGTAATTGATGGTAATGTATTAGGCATAGGAAGCTACGGACAGAATTTAGACACTCCAATAAAAGCAGTCCAACACCTCCAACACTCTGATCGAATTTCAACCAGCTAACGCAATATTCTAGCAGCAAACTCTAAAACTAACTCAAATTGGCAACTTCAATTTAGGAAAAGGACTGAGCTTTCTCGAGTTCGAAAGAATTTACTTCATTTCTGTTTCTGCGGTTACACGTTTTCTGTTTCTACGAAAAACAAGTTACGGTATTTTCCTCTAGACGGCATACTATAAATAGACAAAACCTTTTGTGGAAAATCTTTCTTCAACATTGAATGGTTTGTTTATTTAAGTCAATATTTTGTTCACTTTCAATTCAACAACGGGATTTTTATTGTAATACACAGCTTTTCTGTTGATCTGATCCAAAATAAAATCTGTATTCAGAAGTTGAATACGTATTGCAAAAATTTAATTTGATGACGTATATTGAGCAAACTTAACAATTTTTGTAATGACACTCATCTCGGGTAACATCAACTGCTACTTTATGAATAATCAATTAATAACACATGTTAACGTCATTATTATTAAATACAGTAGCAACAAAAAATTATTAATTTCGTAAGTTATCCTGCATTTAGAAACGTTCTTAAAGTATTTTTATTAATATAAATATTTCAACAGATATGAAGCGACTACTTATTATTTTATTTATATTAATACTATCTCTTGCATTACGAAGTTAGACATGAACCTGTCCCGAAATTCTCAAAACTCAGCTATCATGCTCGAAAAATCTGTAGTCCAAAATAGATTCGAATTTCTGATAAGTAGATCTGTGGAGGGTCCCATATGATATCCAATAAAGTGCCAAGTGGGTGCCGTTAATTTTCTAGCAAAATTCAATCCCCACGACCTTTACAAAAGTAAGGTTGGGGAGCAGATCTCTAGCGAATTCCAATAAAATGCCCTCGGATCAATAAACAATTTACTGAGTATTCTAGACCATTTTTCACGTGTGATTAGATTAAACTTGGACAATAACCACGCTATTGTGGATGCGAAGTTCCAGTGAAATAGAGAAACCGATTAGACGTAAGAATAATTTACTGGTGGTATAGAGCACATAAAGAAACAAATTACAAGGTAAATTTCAGGAACTAAATTTAAAGCGCTTCCTCCTCAAAGCGTTGAACTCGGTGTTTGAAATAAGAATACCTTTGTGTAAACTATCTAGATCGATTTTGCGGCAACTGAAACACTCGTACAGGGACTTTCAAATATGAAAAACATTATCGTTATGTAGTTAACATCGTATTTTTGTACTTTTTTGCTTTTAAGGTTGTTTTCATTACTGCTGAATAAAACATTTTTATAAAAATGCATTATATTATTACATACTCGTAACAACATTAACGATGTTAATTTGTTATCACTGTCGCATTAGCGGCAATAAACACGCGAAATTATCTGAAAAAGGTGTTTACCGAATTGTATTTTTACATGACAAAGATCCATGCTTGGAAGAATGACTGTGGCAGTTAAATATAGTTGTATAAAGCAAACATTGAAGTTGATGCTTGTAGTCGATAAACTCGACATAACTTTCCTATACTTCAGATACTTTTACTTTTCCTGTCTTA
This sequence comes from Ctenicera cuprea, assembly GCA_958336395.1. Lineage (NCBI taxonomy): Eukaryota > Metazoa > Arthropoda > Insecta > Coleoptera > Elateridae > Ctenicera > Ctenicera cuprea. The sequence goes on along the minus strand of OY284492.1, from coordinate 25,138,930 downwards.
AAGTTTTATCCACAACATTGGAGCCCCACAAGAGTGGCAGTAGAAAATAAACGCACAATGATATTATTCTGCAAAGCGCAATACAACACGTCGCGTCCTACAGATAACGAAAGATACCGGTCGTGCAACGAAAAAGACATAATATGACGTACAGTCAAAACGAGCTAAGCTATAACTACCACCTGAGTTATGACCGTCTGGCCTGCCGCCTTATTGTGTTTTTATGGGAAAATTTCCTTTTCGACTTTTGGAAAAAGGATACTTTGAGATTCAAGAAAAGAAAAAACGAAAGGACAAATTCCTTCGCAAAAATTTGGTGGGAGGGCAAAATCTAACCTCCCCAAATATTGCTGCACCTAAAAATTATGTTCGGCAAGCCAAAATGTTGGCGTTAAATACAAAATTTTCGAAAATTTATAGAAAAAATAGCGGGCCGGGACACAAACCAAATTGTAGCTCATCTCTAGCTCTACTAGCCTACAAAATTAAAAAAAAACTGGTGTGTCCAATTTTTGAACATTTTTATTTTAATTTTCCAAAATGTTGATAAAATGTTTTACTGTATAGTTTTCTTTTTTCAAAGCGTTTTGTACACAGTAACATTGTGTGTCCCCCCCCCCTAGAGCTATTACAATATCGAATTTGATCCTGATCTGCTAACTCTTTTTCGACTAATAGGGCGTTAAAGTTAAAATTTTCACAAAATTGATTAAAAACTTGATTACCCTCAGCTACTTCAGGTGGTGGGAAACTCATCACATTTGCTTACCCGCCTATAGGAATATAAGTGTTGTTGCAAGCCAAAAATGTTTTAACACCTCACGGAAATGGTGATATACAAGGTGTCCCAGAAAACAATAGACAAATTTCGCATGCGATGATAGTTATCAACAGTCTATGTTTCACACTAGTTTTCGTGTAAAAAATGTTTCCAGGGGCGGCACAAATGGCACACATACAACTTTTGTTGTACATCTTTTTAAATTATTTCTAAAGAATCTTATTCCTTGACCACAAGAACCCAAAAAAGGCTCTCTTGTCGAATGTTGCTTAACTCAACGATTTTCGAAATTATTCAATTTTTGTTTTGGAAAATCTAGTTGGCACGAATGTGCCGAAAATTGTCGAAGTTATGCAACTACTTTCTATTAAATTTTATATTAAATTAATTTAAAAAAAATATTTCTCGGTTTAGAAACTGTTCCTTGCCGAACTTACAGCCTCTGGAAGAGGGAACAGCTTGGAATCAACTGAAGGGTGTAACTCCGTAACGAAGCGTCTCTGGACCTATGTCTATCGGGACTATTTTTTAATTGCCTTGATGTTTGCAAGCTTTTCTGAGTTTCTACTAATTATTTTCGCGTCTTGAGGATACTCAGCCATTCACACCTCTCAATTTTTCACAAAAAATAATTCAACTCAATAACCGTTCAGTTTAGCGACTTTTAACAATAGAAACTGTTTTGTGTTTTGATAAAAAATCGCATTCTTTAAACAAACAAAAATTTAACAGACTACAAAATTTGTATTAAAGAATCAGAGTATCAGTGACCCCCCACTTGTGCCACCCCTTGAGAAAAACTAGCGTGAAACATAGACCTTTAACCGCATGAAAAATTGTTTATTTTACATATGGGTGGTTTTTGCAATATTAACAAATAAAGCAGTACCTTTGATGATCGATATTTCAAAAATGAAGCCCCATGTTCATTTAAACTGTTTGTCTTGTTTATAGGTCAGAAATTTACTGCCTAAATTATGACACTTTTTTCTGGGACACTCTGTATAAAGGCAACAAAATCAAATTTTAGATTTTCGAGAAATGTTGCAGTGCAAGATTAAAGAGGGTCGGAGAATAGATAATGATGGAAATACGTTTATTTATATAACCTTATTGTACTGCCACAGATTGATCAGAAATTTAGGGTAAGCATGAATTTTTTTATCGTCCGCCATTTATTTAATCATAGGGTATTAATGTCTAAATTTCTCACATAGAAGCCCACGAAGAAACTAGAGCATTAGTAAAAACGAAAAGCTTAGAAAATTTTAAAAATGTCTGTCCAGCTAAAATAAATTATTAGAAAAGCTCTTTTTTTGCATTTTTTAGATTTCTCAAATGCTTTTAAATCATAAAATTTTAGCAACTTGAAACTACTGCGGTATCAAATGCGGATGCTTTTTTTTTATGATTTTATCCACACACTTATACAGGGGGCACCAGCTTCAGGGTCATATGGCCTCCCATCTAACAAGCACAAGACAACACCCACGTCCTGGCTGCGATTTCAACCCTAAAACTCGGAATAGAATTACTAGTGCTCGGTCCAACGGACCGAGCCACTAGCCTACGGCGCGGCGGCTTGTCTATCCCCATTTGCCAACTCCAATTTGACAGACGTTAAAGCCAAAATCTAGTAATTCAATCAGAATAATCTTACATAAACGACGAAAATTGTTGAATTTTCTTCTATCAATAGAATTTACAACCGTTTCCCTTGCAGAAGGTACACTCAAGCGGTTAAATGCAAAATTACATAATCTTGTTATTTCCATTAGATAACTTGTGAACTTCCAACACTAATGAATGATCATGACAGCGTAACACAACGGCAAATTGAAAACCAATACCTCGCAACTGTGACTGATGGTAACACTAGTATTAATGATCCATATTTGTAGAATTAAATTGAGATGTGATGTACGCGGTTGTTTGGAAAATCGAGCAGTCTGTAATAGCATTAATCCTACACGTATTTTGATTTCAATTTGTTGGTATTCTGTACAAAACAATATGTAACCAGAAACTAATTAACTTGATTCAGTTTAAATATGATACGAAGCTTGTTTTGGGTGAACGATTTCATTTATTCATCATATATTGCTTTTGGTTAATTTGTATTGTAATTATTTATTTCAAGTTCTTAAATTTGCTGTCTTTGAGCAATGAGAAAAAAAATTTAATTTCACAACTTTGTACAGCTGAAAAAATAAAAAACTAGGTAATATAACAAGTAATGATATTGTATGAAGCACGTTTTTCATGTCAGTCTATCCTTTCATGATGACATGATATTTTTGACATAGCTAACCTTTCCATTCCAATCTGAAAACCCTTCTTTTTTTTTTTATAATTGTTCTTCCGGATCAGCTATAATAGCTATACACAGAAATGTTCACATTGATTACACTTTTCACAATATTAACGTAGAGAGGTCAGCTCCATTGGAGATCCTCAATCGCTGAGTTCCTCATCATCAGACGAGAGCAGGTCTTGGGGCAGTTTACGCTATAAGCGCTTGTGGATTCGTGAAAACCCTTTCTATTGCTGCAAGGTTTTCTTAGAAGCTTTGTAGTTTATAAAATGGTCAGCAATTTTTTAAATTCTACAAGGTGAAGCTATCCTCTAAAAATTTTTCACTTTTACTTATAAGAAGGAAGAAGATGAAATTTCTCTATTCTGCACAAACTTCTTTGCGCGAGTCTGTTTGCCTCGCATACCGACAACCCCCGTCTTTTAGTGATTTTGAATGGTACAGGTTTTCGTCATATAAACGGCTAGTCTTTAATGCATGTATAACTTCTTTTCAATAAATTTGCTTCCAATTTTATGTAATCTTCATTTGAAATACAAAATTATACTTTTAAATTATAACATTAAATAGAAAACCATACCGCAGATTAATTCAAAAATATTTACAAAAAGTAAAAAATCACAACGTACAATTAATTAATTTGAACGAATAACAAGTTTTACATAAGCAAATTAATTCAAAGCGCAATGAACCAGCAGCTTGGACTGGAGCTTCAGAAGGTTGTGCTCCGCGTACAGACCAGGCGGCTGCTTGCACGCCTTGCTGTTGGTCCTTAAGCCCGCCCTCGTTGATTCATCGAGACCTGGTGTATTCGCTGCTTGGCTCTTTAAAGGGGCTAGCGGTGCTGATGGAGAATATTGTAGTGAGACCTGGAGTAGCCGTTGCTTTGCCGTTGATGTTGCCAACGGTGCTGGGATAGGGGGAGGGGAGGAAGCCGAAAGCTCAATTCAGAAACCGGACTCTTGAAGGAGCTTGCAAGGATGACTTGTCTTGAAACGGAAGCCAATGCCCGACCCTTAGGCAGGTAATCTTATTTGATCCTGAATAATGAACACACTTTTCCGTGCAAATGCGTTGCTTATATACCCTTTTTAAGTACGGTTGTGTAACAATATAAACAAACTTCTCAAGACAGGGGAGGAATTTAATATAAAACAGAAGTCACTATTGCTTATTTAAGTCGATATAACAAACAGAAAAGAGCCTGTCACGTGACTATAACGTGCGCCGTAAGAAACTTTTTCCTATTCGCTCAGGCGCAAATCAGTTGTCTACGAATGCACTTGATAGTCACGTGCAACGTAGCAACGTAAACCAGCATAATTTGTTATGTTTATATTAAATAATAATTCTATTTTCCATAGTACAATTTGGCTCAAGGATGGTCGATAGCTTAAAATTAGCGAATCATGTCATAGTACGGCTGGAATTTTAAACTCCTGGGGGCGTTTTTTACTATCCTGTACTTTCATACAGGTTGCATATCTAATTCTTGAAATAATTCTCTATAACAAACACTATTGTTGTGTTGGACCAACACCAAAACCACCGTTTGTTCTGTAAAACAGCTATAACTTGGCATGGGATTTGTATGCAGTTATAAATGCCAGAATATGCATGCACATATGCACTATAAAATGCTGAAATGGGCACTTAAAAATCGCAAAATATACATTTAAAAGCAATTTTTTAAAACAATGTGCAGATTTGTTGTTTTTACAGCTCAATATGTCAACCTGAAATGAGAACACTAAAATATTCCAACCATTAGCAAAATGCAAAAGATGTGGAAGGGTACTTAGTTAAATTTTTCATCAAAGTTTAAAATTCTTGAAAATACGTAAGAACTAAGTGCAAGTTATCATAGAAAATGTTTAACTTAAAATTCCTGCAGAATGCCGAAAATCCTTTTAAAATACCTAAAAATATTGTAGAAAAGCATATAAAATAACAAAGAACGCAAAATATGCATTAAAATTCAAAATTACCACAATATTTTTTTTATTTAATGAATGGTTGATTTACAATCCACTCTACAGGTATTAAATAATAAGCAAATAGTATTACATTATATGTGATATGAGCTTGGCGGAAGCATGCATTTATGTGCACGTTAAAATTCACATATGTCGATGAAACATGCATAAATGTACCTGTGCATATGTCTACTGCCAACAAGAAAAACATGGACATGCATAGAAATCTTATGCCTAGTTATCTATATATGTATCTATGTATGTATTATATCCCTATCTGTCCCACCATAACACGACGATGAACTCTTACAGCTCGAATCAGCGTATTATTATTTTAAGCGAAATGTTTATGTAGCAGTCACGTAGGGCTGCGCGGCAAAGAGAAGGCTGCCAGGCGGCGCGACACATATATAGCGACCAGGCGGAGCTGCAGATAGAAGACGGCCAGGCGGCGCGGCACGCGCTTACGTGTGTTACAGACGCTATTAAAATAACATGAGGCGAAAGTCACGGATTCAGCTAGTAACTAATAAGTATCCTCAAGTCCCAACATTTCTCGGTGTTGAAAGAAATGGGATGACATCCAAATGCCGACAATAAGCTTTATGTATAGATTGTGTATCAAGGTAGTATCTATACCGAAAAAACTTGCGGCCCTAGGTCGAATCTGAACTACAGGAAATACCAATGTAGCCAATTTAATTTTCAGAAAATCATGGGCAGTATGAAGTGAACTAACAACGACCTGCGCAGAGTCACGCACGTGATTAGCTGAGCTACTTGTATTTTCGTTAAAAATAAAAGCGTGTAGGATTCATTTAGGGGAGGACTGAATGCAATGTCTCATACGGACTTTAGCACATTTCGGTATCATAGGCTAGGCGGGCCTACAGCTTAAGGAGGATTCCGAACCTCCCAGCTGCGTGTTCTTAGTTTATACGAAACAATAATCTCTTCGAATTTGTATGAACATTAGTTTTTTCCCTGCAAAACTGGCAGTAATTGCTAATTTATAAATGCAATCTCCATGTAGCATAAACTTCATTATAGCATATTTATGAATCGTTTATATTCTTGCATAAGCCAGTACGCTCGTACTTCATAGTCTAAAGAAGATATTATGTAGGTACATAATTATACCTTTTAGTTAAAGATTTCATTGCGTCGGATTCAACGCTTTTTCAGCGTTTCTTTTATTTCTGTTCCTACTGTATGACGCTTTCCTAAAAAACACAGCGTTAAATGTGCACTTCAATTTTTCAAGCAGCTCCATCGCAGAAGGTAGCTGATACATCAACCAAATAATATATATTATGCAATTCCCACATTAGTTTACAGCTAAATACCCCATTAGCATTAATGCAGATATAGTTGATGGCAGCTCATACGTCATCGTATTAAATCATATCACAGCGCAGGACGCACGTAGAGCAATTAAATCTATAAATGCGAAGAGGTCAATGGGCTTGAAAATTTTCCCGCTGATTTAAATGGAAGTTTTGCAGAATATTATATGAATCTCCCAAACCACATTTTCAACGTCGCGTTATCAACATCGAAAATCCCACAAAACTGAAAACTGCGGCTAAAATATTCAGAGATGGTAAAAGCACAGGATTAATTATTAACCTGTTGCGCTACTTTGATAAACAACATTTACGGGATAATTATTATACCAATTTTCAATGTTTCATTAAAAACTGAGATTATTTTCGCTAGTATTATATGATTTTGACATTAAGACGCTTTAAAGTTTCATAACAAGTTAATATCTATTATTTTATAATTCCTCCAAATATTTAAACTCATTGTGGAGGTATTCCCAGAATATTTTGTTTATGCTTCTAGAATATTACAATATGAAGGTATTTTAGTTGGCAATTAAATGAGCAAATATAGATAAGCATAAATGTTAATCAGGTATATAAATGCTTTTTGCTGTTTTTGGAGCAGTAATCTTTCAGTCACAATCCAAAAAGATGCGTTCCAAAGTGCTGTTGCTGTTTGTTCTATTTTTTATTGTGATCGCCTTTTCTCCATTGGGTAAATAATTCTTCCAGTTTTCCTATTTATTAAGAGACTAGAAAAAATGGTTTGTCAATATCTCTTAATAAAAACCAAACTGCATGGCCATCCTAATAAAAAATAAACACAATTAAACACTTCTGTAATCTAATATACGAATTTTTCTTCTTTTTTAGGCGAATCATGTTACACCTTCAATAATGCGCAACTGCAACAGCTTTTCAGAAGATTCCAGTGCATTCCTAGAAGTGATGTGTGTAATGGTATAAGATTGCAAGGCTTAGGATGCTCAGGCGACCAAGTTTGCTGTAAACTGCGTTTACGTTGAGGCTTTTTGGAGCGATTTCCTAGAACATTTGTTCAACTACTATTACGCTGGTCATAAGCATAATGGAGACGTTGCGAATATTATTAGGTGACATGTATACATTCTTGGTTTGTGGTAGTAATATGTAAAGAAACAATATACAAAACACTCATATAAGACTTTACATTCTTAAATAATTCAGTTGTTCGCTTATTTAGGTATGTCAGTATGAGTACGGTAAGTGCTCTAATGCAATGGTTCCCAACATTTCTGTAGTTCTTCAAAATTGAACCAAGAAGCTGTGGACCGCCAAAAACAACTAAATATTAATTTTAGAACGTATTTCTCGTGAGTTTCTTTAACTTAGAATAGAAGAAGAGATATGAATATTTCAGTTACGTGAATATTATTTATAAAATGATTCAGAAAACCAACCAAATATAATACAAATTAATCATAAACAGGTAATCAGAGTATGACAATTGTATTGTCAGTAAAAGCACGCGCAACAATCAAGCCCAGCTTCTTGCATGGACAAGAACATGCACATGTAGAATGTACAGAGGTGACTCGCAGTGGACCATAGCGAGCGAGACGGCCTCTGCGCTATTTTCATTGAAGAGTGGTGGAATATTTTCGGAAGTATGAATGATAACTTTATTTTATTTATTGATTTATTCTTAAGATTTTACTCAAGAAGTTACGGACAAGTATAAATTAACACCGCAGAGCACCTACTATGATAACACAGACCACAAGTGCTCCGCCGACTATGAGTTTGGAACGACTGTCCTAATACACTTGGTTAATAGTCATAAATTAAGAAAAAAAAGTTATTTAATTTTTAATAAGATGATTTTGCTATGACAGCGGCTCGACTATATAGATTCCACTCCAAAATCCAATAAGTCAAGAGTTTATTACCACATTTCCTGTTAATGCTGCTATTGCACCAACTTGACATAGTGATATTTTAATAACAACCCATCTTTGGAAATTCAACGTTTGAGATTTCTACCTTTTGAAACATATTTAATTTAAATTACACAATAAAGCTTGTCATAAATTTCATTAAGACTTTTTATTGTACAACATGTTTCGTCAGCGTTCTTAAAAATGTCATTACCGACGAAACATATTCTTCAATAAAAAGTTTTAGTGAAAATTAAAACGCGATTTTGTATCTAATCTAGTCTTGATATTAAATTTAAATTCCTTCCCGTGTGTTTACTTTTAGTATCGACGTATTCAGTAACATGTCTTACATCTCGACACACCTTATTCATTATATGTATACAGTTGTCGATGTTTATGTAAAAGTTACGTAGGGTAATCGGGTCCATACCGGCGGAATGTATTAATTACATCAGTATATCTTATCATCATTATCATCTTCTTCATGGATTGAACCTTCTGGTTCATTCCGATCTCACATTTAAAACTGATCATTCCATCGCTTTCTTGGGCGTCCTACATACACTTCTTCACCTCGTCGGTTGATAACCTTGCATCAGTTTAGGAATACGGCTTTCTTCCATTCTATTTAGGTGCTGTCTCCAGTTAGTACGATATGCTTTTATATTTTCTGGAAGGTTAAAGATTCCTAACTCCTGTCTATTATCTTCCTTATTTTTCGGTCCAAAAATGTGAAGCCTGTCAAGTGTCGTAAAAATTTCGTTTCCGCTGCTTCTATGCGTTTCTCTTTGTTCTTCGTTAAAGTCTAGTTTTCTGTACCAAAGAGTAAAATGGGAATTGCCGTGACTTTGTAAAATTTTAGGCGTTTCCCTACTGGTTTCTCCCAGTGCATTTTTTTTGTTCCGGTCATCTGATTAAATTTAATAATTTTATTATGTAGATCCCTGCAATGTCGTGGCCCTGTCGTAGTTAAAAATTTTAACTTGTTCAATAAGTATATTATTGATAACTACTTTAGCTTTGAGAGGGTCAGGGCCCTGGAAAACAACCACTTTTGTTGTAGATAACATAAGGTTGTATTCTTTAGATATTAAGTGTAATTTATGTACTGCCTCTTGTAGTTTGTCCTCGGAGTCTGCTAATACGATTTGATCGTCAGCAACAATACTGTATTGAGAGTGGTGTTATTAATGTAGAAGTGTTTCCTAAGAACCATCTGCCACGTTCGGATAACATCGTCATTGTATAAATTAAATAATGTGGGTGACAAAAGGCAACCCTGTCTTACTCCACCATATATTGCTGCAATATTGCTAGCCTTAGATGACGTTAGTGATTCGATTATTATTCTATCGTTGGCGTATATACCCTGGATGGCTCGTACGAAATGTTGGGGAATACCTTTGTCGAGCATGATTGCCCATAGTTTGTTTCTGTTTCCCAAGTCAAAAGCTTTTGTATAGTCGAAAAAAGCTATAAAAGTCGGGAGGTTAAATTCGCTGCGCTTATCGATTAATTGCGTGAATGTGAATATGCAATCGGAGCAGAATCTCCCTTTCCTAAAGCCATCCTGATTTTCCATAAGGATATTTTCAGTTATAGCCCTTGGGCGACATGACAGGGTGTGTGCATAACTTTTGTAGCAGCTGTTCAGCAAACTGATGCCTCTGTAGCTGTCGCAGTCATTACGATCCCCCTTCTTGAGTATTGGGATTATATTATTAGAGGAGATGGACTCCGACATGGCAAACTTGATGGAAGAAGCACCTCAGCTGGGAAGATGACCGGACCTAACTTGGGAACGTGGGTGAAGAATTCAACGGTCGTACGAGCAGAGGAGGCAACCTTCCTGACGAGGGTTAATAAATACATCAGAAGGCTAGACGTTGAACATTAAGGTAGCAGCCCCATCCATCAGACGTCCCACTGTGCGATATGCTAGTAACACACCCAGAGGACAACACAACTTACTAAAAAGTCGCACATAAAGATAAGCCGAACGGATTTTTATCAGTATATCCCTTTTATTAATTTTTAACAACGAAAAATATTGACTCAATAAAATTTAAAAAACAAACGTTCCGCGAAAAGTAAAAATCTAGATATATGTATATTGTCAACATTGGTTATTGACAAGCGTTAATACACATGAAATTCTGTATAAACGTAAGACACATTTCTGAAGCCATTTAAGTAGGAAATTTCTAATAAACAAGTCCGGAAACGCTTTGTTACGCAGCGTTACTGCCCCCACCTCTCATGATGGAACAGTCTAATCACACTTTAATTAATAAATCCGCTAAATTGCGATGTTCCATTCAAATTTTGTATAGATATTCTACTAATGATGATTTCAATTTTTATTTATTTTTGTTTTTAGTCTGTTAAGAAGGGGGCTATAAGCGAGGGGTATACGCGACTTATCTCGCAACGTCTTTCAGACACCCCTAGATCTACGCCCTTGGTAAATGAATTTCAACGAAAAGAAGTGAAGATGTAAATAATGTATAGTGAAACAGTCAGAGATAAGATATTACAAAAAGCGTGACTATAACTCCGTAAGAAAGCGTTTAAAGACTAATGTTTATTAAACATTTTCTATTAAAATGACCCCTTTAAGTTTGTACATAGTCACGTAACAACCTATATGTGAGTTGTGTTGTGGTATGAGTAGAGTATAGCATGTGTATGCGTATACTTATGCTGAGACCATGTCGCTATGACTCAGGAGTATCCCGCCAAAATCGTGACGTAGGGTCACCTTCCGTACATCAGATGTACACATAATAAACTTCTCGCAAACATACTGTAAAACATGCAGTATAAATATGAAGCTGAAAGAACCTAGACTTCCAATTGTTATACCTTATATTTACCATATTGTCAAACGTATTTTTGTATCAACGATTTAACATAACAATATGGAGTCAGATTACGAATTAGTCGGCAGTCCTAAACAATATGGTCGATAAGTTTCATAAAACAAAAACGAGCTTTGGTAATAAAATATTTATTTAAGTTTCATTGTTTTGTTATCATTCTATTACAATGCTCTGTAAAGAACCACCTATACAGGGTCGCTATTAAAGATGGAACCAAAGCTCTCCTGCTAAAACGGTTTGAGATATAGATATGAAAATTGGAAGGCTTCCATTTGAAATTATTTTGCATATTTTGAGGTTAAAAAAAATTTTTTTTGACACATGATTTTTGAGCGCGGCCGCCATCTTGAATTTTTTTAAATGGCAACATGGGCTTTGTGATACATCATTAGAAAGCTTATTTTTTTCTCTTTCTTACTACCTTAATCAAGTATGGTGTTAAAGTAGAAAATAATGCCGTATACGTGGCTGGCTAATATTGCACTTTAAATCTAGATACCTTTGCAAAACGAAACGTCAAAAATAAACAAAAAACAATCAGCAGGGGTTTCATAAGTGACAAAAAACACAGTACATATGGTTTGTTCCTTACAACTATTGTATTACGTGACAAATAAACCTTAATTTCGTGAAATATGGCAAAGGTTTTTCTAATTTTTCTGCATTATTTTCTACTTTAACACCATACATGATTAAGGTAGTAAGAAAGAGAAAAAAATAAGCTTTCTAATGATGTATCACAAAGCCCATGTTGCCATTTAAAAAAATTCAAGATGGCGGCCGCGCTCAAAAATCATGTGTAAAAAAAAATTTTTTTTTAATCTTAAAATATGCGAAATAATTTCAAATGGAAGCCTTCCAATTTTCATATCTATATCTCAAACCGTTTTAGCAGGAGAGCTTTGGTTCCATCTTTAATAGCGACCCGGTACATATATTGAAGGTAGGAAAGTCGTTGTCTTAGCTTTCCGTGGTGGGGGACACGCGTATCTCGAGCAAACAGCGAAGCCGCCGTGTCCCACATTTATTTATAACAAACGCGGGGCTTAGTCCACGGGCTCCACTAGTTTTAAATTAGTTGTTTAATTTAAGCCAGTTATAAGCAATATTTTTTAAAAACTCCAAGATGTTGTTTTTTCCACGTCGCGGTTTCAAAATTTTTTGTATGCTGAAGCATTGTGCCCCCTAGAGCTATGACAATAACTAAAGTCTATGCCCTTCTGCCATTTCGTTTTTTAGTAATGAGGCGTTAAAGTCAACATTTTTAAAACTCGTAGCGGCTGCCATTTTCAGGATAGAAAGAACGAAAAAAAGCATTGGATTTGCGATAAAATCTTCTATCAGTATCGTTCTTTTAAAATTACATTATTGAAAAAAATATGCCAAACAACTTGTCTAACTTCCTGATGCAGAACCCACTTTTTAATCTTATTTTGTCAATATATATTTTTAAATATCCCACATTTCAGAGCTCATCGAAATCTGGTTCTCAACAATTTCAGAAACTTAAATTACCTTAAAATTACCGGAAAAACAAATTAAACAAATCTAGTTTACAATGTTATAATCCATTTAAAAGTTGGTTTAATAAAATTTTTTTGGCATTGTTAATAAAATATTGAACAAGATATACAGGATGTATCAAATTGCGTGTTAACTATGGGGATCTCGCGTATTTGAAGAGATACGACGATGCCCACTAATAATCTAAAAAGATATTAGACCTATCTTGCTTAGTTTCTAAAAGAACTGAAACAAACAGAAATTTCGGATTTTTTGTTTTCTGATATAACTCATTTATCATTTATGTTACATATTTCTAGTTAACGTATTATTAAGACACTTTCTTATGGTAAATTAAAATGTTTGATCAGATTTGGTATAACTGTTACCATTGCTCATTTTCGACTGTCAACATTTTGTTTTTTCTTATGGTCGGCATTTTAAATTTTTTGATATTTGAATTGAGTTTTTAATTCTGATTTCAACTATGTGTCATACTTTGCATTTTGTTTAGGTTTTGAGCATTTTATTACAGATAAAAATTTCATAAGAGTGCCATGGAAAAACCACGCCCTTTAATTTATTTTGAAAAATATCTAGTAAGCCATCAACTGATGGAAGTAAAACAAAACACTACTTTTATTTACTTTGGCCTTTATATACATTAGGTACGCGAAAATTTCAGGAAACTTTGTTTTGAGCGTAGGCAGCAGGTTATGTTATGTTTTACAAAAACAAATAAATGACAAACTTTCTAACACACACAATTTACTGAAAATTCCATTTGCAGTTTTTAAGTTTGTAACTGACATAACAAATTTGAATAAGAGGTTAAGTAAATACAACAGATAACACTAGAACTGCACTAATACAAACAATTATTAACTAAATGTTCCAAACGTTTGACACCTTTGTAAAACATGCTCAGAAGCTCGTCTAAAATAAACTCTCTAATCTGTGTGTTAATAACTGTCATTCATTTGTTTTTGTAAAAAATAACATAACCTGCTGCTTACGCTCAAAACAAAGTTTCCTGAAATTTTCGCGTACTTAATGTATCTAAAGGCCAAAGTAAATAAAACTAGTGTTTTGTTTTACTTCCATCAGTTCATGGCCTACTAGATATTTTTCAAAATAAATTAAATGACGTGGTTTTTCCATGGCACTCTTATGAAATTTATATTTTCTGTAATAAAATGTTCAAAACTTAAACAAAATGCAAAGTGTGACACATCCTTGAAATCGGAATTAAAAACTATTCAAATAAGAAAAAATTTTAAAAACCGACAATAACAAAAAAAAAACGTTGACAGTCGAAAATGAGCAATGGTAGCAGTTATACCAAATCTGATAAAAAATTTAGATTCAGCATACAAAAGTGTCCTACTAATGTGTTAATTAGAAATATGTAATAGTAATAGAAATGACAACTGAGTTATAGCGAAAAACAAAAAATCAAAAATTTCAGTTTTCTTTAGTTTATTCAGAAACTAAGCAAGATAGGTCCAATTTGTTTTTAGATTATTAGTGGGCATAAAATTCCACAACTTTTCGCTAATTTAACCATCCTCATATCTTTTCAAATAAGCTAGATCCCCATAGACAATATCACAGCATTATTTACTTCGCAGAAATTTACTCCATTGGTTTAAATTCCGGAATTCTACACATTTTTAAGAGCAAAGCCTCGAAACACAGCAAAAACTAGCCTTTCATTGTAAAAGCACCCTAACATGATTTATCATCCACTCATCCATCATCCACGTCAAAGCACGGGAAATACATGTTGTACAAACTATCACTCTATTGATGCATTCCCTTTCTGCAAAAAGTACTCGCAATTTCAACAGCGAAAACAATCCTATGGCAAACACTTGAAATTAGACATACATTTTAATTTTCGCAAAACATTTGCTTCTATATTAAGGAAATTTTGATTCCAATTCCAACTTTTGAAGAAAAAGAAATAGCAAACTAAGCTAAAAACATTTTAGAGTTTTGAAAACAAAATAACATTTTGACATTATTGCCATCAAGAAACCCAAGTGATAAAAGCGACAACTTTTTCAATAAATGTTACGTGTGCAACCCCGCGAAGCAACCGGAGGTGCGCAGTCAAGGTCTGCATAGCAAAACCCACTGGTACGGAAATTCTTCGCATTCCAACGAAAATATATTTATTTTATTGTGCAGTAAGGCAAACTGAGATAGAAATGCCGGTCAAACGATGGGAATGAATCCTGTTGCGTTCGGCTTACTGATTTTCCGAGTTATAAATAACACAGGAGATCAATGGTCTGAAAAACGAAAAACTTACCTCGGGATTGACATGAGGTATTGGAGCAATCGTCGGTAGTCCTCAGGTTTTGCTCTCTCCCTCCTAGGACTGGCCGGAAATGATAACAGGGGTCCCCCGCGACGGTCGCGACCACCCGTTAACACAACCAACCGTTCCTGTAGGAGAGGCATCAGTTCCAAAGCCCGCTGACCGTCCATGCTTCCCGCTCCTGGAAAATTAAAACACATAATTAAATAATGTTCGTTTTTCAGAAAATTAGGAGAAAATTTTCACCCTATTTAAATGAGTAATGAATTAATGATTATAACAGTCGAAAAAGAAACCACACAAAAAGTAGAAACAAATCATCGCCGACATTGGGCGTCGTAAAAGGTGTAAGTAATTCTATTACCTCTTGCACAAAAACAGTGCTAATATTGAACACAAGCAGGTATTCGTATACTTAAAACACTTTTGTAAAGATACGTTAACGAGTAGGTATTCTACAGCACGAGTTTTAAAAAATGCCGATAACATATTTGTGTATATTCTACTGATTGGACAAAAAGCTGTTTCTTTTATTTTTGGTTATTAAGACCTAATAACAGGTTATTTCTTTTTAAATTACTGCCAGCCCCGGTGTCACAGTGGCATGCGCTGGATTGCATGCAATAGGACTGCAGTGGCAGTTCGTGGTTTAGAAACAGGTAAAACATTTTTCTAAAAACGAAATTTGACCTTCCCAAACGCAAGGGGTATAGAGCACCGGCACCCAGAGCGTTTTCTGCTGCTGGAGGATTTTGTACCTGCATCAGATCACGTCATGGTGACGCCACTTTGGACGACCTATTATTACAGCGTTTTTTCTGAGAAAATTATACTTTGGTTTCGTTATATTGAAGACATTTTAGCAAGTTTTGATAGTTCATTTGAATTACTTAATGAATTTTTAATTTTAATTAACAGCTTGCATTCAAACATGGAATTTACACAAGAAACTGAACAAAACAAGTCCATTGCCTTTTTAGATTTAAAAATAAAAATTAATTCAACTAATAAACTTAAATACTCTGTTCTCTAGAAAATCTACACAAACAAAAATTACAATACCATGCAATTCTCGTCATCATAAAACACATAAATTAGCAGCATACAGGTCCATGATACATAGAGATTTAACGGTCTCTTTAGATGAAATTAATTATAACAGAGATATTTCAATTATTAAACAAACTGCATATAATAATGGTAATATTACTAAACTTATTGATACAATAATTAAAGAAAAAGATTATAAATTAGCTATTCAAAAAAACTATACGAATACCCCAACTTCATCCCATACAATTAAATATGCTTCGTTGCCATATTTTAGTGACAAATCAGACAAAAATGCTAAAATTATAAACAAGACACAAATATCAAGTAAGGTTTTAAAACTAAAAACATTTTAAACACTTTGTTAGTGCAAAATCAAAAGGAGATGATTTGCTAAAATTAAGAATTTACAAATTATATTGTTCGCAATATAATTTAGTTTATGTAAGCCAGACAATTAGAAATTTTGAAATTAGGTATAAAGAACACGTACGTTACGTTGTTACATATACAAACACCCACATAAATCCAATTACGCTAAACACTTACACAATCATTTAATGACATCTAATAACACTATTACATTTTTACACTTTCCTGATGATAAACGTTAATTAAATGTACTAGATGTTCTTGAAATTCACAAACGTTTAAAAACTGTACCGTTAATAAACGAGCAAATTGATCTCTTAAATTCATCTCCATTAGACATTTTAGATTAAGAAACCAAGTCATCTGCAGACGATTACCGAGATCAAGTCACCAAGTTCTAGTGTTGCTACAACACTAACTGTATACTTTTTAATACAACCTTTGATAATGGCACGTGAACATGTTGAAATGGATAAAAAGTTAAAATAAATAAATATTGTTGAAGTAATACAGTATTTTATGTATACTCAAGAAACATGGACTTCAACGAAGTAAAGCTAGAACTTATAAATAAACTACTCATTTGTTATATTTGTTAGTTTTAAAAATACAATTAATTTGAATATTGCACTCACATTATAACAACCAATGGTAGCTGTTAGTTTTCTGCGTCTCAACCAATCACACCCTGACTGACCGCGATAATACTTTTTTTAGGAAGCTCCTCTGTTATTGCTGTTGTAACCATGTCAATCTCCTTAACCAATTTTTTAAATGTTAGCATTTATTAATTAAATAACGTCTGTACGTCAGTAATAAAAAAAACTATTATGACAACTAAGTGTTTTAACTTTTTTTTATATTTAGTTCGTGGACTATTCTAACAAATTGAATTGTAATGCTGTTGACAATTCTATATGTACAGTATGCAAGAAATAATCCACTCATATACCACCCGTAAATCTGAAAAAGCAGTTGGGGTAAGTTATTTAAAATGCCTACAGAGCAAATCGCGTTTAGTTTGCTGGAGGATAAATGTTTGTCGTACAAAATTTTAGCGCGAACGAATTAATTATAGGCAACCTTTTATTTGTGTTATTTGTTATAGCTTTATAAATAAAATTAATTTGACAGATCAATATATTATTTCTAAAATATTTAAAAAAAATACCGAAAAAAATTACTCCAAATTTACTGCACAGCAACTCGTGTTTCCTTCAAAAAAAAACTTTTTAAGCAAACCTAATACTGGTTGCTACGCAACAGCGTATTGTTTTTTTTATTCCTTATACAACTTCCAGCTTACTGGATTATGCATATTTATTATTTAAGCATAAGTACCTACTTATTACATTTGTTACATGTAAAATAAACACGAACATGAAGCTTCTGACACAAATAACAGCTTCACAACTTCTATTTCAGCATTAAAGTCACGAATTTCTGCCTGCCATTTCAGAATTCTGGATTTTCCTGAAACAAACTCCAACCATGCGACTCGTTTAGCGTATACGCTAAAATTTTACACGCACGAATGGCCTGATTATACTTATCCACCGTACTATGAATATTCTATGAGAAACTGCGGTCTTGAGAAATTTCGGGACAGAAAATGCGCCCAGATCGCCATACTTCAGTTTTAACTGCACACACATGAATATAACATACATAATATTAAATTCTGTGTTCCTAAATATTTCGGTTCTCATTTTGGACTATAATTGACAATTCTAAAATAGTCCTGTCAGCAAAATGTTTAACACATTACGGAAAAAATCGGCATTCACGCAAGGATTTAACCGCCAATCTGACCTTGTCCGAATAAATTAAGGCAGCGTCAGGAAGTTATTAGAAGTTAAATCAATTTACATATTATCCTTGTTATCTTCATCCCTACTAAACGAGGTCATTTCTTGCGCGAGCGCGTATCCCATAAACTCCTGTATATATAATTATCCTTCAGAAAATTCTCGCCTGTTAATTTGAAGGTTTTAAGGCCGGCTTAAAGAAAAATAACCTAGAATCTGTTTAAAATTTGTTGTGGTTCAAAATACTTTGTTCCGGTTTTTTTTTTTAGAAAAAAACAAGTTAGAATTTTGTAATTATGAACCAAGTGTTCACAATTAACAATTTAAATTCCTATGCACAAACAGTACAAAACGCAAACGCCTCTTTTATTATTTGTTTGTATACAAAGTACTAGAAATACCAGCGGTTTTGCCCACATATAAATAGAACAGAAACAATTGTAAAATAAATTGTACTATAATGTTGGTGTTAACTATGCATGCTGTTTAATACAAACGCGAACAATTCACGACCTTCACAAGCAATAAGTAACTAGGATATTTTTTTCTCGCTAATTGTTTTGCTGTACCCTCATTTCCTATTAAGACATTCCTCAGGCGTAAAAAGGAACTACAGTGTGAGATGCGAGACTAACTAAAATAATCAACAATTTCAGATGCAATTTGTCACTATAATTCACGACTTGCGAGGTCTAGGCAATTATATATTCATAGAATAGGCGTGTGTGTGTGTGTGCAGGCCGAAGAATTTACATGTAAGCCAACTGACACAAAAAGTTCTTTCTTGTGTTATTACTTGTTATTATTCACGGTACGCTTCCTGGATTAGATTAACTATTCCAGATAAGGCGGTTTGGGTCAGGTCAGTTTCTTGCAGAGAACTACATTTTACGTTGGCTTCCAACCATTAAAATTGGTCTTGTGAAATACCGTGTAATTGTCAAGAAGGTCCTTTAGGGATCATCTAGGATAAATCAGCTAAGCGTTACAAACTAGCAAAAAGTTCTGAGTTTTATTTTACAACCTTGCTGGATAATGGCATACCTGTGTACCTTGACAAGCATCCAACGTGTTCTGTTACTACGATTTTCAGAGAAGTTTGTTTCACTTCGGCGATCTAAAGTATTTAATCCTGTAAAATGATTTAACACGCATTGAACCAAAGTGATGCACGATAATGTTAAACTTATGCTTTTTAAAATTTTCTTCGTGGGCTTTTTACACTTAAATAAAATACCTATTGATAAAATGTTATTACCTATTAACTTACTAAAATATTAATAACATTTTTCAAAATTCTATATTTCCTGTTTAATTTGCTGTGTGAAATCGCGAGATTTAAGTAATTAATTGGCAAAAAATAACAAAATTCTTGTTTTTTACAGTTATAAATTAATAAGTAAATAAATAATCTTACGAAAATAAAAAGTAAATTTTAGTAAGTATTACAAAAAAGTGTAACTATAGAAGAAGAAAAATGCATATGTCTAAAACATAAATTTCCGTATGAATTAAGAGTCGGGAAACAAGGTTTGTGTAAAATGCGTTCGAAATCGCTTCTTGGGGTAGTGCAGCCCCCTGAATTAAAGATGAAACGGTCTAATATTTTTCTTATTGGCAATAGTCATTTAGCTCAGCATTTCAACTAATTTTTGATTGATAAAGTGCAGCAGATGCATTTCATAATATAAGGGTAGTCACTTAAAAGTCTTCTAAATATTTTAAATCTTTACAGATGTTACATTTCTGTCTATAAAATCATATTCTCTATACAAAAATAAACAAAAAACATACTCTTATTGAAAGTCGCTAATTCTAACAGTATTCGAGAAAATAATTAATTAATTCTTGAAAAAAGATCTACATTTATAGGAACTTTATCCTAGTTTTGATTTGCAGAATTTACCCTCAAAGTTTGTGGTAACTATTTAGGATTGTAAAAGCTATTTGTGAATATTGAAAAACGACACCGTCATGGCAACTCCATTTTATTAAAAAAAACATACTACTATCCCGAAATCTGTTTCAGTAAGAGTACTTGTTTGTGTATTTTGTATAGCGATCAGAATTTTATTTCATACTGTCCACCGTACACTACTTTACGTCATTAATTTGAGTCCGGGAAATGACACATTACAGTACCAGGTCGGGAAGCGTTGCTTCGCAACATTTCATGGGATTTCAAACAGTTTTGAAAACAAGAAAAATTTTCAAACATTTGGTTGCTATCGTTACTCTAAATAAGGCAACTAGATTATCCTTAATAATTTGCTTGATTAAAAAAAGATGATCTTACAATACTCGTCTCGAAATTCCAGATTCGGCTCCTTCGTCGCCTCATCCGGAAACATCTCGACTCGTTACTGCAATAAGTCATCTCCCGGCCTTATAACGTAAATAACTATTTTATTATACTTATCTGAAAACACCCTGTTTTCATCCGTTTTTACAATTACGTAAAGGTGGCATTTTCAGAACAGCGCACGGAAAACTAAATAAAAAAATACAATTCGAGTTAATTATAAGAAAAACAATATTTCTTTATTTAACTTTTTTGAGATCTCGCCATTCCATAAAAAGTTGATACTCGTGTTCATATCTCGACCTGGATTTGCTGGTAACGAATCAGCACTGGCTTGTGCCGCTTACTCTAATATATCCTTAGGAATATCTGGATTTTCTCCCGAGTACATTTTTTAAAACTGACATGAATTAAACTGACAGAAAATAAAACAATGCCGGTAATAAATAAATCGTTGCTATGGAAATGTTAATCATGTTTGGTACTATTACGATGTATTATTATTACTATGAAAATAAAATGTTCTAAATTTACTTCTTATCCTTTTTTGCGTTGTTTTCAGGTAAGTATAATAAAAAGTATCGCTCATTACACGTCCAGAAATGGATTTTCCGTGCTTGCATGACTTCCCATATTCGGTTTCGCCGTACACTAGAATTTCTCACGGGCGCACGGAATAAATCCTTATTTCCAGACTCCTAATCAAATATACTATTACAAAGCTTCCAAAATTGTAAGATCTAAAATAGTAATGAATAAATATTACGTAACTCCCCCGTACGAGACACCTCTGATGCACTTAGTAAAACGAAAATTAGTAGAAATACTAAACTAAATGAGTAATGCTGTGATACAGAATTTAAAAAACAATGTAGTGCAAACGTTATCGACAAACAACTGATTAGACGGTTCCAGAAAAAAAACATTACCTTAAACGGTACACATTTATTGACATTAAAAAAAACTTAGAAATTTTTACATCTTTGCAATTTTATGCCCTAAATATTGCTGCACGTAGAAATTAAATTGAGATCCACCACTCATGAGCAATTTAGCTTAAACGGAAATTTTTTTATTAAATAAGCATAACTTTAATATTTTCAAAAATTTTTATAAGGCGTCACAGAGAAATTAGTGACTGGTACACAAACCACGTTGAAGCACATCCCTACCTCGATGAGCCTCTAAAATTAAAACAACATGGTGTGGCCAGTTTTTGGCAGTTTATTTTTTGGAAATTTCCAATTATTTTAACGAGTAATTATTTCACAACTTTTATGTGTTTCTCGTAACTACTAATATTGTGTTCCCTAGAACTGATGATAGTCATCATCCCCTAGAGCTGCTACAATACCAAATTTGTTTGCGATCTGTCAATTTGTTTTTGAGCAGAAAAGCGTGAAAGTCAAAAATTACAAAATATCTGTACAGCTACCATTTTGAAGCTAAGAGGTTCGAAATAAAAACGCTTTCCCTTTGCCACAAGGTCTTCTATCTGATTCCGTTTTAGATTTAAAAAAACGTGCTGCCAAAATAAAACTAACTTCAGCTTCTAAGTTCGGATTTTTCTAAAAGCTAAAAAGCTTTCATCGGTATAAAAATACCGATGAATTTTTGTTACACTCCTACATTCCGAAGCTCAATGAAATCGGACCATCCATTTGGTAGTTATGGAGCCACCCACAGACAAATAATTTTTTAAACCACTTTTTTGGTTCCAAAGTCCCAAAACATATTTCCGTCAAAATCTCGGATTCGAACATTTTCATGGAATCAAAACATTCCTATAGAGAAAGTATAAGAAAGTAAAAAATAGAAAACCAAAACTGGAATAAAATTGACATATTAAAACAATAAAAGTGAATAACCCTAAACCTAGAACAAATAATGTAATTTTGTTTTTATAACAACTGTTTTGAAAAAGTCTTGATTTTAAAATAAAATTAAAACTTACTATACCGAAATCCGATAGACATTTATGAAACAAATTTTTCATTAAATTGTTGAAGATCTAATTTTTAATCACAACTTTGAAGCAAGATTTGTTTTCAGTAAAGTTGAAAATGGTAAGAAAATCTTCTTACAATAAAAATGTCCTGGTCTAATACTAAAATATATTCGGGAAAGTTTTCTTTTTTTTTTACTTTTAGTAATAACACCTGTACCTACTCATACATTTTTCAAGTAAATACAAGAAATTTACAACAAAATTTTGGTAGTCAAGAGATCTACGTAATAAAAGTATGTTTTAATGGATTCTGGCAACCTCGCCACTTGTCAGGTATCGAACCCCAGTACCGTCGGCCCGCAGGCAATTGTAGGAAAACCACTGAACAATCGTCGCTGACCAAAAAATATTTTTGGAAATGTAGGTTTAGGTTCAGAGATCGATGGTCATTTGGTTACCAAAATAATTTTACAGCGATAGCAGGAACAAATAAATGAGAAATAACGCCGAAACCCCCATACTACTATTTATATTTATAATATATATATTAAAATTATTGTTAATATTCTTATGACTCGAGATACAAGTTTGGTTAAATACCGAAATATTTTTTTTTTGTAAACAGCATCTACTCTCGTTTACAAAAAAAAAATTGACGTCGCATTTTCTAATTTTACAGCAGAAATCAAGAACAACCACAAATCTATACAGGGTATATTAAATTAGTTCGGTACTATTGTTAATTTTCTTGTGATTAGATACAAATTTGGTTAAATAACGAAAGAAGTGATCATTATATGCCGATTATAATGCGGTTTACAAAAAACAATTCTACGTCGCCTTTTCGAGTTATCCCATAAAATTGCTTTATTTTTAATGTAACACCATATTTTTTTGAATTATGTGGAAAAAATTAAAATTTTGAATATAAAAGTTCCGGTGCAGTAGGAACCTAACTGGATTATAACAAAGTTGTTCCTGATTGTTTATGTCATTTTAACAACAAATTTGACTAGCTATGGAGGAAATTGATGCTCATACAAGCATTTCCTGAATAATTTTTGTTTTGTCCATTTTAAGTTGCATGGCTTTTTTATTCAGAATGTAATTCTCTTTCGGAATATGCAAAAATATACAGGGTGTTGAATTTTAAGCCAAATTATTGTATTGAATAATTCCGAAAGAATACGTTAATTTTTTCTTTTGGAAACGTTACACTGCATTCCTAATTTAACCAAATTTATAGGTGTAGTAATAAGAAAATAATAATCCTGACATAATTTGATACCCCTTTATATTATAATTATTATTGTGCAAGTGCAATTGAGTGCAACTAGCAATATAGTTTCTTAACCATTCATATAAGTAGAACGCATTGATTTTTAAAAAGTAAAATTCCTAAAAGTAAATACACTTTCTAACTTTATTAATCCTACGCATATTCAACCTACAAATTATTACAAGAATATAGACGTCATCAACATCACCATACAATATTGTAAAACTTATGAATAATCATGTGATTATTAATAGCAGTTATTACAAAGAGTTTTGAGTATATTAATAATATATATTGAAATTATGTATAGCTCACCAATAAAAACAATAATTAACGTTTTCACAATTAATATTTACACTCCTGAAAACTCAAACAACTTACATAATTAATTATACATTAGAAGAATATTAATTAGTTACAATTATTTTCACAAACTCAAAGCAATCACGAATATATCACAGGAAAATGCACATTAAACTGCACACCAACACTACTCAATAACACATTTCATTATATGCACTTCTCTCAAATAGATAACCGTGTGTGCTTTGGCCAGCGACGCTTGCAAAATTTAGTCAAACAGAATAGTTCCAATACAAATACAATATCTTATCGTTTCAAACAGTGCAAAATTACGTTTATCTTACAAAATTAAACACATGGTTTTGATTGGGAGTGCACTATCCAAACGACATATGCATTATGCATACATGTTATAATGAATACGTACAACATTACTGAAGCAGACTTAAACAGAAAGGTGTCATTATCGCTTAGGCAGTGTTTCTCAAACTAAAATACGCGTATAAAGTTCAAGGGTACGTCGCCAGAAACGTTTGTTTGACATAATATATTGGTACAATGTATATTTTTCGCATTTCTTTGTATAGCTCGGTATTTTAGGCTTCAGAGTAGCCGAGTGGTTAGGGTACTTGCAGGGATCCCAGCAGGTTTTTTCATATAATGTTTTTTTTTTAATTTTAGTACAAAATTTTACTTGATTTTAGGACAATTTTAGGACCTTTTTTACATATATCTCTTTTTTTAATGAAGCAAAATCTAAAGTCAATAAAAACTTATTGAATTTTTTTTCTCCCTTTTTAAGTTTACTCAATTTCAAATTATAACACTCAAAACATTGAAATATGATGTTAAAAAAATAGTATAGAGCAACGTGCTTTGATTTTTTTAAACGTTGAAAAAATGTTTGATCCGCCCATTTCAATATTTGTAATAAACTATTTAAAAACCTAAGCCATTTTTTCGATTTAGACAATTCTACACTAAAAACTGGAATGATAAGTTTAATAGTAAAATAGTAAACTGCTCCGTTTCTAGAAATGTCATTAAGGCAACATTTACAATCTGATAGAAGGATATCACAATCAGCAAAATAAATATACTTTTTGAATGTAGAAAATTCAAGTATAATATTATTAGGAGCACTATAAAGAGTGAAAAAAATATAAAGATTACTTTTGACTTTAGTGTATAAATGAACTTAATATATTTTCTCAACATTTCATGCACGAATAAATGGCTATTCATTTTTAGGCTATCACGCCAACATATTCGAAAAAATTATGACATAAATTAACAAATTTTTATAACTAAATGGAAATCTGTGCCTAAATTAGAGTTTACAACGTCGAGAATCAAACATTTTCTTAGTTTAGTGATAAGAAAATGATTTTGTCGAAAAATGAATATGCTCTAAATAATTTTGAAATGTTTTATACAGGGTGTCCCATAAAGGTCTATACAAAATTCTAGGAGAGATTCTACATGTTAAAATAAGACAAAAATCTATTTAACATTGGTCTGCAAATGCTTCGTTACTGAGATACAGATTGAATGTTTTTGTTTTATGTTTTAGATTGCTCAAAAACGCTCGAACATTGCCAGAAAACATTTATTGTCATTAAATTTGTTTCTGAAAAATTAAGAAACAAAACAAACCCTCGACGACATAATCAAAATAAAGTGAATATCTGCCATTAAGGAATTTGAATATTCCATTTGTAAATCTTATACAGCAGACTTGCTTTAATAATTAAATTAAAAACATCAAAATGTACTGCCTTCTACGTAATTATTTTTAATTAAATGATTGTAAGTATTTGCAGAAAAAAATTATTATTTATTTCTAATATAGGTTCCTGTAGCCCCAATAATACGCCACTGATGGTAAATGCAAGTACAGTTTTAAAGTAGAATATTCTAATATCTGATATTTAATTACTATCGGCATTTTTTTGTCATTATCTAAATTCTAAAATTTATATTACAGAATTATTACCTAACCCATAACCATAATTTTGTTGACTCTATTTTTATTGGCGAGATTTTTAATAACAAAACAGCATGCACTTACTTCATAAACATTTTTACAGGTTACAAATTTTAAGTCACTGTATGAACTGTGACCAAAATTTTAATTAACATTGTTAAAAACGATAATAAGTCATCAACTACAAAAAAAACCTAACGAACAGTAGTATACATTTAAGATTTTTAAGACTTCAAAATAAATTTAAGAACAATTCTCGTTTTTTCCAATTTTTAGAATTTTTAGGACAACTGAGATTTCTGTACTGGGCTGCTGCGCGAGAGGCTTAGAAGTTCAAATCCGAGACAGGGTGTCTGGCGAGCGGCCTACCCAGTCGCCTTACGGAAACGATTCTGGACCAATGGTAACATGAACTTGTCCTAATAAATATTTACCATCTTGTTGGAAACACTCTGTATATAGAAATTGTTTAAATAAAAAATCTTATATCACTAAAATTAATTTTGCTAAAATAAGTGGTACTTAATAATATAGGTTTGAGAAACACTGAATTACGGTATGTCTTAATCGGCAATGTACTGACCTATCCCGGAAGCTATTAATATTTAAATCAATTTCCATATTATTAAATGCTTTTATTAACATAAAACCCCCCATCTATTACAGAACTGTAACGAAATTACCGTAAAGGCGTCGACGAGAAGACCTGGTGGAGCTGTGCCAGCTGTGGGGGCGTTGTTTATGCCCTTTCAGGGTTGCGCCCCTAGCTCGACCCGCGCTAGCCATGTGCTGAAGTCATCGTTGCGCTGCACTGCACAAACTTAAAATATCCAATATTACGGTTGCAAACACACGTGTTGCATGCTACAGTTTGATTTGTTAGTGTTACATAGTGAGAGATTTGTGTTTTCTTTGAAATTTCATTACACATTGAACATTCCGATGCATACTTTGTATTTTATATACATATACATGTTACATAGTAGAAAACGAAGTCGTGGTAATAAAGTTACATTGTAATAACAGTTGAGAACAAAATCAACCCTTATAGAAATAAATAAGAAACGTTATTTTTTCCAAAAGATTCTGCAATTTCCAATTATAATAATAAACCTCCGTCTATTGTCATATCACATTTTTAAATGACTAGACATTCTAGCTAAACCGCCAAGTGAGAAAATCATATGGGTACTGTAAAATTGTGTATGAGAACCATTCAATTCAAGAAAAGTACCGGAAACAATATACATCTCTAAATAAATAGTCGCTGAACGTGATACAATTTTAATACGAGCATTCTCGAGTGTGTCGGAGAAGTAAAATTAACCAAATATTTCCGCGTTAGTTTCGCGCAATGCGAGTTGAACCTAGACGGAATTTTATAGAAATGGCCCTTGATAAGCGGAGGAAAATATGTAGGCTAAAAATGCACTACAAAAAATTAAGAACTTCGGTAAAAGTAAACCAACATTGTTTTTGATACGTAATCTAGGTATTAATTTTTCTAAAGCTAAAAAGAAAAAGAAATTTATTAGAAAATGTCTACCCAAAACTTAGCAATAAAAGTGTAAACTGAACGAAGCGCTTCCCCTAGACTACAGTAAATTTAGAAATTTTCAATACATTTTATTTTGAATATTTTTTTGAAAGATTGTCACTATATTACTGCAAACATAATCTACTAATGAGTGAGAAAAGGTTGGTAAACGAAGTATTTGCAGATACGTAAATTTTTGTAACTAAATTTTAAAATATCCATGCTAACTTAAATCCCCGTTATCTCCCTTTCTTGTTACACTCATTAGTTACTTTTTATTTTGAATACTTTTTTGAAAGACTGTCACTATACTACTGCAAACATAATCGACTAACGAGTGGGAAAAGGTAGGTAAAAGGAAGTATTTGCATATACGTGAATATTTGAATTTAAATTTTTAAATTTCCATGCTTCGTAAATCCCTACTTGGCCGGCCCGTTCTCTCCCTTTCTTGGCACACCCATTAGTTTCCCATTCTTTCCTTGTCGCACTTATTAGATGCCTATTTTTCCAGAAAAATAGTGACAATCTGTGTAACGTTCTAATCACAACAGCTACTATAAGATCTTAATATTAACATATAAACGCGCGCAACGCTACGAAAACTAGTGAATTATCACTCATACACCGCTTAGACTCGGAACGCTTATCAGATTAGATCTGCAGTTAGAAACCGAAAAATCATATCAGGAAGTAAGCGCTAAAATTCGAATTGCCAATTCTTACAAACCAAGATATACTGGCAGTGAAGAACATTACAAATAAAAAACAAAATGTAAAGCTGCCTCCATCCTAAAAATGTCTGCATAAAAAACATTACTTTAAAACCTTATTCAACTTCCACGATAAGCAATTTAATATAAATACGATAATAGGCAAATTTCAAAATTTATAGAGGATGTCACAGAGAAAATAGAAAATATCAGATACAAACCAAATGGAAACTCATGGGTAAACTCCTTGTTTAAATTAAAACAAATTGTAGCCAATTTTTAAAATATACATTTATTCAATTTGAAGTTGCATCTAACGTACAACGAAAAACCGGAGAGAAACACTACCCTGTAGCAATCGCCCACGGACCAAAATGCTTCGTCTGGGGATATGCCTTATAGTATTTAACAGAAATTTTTTTATGAGAAAAACAAATGTTTTTCTAGTAAAAGATTCCTTGGGCTTTATAAAACCAAAAGAAAGACAAATTCATCCCTCAAAAAAATAGTTTAAAGGTGAAAATTAACCCCCATAATTATAGCTGCACCTAAAAATTAGGTCGTAAGTGTAACTTGTGTAAACAGAAAGTTTCTATCATCCTCCATTTATTAAACAAAGATGCATGACTTTTCGATTTTTAAAAATTCATAGAAGGCGTCATAGAAAAATTAGCGGACTGGGGCACTTCGCAGTTTTAGTAGTTCTAAAAGTTCTCGTAATTTGTAACATTGCGTACCCCTAGGGATTTTGCAGTAATAAATTTCATCCCGATCTGATAGCTCGTTTTTGAGTAAATAGGCGTTACGACTTAAATCTTCAAACAATTATAGAAAGCGTCGCAGAACAATTAGTGGGCTGAAGCAGGAACCAAATTGTATCTCAACTCCAGCTCTAAGAATTTACAAATTAAAAACAAATCATTTGGCCAGTTTTGAACGAAATTGTTTTAAAAATAATTTTCACTTGATAACTTTTAGCTTTTAAAAAATGTTTGTGCACAGTAACATTGTATCTCTATAGAGCTATTACGATAGAAAATTAAAACCCGAACTGCCAACTTGTTTTTGAGTAATAAGGCGCTAGAGACAAAATCTTCAAAACATTGTAACAACGGCTGCTATTTTGAAGCTAGAGTGTTTGGAGAAATAGCGTTAAATTTACCTTAAAGTTTTCTATAAAAATCGGTTTTTGTAATTGTTTGAAAGGTTATTTCCCAGATGAAGTTTTGATACAACCCACATTCCAAAGCTCATTGATATCGGACCACCCGTTTGGGAGTTATGGAGCGCACACATCCATCCACCCACAGACAGACATTTTTTTAAGCCACTTTTTTGGCTTTTTTGGGTTCCAAAACATTTTTTTTTCATCCAAGTCTTGAATTCGAAAATTTTCATGACATCAATACTTCCCTATACCGAAAGTATAGGAAAGTAAAACGGAACGTATAACCGCACAAACATTTTTTAAAGAATTGTCAAGCAACACGTTAAACAAAAAAATAACAATCGAAGTCAACACAGATTCAAAAACATAAAGTAAAAGGTAACTAAAATGAACTGAAACTTGAAAACTTTCAAAAAAATCTTCCAAATATAATAATGTTATTAAAAATAAGGTAAACATAACTAAAAATTATTTTCATCATCATCTCGTTGATATTTGGTGATACATACATGCAGCGTAACGATCCGAAATCGAATGATAGCTATAAATTACCGATATTGTCCAAAACCACTATTAACAGGAATTATTGCTTCGTACAGTCACTTCCTCATACGCATGATATAACCATTGCGTAACGGATATTTTAGCATATCCTAAAAGATGGTAAGTAAATAAATTATTCAATTTTTCTTTCCTGTCAATGCTCAAAGGAATCGCGAAACGAAAGTATTAATGTAAATCCATAAAAGTACTTCCTATAACGCAACATTCACTAAATTAGTCACCAAATAACATTTTTCTATTTGAGCGCTTTGCTAAAAATCTGCTCTTCAGAAAAGTGAGAAAAATAGCAGTGATGCTAAATCTTATAAGCGTATCCTTGTAGGTTATGAAGCTAACGGTTATAAGGTATGGGTCACTGAAACTGAGCAATTCATTAAAGCTCGGGATGTAATAAGGGATGAAATAAATTACACAACATCACGACGCTTCTACTGTACTATTAAATTACATTAAATATTTTAACTGCCGTTTTATAAAGTTTTCCACTGAGAAAAAGTATCCAATACTAAAAATACCCAGATTTTTTGATGGGAACACGAATTTTCAAGCAACTGTAC
The DNA here is from genome assembly GCA_958336395.1 of Ctenicera cuprea. Taxonomy (NCBI): domain Eukaryota; kingdom Metazoa; phylum Arthropoda; class Insecta; order Coleoptera; family Elateridae; genus Ctenicera; species Ctenicera cuprea. The sequence continues at coordinate 25,108,313 of OY284492.1, read as the reverse complement.
AAACTATTTTAAAATACATAGATTAACTAACAATTTTTCTTTGTCAACTTATATTAAGATTTATCTTCAATAATAATTTAGAAGTTTTCTTTTTGTTAAGTAGATATACATCACGTAAAAAGTAGTAAAAAATTCGAGAAACCCAGTGGTATTTGTAAAAAACCGCAATTAATTGGTCTGTTTATCTGCTACATGTTCAATTACATTTTAATTTCATTACGTACTGCTACTAGTAAACATAAAAAATGTAGTAAATATGCAAAAACGCATTAATAAAACGACACAGATTAAAAAAAATAAAATCCGCAAGTAACAGCAACCCGGCTATAGGATTTTATGTAACACCATCCAGAAACCGTTTAAGTTAAAAAGAGCACAAAGTTGCCTACCCGTGAAATTCCCGCTAAAATTCGTTCGTCGATATTTTATTGAGTACTAAATTGTGATTACATCTTTGAGGAAATTGAAATTTGTGTAGCTACCTCTTGCGCGAAAACATCGAAGTTTAAAAGCCGCAAAAATATTCATAACTTAGTAATAGACTTTTTATCTTTAAACTTGTTTTTCCTTACAATAGCCCATTTCGACCAAAAATTCCACAATTCGGAAAAAAAATTAAAGAGAGGTATTCAACCACACTGAATTGTCTAAGTTTCAAAAGAAGAGAACTAATTAAATTTACTAAGCAAACAAAAACTGCTGCTCTATTTTTACTGGAGCTTTAATACGTTAATGAGCTGTTGAGGTATTTTAATTGGAAATTTTAAATTCTACGAAATTCTTTGCTGTGTTTAGAAAGAAAAATAAATTAGAAATATACAAAAAAATATGTGAAGTAGTATTCCAAGTGATTAGTAGTTTTACGGATAATTTTAAATACATATATTTTAGTTGAGAAGATGTTTTGGTTACTGATTTCACTTAATGTCTTATGGACGTGCAGAGTTTAAGAGATGGCGATGAGTCACTACCTCTATCGCTACGCTGTTAGGCATGTTAGAGATATTCTGATCTTACAGTAACTCGTGGGGATAACTGTTAGTTATAATAACACACAAAAATGAGCAACGCACCTTGCCCAGAATTTCCTTTATACATTAGAAATTGTTGCTTGCATTTACACAAGTATACGTATTTTTGTATTAAAGTTTTAAGCGCCACCTCGGATTTATATTTTTTTGTCAAATAAATCCTTGGGGTTACAAAAAAAAAAAACCTAAAAGAAAAACTCAATTGCCAAAAATTCGCCACCAACATTAAGCTGTTAATCTTATTCTACTATCACTCATAAGCAATTTAGCTTATTATATCGTCCCCCGTCTATCAAATCAAAGCGCACAAATTTTCAGTTCTCAAAAATTCAAAGAAGGCGTCACAAAGAATGCAGCGGACTGGGACATGAACCAAATTGTACCTCCTTCTTAGCTCTATCAGCAAAAATTAAAAATAATCGTGAGCCAGTTTGTGAGCAACACTATTGTTTGGATATATCAAAATTTTTGAAATATCTTCACTTCGCAGTTTTAATAGTTTCAAACATTCTCGTTGTTTGCCACATTTTGTGCCCCTAGGAAATTTTGAATATCAAATTTCATACCAATCTGATAAGTCGCTTTTGAATAAATAGACGTTATAACACAAAAATTTTCAAAAATTTATAGTAGGTATCGCATAAAAATAAGCGGACTGAGACACGAACAAAATTGCAGCTCATCCTCAGCTCTATGAGCCTATAAAATTGAAAAAAAAAAACGCGCGCCAACTTTTTTTAGCAATATTTATTTTAAAATTTCAAAAATATAAAATAATTATTCTTCGCAGTTTTTATACGCTTAAAAAATCTCGTACATAATAATATTGTGTCCCCTTGGAGTTACTACAGTACCACACTTGATTATGATCTGTTAACTCACTATTTAGCAATAAGATAAGCGATAAAGCAACATTTTCAAAATATCTTAGCGGCCGCCATTTTTAAGCGTTGGATTTACTCTAAGGTCTTCTATCAGATTGCGTTTTCAGATTAGTGAAATTAAACTCATGAAAAAAACGCAAGCTTATTTTCCCGATGAATGTTAGATGTACACCTACACATTCCAAAGCTCATCAAAATCGGACCATCCGTTCAAGAGTTATGAAAAATTCAAATATTTAAATCCCAAGATGTATTTACTATTATTACAATTAAACTGTATTTTTGACTAATTATTTTTATACAGCTTAAGAATATAAAATATAATACATTACATATTACAATTTTTGAATAGTCATATCATTAATGAATACTCCAGTATTCGACTAATTCGAATACAAGTTTAAACGAATATTCGAATACTAAATTCGGAAAAATTCACAGCCTTAATATTTAGTGAAATATTACAACAAACTTTCAGGAATTTTAGTAAATCTACAGAATTGTTACGGCAACCATAATAAATATTAATATAGCACCGTTAAAAACAATAAAGTTTGATTGGATTTGTGGAAAACTTCAAAATCCAGCGTTGTAATGTGTCTGATGAAATGTAAGTGCAATAATCTATTTAAAATTTAAAGAATAAAATTATTATGATAAACGTTAAAATAATCAAACCACAATTCACGGAAAGCAATACAGAAAAAAAATTCACTATATAAAATGCCGTTGTAGATTTTATTTTATTATTATTTACGACTATGGCGTGGTCAAGTGTACACATTGGTAAATTCTGATCGAATAGAATATTGTGAAAAAACAGGGCCAAGGCGACTAGAATGAATTTATTAAAAAACGAAATGTGTGCCGACTACGCAAGTTCTAAGTGAAACTTCTTTACCTGTTCTCACTGAAAGTGTTTTTTTTTTTGAAAAAGCATACATTTTATTACAAATAAACATTTGGGATTGAATTACTTCACATTTAAATAGTATAGAATACAAACATTCTAAAGTCATACAAAATTTAATTTCAAAACTTATTACTTCCGAAAAAAAGTAAAGTTTAAATTATATCGGATAATTGTTGTTTTACAACAGATAGATAGATAAGCAGCTATATATAGTACCTATGCAAGCAATCCTATTTGTTTAGTGCAGCCCTTTCTTAGTGCCACTGAATGCACACGGCAAACGTGTGAATCCTACTCAGGCATGCAAGACCATTGCATGCCGACCGTACATCTGTCTTCACGAACTAAAGTTAGCCCTGCCTCCAAAGCAGTTTCACTTTAAAAACTCATACCAATGACATTTTTTTGCTTTAAAATATTTCTCCAACCGTATTCTTAATTTTGTTCGCTGCGTGATATCTTAAAATGTACAAATTAAAATGTTTGTCGCTTAGTAACTACATCGAAAGCAAAAAAGTCTCTTTGTAACTTCTTGCGGCGGCTAACAAATAAATTTAAACCAAAATCTATTGTTGGTTTTTAGATACTTTTCTACTAGGTAGAGAATGCAAATTCCAAATATTTGAAAATTTCAAAATAATATTTCTCAAAAATTGACTCTACGTTTTTGTTTAAACTATGTAGTCTTATACAGCCGAGCATGGGCTACAATTTGGTTTTTCGTCGAATACCATAATTCCACTGTGGCACCCTGTATCAATTTTTGAAAATCCGAAATTGGTACCCCTTTATTTATTAAACGGGAAATAATAAATAATTCTGCTTAAGCAGAATTACTCATCTCGACTAGTAGAACCAAAATCGAATGTTAGTTTTTAGAAAATTTTATATTTGGTGGGTCTACACATCCCCCTTCGCCTATTTTTTTTAGCTGACGAATTCAGGTTTTGTTTGGCTACTATACAATATGTAAATTCCAAATATTTGTAATTTTAAGAAAATTTCTAACTCGCAAAAACTTATGAACTTGGGGCAAGTTATGATCCGGGCATGATCACTAAACCGACATCATTGAAATGCGCAACATTATAGTTGTTATAAAACTTCCACTTTTGGTACTACTCTAGTATGGAAAAGTTCACTTTAGCTTTTTTAGTATTAGAAATAAACGACCAAACTTTACATTATGGATTTTTTTCCTCTGGATTTTCATTCCTATGACTTTTTTTTCGTAAATTTTTTCCTTTGATAATTCTTTATAAATTCAATTATCATGTATCAACAATTGTAGTAGCGTCAAGCTAAGATTAGATAATATGTCAACGGGTACAGATTTTCCCAGTCATCGCGGGCCCAAATTCAAACCCAAACCCAGTTTCAAACCCAGGTTCTCAAAAATCAGATTTGTCTATAAACGTACACCAAAACCATTAGTGATTGCTTTCGCTTTGGCTTCAGTTTGTTGTGGACCTTACCGGGTTATTCGGTAAAACCCGTACCCGCTTGACACCTCTATATACTGGGTTTTGTTTAGTAGAACCAATCAGGATTCAACGCAGAAAAACCTGTATCTAGTAACCATAAGGGTTTTTCTCGTATTTTAGTTTCAATATATTTTCTTCAGATCTGCCGAAATTTGCCTACATCTCTTAACGCTCCCTAAACTTTTTCTAAATAAGTCTTATAATTCTGTCAGAAATACGAAAAACTGTTTAGCACAACCCATTAAATTTTAATGAAATAGTCGCAGAATGCTTAATTTAAATGGTTTGTTTGATTTGCCTTACACAGCTGCACATAACCACAATAATGCAATAATAAACCAACTGCGGTCATAATTACTATTCACGATTACCAACAATATAATTGAAGTTTTCTGCATAATTACTTCATGTAATAGTTATGTCATGGAGTTTTTAATTACTGCCGAGGAAAACCCAAAAACATAAATTTTAATTTTAATTATATTATCGACGCCAGATCTTATTAACGCAGCTAAAATTTGTGAAAGAAAAAAACAGCTCTTGGCGAAATGCAAATCGATAGCTCTCGTTGTTAGCTGCACCGCTTTTAGACGAGCTTTTAGCGATTAATAGATAAGCCTTGCTGTTATAAAAATAGAAAAAGAATCGCGCTCCTTCAAGAAAATTTATTTTTATAGCAGTACTTGAGTAAAAGGTCGTTACAGCAGATTTTAGCTAGATTGGTCGAGGTAAATCCAAAACTATATTTTTGCACCTTCCAGCCGAAAAGGAACTTAATGCAGCGTATGTTGCTTCTCATGAAAATAGCCGGAATAAACTAAAAGCTTCAATTCTTCTTCGTAACAAATGTTAAGCTTTTCCTGAATATACAAAGTGCTATTCTGGGAATGAGGATTAGGCTAGACGGAGACAGCGAAACAGCTCACCGATTTAGTAAATATATCAAGGGGGCTAAATTTAGAATGTCGTTAATTTAATTTCCGACGCACAAATTAATAAATTAAAAGGAGTTGACACACCAACAATAAGAAAAATAAATCAAACATTCTTTACTAAAGACTTAACAAACACGAGTAAAATAATTCCGACGATTCTTAAAAGAAAGCTTATTTCTAACAATTTGATAATGAGAAAGTCACAAAAAAAACTAAAATTTTTGAAAAAAGGCCAATGCGTTCATTTATCATCATAATTTTAATTACGCAAACACTTTTCGCAGTCATTATTTATCTACTATGTAATTTAAAAAAAAACAGCGGAGGACGGATGAAGATGTAGGAACTAAAACAAGTTTTAAAACCCCGCCAAGCACGTAGTAAATTACAACTTTCGAAAGATGAATCAAAATCTAACGGCATCAAATGTAATTAAGTTTCAAAACTTGAACCGAAAGTAACAGGTGTTTGCGTGGTTCCTTTGAGAATATTGTATATGTGTAGGTGTGTGTCAATGGCATCCAGACAAAAAGTTGACCAAAAAGTCTGTTTTATAAACGTCTATACGTTTGTATAAAAAATTGCAGTATATGAAACTGTTCTACGGTTGCCAGACGTCCGGATGCGACCCGGAATTTTAAGATTTTAGACAGATTATCGGGGTGTCCGGATGGGCCAAATAATGCAAAAAATAACGTGTTTATGTTTTCGCAATTTAATTTTGCGATTACTGTTTTAACATGCGATCTGGAATCCGTAATATACAGGAATTTCCCGTGTACATCGCAACACTGAAAGTACAACTATACAAGGTGTCAAAAAGAACTAAAACTAAAACTCGTTGCTAAGTAACAAGTTTTTATAGTTTTTTGCCCGGTTATATTACAATAGGTAGAGTTTACCATTAATGTTTTATTCAAAATACAGCGCATTTGATATGAATAAAATAAGAGAAAATTTTCTATCATAAAATGAAAAAATAAGTATCGTTTATGTAAAAATTAAAGTTACTACCGGTAAAACCGCATGCTACACTAGATCTCTTAGACTCACTTAACTTTCATTAAACCAGGTTTTCTAGATTTTCATTATACAGGGTGAATAAAAAGTAAGGAACATCGATGCTACACCCTTAAATAATAACTTTACGAAAAAAAGTTTCTAACGAAAGTTTCCTATCAAGTTTTTTGCCACAATTTGGCGTTTTTCATTTTTTTTCAATTGTCATATGTTTCTGTTTTTAATTTCCCGTACTTCTCGTATGGGAAGAAGTACGGGAAAGTACAAACAGAAAAACCAAAATTACTTTTTTTTAATAAGTTGAAAGAGGTTTAAATTTCGATTCTGATCATTACTCAGCATGAAATTTTGATACTTTTTTCCAATGTAACCCTCCTTGAATCCCTTCAAATAAGCGAGGCTCCAATCAACATGCAATGTTATAGAATCCTCTATATACAATGATACGTAAATAAATGTAATGCTATTATTAGTCGTTAGTTTTGTATTTTTTTATTTGATTTCAAATATTTGTGTATAAATCTGTTTTCTGCCGATTTTCAGGTGTGAGAGTATTTAAAACATTCATTAAAGAAAATAAAGCGTGTACTGTCTGTATCTGATGAACAGTCATTACGTTATCTTTTACCAGCCGCAACCTCACGTCTGCGACTCTTCCCACCTTGTCTCTTTTACCATCGCTTCTAACTTCATATACAGGGTGAATAAAAAGTAAAGAACATCGATGCTAGCCTTAAATAATAACTTTACGAAAAAAAGTTTCTAACAAAAGTTTCCTATCAAGTTTTTTGCTACAATTTGGGGTTTTTCATTTTTTTTCAATTCTCATATGTTTTAGCTATGACGTAATCGACAGTTTTTTTTAATGGCAACCTATACTTTTTATAGCATGACCAGTTAGTGCTTTTTATTCTCTATGCAGCCATGGAAAAATATCATACAGTTGCATAATAAAAATTTCAAGAAAAATCACGATAAACATTTATTTTTGTTACAGGCAACATTTTTCATCAGGTACATTTATTGCAAGATAAACAAACGACAATAGCAGGTCCACAAATTAGTAAACTAGTTTCAAATCATATTTAACATCAATTTAAGAAAGCAAATGTTCAAACTGTTCCCCATTCACTGCCTGACAGTGGGCAATACGATAAGAAAATCCCCGAACTGCATTTTGAACTCTAGCAGGTGATATTGCTCGTATATGCTCGCGGATACGAATTTTTAGATTTTCCGAATTGCCTGGTCTGTTTGTATACACTGTACTTTTAAGATGGCCCTATAGAAAGAAGTCAAACGGGTTTAGATCCGGAGATCGCGCTGGCCACTCAATATGTCCTCTTCTTTCTATCCAGTATCCACCTATTTGTGAAAATTCCATCTAAATATTGACGAACACCATCTTGATGCAACCAAATTCTATCGTTCGGCGTGTCCGAATTTTCTGCATTTGGAAATAAAACAGCTAACGCGGAAACAAGTTCCAACCTCAAAAAATCCAAATACTGATCAGCATTTAATGTGCCATCAAAGAAAAAAGGACCAAGAATTCTGTCTCCTATAATTCCCGCCCACACGTTTACTTTTTGTGGATACTGTGTGTGTAATTCTTCCATCCAATGTGGGTTATGTCGCGACCAATAACGGGAATTGTGCCGATTTACAGCTTCATTTAAAGAAAATGTGGCTTCGTCGGAGATAATAGAATTCACAAACTGTGGGTCGTTATTGCACCTGTCTATCGTTTCTTCACAAACTGAATTCTCCTATCAAAATCATCTTCTGATAATTCTTGAACAAGTTTAACCTTATAAGGATGAAATTTTTCTGTATGTAAAATATTCAGTACAGTTCCTTGACTAACATTATTATCCAGGGCTAATTGTCGAGTTGAAGTATGGAGATTTTCGGAAACTGTAAGCACAATGTCCAACATTTTATCGTCTGTTGCTATTTTTGCACGGCCAATTTTATCCAAGTCTTTTGACGTGGCCCGTTTGCCTAAATTTTCTATTAATTTTGGTTACAGTGGATCGGGTAACAGGTTCACGATTTGGATGTACAGTATTAAATAAGGCGCACACATCGTCGTGAGTTCTCTTGTTATCACCGTACCCGATCATCATCAACATTGCGATACGTTCAGTTTCTGTTAAACGTACCATGATTAGAAATTCGTATTTAACACAGGACACAAACTAAATTTTAATCACTTATTAATGCTAACTGTCACCGAATTGACATTACAGATTTGCATTTGTTCAATTTTAAACATTTTCAAACAATTGCCTATTATTGACGTTTGTTTATCTTGCAATAAGTGTACCTGATGAAAAATGTTGCCTGTAACAAAAATAAATGTTCATCGTGATTTTCTTGAAATTTTTATTATGCAACTGTATGATATTTTTCCATGGCTGCATAGAGAATAAAAAGCACTAACTGGTCATGCCATAAAAAGTATAGGTTGCCATTTAAAAAAAATGTCGATGACATCATAGCTAAAACATATGACAATTGAAAAAAAAAATGAAAAACGCCAAATTGTAGCAAAAAACTTGATAGGAAACTTCTGTTAGAAACTTTTTTTCGTAAATTTATTATTTAAGGCTAGCATCGATGTTCTTTACTTTTTATTCACCCTGTATATGAAGTTACGAAGCGATGGCAAAAGAGACAAGGTGGGAAGAGTCGCAGACATGACGTTGCGGCTAGTAAAAGATAACGTAATGACTGTTCATCAGATACAGACAGTACACGCTTTATTTTCTTTAATGAATGTTTTAAATACTCTCACACCTGAAAAGCGGCAGAAAACAGATTTATACACAAATATTTGAAATCAAATAAAAAAATACAAAACTAACGACTAATAATAGCATTACATTTATTTACGTATCATTGTATATAGAGGATTCTATAACATTGCATGTTGATTGGAGCCTCGCTTATTTGAAGGGATTCAAGGAGGGTTACATTGGAAAAAAGTATCAAAATTTCATGCTGAGTAATGATCAGAATCGAAATTTAAACCTCTTTCAACTTATTAAAAAAAGTAATTTTGGTTTTTCTGTTTGTACTTTCCCGTACTTCTTCCCATACGAGAAGTACGGGAAATTAAAAACAGAAACACCATAATTACCTTCATTTTTTTCAGAAATTAAACGAGAACGCTTAAATTTCGATTCTGATTGCTACCCAGCATAAAATTTTACAACTTTGTGTATTCTCATCGCGAAAATTTTCGATTCTTAAATTTTTATGGAAATAACATGTTTTTGAATGTCAAAACCCAAAAAAAGAGGTTTTTTTAAATGTCTGACTTTAGTTGGTTGGGGGGTGGGTATGTGCGCTACATAACTCGCAAGCGGATAGTCCAATTTTAATAAGCTTTGAAATGTGGAGATGCATCAAAAATTCATGTCGGGTGAAAAAAAATTGAAAACCGGAAGCAGCAGTCAGAAACGCTATTTGGTAGCATTTTTTTCGTTTATTATAGAAGACTAATTTAGACAGATCGGGTTCAGATTTTCTATCAGAATAGCTTTATAATGAAATAATGTTACTGTGCACAAACGTTTTCGAAAAACTAGAAGCTGTGAAGTGAAAAACATATTTTCAAAATTTTAAAATTATTAAAAGAAATATTTCACAAAAACCGGCTACGCGATTTTTCTTTAATTTTGTAAGCTCTCAGAGCTGGGGATTAGCAACAACTTGGTTATTATCTCAGTCCGTTAATTTCTATGTGACGTCTTCTATGAACTTTGAGATTTTGGGATTTAACGCCTATTTACTTAAAAAAGAGTTATCAGATTCGGATAAAATCTAATATTGGAAATGCATTATGAATACAAAATATTACAAGCTACAGGAACTTTTGAAACTACTTATGTGTAAATAAATAATATCAACATTTTAACTTTTTTAAAACCAAATTGCCTAGCAAGGTGTTAAACGCAGGTAAAATGAAAAATCAAGTTTAGCACAATTCACTTTAAATGGGCATTTTAGCTTTTAAATAACTTATAACTTACGCAAGCTAACCTTTAAAAAATAAATTTGTGTTTTATCAAATATTTCTATCGAATCCACGTGGATACAGTACGTACTTTTAAGCCGACTTACGCAGGTTGCCTAAAACAACTGTGTCCCCGATAGAGTGGTGGGGGAAGGTGCAATCATATTCATTATTGGCGCGTAATACGTTGAGACAATAATATTTTTGAAAATATGATAAGTAACAATTTCTGAAGTATAGGAAAGTTCAGGCCAACTGCTTAGCTCATTTTTACTTTCCTATACTTTCAGTATAAGAAAGTATTGATTTCATACAAATGTTCGAAATTGAGATGTTGACGGAAATACACGTTTTGGACCTCCAGAAACGCAAAAAAGTGAATTTTAAAAAACTTCCGCCTGTAGGTGGGTAGGTATGTGTGTGGTTCATTGGGAAATAAGCTTTTTACAAAGTTCAAAGCTGGAAGCGGAAGTTTTCTTGATAGCATTTTTTTATTAAAGCGAATTTTCTAAATCTCTAACGAAAATCATATAAAAGATTTTAGGGAAAATCTAATACTTTTTTCCAAACCTTCTAGCTTCAAAACAGCGGCCGTAACACTTTCTATAAGAACTTTGACCTTAGCGCCTATTACTTAAAAACGGGTTGACAGATCGGGTTTAAATGTTTTATTCGTAATAGCCCTATGAAGACACAATGTTACTGTGCACAAACATTTCCAAAAGTTAAGAGCTATGAAGTAAACAATATTTTCAAAAACATATCGCTCAAAAACTGGCCACATGATGTTTTTTTAATTTTGTGAACTCATAGAGCTTGCAATGAGCTACAATTTGATTTACTAATTTCTCTGTGATGCGTTCTATGAATTATTGAAAATGTAAAATTCATGCCCCTCTCTTTATTAAACGGAGGACGATAAAAATTTTGATTAAACTAAATTGCTCGTGAGTGATAGTAGAATAAGATTAAGAACTTTATTTTTAGGTGCAGTGGTATGTAGGGAGGTTAATTTTCAACCTCCCTCCCTAATTTTGGCGAAAAAGTTTGTCCATGTGTTTTTGGTATTTTTCCAAAAAATCGAAATGTGATATTTAAAACGAAAATTCCGTTCCAACTTAATCAGTATAGAAACATCGAACTGGTACGCATGGAGTGCCCACGAGCAGCCAAAGAAATGAAGATTGCTATTTTTAAAATTACTTTTGTGTGAACATTTTTATAAATATTTATTTTGCATTTGCTATGTTAAAACTATAGGCTTTCTTTACTTTAATAAAACCTATTGTACATATCTACAGACAATGGAAAATGTCCCGCTACTGTATAACGCCCAAGCTTCATTCAACCATGTTCAAACAGGACAATAGAAATATCCCGCTTTTGTTGAATAAAGGCTTCACGTCCTCCACACTCTTAGTTTATTATAGTGTATTTTACTTAATATTTCACCAAATAGAAAATATCTTTTCAAGAACAAAGCTACAACTGATGTTTGAATGTTATTTTTTTTTAATACGGGGTGCTTCTTCAAAATCTGGCATCATGTTTTGGATTGGAATTCTACACATCATAACTATTCTTGAATAACTAAATTATTCAAATTATTCCTACCACAAACAGTGAAATATTTTGCCGAAATAAGAGTATATAAATAAAGCTGTTAAGAGTAAAAGGCCACGTCTCTTAATTTTGCTTGTATAAAAATTTTGTGCTAAACTTCTGAAGCTTTTGTTTAATAAACTTGTACTATAAACAAAGTTTAGAAACTGGACAAGAACATTTAAAATTTTAGTGCTTATAAAGTACACTCATATTATTTAATTAGTACAATTCACTTTCTGCAATTTATTTTTTCATTATTACGACAAAACAATTCAAGATACATACATACATACATACATACATTAGTACGGATTCCATACAACTCTGAAAAACAAGAAAAGAAATCCTGCCGTATGAGTTTTAAAACTAACCATATTCCATGACCTTTTTGGATTTTCAGACGTGCCCCGAATATTGCTTTTACCGCAAACCATTTTGTAGGTAAACAATCCAGATGACCACAGGTCGAATTAATTTACTATTGTATTTTAAAATTTTCTTGAAACCTTTATTTCATTTAAACTAAAAATATATGTTCCCCGGCAGATTTCTTAACAGATATTACTATTCATAATAAAGGTTCCTCTGAAAGAGATATTTATAGAACTCCAATCTTAAAAATTCTACTTTTTCAATTTCAGCTTAGTAGCAAAAAATAAATTTTCTAGGATAAGGTATAACGTTATGTACCTTTAATACAGAGCGATCAAATAAAAACTTAATAACAATCGCCTATGAAACAGTCATATCGATGATTAGCTTGCAAATCGTGAAACTACGATCATAATTGCCTGGTTTATTATTTTACTGCAGTTGCTCATATTGAACCTTTTTAAACAATTTGCAAGTGAGCATTGTAAATATTTATAAACTTTTTATGTTACAAACCGAACGTGCATTATAAATGTCAGTTGGCAACCGTGAACCAGTTAACTCACATAATGAAAACAACTTTAAACGACATGTTGGTTTAGCGGTAAAGGCGTGAGCATCTAACCTGGCGGGCCCAGTTCAAATCCCGTGGTAGACCTAATTTTTCTTTGTTTTTTTAAATTTACTTTTTGACATATCTCACTACTATCTTATCTTGCCCTATGATCATAATTTATTTTAATTTCTAACTTCGCTTTATTTAAAAATGAAGTAACTTGAAATATATTTCTATTTAATTTAAATTTAAAACACCAAACAACCAAAACGACATAAGTAACAAAGCAACCAAAGTAAGAAAATGGTGTCCATTCGTCTACAGTCAAAAGCAAACTCGTTTAGTCATGCTTACAAGACACCCTAAAAAAATTAAAAAAAAAACATTTCTGCCACAAGATTTGAACTGGAGCCGCCATATTACAAGTCCACGCCTTTACCGCTAAACCAACACACCATCTATATTTTTTTCTATTATGTGAGTTGTTTGCGTCAAGTTTGCCAACTGATATTTATCATCACATTTTAAAATAAAAATAATAAATATTAAAAATTATTTACAATGCTCACCTGCTCAGTGTTTAAAAATGTTAAATATGAGTAATTACGGTAAAATAATAAACCGTTCCATCGGCAAAAATTAAATATTTGATGTCAAAAAATCTTTTATTAACGTCGGACAATGTTGCAAACTAGCGTCAGAACTAACGTAGTAGAAAAATTTTGGTCGTTCGTCAGTCCAAATTATTTCCCCTATTTGCTAGTTTAATCGGATTGCCACAAGAGTGCGCTTTATGCTGTTTATACCATCCCATTCCAAGAACCATTTCTTGCCGTGAGTTTATGATTCACGAAAAACCCATTCGACCTCGCGCAAAAGTAACATTATTATTAATTACTATCCAGTGTACATATATCTAATGGTATTGCTCTTTTGGACCCTATAAATCAATATTGCAGTATGGTTGTAGTTCACAATACTACCATTAGGAGGCAGAGTTTTAAAACTACAAAAAGTCATTTATTGACGCCAAGAACTCGTTTTATGACGTCTTTAAATAACTTCTTCACAGTTTACGCATAATTGTTTGTCTTTCATTATCTATATTAAATCCGTGACTGTCTCACTATAGCAAAACGACTGAATCTTACATCTCGGAAAGATTTTCCACTATAACACAAATGCGTCTGCCTGCACGTCGCTTAGTTTATTGATTGTATTCAGTTAAAGTTTACGTTAACTGTCACTTCTGTTGCTATAATTTAATTATTTATGATTTTAGCGGGTTGGAAATGTGTATTTGTCGCCCGACATCAGCATCTCGCACATCGCATTTTATACAATTTCTTTAAATAACAGACAGACAATTTTTTAAACTGCGACGGCTACTTCTTGCCGCTTTTATTATTAAAAAGCTGCAGGCGAACCGCTATAACAAACGTCTTCTCACAGACAGTTTACAAAATAAACAAATATACGCTACGCATTCCACACTCCATTGATTTACATATTGAGAACTCAATAAGTAGCGATAGCATTTATGTTCGCGTAAAGAAACTGCAGCGTGTACAACTGTACATTACTAGCTTTTATTTACAAAGAACTAGCTGAATCCGTACACTTTTGTACTATCCTATACTTCCAGTATAGGCGTGTATTGTAATCACGAAAATGTTTGAATATGACATTTTAACGGAAATACATGTTTTGGTCCACCAGAAACACAAACCAGTGGATTTAAAAAAATGACGGTCTGTGTGAGCACGTGTGTGCAACGCAAAATTTTAGGAACTATTAGAACGATTTTAATAAAATTTCATATACAACTAAAAGTTGTGGAGGTATTAAGTTTCATGTTACGAACCGAAACCGGAAACGGAAGTTACCCATGTTATTTTGTATTACTTTTATCCCAAACGGACTTTCATAAATGGAAGAACAGAATTTAATAGAGGGTGTTAAGACAAGTATAAAATTTTTCCGAGCACTCTAACTTTAAAATGGCTACGGTGTTTATAAATTTTCGGCTTGAACGCATATTTACTCAAAAACGAGTTGACGGATACGGAATAATTTTGGTATTACAACCTCCCCACAGAAACACAATGCTACTATACGAAAGATTTTTTTAACAAATGAAAACTGCAGTGAAAATATTTTCAAACGTTTGGACATTGCTACAACTACAACTATTGCTCAAAAACTGGCCACATGATTTTCGTAAACTTTGTAAGCTTCTAAAGCTAGGGATGGGCTACTATTTGTTTCGCGACCCGATCTACTAATTTCTCTGTGACTATGAATTTTTGAAAAAGGTAAATTCATACCCCTCTCTTTAATAAGCGGAGGACGATTAAAAATTTCGGTTATAGCTAAAGTGTTCATGTTTAACAGTAGAATAAGATTAAAAACTTAATTTTTAGGTGCAGCAATATTTATGAGCGTTAACTTTGACCCTTCCTAAGAACTATTGCCGGTGTTAAAAAATAATTCTTGTAGACCAACATTTAGTAAATTAAAAATTCTGATTTGAACATGGACTTCTACAATTATCCGACTAGAAATAACTGGGAAATTCGGCCTATTAAATATAATTCTAGTATTTACACTAAATGTTTTCTAAATGCTGGTGTTAAGTACTAAAATAAATTACCATTAGAAGTAAGTAATTTAAATAGCAAAAATAAATTCTAAAAAGTCGTCAAAAACATATTAACAAAAAATGTCTTCTACTCAGTGGGTGAATACCTGCAATGTGGAGATTAGCTATGACGCCTATGTATACAGTATAATACACACATTGTGATTGTTTTGTAAGGGTTGTAATTGTTGTAATCATTTTGCATTTATTGTAACCAACAAATTGTTAATAGACACCATGCATCTCAATAACAATAAAGCTTTATCTTATCTTACCCTCCCTAATTTTGGCCAATAAATTTGTCAGAATCGATTTATATAAAATTAAAGGAATTTCTCTAAAATTCATAAAACTAGTACTACGATCCACGTTCCGCTACACTAGCTTCAGTAGTTAATTTATTATTTAAAAAAAAACGTGAGGCATAGTCCACTGGTTCCGTAATATTAATAAATATATTTTTACTCAAATTTCGATATATTTGTAGACTTCATAATATTAACTGTTGACCTCAGAAGTTATGTAGCGATTTAAAGAAATTATTTTGTTTTCCATAATTCAGGATAAAAAGTAAAACGGCGTTCCATAGCAGACCAATTCACCACTTAGATAGGCGAAATATATTCAGAAATCTTATTTTTAATAGTTTACAAATTAATGTTTAAAATGTTTAATGCTGGTCCGCTTTATTTCTTTATTCATAATCTAGAGAAATACACTCATTTTTTAATTTAAAAATCCTCCTAATAGAAGAACCTTTGTTTTCCTAACTTCAATAATATATCTTTTTTATTGAGCATTCACCTCCAAGAATTTATAAGAAAAGGTTCCACTAAAAACTCTTAAAATTGAAGAGACTGAAATAGTTCCGTAAGTTTTTCGATCACTGCCAATATTGACTAAATGACGCAACACATTTTTGGGTTATTGCAAGCTACCTCCATACTACGAGGGCGGAGTGGATAAAACAGAAACAAGGAATAATTTTTTCGGCCAAAAAACAATTTATTTTTCAACGTAGTCGCCTGTTAGGTCGATACACTCAGTCCAGTGTTTTTACAATCTTTCGATCCCTTCCGAACAACACGATTTCTCCAACCCCTCAAAATACGCATCGATGATCTCCTCATTCGAGCCGAATCTCCTTCCGCCGAGCCATTTCTTCAAGTTCGAAAACAGGTAATAGTCGCAGGGGGCTAAGTCTGGAGAATATGGTGGATGTGGAAGCAATTCGAAGCGTAATTCATGATTTTGACCATGGCAACTACACACGTGTGCATCCGTGCATTGTCTTGACGAAGAAAACTTTTTACTTCGCCAAATGCGTCAAAACGTCGTTGAAACGGTCCAATAGGTTGCAATAATATTCGCTGTTGGTTCTTTTTCCCTTTTCAAGATAATCGATATGGATCATGCCGCGTGCATCCCAAAAAAACTGTCGCCATGACCTTGTTGGCCGATAAAACAGCCTTAGTCTTCTTCGGTCTTTATGTTCCGTCCACAGTTATGAAATGACGCTAAAACTCCATTTTATTGCGCTTGAACATCGTCAAACCTGCATCTGAACTTGTCATACGTGTGAGTTTTTGGTAGATTGTGAGCAACCGCGGCATCAATCGCGCGGATAGCTTTCTCATATCCAAATGTGTAATATATTGCGCACACGTTCATTTGAGATACGTACTATCTCAACTATCTCGCGCACTTTCACTCTGCGGTCTTGCAATACAATATCATAGATTTTCTCAATGCTTTCTGTTGTGGTGACCTCATTTGAGCGTCCTGAACGTACGGCATCAGTTGTGCTTGTACGACCACAACGAAAATCAGTAAACCACTTGGGAATCAGGTTAATCGATGGTGAAGAGTCCCCATAATGTTTATCAAGTTTGGTTTTTTGGTAATTCATACTTGTATTTAGTTCAATTTAACGTTTATGTGTGGTTAGACTAGCCAGAGGCTAAAGAAACCCTGGTGTAGAAGAGGTACACGCACACATGCCTACATACAGTATTTCAACACAACTTTGAAATAATACAGCTTAGCAGGTTGTAATTTCTCCAAGCTAAACCAAAAACCGTAGAGGCAGAAATATTTAAATTTCAAAACTGCAAAATGGCGTTATTTTTTTATTTTCTTGTATTTTCCAGAACATTACCAAATACCAATTATAAATTTCTGTTTTTCAAATAAAAATATTTCACGCGTTACGTCAGTAAGCAAATATGAAATATTGAGATACACATTCTTATAATTAGTACGTTGTGATAACATGCAAAATGTTTGCATGTTTGAATGCAGATTTAATAACATCATTTTTTTTTATTTTTCTTACATTGCAAGTCGAATAAAAAACAAAGAAGAACTATATGGAAAAATCTGTGGCCAGTCACCAAATCATCCCACACGCATCGTTTAAAACGCAAAAGAAAAAAGTTTACAGTTAGTGTCCTAGAGGCATGTGCATGTGCACCAGAGCTTGACGAAGAGGTGTCCAAAAGTGCCGCAATTCTGAGTGTGATATCGATTCCGCATTCTAACGATGTTAAGCACGCGTGCCGTAACTTGAAACTTCAATAACTTGCGTTGGTTCTCTAGCAGCTTTTGGAGCTTTTAAAGCTCCGCGCACGTATCCAGAAAACTTATTTGGGAAGATTTTGACAGATGTCAGCAGAGCTGCAAGAAATATAATCCCACCATCCCCACGAGTCAACTAGACAGACAAATAAATGAGAACGGTTGGGCCTAACAATTTAAACACAGGAATTTTACTTTTATGATAAAGAGTTAAATTTTCTCACAAAGTCAATAAAAATTTTAAATTTTATTGATCAAGTTCGACGTCCATAGGGAACATCTGCACTCTATCCACGATTTCGTATTAAGAACGGGGAGGTGGATAAGAGGAATGCAAATCCGCTTCATAAAAATAACGATGAAAGTTTTCGGAAAGGATGCTGATATTTGTATTCTGAAAATATTTAAAGAAAAACTTCTATTTTAATACAAATTATTTGTAAGCGTGTTTTTGTTGTGCACACATTTAGTTTGATTAAAGCTGCAGTAACCCAAAACTGCCTTAAATAGTTATTTATAAATGAAAATATCGTCGTTCTTGTCGAAAAAATTAAGGCCAACACTTTTGTCATAAAAAGTATGTGAAATATCATTTTTAATTAAGACTTGCATTTCGAAGACCTGAACTTGAATAGCTGCGACTGTTAGCACCCATCTATCACTTGAATTAAATTGCCACAAACACCCAGGGAGTAACGAGAAGCGAACTCGGTACCTTTGGCGAAGTAGAGCCAAAGTTAGTAACCTTAAACGCTACTCCACCGTCAATACAAACATAATAATCAGTAAAGTTAAGTTTTAAATTTTCATGATAATAAGATTTCATAAAAATACTGCTTGTTGAGTAATTCACGAAAATTATGGATATCCAGAATGTGATTTCCTAATCAAAATTCAATGGCTCAACCTGCTATTGAAAACCCATTGGGAATTGCTTTAACGGTTTCTGAACACTCACTGCCACAATATTAATAAATTGTTGGGGAAAATACGAAAAAGCTTTCACATCAAAAATTATGAGATCATTCAAAGTCAATTAATTATGAAAAGTCCTAAAAGCATTTTTATAGTCGGATTTTCAACTCGTTTCTGCAGAGCTGAAAACAACAGCCAATTACTGCCTGTGTTTCGTCGTTTCTTATTGCAACATGAAGTTAAGATATTTCAACCGTTTTAATTAATTAGTACATTTTAAAACGCGTCCTATTCTTCATAATTGAATGATAATTTAATACCTATAACCTGTGGCTTATGGCCAATTTGAATGATAATTCTGCACTGCTTATTTTTAACTTAACCAATATATTTACATCATTATACCGTTCGTTTTAATGATTTACTTATTAGATCCTCACTCTGTAACGGAGTAACTATAAAAATTTACGCTGATGTTCAGGGATACGTGCTATATTTTTAATGAATGCCGTTCAGGGACAAAGAGGCTGTGTAGAAGCTAAGCTATAAGTTATAAATAAGGTTTTATAAGTTATAAAAACAGTTTTGCACCTATGCTGATACATAAATAACTTTATAGTTCACATCATCGCGATTTATGGTTATGCCAAAGTGTCAAGCTTAATGTATGAGCTGTTCGTAATACCAGTTATAAATTTTTAAAATCTGCTTAGAATTTCGTCACTTTCTTCGCAATTTTTGCACTCTTTCCTATTGCATTTTAAATATAACATATTAAGTACCTTTACGTTTACGAGGACACATTTTAGTGCTGCCTATATTTTAATAATACCTTCATTGACAATGTGACAATTAGAATTTTTCATTTGTCGGCTGTGTGCTTACCTGCTTCGAATAGTTCGGATATGCATTAATGCATACATTTCAGTTTAGTCTGAAAGGAATTTATATTGCTGAATTCCTGAGAAGCGATGCTGAAATGGCCTGTGTTCTTTACGCCAGGTATTTATTGATCAAAGCTGTTTTAAGATTTACATTTCAATTCATGTCTAGCTTTACATTACTCATTACAATTTTAAACTCCCTTTTCATTTGACTTATTTACATTTCAGGCTGTGGTAAATCTGAACTAGTAGTCCAGTGTACTTGACGGCTGCTATGCTTTAAACAAATAAAGTTAAGTGTAAAAAGTAAATTCACATTGTTGTTTACCAGCTTCTATACCATATGAATAGCTAACGTTTGTAATGAAATTATGACAAAGAAATTTGCTAGTTAATTAATATCAGTAAAAACAGACTTTAAATTGTAGCTCGAGCTATCTGCCTATCGAAAACTTTGTTCTACTTTTTTGTAGAGCTGAAAATTGCATATCATGCAAGATTGGGAAGTATATTTATAAATTTAATAGTTTGGGCTGTAGAAATTTATCAAAAGTGACTTCGAAACGCTCCGTTCGCCGTGACTACAGCATCAGCTCCTGCGCACCGGTTAATAAATACGTAAAAATACCTAAATGTTGTTTAAAAGTTCTAAAAAACTTATTCCATATTATCTACAGATTATATTCCTATAAAGAAGCGTTAACCCATTTGAACGAATTTTTTCATTAATTTTTCATTGAAGTTGATTGTTCTTGTTATCTTGAAAACTGCATTACTCAGTAAAGAATTATCTTAAAATTACGATATTTTTTAAGTTTGTGGCATTTTTATCCTCCTCTTCTTTCCATTCTGTAACCTCCTGGGTCTTGCGGAGTTCAATATTTTCTTATCCTTTTCATCGGGAAATCTAAAAACGGTGTTTAAGCGCCACCAACTATCAAAAAATATTAAAAAGCAAACAAAATGCCATTTTCTGTTTGAAACATTTTTTTTTATTGGTGCCCCATTTTACCTATTTAAAGCACGCCTCAGCGTGTTTAAATCGAACTTTCAAAAACGCGCGTTTTTGAAAGTTACCATGGAAACATCAACAACTCGAGAAACGTGAAGTCTAAATGACAATTTTTTGATTATTAATGAGTATCTGTATATAAAATACGTAATCACTTTAACAATATCTATTTATTTAAACCTTATACGTATTTCGGCATGTTTACATGCCATTGTCAAAGGTTATATGAAAGTAAACAGTTAGTGTTGTTATAGCAATAGAACTTTTTTTACTTATCTTGGTAATCGTCTGCAGATGACTTGATTTCTTATTCCAAAATGTCCAGTAGAGGAGAATTTAACACATCAATTTGCTCATTCATTAACGGTACAGTTTTTAAATGTTTGTGAATTTCAGAAGCTTCTAGTATATCTAATTTACGTTTATCATCACAAAAGTGTAAACATTTTATGGTGTTATTAGATGTCATTGAATGATTTTGTTCTAGTAAGTGTTTTTGATTATTGATCTGACAGGAGTACCTTGTAGCGTCAAATAAAATATTACTAACAAATGCAAAACATCATTCTTACTAATTGCCTTCATGAATGCACTTTTACAAATGATTTTATCTCGACTCCTTTATTTATCCTCAACAAACATTGTAATTTCGAATGGATAGCCCACATAGTCGACGCCTTGTACTGCTCTGACATTTTCTGAAGGTAAGCAAGCACAACTCGTTCATTTATATGTTACCTTTTGCTCTTCCATCCATTTGATGAACTTGTCATATTGTTTTTTATACGCATCATTAGATTTTTGCGGTATTAACCGCGATCCTGCTTTACTATTTAAAAAATCGATATTAGAATTCATTTTTAAGCAGTGCGGTGACAACAATTAATCTTTGACGACAAATTGCAAATTAATTTCTGTTTTTCTAATTTCGATGACAACGAAAGGTATACTGATGTCACACATCACGAATTCAACCATTTTACATTATTAGTTCTTATTTCCATTTTTTGTAGTAATAATACCACTATTTATGATTTCAAAGTGCACCAATAAAAAACAATAGCGTAAAGTATTCGTGGATAACTGGTCTTTAAAACACTTGCTCTATTTCGAGCACTCCGGCTGCGCCGTCGTGCTTGAAAAATCGCGCGTGTTTTTATTAAAGACCTTTTTATCCACTTATACTTTAATATACTATTTTGTTTAAAACATGATAGGTATGGTACCTTATATCATTGCAAAAAAATATTACAATAATTTCAAAGAAAAATTTTCAATTTTGTTATAAACAATTTTGTTATAAACAGTATTATTTAACTTATAATACATAAAATTCTCTATACAATTTTATGAATTTACGCCATATAATCGAAGCTGTAAAAAAATATTTATTGTTGAAATTTACATTTTTTAAATTCATTTAAATAATGGCAAAGAGTAAAAAGCCGAAGTGTTAATTTCGAGTGGACTTTCCCATACTAGATATTAATACTTGCCGTATTTGCAAAAGTGTAATTTAAGTGCCATTTCTAAACTAGAGAGTTCGGTAAAAAAGTTTTCGATTTGCCTAAGTTCTTCTTTCGAAGTCAATCGCAAATTTCTAAAATTTAGTTTTGGAAAAGAACGTTACTCAGAAAAACATGCCTATCCTTCGTTTCCGGTTTCTAATTTTTTTGAAAAGCTTAACTAGAATTACAATTTTCGATATACCTCTTTATTTAATTTATTTCATCAAATCGGCCTAGTACTATCGCCTTTAGAGGCGCCACACACACCCACAGACAAACCTTTTGAAAAACCAGTTTCTTGGGTTCCTTCAGCCCCAAAAAACGTGTATTTTCGTTAAAATATTTTTGCAAATACGGCAAGTATTAATATACAGCCTGTTTCAGAGTAAGCGCCTTTTTTTTGGCGAGTTTATTATTAGAATTTTAATAAAAATTTTTGGTGTGCATATGTTTCGAAGGGTGCTGTACAACCTGGTGCAGTTAATTTTTTGATTGGACGTCAAATATCAAAATAGCGATTTTCAACTGTTTATTTTTAAATGGAACGGTACGACTTTTGTCGGCTTAAACGATGCTGCATGATGTTTACAATATGATCCTTACCGAATTTTTCACAATTTTTACGATTCAGCCGTAAAATAAGCATTCATTATGTTAGTCTAGTAGGGCGGTACTTACGCACGCGTCACCATGTTTTTGCGTAAAATAAGTAAACTTTTGATGAAAAGTAATGATGCTTGTAAGTAAACATTTCCACTTCTTCGAGTTTCTTGTTAGATAAAAAACTAATTAGTTTTTTATTTAAATTTTGTTTAGTTTATAATCCTATAGTTTTCATTCGATGTTATCCTAATATTGAAGTATTGAAGTATTGAAGTATTATTTAATGCAATCTAAATACCTGAGTTTCTGTTTTTTATGTTTATTAAAATAATGATTTTACTATGCATACTGACAACCATTAAATCGTTTTGTGCAAATACATCAAAGTTCCGTAGGTCTCGGCCTACTAGACTAACATAATAAATGCTTATTTTACGGCTGAATCGTAAAAATTGTGAAAAAATTCAGTAAGGATCATATTGTAAACATCATCGTTTAAGCCAAAAAAAGTTGTACCGTTCCATTTAAAAATAAACAGTTGAAAATCGCTATTGTGATATTTGACGTCCAATCAAAAAACTGATTGCGCCAGGTTGTACAGCACCCTTCGAAACATATGTACACCAAAAATTTTTAATATATTCCTAATAATAAACTCACCAAAAAAAAAGGCGCTTACTCTGAAAGTCCACTCAAACTTAAGGGTAAAACTACACGGACGGATTTATCGGTGCGTGTTTCACGCTGCGAGTAATACG
Organism: Ctenicera cuprea; assembly: GCA_958336395.1. NCBI lineage: Eukaryota > Metazoa > Arthropoda > Insecta > Coleoptera > Elateridae > Ctenicera > Ctenicera cuprea. The sequence continues at coordinate 25,084,591 of OY284492.1, read as the reverse complement.
AAGCGACTACACGAGAGCGTTAATATCGTCATTAATACAGTCAGTGGCATAATGGATGTTGTACAAGTAGGTTGTATTGCTGCAATGAGTGTGTATTTACGTTTTCGACTGAGACTGTAATCAGCGTTTAATACGCCGTTCGTGTAGTTTACTTCTAGACAAAACAATGTGTTGCTCTCTTGGCGTTATCTCCGCCCGACGTATTTAGCGTCGCATGCAGCGTTGCTTCCGTCCACGCTCACAAAACGCCGCGTGTATAACGCTCGTGTAGTTCAGTACATTTAAAACTATGCATTACACTTGGGCGTGGGACTCGCAGCGTGAAACACGCACCGATAAATCCGTCCGTGTAGTTTTACCCTAACACTTCAGCTTATTTTGCAATGATTTGAGGTGACATATCACGTTTTAATAAAACAATTGTTTCAACCAGAAACTGTAATTTTTAATTTTTTTAATATTTTTTTTATAATTGGTGGCACTTAAGTAAATATTTTTAGATTTCTCGACAAAAGGATGAAGTTTTCAAGATAACAAAAATATTCAACCCTACGAATTTTCAATTTTTACAAAAATGTTTAAAAAAAATTAATGAAAACATTCGTTCAACGGTGTTAAACGTTTCTTTATAATCTGTAGATATTATGTAAATAGATTTAGTATTTTTACACAACATTTACATATTTTATCTAACTATTTATTAACCGGTGCGCAGGAGCTGAAATTTCTACAGTCCAAACTATTAAATTTAGAAATATACTTCCTCATCTTACATGATCATTTCTGCTCTGCAAAAAAAGTAAAACAAACTGTTTTGGCATTTTTCCCACAAATGTTATTCATACAGTATAGAAGCTGGTAAACAACAATTTGAATTTGTTTTTTACTCTTAACTTTATTTATGTTTTTAAAATTTACGCACTGGACATAATCTCTGTGCAGTATATTGTATTAAATGACGGTGAAAGATAAAATTTGTTACACATTTTCTTCCTAATTCAGGAAATGAAAATCATTTTATTCAAATCAAACTTAACAAAGTACAAAATCTTTTAGGTTTTTTTATGTGTACGCAGGGAACTAAATACTCCTTAAATAGCGTTGTTTGTTACTTTACGTCGACGTATAATCTCCTTAGTTTTCGAAGGTTCAGACAGATATTCGATAAGAGCTTATTGTTCGTGGAGAGCATAATAGGGAACCATTATACTTTGTTACTTTCCTACATCCTTTCTAATTTGATTTTAGCTTTGTAACATTTAAAATTTCTTTGTGAGGTCCAAAACACACCATCTGATGCGGTTATTACAAAGTACAAAGTACATACTATATATATTTTTTAAATTTCATTGTCTTCGCCTGCTTGTAAGCTTTTTAATTTCATTAAAAAAGTGTTTGCAATTTTTTAAATGAAATATAAATGTAAATTTGATGCTTTATTTTAATAAAAACAGTTATCTGTCTAGCAACTAAAGACACCCTTTTCTGTTTAAAACACCGATTTCAAGAACATTTCAGTGTCCGGATATCTAGTCTAGTATTTAATCAGTATTTAAATTAGGAGGCAATGAACTTATTATAAATCCTATCACAATTCTTTTAAATATATAGTTGGAACATATATGCATTTTTAAACGAATTATTTACGGATTTAAAATAGCAACACACCCACATGTTAGACCTTATGGAGCTTGTTTACATACGTATTATTCCTCTGGCCAGCTGGTTTATTATCTCAAGCTATTTGATAACAGAGTTGATAGGCGCATAATATGCATGGTCGGAGGTTTTAAAAGTAATACCCGAACCAATTTTCTATAACTTTGTAAAAATATTTTTGAGTGCAGAACCTCTCCGGCTTAACTCAACAATAAGTAACACTGAACGAAACGATATATTCAAATATTGCAGTTGTATGTTTCACGTGTAACAAAATGGATTTGAGTACGCCCATTCTTTTTGTATACTTATTGAATTTTAATTAAAAAAATTGCTGTCGTGGGACTAAAAGTCCGGTCTTTACACATTATATTCCTTTATTTAAACATCAAACATTCGCAAACTAACAACACCGCCTTGTAATTAATTAACAAAGTTTCGCATACAGAAAATGGACAAAGCTCTTCGCCTGCCCTCGACATTCCCATAATTATAAAAAAAATAATTTTTACTTGTATATACTTTAAGTATCAAGAGATCCAAAAAAAACTGATCTTCAGCGGGCTGTGGAATGAAAAGTTACGTCTTTGCTAGACTAAGATAATGTTTATAATGTCAGATAATAATTAAAACCTAACCTAAAATTGACATTATAAACATTCCCTTAGTCTAGCAAAGACGTGACTTTTCATTCCACAGCTCGCTGAGGATCAGTTTTTTTTTTGATCTCTTGATACAGAGTAGTATTGATTTCATGTTCGAATTCGAGATTCTGGCAGATTTCTTGTTCTTCAATTTTTGTTCGTGAAGTTGAATTATAAAATCACACTGTTTTTTCATTCTTATACAATTTTTTTAATTTGTCTTTTGTTTTCTGCTAAGAAACTATGGTCACCGTACTATGAGAAGAACAATTTGAAGACCTCTATTTGCCTTTTTTATTTATTAATACATGTCTTGGACCTCCAGGAACCCGAAAAAGCTGCTCGACAGGTTTACATGACCTTATCAAAGGTAATATTATCTTTGAAATCGTCGAAATACGTATCAATAATACTAATACCAATATTAACTTCAACGAAGTAAAACTGTAACTTATTAATAAATTTGCATTTTCCAATTTTATAACTTATTTTATATAATAACCCGTTGTTTAGAGTAACGAGTTTATATTCACTGAAATGTTAAATGGTTGGCAATGTCAAAGAAACTTCGAGCAGTTGGTTGGTTGTTAATTTTAGTTTCTTTATTTTTTATGCACGCATGAAATAATTACTTATAATACCACGAGTAATCAAAGTTATGTTGACTATTTTTGCGGTGGTATATCACGAATGTCCATTGCGCTTGGATACAATTAAGACGAGTGCGTCAGCATGAGTCCTAATCCCAAGCACAAGGGTGATACCATCGCAAAAAAAATCTACGTAACTTTGATTAATAAGAATAGTATTCGAGGGACTATTCAATGAACCAAATTTTATTATTTTCTAATAGAAACATTATTTGTTTAAAATAGTCATCTAAATACCCTCAGGAAGATATATGAACCCCTATTTTTTCTTATCGGTTGAGAAATACCAAATTCCGGATTCAGACGACGCGACAGGTGAATTGAATAGTCAACAAAATAGATTCTTGTATAAAAAATTAAAATAATAGCTGGGCCTTGTTAACGAAACAGCAACGTTAATTAGTTACTTGAAGCCTTCGGCTTTATTCGTATGGCCAAACCATATTTTGTATATTATTGATTTTACCATTTTCAGGGTGGCCACTTAAAACTGCTTTTCAAAGTCCCTGACTTCAGGCATTGTTGTTGTAAAGCAAAAAAAGTCGCAAATGAATTAGATTTTTGAGTGACTCCAAACCGAGTAAAATAAGATCAGAAATTGTTTGCCCCGCGTAAATAAAAATTGTATTTTATAAATTTAATTGTACAGAAATAGATTTAAAAATTTGGGAACAGTTCAATTTATGTTTTACGAATTTCGTCATATACATAGCTCGAATTTCCTGTCTAGTGCCTTTCTGTATAGGACGACCTTTGGACGACTTCAAATTTTGACTTTTTAGGGCATAAGGAACAACTTGGGCTAGGTTAAACATTTTCAAATTAAAGTGCCCACGAAAGTGAAAATCGGATCGCATTTGCACTTTACTAATAATAGGTTACGGCGCTTAAACGATGCCTCGTTTTACTTGAAAAATTTTACGTTTCAGTGCACAAAGAGCTGCTTAGGCATAAAAGTAGGCGTTCATCCATAATTCTCTTCCATTTCTACACCTACGCAAAAATATAAACGTCCATAAAGTAACTTCGTTTATTCAAGAGAAACGATACCAAAAAGGTTGGAATACCAAACATTCTCAAAAGAAAATGTACGAACCGGAAAGGAATAGTAAAACCAGATTTATGGTAAGATAGTCCAAAATCATCAAACCAATGCAAAGAATCAAACATAAAAGTAAAAATCTCCAAACTACGAACCGTGAAAAAGCTTAAAAAATATATCATAGTAAGGAATTCTTGTACTCTGGAAAAAGAAAACTCGTAAATCAAGGGAAGTCTTTAATGGTTCTTTCTATTTTCAGCTGGTTTAGAGGCAACAGGTGAACTCTGTCTAATAAATAACCAACCTAGATCATACCTACAATAAGAAGCCTGAAAATAACGGTACAAAACGAAAATCGATACCTATTCGAAGAGGCATAAGGCACTATCATAAAAAGGGAAGCATTTTCTTGCGAAGCACCCACAATACGGAGTAACGAGGAAAAGGATCATAAATCCGAACAGAGCACACGAACGCTCCATAAAATCTCAAACAAAAGCAATTCGCATGAAGTGCATTTCATGTTCAGGTCCAGTCACAAGTCAGCACTTCCCAATTAGAAACTGCAGCTGAAACATTGTTATACTGAAAGGGTCTTCATGTTTGAGCAGATGATAGCTCCCGCGATAAACGTATTAGCTTCAGAAATGACCGTTTCCTGCAGACGACAACGGGTGTCCGCTACATCAAAATCGAGCAGAAAATTGATTTCCGTCAAATACATAATCAGATAAACCGAATGTATGGGTAAATAATTACGTTGGGGGTAATTAGGAAAAGTGGTTATTTTTAGAGACAACCTATCGAAAAAAATAAGTCAAGCCGTATTATCTGGAAAAATATAGATTTGCGTGCAACAAACTTAATAGAAGCTAAAAATACTACTTTATACACGCTATTGTACAATTCCAAGAGTGTTTAGAATCAATAACGTAACGCGTAAGATCAAATTTCCTTTAAAGTATTTTTTTCTATGCCTTTAAATCGCTGTCATTTGCATTCACGCAGCGTATCTACATTGTATGATTTTTAAATTCGGGTCATACGTCATTGGAAGTTTCTGATATATTAATGTAGATGGGTATTTATGATTGTCTGATAAAAAATTATAATCCATCTGATGCTAAAAGTAGGCTTTGGTTTAGAAATGGAAGGCCGAGTTTATTTTTCACATGTGTATGAATCGTGTTTAATATGTTTTTTTAAATTTGAAAAACTAATTGAGAGATACGACTACGTGAACCACAAAATTCATTCTTCTGATAAACGAACGTAAAATGTTTTACATGGGTATACATTATAATTGTACACCTCCATTAATTTTTACCTTGTTGTTTCTAAATTGGTGTATAGTGCGTAACCTTTACCTGTTTTGGAGGTATAAGCCTATAACCAATAAGTTCAATTGACGCTCTGAACATATTGCCTGTTTACATTATTGTTACATATTCAGTAGTATTTGGTTTAAATATTTTAGGAACTGAACAATTAGGAACCAAATATGTTGTTATAGTTATACAACACAAGGTTTTCTAACATTGAACCACATGCAAAATTGTATTTTTTCAGAATTTATGTCCCCAGGATACTTTTGCTAAAAATTAAAACTGTAAGTATTGTTATTAACTGTTATTAGCGCCTTTTAGTTAAAAAGAAAATAATGCTAACATTTAAAATCATGCAAAAAGTATTAATAAATTCAACACGTGCCCTTTTAATATTAAAATAACAAAAGTATATTGTATTGTCTTTGCAGCGAAGTAGTTGAGGTGTCTTATAACCAAAACTCCCCGATTTCAATCCTGGTCGCGAAAATCTTTTTCAGTTTTTTTTTAGTTGCTTATATAATGTTTGACCAGTTTTCATCTTCTCATAACTGAAGTTTTATGTTCAATTATGTAATTATAGTGAAATACGTATCAATTTAATTATTTCATTACATGAAGTATTCAATTTACAATTTACTGTACAAGTCGTATTCTTTTACCTATTTGATTGTACAACTGGCATGGAATTTAGATAAATAACAAGAAAATTACGTTTTTTCCATACAGGATTGGAACCCGGGACTTCTGCTTAGAAGCTTTGCTGCAAAGACATTAGAACGCTTTGTTGTTACTCTGGGATTAAAAAAACACGTCCTAAATTATTTTCTTTGACTCAGGGGGACTAACAACGGCAACAACATAGCTAAATTTCTTAGCCAAAGTATCATGAGGGGATAAAATCTAGAAAAATATAATTTCCCTTGCATTTTGCATATATTTAGTTCAACTTTTCTGGGAAACGGTGTATATGTAGGCTTTGTGGAGAATATGTTCATTTTTCATTATAAATCACTATTTTTCGTAAGAATTCTGACAGTTATCTCTCCATCGGTAAAATACGATTTTTTTTGAGACGCTAATTAGTTTATTATATTGAACTATTTACAAATAAATAAATGTTGTATTTACCTAAAAATGACACAAAAAAGTTTAGAATGACGACCAAAATAGTTATTTGTGTACCAAGGCCAAAAAGTAGATTTTTTTCGGCCGTGTCTGAGTTTAGAGTTAAGCAGACGAGGACGAAATAACACTTTTTGGCGGTGGTGCACACAATATTTTTTAAGCGACCTTCATTATAAAATTTACAAATTTGTTAGATTTTTATTGATGATTTATTGATATAATTATTTATAACAACTGAACAATTGTACATATTTGTGACTCCTTCAGAAACGTTTATATTTTTCTACAAATTTGTTAGATTTTTACTTAAAATAATCAAGATAAAATTACTGCTGCAGCAACATCAAATTGTTCATACGAATAATGAAGCTATACATGCCGAAATTACTTCGAGTGTAAATAAAGAAAATATAAACGTTTGTGAAGAAGTCACAAATATGTACAATTGTTCAGTTGTTTTAAATAATTATATCAATAAATCATAAATAAAAATCTAACAAATTTGTAAATTTTATAATGAAGGTCGCCTAAAAACATTTGTGTGCACCATTGCTAAAAAATGTTTTTTCGTCTTCGGCCAAAAAACGGTTACTTTTTGGCCGCTTTTGAGTACTAAAAATTCAATTTTTTGTTAAGGTCGCCTAAAAAACTATTTACGTTGGTTTTGTGAGGGCGTTGAAGTGTGGTTGAGCGCGTGCAGTAACTACGAAAGAGCCAAAGACGGCGGTCGGAAAGTGAGTGTTTAGTGAGAAAGTGTGGTTTGAGTTTTAAAAAATGCTGCATTGCTATGCAACTGACAATGTTGTGTTGATGGTATTTAATTGTTTAATTAAAAACTGTTGCTACCTGTGCTGTGTCGTGGTGGTGGTGATGTGGCTAAATGAAAGATTACGATTGATGGGTTGTTGTGTATGCAATTGGTTACTGGTTGTTAATAAGAGTTTGTAAAGCACGCCTAGAAAGCTAACTGTATGCTTGATTTCTAAATAGTTCAGTGAGACTATATAAGATTCTTCGATCTTCTCCTTCTTCGTAGCTCAAATGTTCAATCTATTCTTATGGTTGCATAACTCTTGCGAGGTATAGCATATATTCCCACGTTCTGCCCTGTGTGGCGCTAAAAATGGCACTAGGACAGTAAAGAACAACAGTGAAGAACAACAGCTTTACGTGGGCTTCGAACTACGGAACTGCATGGACTTCATCCCCAGAAATAAAATTTTCTATAACACACTAAACTATGAGAAACTAAAGCCCGCTAACCCCTTAAAAGTGTTTTACGAGCTATAAGAATCACAACTCACTACGTTAATGGTTGTCCAACGGAGGACGCGATTTTTAAAAATCCGATATTACTTCGTCCAGGAATTGAACCCTAGGCGGCTGAGTGAACGTCCAGCACCTAGACCGCTACACCAATCGCTGGCTATTTTGGAGTAAGTCTTGTTAAATCCAAATTTACTTCTTTACTGTAATGTGTTTTAATATTCCTGGAACGTGGAAGTTCAGTTTTTATACCATCGTTTTAGTGGTCGTCTTGGAGGTCGTTTAAAAGTAGGTTTCTGAATTTTGAGTAGCCTGTTGTGATCCATCCTTTCTACATTATCCCTCCATTTCTGCCGTCTTGTTTCAATACAGAATTACAGCTTACCAAATCCTTACTCTATCTCTTAGAATAACGGCCGACATTGCGCCAAATGTTCTAATTTCTGTGGTTCGGTGTGATTGCTTTGTTTTTTAAGGTTTCCACTCGTGTTTCTAAAGCGTAAATTAACATAGCCATAATTCAGGTCTTGTAGATTCGCACCTTGCTGTCGGTTGTCACATACTTGTTGCGCCAAATAATGTCTCGTATGTATTGTAGCTGCTTTATTAGCTTCGATGCGTACTGCTTGCTGGATGTTTCTGACACATGATGTGCATTGGGAGGTGACGAGATAATTAAAGTGTATCTACTAGCTTACCATTTGGTTGTAAATTGCGAGCTTCCAGCATAGCGCCTCATTGAGTACTGCCATTGTTTGCATTATTTGATGCATATCTTCATGCTACATTTTTTTATGTTCACTTAAATTTGTATAAAATGCGTTGCTTTCTTTCATTTTCTGCTATAATTACTGCATCAACAGCATAGTGGATGATTTTTTGGTGTTGCTATCAACTTTCCAAAACCACCCCGACAGCCCTCCTGACAGAAGGCGATCAGCAGACCAAGCCAGCACCCTACCAGCTGATGTTACCACATCACAAACCAAATGCTCATAGAACCACGTACAAAGCCTGGTTAATTGAAAACGTATTAATCAGTGGCCCGGGAACATATACTTTGGAGTGGCTTGGGATACCCACTTTCCCCAAACCTATTTATTCGGCGTGATAAGCGTCCTATTATCCCCATACATATTTTAGAGTACACCAAGTTACTGCATTGAAGATAATGTAACGCACTCAAAGGATTAACTACCATACCTACAGGTGAAATACCACCCCAATAAATATGTGTTGATCGTGTTTTGCTAAATGCTGAATTTTTTAAGTATCTGAGAGTAACATATTTACGAAAAAGGGCGTAACTTGCGTGGCGCCTGCATAGAGTTTTTTAAGAACGCGACCTGGCGGCGCCTGCCGATCTATTAAAGAGCTCGGTTAGTAAATATGACTTTATATTTTTACATCATACTGTACTGTTATAGACCGTTTTACGTCATATTGCACTGTACTGTAAAACGCGTTATTACAGTACAGTAGGTTTTTACAGTACTCAATTCAAAGCCACCTTTGCAGAACAAATTTATTAACAAATTTATAAAAAACAAACAAGAAACTAAGGACATTTTGGTAAGGCAAAATTAAAATGAATGGTACAGTTTTCATTTCCACTAATTTGGATTGAAGGAATTTCCACACAATCAGGTAAGGAGTATTAGTACCAAATGCTTGAGTCTCAAACACGAGCAACATTGGCTTTACCATGGAATATTTACTCCACAAAGAACTACCACAATATTTTTTAGACTAGAAATGAAAGAAGTTGTAATACAAATATTTAAAATGCCAAAAAAAAACTTACCAAATCATACAAATATGCCAACATAACATCCTCATCAGTTTTTTCAGCATTATACGAGTTTTGCCGCCGCCATTCTGTAAACACGTCATATTCTTTTTTATACCGCCGCGCCCTTCCGAGTTCAGAGGAATAAGATTAGCCGTAGCTTCTTTAGATTTTCGCAAAATTTCTTCGGAATGCTTCTCATTCATTTTTAATTTATTGGCGAATGACAAAAGTAAACAAACTAAGCGTCCCTAGCAACCCTCTAGCCATGCCAACGAGCGGTTGTTTGTGTAAATTGGCGGAAGTTTGAATCAGATTAGGTTTATTATAATTTTTTTTAAATTTTAGTTTCGGTACGAAGTAAAATGCGTTACGTCATTCGTCCGGTATCAGATATTACGTACTCATTGCGCAATAAAATTCGGACTCGGCTTTGCCTCGTCCGAATTAATTACTTATTCGTACGTAATATCTGTTTTACCGGACTAATGACGTAAATAACTATTACGTTATGTGTCCGTTAAATTGTAAAATTGCATCGCTCCGTTAATATAAATTCTTTTTCACGTTTACAGAGGCCAAAATAATAATTTGTAGTAAACTAATGGCTTTGATTTAAGAACGTCAGTAACCCGGAAATAAATTTTGTTGGTCAAAAGGTGTAGAGTAGCATTAACCACATTACCATTAAATATTACTGCTTAGAATTTTGTTTTACTGATAACTAATTTACCATAAAAAGAAGTCATTAATTTTCTACATTTACAAAATATTATAAAAAGCAACATAGAGAAATTTTGGTATGAGCGTTAAACAGGGTTCCCACTAACTATCAAGAATTAGAATCCATGACTTTTCCAGGATATGCATGACCAAAAATCATACTTACCCATGACTTTCGACAAAAAAAACTCAATAAAATTATCATGTTTATGCGTTTTTTATCAATTCCTACTCATACGCCATATTACGTTCCTTGGAATTTAACAAGGATAAGAAAAGTACCTCAATGATGTTTTAAAAACCTTTAGCAGCAATTGTTTTATAAGCGGTAGTTTTAAAAATTTAATCGGAAAATTTTTAATTTTTATAAATTATGTTAACACTACTGCAGGAAAATCAGGTTTTTTACTGTAAATCAAGAGAAAAATCAAGACTTTTCCCAAATTTTGCATAAAATCCATGACTTCCAGGTTAAAATTGTAATTCCCTGACTTTTCCATGACTTCCAGGTTATCCAGGGTCAGTGGGAACCCTGTTAAAGTTTACAAACTTACAAAATTTGATTCTCAAAATACATTTATGAAACAATAATGTGTTCTAGTGCTATTACTACATACTCTCTATTGTATGTATCCCAAATTTTTGTGTAATCAGGCCTTAAAGATAAAACTTTCAAATATCGTAAAGAGGGAAAAATTAATACTACAGAGTTCAGAAAAAACACTCAGCTTATTACGATAACCTCCAGATAAGACATTCAATATTATAACACATTACCTCCCAAAGTTTTTATGTTGATCTGTCACCACACTCTTGACTAAACCTTAAGTCACAATTTAGAAAAACCATGGCATCTACTTTTTTAAATTAAATTAGAGAGTTGTCTTAACGTCTAAGTAAAATCTAGTACTAAGCACCAGTCTTACTATATTATGTAGAATATGTAAGATATTTTAAGACTCTAGAAATAATTATTAGACTAAAATTCTTTTAAAAATAAAGAAATTACACAGCATGTTCTACAAATATTTCACAGTAGGTAAGTAGTGCTTTTGTAAATAAATTGCATTAAATTGTATGCTTGTTTTCTCTCGTAGAATTATGAAATATTAAAATGTAGAAATTTAACCTTAATGCATAATTTTTACATCAAGTAACAACCAGACTCGTCAATTTCTTTAGTAGTTTACTAAAAACTCTTTCCGTTTCCTAAATTCACATTCTGCATTCTACACGGTGTTCCGAAACTCGCGGACACGGACTGCGTGGCGGCATTCTACGGAAACAGCTGAACAAAAAGTTCCTAAACGATTTTTTGATTCAACCAATATTTTTGGAGTTATTCAAGTTCTGTAAAATTTGATAATGATAAAAAGAAAAAATTTCATTCTCAAATTAAATGTTGGATCAAGTACTGAAATTTAATCCCTAAGAACATAATTACAAAAAACGACAGATAGTTCAAAACGATAATTGAGAGGAAAAATTACGAATGTTGTTTAAAGTGTCTGAAAAACTCGAATTTGCGTATTCAATTAAGCAGTGGCACGCTATTGGCCGTTGAAAACGGCACATCATCATTTATTTCTTTCATAATTCATTTGTTTGAATTTTGTTCTAAAGTGCGACAGAATGGCGGCGAATTATTAGAACCAAGAGTATTATGATATGCTGATGGCACTGGGGGCTTCTAACAAACAAGCAGAACGAGCGGTACGTTTATATGCGACCATTCTTTCGCACTTTGGACTAATTACAACATAATAAGTGGCATTGCACGTTGGCACAATGCAAAATTAGGAACTAAACTCAAACAAATGACAAACCATGAAACAAATAAATAATGACGTGCTGTTTTCAATAGCCAATAGCGTGCCACAGCTTCAATAATTGGACACCTAAATTTGAGTTTTTCGGACACTTCAAACAACAATTGTAACTTTTCTTCTAAATAATCGTTCTGAACTAACTCTTGTATTTGCAATGTGCCATGAATTTATTTCCAGTATTGGATCAAACATTTAAGTTTGAGTTTGAATGTTTTTTTATGATTATTTTCAGATATTTCAAAGCTTCTGTATCTCAAACTGTAACAAAACTATTAGTCGAATCGAAAAATCGCACAAGAACTTTTTGTTCAGTTTTTATGGTAGATCACCGTCACACAGTTCGTGTCCGCGAGTTTCGAAACACCCTGTATCCTATATTCCCGAGCAGGTATTGATAATTTTCGTAAAAAATTAGTGTATCTACATATGGGGCGCCAAGTGTAAAGTAAAAATTTGCTGTGCATTTCACGGTATTTAAGGCAATTTGTCCCAATATTTATTATATATACACATTTAGCGCAATGCTTTTTATTTTAATAAATCATTCTAGATTTATATAAATTCTTAAACATTTGGTTTAAATATTCCAATATTTAATAAAGCATTAGAGATTTAAATAAATCCTAAAACATTTATTTTAAATTTTCAACTATTTATTAAATCTTTATGTATTTAGATAAATCTGCACATATTTGTTTTACATCTTTCAATATTTAATAAATATTCGCAGATTTAAATAAATCTTTACCGATATAAATGAATCCTTACAGATTTAAATAAATGTTTCAACATTTAATTTTAAGTTGTCACATTTATTGTTAACCTGTCATATTTATTTGACCTTGGTGAGCCCAGCCGACTTAGGACACCAAGACCGTTTGCAACGGTAGTAAGACGCAAGGCACGGTCATGGTGAGAGCGTTCAACGCTTAAACAAAACAGATTGAAAATTACATTCTCAAGGGAATGTTGAGGAAATTTTATTGTATGAATAATAAATTATGTGGTGTGTATGTTGTTACACATGTTGTTATTAATGATTGAACTAACATTAATTGTACAAATTCTTGAAACACGGAAAACGTGTTTATAATTGTTGAACGTTACCACCAGTTTAAACGATCTTGGTCTTCTATGTAGGTTGGGTCTACCAAGGTCAAATAAATATGACAAGTTAACATTAAATATGACAGCTTACAATTAAATGTTGAAATATTTATTTAAATCTGTAAGGATTTATTTATATCGGCAAAGATTTATTTAAATATGCGAATAGTTATTAAATATTGAAAGATTTAAAACAAATATGTGCAGATTTATCTACTTTAATACATAAAGATTTACTAAATAGTGACAATTTAAAGTAAATGTTTAAAAAATTTATTTAAATCTCGAATGCTTTATTAAATATTGGAATATTTAAACCAAATGTTTAAGGATTTATTTTAATCTACAACGATTTATTAAAATAAAAAGCATTTAGCTAAATGTGTGTATATATATATATAATAAATATTGGGACAAATTGCCTTAAATACCGTGAAATGCACAGCAAATATTCACTTTACACTCACCTTAATTTACATAAAACTTTTTTGTTTTCCAAACTTAGTCCCTTTAAGTTCTTGCAAATACAAGCAATATTTTCATTAGTTAAGGATGTAATACCGCGCGTGAATATTATGGGTTAAGTTATTCATTTGAAAGAGATATAGAAGTTGAGTATCAAAGAGAGCGGCTTTCGGTACATGAACAGTTCATTAAAACCACACCTTACAGCTTGTTAATTATCATTAAAAAAAGATTCACACGAAAGCAATGCTATTTTTATTACATGACCCAGTAGCCAGTAACATGCAATGTTTTTGGCAGTAACTGTTAGCAAAAAAAAGTATGAAGAAGTTATTTCGGTCCAATTACTTTAGAAATTAATACTTCCACAATTAATTTAAACGAAATGGGCAAAATCATTGCTCTGATGATACAATTCTGAATAAAATCACATTACCTAAAAGGTATTCAGCAAAACAGTTCAATAATAATATTATAAATCAATCTAAGTCAACTCTCAGTATTTTGAGTAATAACAGCAAAGAAATTTCGCGGGAAATTTTACAATAACAGACAATAAGAAGTGAAACTTAGAGATGCGAAATATTACTTAATGCCCATTTTGTACCTCCATCCAATATTAAAACAATATCTACTTATTATTTTTAAATGAAACACCCTGTATATTTTTTGATATATCGACAGAACTCTTTTTTGCAAGTTCAATAATTTTTTCAATAATTCTACAGATATTGAACAATAATATTTCGTAATTGTTTTCTAGCAGCTCACGGAAACAAAAGAATGTGAGAAGCTTTAAACAGTTATGTGTAATGTTGTCAAATATGCTTCGTTCGTGTTGTGTTGTGTTGTTTTGATGTTCGATAGATTGAGCAATGTGGTTGTACTAATCAATTAATTAACCAAATTAATTAAAACTGCCGAATTTAACATCAGAAATGGTTCAATTAACAGAAAGATTGCAAATTGTTAAATAAAGTACAAACTTCTTACTGAATTCTACGACGCTCACCAAAACCAACCATAATTAAAATTTGAATTCGTTCTTTTTCTGTTATTTGAACCATTTCTGATGTTAAATTCAGCAGTTTTAATAAATTTGATTAATTAATTGATTACTGCAACCACACTGCGCAATCTATCGAACATAAAAACAACTCAACACGAACCAAGCATATTTGACAACTACATAACTGCTTAAGCTTCTCATATTCTTTTGTTTTTATGAGCTGCTAGATAACAGTTACGAAACGTTATCGTTCAATATCTCTAGAATTATTAAGTTATAAATGTAGATACCATTTCCGGTTAAACCGGAAGTCCTTTTAAACCGCCGATAGTTTCATTGTACACGCCGTATATCGGAACCTTCATGTAGAAAATGTTTGCAAAATCGCGATTGTGGTATTAAAGATATTTGCATTGTTGCGTACTTTTGGCCAACCCTTATATTGAAATTGTATGCATAGCTCCCGTATCTACAATAGCACTAGCTATACCATGACCCTTTCTTCGTACAGGAAGTCAATTTCTTATAACAGCCATCTCATCAAGTGTTTTACAGCTCAAAAGGGACTTGTCTTCCGGCTCGTTATATCGCGAAAGTCCAGCGCTAAACTCTGGGGTAGGTAATTGCTGAGAGTGTTATTTATGGCGTCTGCTCAACTACATTTCTTGAAAGAAGTCATATTTAAAAGGATAATCGTCCGTTTCTTCCGCGCAAAAGCATCAACCGCGCTTTCAAAGCACCGCCATAAAGTTTCGGCTCCTGCCTTACAATAATAGCAAAATAATTGAAGGTTTACTTTTAATGAATGTGTCAGAGATTCAACTTTATAGGTTCCCTTGATGTAGAAATTGAAATACGGGGTCGTTATTTTGCTGAAGCATCGGATTCTTTTTATACCCCAGTATCTTTGCACAATTAATTTTTCGCATTTGGATATTACTAATGTCACTTTAGGACAATCAACTGATAACAAATCTATTTTTACATTGAATTTATTACGACAGCATTAAATTTTCCTTTTTCTTTTACACTCAATTATTGTTCTTCAATTTTAAGATTCGAGAAACAATATGCGATACTAGCGAGCATTGTATTTTTAGTTCATCTCGAAATATGCATGGTAGAACATAAGCAGAGTTTATTAAGCATGTGTTGTCTTACTTTATTCTTGTGTTAATGAGCTATTATAGCGAAAACGACCAGAATTTTATCGCCGTCGTCCATGTTATGCATGAAATGTTAACGAGAATGTTAATGAACTCTAACCAGCGAACAATATAATGCACATAATGCCCTTGCATGGCAAACAGAATATATTTAGCTAGACAATTCCAACAATGTGCAATACATATTAGATGAAATGTACGGAAATTTGACTGTTACATCAACACATTTATGTCATGGTCATGTCGGGCTAATGGAAAAAGAATTGTAACCAGTCCTGCCTGTCTTGACTTTTTCGTCATTTTAAAACCGTTTCTCAAACGTTGAGACACTCCTTATGATTCATTGCGTCGCCATATTTAAGTAATTCCAATTTTTTGAAAAAAGATAATAGTATCAATATAATATATCAATATTTCACATACCACTTTTTAAATTAAAAAAGATAAGCAAGGACTTTCAAATATTTTGGAAACTTTTACTTTTCCTATATTAAAAAATATTTATGTACAACGTTGCAACCCCAACAGCGGTAGCAGAGGTAAACTGTGCTTATCTTTACTCCAAAAAGGACAGACGCAACACGTCATATAAATATATCGCATATGTTAGTGCACTACGCAAGGAGAGGAAGATACCGGTCGTGCAACGAACCACATACAATAATATGCGTTCAAAGAAAAGGGCCAAGCGGGCTTGGATGTCACTGTTTTGCCGATCCTACCACTGCAGCATATGTATATCCAAAGCCCCCTTGACCCCTTTTTTAACGCATGTTATGATGTGTATAGTGAAAACAAGCCCAGCCACAACCACGGCCCTTTAGAAGAACGTCCTTAGTTTAGAATCGCAAAACTGTAAGCAAAAAATCAGTTTCTTTTTAAAATTTAAACAAATATTTTACAATTTTAAAACATCGAAGAACAAAAACGAAATTCTTCAGCCAAAAACTGAATGGGAAGTAAGAAACAATACCCCTAAAAATCAGTAAACCTAAAGGTTAAGTTGGGAATCTTATTCTACTATCACTCATGCGCAATTTAGATTAAACAGCAACTTTTGCTTGTCCCCTGTTTATTAAATAGAGGGGCACACGTTCTCGATCATCATAAATTCATAGAAGACGTCACATATAAATTAGCGGAATCGGGATATAAACGCGCCGCGCCGTTTTAAAACTAGTAGGGTTCGGGAAAAAGCAGTTAGATGTGCCTTGGGGTCTTCTATCAGATTCCGATTAGATATTCACAGAATTCAACTTCTGGCAAAATTTCGAAAATGTCAAAAAAAATATTATTGGCTTCCAAAACTGACAAATCATTTTTTGTTTAATATGTCAGCTGCCAGAGTTACCGTAACTGTTACCGAGTAACATTGTCAAAAAAAATTTGAAATTTGGACAATAACGCATTTCTGTTCAAATGAACTAAGAACTCCTAATCATGGACACTAGAATAAGATTCTGGATTTTTAGAAGCAGTAATATTAAGGAGGACTCCATTCTTGAGTTACAAATTTAATAATATAACCCCGGATGGTATTTAGTTGCAAAATTGATTTCAGGAGTGAAAACTTGCACTTCCACCTGTATTCTTATAAAAGCCCAAAATATATCCGAGAACAAGCAGTCATAACCCGCTGAACTACCTGACCGAGCACGCTGACGTTAGAATGTTACGATACGAAGTATGCTTAGAAACAAAAAACGCTAGTATTTTTAAGAATCGGAAAGTTCAGGCGAAGCTTTTAATTCCCATACGGTAAGAAACTTATTTAGTAGGATGAACGAACAGTTATCTTTCATGTAACAGAAAAATTTATGCGTTTAGACGTCATTTAAAAACACTGCAATGATAGTTTATAGCTGAAATATTCATAGTTCTAATGTTATTCATTCGCCTTCTTAACTTTGATAATTAACAAGTTCCCGCACAGCTGGATTCTACATATCAGACGTTTTAAAGATAATAATAACTATGTACATTCCTTAAATAGCGAATTAATAAAATTAATTAAATATAATTGTAAACTTGTACCAATAATAAGCCATCAACATCAAAATTTGGAAATGAGTTTTAATAAAGCCTTCCATAAAAGACAAACTATCGAGCATCAGCGACAAATAATTACACCACAGTGAGTTGGTACTATACTTATATCGTCTTACTAAGGTCGGAAACATTAGAGGCCGTAATTCTTAGCGCTCTCAAAATGTAACTAATCCCTATCTCAGCCCTTCAGAAGCTACTGTCTAATAAAAGAAGCAACTTATTGTCTCCAAAATTGCCAAGCTGCCTTGATCCCGCCCATTAACTAAAGTAATTAAAACAGAGCTTAAGCGAGAATAGGTCAGAAATACTCAGAAACAGAGATAATAGAGGTTCACGAGCGAATTGTTGATAGCAAGGATTTACTTCATTTGGCTTCACTACAAATGTTGCAATTAATTTCAAGGTTTAAAAGATTCACATCGTCTTTAACCATAATTGATTACAAAATATATGTATGTTCTGTTCATTGCTAAATGAAATAGTGAAGCACTATCTGTTGAAATACATGTTTGGAGAGAAAATATATAAAGCAGTATGAAACCACCGTAGTATTAATATTAATATTGCACAGAAAATGCGATGCATAACTATAAGCTATTATAACTATAAATATTTAAAACATAGTACAATGTTAACAGTACCCGTAATTCCATGCTAGAATCTTGATTGTTTACGGAAATATTAATTCCCTTTTCCACAATTACAAGTCTACATTTTCCTTAGATACCTATTTTTAGACTTGTACTTTCCCATTCTTCTATTTTTTTTACAATCCTGATCCGGAGACAGAAATGGAAGTTTTCTTGTTATAATCTATATATTAAATCCGGAACCGCCCAAACATTTAGTATTGAGGGGCCTCCTCTACAACTGGAACCCACATAGTTACGCGTCCATTATACAAAGCGCATATTCCTTTGTACAGCAAGCCGCTACTGTTACAGGTTCACAGTACATGCTCGGGTTATTGGAGGCCTCATAACTCGCACTCATTTATAAATCAGATTCGGCGACCGGCAGAAGCATCCACGGGGCTCGCTCTATACCGCAACACCGCGCCGACTTCTCAATGAAAACTGGCGTTAACTTTTTCATTAAGTTGTGCCATCTATACGACTAATATTTCATAATAAGAACAACAATATTTAACTAATATTTAAGTACTATCCTACTAAAATGAGTAATATATAACGCAAAAGGAAATACTTTCATGCAAAAAAAGAATGACGAGAGCGTACGTTACTAATCGCCGGGGCGTGCGACGACCTTACATCGATGTTGGAAATAAACATCAGAACAGGTAATGCGCGGTATACATACATCAGTGGCGCCTAACTTTACTAATGATTAGGAGGTTCATTTTCGGTTTACGGAGAAAACGTCCCAAGGCCCAGAACAAATTTGTAGGAAAAACAATGATGGAGAAAACACCCGCCGACAAAAATCGTCTAAAAAAGGGCTTGGTAAAAGCGTTCTGCAGTAAAAATATTACACTGAAAAAACAACCCCGGTAAAATAATCTGCCGGAGAAAACAAACATCAAAACAATATCCCCCAAAACCATGTGTATTTTGTTGCTGGTGGATCACTGCATAATTAGGAAAACGATTTCCCTAAAAAATACGTGTATTTTTTCTTGCTGATCGATATAAAAAAAAGCAAACATCATTTTGGAATTACATGCAAATGTCTAAAACAAAATTTTGTTAGTGTGTATTTATTAGTTCCAAAAACATTTTGAAAATCTCCAGAAATGGGGAAAAGTGCTGAATTTAAATAACTTATTTCCCGCTTTTTTTTGGATTTTTTTCTGGTTTATCATAGGATTCGTTTCAGAGGATGTTTTTCCTGGAGATTTTACAGGGGGTTTTCTTTCGTAAATTTTTTACGGGGATGTTTTTTCCGGGCTATTATTCATTTTTCTTACGGAATTTTCTCTCATTCTCATTCCCAAGACCGACTCAGCAGAGGAAACATTTGTTACGGCGAGCGCCGGGTATGAAGTTTTTAAAAAAGGAATTTCAACAGGTAACAATAAAAAATTGGAAATATGTTCGGTCTTCTGATCAGCAGCAAGACACTATAATTCCGGAAGGTGAGGTTTCAGCTGAAGAGAGAAAAAAGTAGTCAATTAATTGTGTTAGCAGACCAAGTTGAAGTTACACGCAAGTCTCAAGGTTTGATTAATAAGCATACTGATAACCAAAAAGTCATGTAGGTCACAGGTGGATCATCTAAATAAAGTAGGAAGAAGCTGGGTTATTGCAATGCATGAAATGATGGCTAAAAATATTTTCGCCGTTTTTCTTAAGACAGTCATTAGAGAATAGCGATTAACATATGATCTATATCAGGTGGTCAAAGGTTTGCTAAAGTTGCTGAAGCTACATCCGGAGGTCCCAGCACTAATTTATATTTTTTAGAGGGCGCTAAGACAAATCAAAAACTATTTTCGGAAAACTCTAGCTTCAAAACGGCGGCCAATGCAAATTTTGAAAATTTTTAGCTCCGACGCCGATTTACTCAAAAATGAGTCGTCAGATTGCCATCAACTTTACCTTTTATAAAAGCCCTAGGAGTACACTAGATTACTACCTATTTATGAAACTTTGAAACCTGTGAAATGAATAGTTTTTAAAAATTTCAAAGAATATTGCTCAAAACTGCACACAAATTTTTCTTTTTAATTTTGTAGACTGATAGAACTAGGAATGAATTATGATTTGGTTGGTGTCCCAATCCACCAATTTCTGCGTGACGCCTTATATTAATTTTTTTAAATCGAAAAGTCATGTAATTTTATTTAATAAATGGGGGAGACGCTTTTAAGATAAATTGTCCACGAGTCATAGTAGACTTTTTACATAATTTAATATTTAGGAAAGCTCCTTCCCCTCTCCGCAATTTTTCGATGACAAATAGTGGCTGGCGTTCTATAAATCCCAAATAATCTTTTCCAAAAAAAAACTAAAGAATCGTTTTTATGTCGCAAAAATTCCACCCCCAGGTTCAGGTATTGGTTGGGACATTACGGCAGCGAGCGGTATGGCGCATGTCCGAAGCATCTGATATTATGTAGAAAGTGTACGCGAACGAATACGGTAGTGATGTACATAATCAAAAATTTCAATATCAATTGATTATTCACGTTTTGCTACTTTGCAGTTACTATGCGTATGTTATACATTCAAACGTTCAATCTCAATGTCGAAATCAAACCATTGTCTTATGGTCCCACCAGACTAACTCGGATTGTGCATTTGCAGCTGACTCGTCTCCGAAGCAGACAAATCCAAAAATCTAATACCGCAACCGTATAATCATTCGAATGATTTTCCGTTTTAATATAATATTTTTAATTTTAGGGAAACATTTTAAGCCATTTGCAAGTTCATGGCTAAATGTTATATATTTAAAAAAAATTAATTAATAATCTTTTTAGGATAAAGTTATGTATTTAATGACTGTGTGGGCCGAAGACGTGTTAAAGCATCGCAATAGACCGTTGCGATACTTTAACTTATTTCAAGACACTTGACAAAATTCGTACACTTTTATTGGTTGCAATATATTAACGGTCCAAGAGCAAATTAAACATGAATGGATAAATGCGAAAATTTGTGTGAAGAATTGAGTAGTCAACGGGTGACAGTCGACGTAACGGGTTTTGTTTTTAAGGAAAAAAGCTAACTGTGTGTCCGATGGTAGTACTTGGTTCTTGTGTAGTCTAAGTACTGCAAATCATTTGTAATAGTTATTGTGTACAGCTATGTACTTCGAAGTCGATCATTTTATTAAATTAAATGCTAGTCGGTGTTTGATTAAATAAGCAAGGCACCTTTCAGGTATAAAGGTGTAGTGAGTAGTTGGAGTTTTTTTTTACTATAGTTAAAAAATGTGTGTCTTTTAACAGTATCCTACTCAGACATTTCTCTAATCGAAAAGTTCCATTGTCATTATTCGAAATATACCATCACTAGAATATGCAGTTTCATAGGAGTACGATCAGCAGACAAATATGGTTTCATAACAAATTTTAGCATTCGCCGTGACTCTAGGCGATGGCGCAATGAATCAATGCGTATACAGCGTTTTGAGATTGTCTTGGGTTCGATCCCCCGGAACGTTTTCCTTTTAATTCCCAATTTTGTTTTAATTCTTCTGCATTTAATGTTATCCGTAGGTTTTTATTAAGTTATATTTTCTGGAATGGTTTTAGGGGGCGCAAATTATTAGTGCGCAACCATGTACACGGTAGGAACACTGATAATTATATAATTATATTACTTTATCTGTAAACTGACCTAATGAACTGTGTCCGGATTTCTAGTCTAGGATTTAGTCAGTATTTAAATTATGAGACACTCAATTAATAATAAATCCTGGCATAATGCCTTTAAATATATAGTTGGCGCATATATGCAATTTTAAATAAATTATTTACGATTATCTGTATGTAAAATACTTAATATTTTAACAATAATTATTTATTTTAACCTTATACGTATTTCGGCATGTTTACACGCCATTGTCAAAGGTTATATGAAAAAGTAAACAGTTAGTGTTGTTATAGCAATAGAACTTGGTGACTTGATCTCGGTAATCGTCTGTAGATGACTTGATTTCTTATTCCAAAATGTCCTATAGAGGAGAATTTAAGAGATCAATTTGGAATTTGCTCATTCATTAACGGTATAGTTATTTAAATGTTTGTGAATTTCAAACGCTTCTAGTATATCTAATTTACGTTTATCATCCCATCATCATCTTTGTGATGATAAACGTAAATTAGATATACTAGAAGCTTTTAAAATTCACAAACATTAAAATAACTATACCGTTAATGAATGAGCAAATTCCAAATTGATCTCTTAAATTCTCCTCTATAGGACATTTTGGAATAAGAAATCAAGTCATCTGCAGACGATTACCGAGATCAAGTCACCAACTTCTATTACTATAACAACACCAACTGTTTACTTTTAAATATAACCTTTGACTATGGCATGTAAACATGCCTAAATACGTATAAGGTTAAAATAAATAATTACTGTTAAAATATTAAGTATTTTACATACAGATAATCATTAAATATGGACTTTAACAAAGTAAAGCTAAAATTTATAAATAAAATTATTTCCGAGCTTAAATTAGCAACACACCCACATGTTTGACCTTATGGAGCTTGTTTAGATACGTATTATTCATCTGGTCCGCTGGTTTATTATCTCGAGCTATTTTATTTTTATAAGAGAGTTAATAAGCGTAGAATATGCATGGTCAGAGGTTTTAAAAGAAATACACGAAACTTTGAAACATATGAAATTATGGAACTTTGCAAACACATTTTGGAGTGCAGAACTTCTGGCTTAGCTCAACAATAAAGTAACACTGAACGAAACTATGTATCTCAAATATTGCAGTTGTAGTTGTACAAACCTTGTAAAGTCGCGCAACATGTTTCACGTATAACTGAATGGATTTGAGTACGCCTATTCTTTTTGTTGACTTATTAAATTTTAACATAAATTTTTGCTGTTCTGGGATTAAAAATCCGGTCTTTGCTAATTTAGTAAAAATAAAAAGAAATATGAACGAAAAACAAGAAAAAACACATTTACACGATCGTGTTGCTCTTGTATTAATTAAAACTGCAGCCAGTACAGCCGCAATGTACTGACGTTTTCATGGCCTAAATGCTCTATAAAACACCAAGTGCATAAACACATATTTTTTAAAACGCCATATGTATTAGCATTAACAAAAATCCGGTATGTACAATTATACTCGTAGATTAATTGCAACCAAGTTTTTCGCTTTCATATATAGCATTGAAGAACTCTCTCACAGCTTTAAATCAATTTTCTCCCAATTAAAAGTCTCGCTGCGCTCGCTGGTATAAATAATAAATCAGAAATTCCTTAACGTATACACATACTAAATGAATATTCATTTAAGTTTTAGTTTGCAGATGTGGTAAAAGAAAGTGGTCAACCAATTACTTTTGGATACATCATAAATTGCTGGCAGTTTTCCATATTCATTGAATAGGTAGAAACAAATACTCTTGACCAACCAAGCAAACGTTTTCTTCTTTTATGAAATACTAACGCTCCCTGACGGAATAACATCGGTTAACATAGTTGGAAAACGGTCACCACGTGACCGGAAACACTATTAGTTGTGAAATGAACATATATCTCCACTGGGATCGACAGACGTCAAATGGGTAAAAGGAAACGCCTGGAAAATTGAACAAAAATACGAGAAAATGAAGAAAAGCCGTCAGAAAAAAGCGCCCAGAGATTAACAAATCCCTTAAACATTTTGGCGTTAAAATATATTTGGGGGTTAAGTTGCAGTATTTAGGCTAATCAGTTTAGGATTAAATTGTCGACTTGATTACAAGGGATAATCAAACTTATCCCAATCGATGACACCCACAGCCTCACTTCAAGGATTACAGAACAAATTCGTTCGTTGAAGGTTGTAGCAACTTGTATACCCACATTGGCGTAAGTTGACTAGTCAGAAAACGAAAATGTTAAAAGAGCAAATAACAAGAGTAAATTATCAAAGCCTAATAAAAACTTTATTATTAACCACAAATTTCTTAAAACTTCAAATTAAACTATAATAAATTTAATAAATATTAAGTTTTTATATATTCAATTTGTAACATACCTAGTAGAAAACTTACGAACCGTCCCAAAATATGTTACATTATACGAGTATCAGCTTGCTCTTTTAATAAAAGTGAATAAAAATCAAATAGAAATTGGCTCTCCACAAAGCATTTCCAATTATTATTTTATTGCCTACTCAAAATCAGAGCCCGCAGCATCAATAAAAGGCGGCCTAATTATATGGTCTATATCTTCAAATACGGGGGAGGGTCTCACCGAACGCATCTCTCCCCCAGGCTATTCCTTTTGTAATCTACAGCATTTTGTTGCGAGGTTCCATTTTCGAAATCCCTTTACAGAAACCCTGCCAAATAGAGTCTTAAGTGGATGGCATAGTGGAAACAACTATCTTAGAATGGATTATTTGTGATGTTAGGAAAATTGACTCTAAAAAATATACTTTTACGAATTTAAATTATTTCATAAAAATCTTAAATATATTGCAATATACGAGGGTAGTTCAGGCCAAAACTGGAATTTACGAAGTGATATAGTGAATTTAGTAATTCATGCAATAACTTGTTATGCATATTACAGCACTAAACCGAAAACAATGCGTAACCATTGTCATGGAAACCTTTTAACAAGGCCAATGTAAATGTCAACTGTCCCGTGAAACAACCTATTAAAATTCATTTTCTCGCTAAGATTTACCGGTAATGAAGACGTCATTCCTGCTGAAATTTTACGCAGACTCAGCTCACAGTTGCAAGAAAGTACACTCAAACAGCCGCAAGTATTTGAATAAGCTAACCGGTGTACAAATGATTGTGAGACTGTTCGTGACAATCCAGGAAGAGGAGGTTCAGTTGCAACTGGAATCAATCATGCTGTTATTATACGTGTGTTGCTGGTTTTACAAATGTCAGCGATTTGCATTGATTACAGCTTCAACAAGTTCAATGGCAGAAGACCTTACTCTGGTTGCCTCTGCCTGGGTTTCCACAAACAGTCTCACGGCAATAATTATGCGTCTGATCCAACCTACGTATTTCATTAAAATGTGGTAATATACCTCAAAACATGCGATGCTTTAGATTTTTCTTGCATCGTCGCGCTTTATTTAACACAGAGAATTTTAAGAAAAATATTTACAAAAATTCAATATAAAATTCTGTTTGATTTTTTAGAAAAGAGAGCATAACTCAAACCCACTCGGGTTTTCCGGCGAGATCCTAGGGCCAACTTTGCGTACTGATCTTTCGATAACGAAACGAAATTGAAAAATGTGTTTTTTTCCAGACGTAATAAACCTAAGATCGGATACGCCGTTCACGAATCAGATTGATGATATTCCCCAAAACAATTTTTAGCGGTAATCTATAAAAAGTCGCTTTTAAAATTGAAAAGGTCAACGCCAGATATCTCAAGCTTTTTGCCTTGAGTAAAATGTAAATTATAAATCTGTAGTATTTAACTAAATTGCAAAAACAAAAGCATTTTACCATCTACATGCACAATTGAGCACATAAATAATAATTGCGCACAATTTCGTGGAACATGTGCTCGATATTAAACTTTCTATGGCCAACATCATTACCAAATGTTACCTTGCTCTTTCCGGGCCTGAAAACGTTAAAAATGACGTTGATCTTTTTCCACAAATTGCCCATATACCCGAGCATGACGTGCACATCCAAAAACGAATCATTTCCAATTCTTTTTTCTAAATTAAGTTATACGTCTCTCGTAACTTTTTATTGCTAAGCGAATCAGATGTCATATGAAATGCTATTTGACGTAATAGCACTTTTATAAACCTATAGGTTTTTACGCTATAGAAAGTGGCAATGTTTTATTATAAAAAAAAATTCGATAGCGAGGAAAGCGTTATATTGCAAATCTGTTAGTACCACACAGACATAAATATCCACGGAATTCTACTTTGAGACGGTTAAGCCCTGTTTCATCATTTACTTGCCTACCCTTTGGAGTTTAAAGTGAATTAGTTTGGGAATGGGTAGTTCCCATAAACTATTCAATACGCAACTATACAAGCACAAAATTTAATTACAGTCCTATTACCCATTGCATACGGAAATAGTAAACTAATTTAATAACAACTTGCATAAGAACCGCGCTCGAAAAGCTTCAAAAGAGTAATACCAAATTAAATTTTCAGAGAGGTTTTCAGCCGCAATAAAAATCCAAACAAAGCTTTGATTAAGAAACGGGGTCGGTTTAAGTTTTTATGGGACAATTCACTCACGCACCAAATGCGGTAGTGCTTTAGACTAAGTATACATAAACCCATTTTTTAAACCCCCGTAATAAATGGTGATATGTTAAAGTGTAACTGTAGAAAATTCCCCTGGTTCTAATCTAAAAATACAACACATATGCATCGGTATGGACAACAATAAAACTGACAATAAAGCACGTGTGAATGGATGTAGGAAGACCTTCCGTACTATCACATCATCGTTTTGTTCAGTAACTTTATGGTTTTCAGGTAGTTTTCAGTTATCGGTATTTAAAACAAACCACCAACGAAAGCACAAATTTTCCAGCATATCAGTTCACAATCAGTTCTAGAATCTGTACATATAAAGCAAACAGCGAACATACGGTACCAAGAGTCGACTTCCGCAGTTACACTCGCGTCAAAGTTGGGCGACTGGCGCGTCGCGACGCTGTGCTATCGGCATCCAAGAGGCGCAGTCGCAAATAGGACGGAACAGGAAGTGCCTGACGGAAAGTGTGTGAGGTTTCTAGAGCAAGAACAGAAGGAGCTTTTAAAATAAAAGCTCTTGGTAAACACAGCGGCCGAGAAAACAATGCATTACGAAAGGTATGCATTTACAAGTCATGAAATAGCTGTCGAACGTGTTCAAATGCAGAGGTTTCTGTTGTCAAACGGCGCGGCGTGCACAACAATTGTCAGGAATATCTTAGAAGCAAGTCATGCAAAACGCAAACTTCAATAATATATTCAATCAAGTTTTAGAATGTACTGCTAAATTTAAACTCAAAAATACAGATAAACGATATTTGTTTAATTGTGTCCATGCGATCATGCCGTGATTTCAACAACTTTTTTGGAATTTACTTAATTCAAGGCGAAAACAAAGCAACTTCCGAAACGTCTTGAAAATTCAAGCAGCGCCTCTTTAAACACACCAATTTACTTTCAAACATATACGATTTCTGTATTCAACCGTAACAATGAGCTCTACTTCAAAAGCCAAAAAGCAACATTATTAAACATAACTGTAATATGAAAAGAGCTTTACGCACCTCTAACTGAAAAACTGAACGAAAGCTCATTTGGATTCCCAGTAAAATATTGTTACATCTGCTTGCTTATTATAATTTTTGATTTTCGTTTCGTTTCGTAATCACTGCTTAAAAAAGTAAAACATCAAAGACAAAATGCAGATCTAGAAAATACATGTTTATGGTATTAATTTGAAAATAAATAGAGAGTATGTATAACGAAGTAAAAGCACCCACGCTTTCGTTGTACACCTGCGTTAGTGCTTGTTAGTGTCAGTTGACAGGAGTAGCAAAATCACGGAAAAAGTGATATTATTTACAAATATTAAGTTAACATACCACGCTGCGAAGAAATATTATATTTCGGATATTTGCGTAGGCCATAGATAGGCGTTTCGTTAGTACTTCTTTGAGTTTCCTGTTTTGAATTTCATAATTACACCGGGTGGCAGCAAATTCGGTGCCTAATTTAATATGACGCATTCTAGACATCAAAATAAAGTAAAAAAGATCCGATAACCATGCATCCGCAAACACTTCATTACGAGGCTACAGCCTCCTAAAGGAGGGCGTGGTAAGCACTGTTTTATGGATAACTTTCATAGTGATTGCACCAAGTCATTGAAATTTTTAATATTCAGGCTGCTCGTTTCGCTTAATTTTTTAATTATTGTCACTTATGCAAGATTTTGTTTCCTTTTTCCTTTTTGAATTGAAAAAAATGTGGGCAATAATTGTTTATCACATAAAAATGCATCAAAAAGGTGCTCTTGGTGCACGTCGCTAGGGCTACCGGTTTTCCAGATAAATGCGCTTCAATGAATAAAACATGATATTTTTCAAAGCTTAGTAATATTTTCAGGTGAAGCAGGCAAAATAGTTAACAATAAAAAAAGGCTAAATATGTTCTATGGCACACCTCTATAAAAAACCTCTGCTGAACTTATCTATATAAAAACAGGTGAAAAAAAAAATAAAAGCTACACGCGGAAATTACTTAAGTAAAATGTTATAAAGAACAGCTACTCTGAACTTTTTTTAATAACATGTTAAAAACATAAAAGTGTATGTATATCGAAAACTGTAAGGACTAGCGACTTAACCCAAAAATACCTTTTTGATGTACATATTTCCTGTAATAAGTAATTTACAAGATCACTCGCAATAAGCACAAAAATGTAAATACATAACAAAAACTGTTTCTTGCCCCCCCCCTTCTCAACAACCATAAGAACGCCTCTGATTGTCGTACGTATGTAAAAGTCATTTTAAAATAGGCTTCATTTGCAGTAACAGAATATAAAATTTTAAAGCAATCACCAAAAAATTATAAATAAAAAAATGTTTACCACGTCCCCACTTAAGACGGTGTATCTCCGTAACGAAGCGTTTTTGTACCCGTATGTTTGTGAGAACGTTTTTTTATTTAATTATTTTACTGCCTAGAATGCGTCATATAATTTAAAATAAAATATTGAATTTCCAGACACCCTTTATATTAAAAACGCTTTAATAGTGAAGGTGGTACTACAGAAGGGGATACTAACACATCAGCAAAACATGAAATTTCTTCCTAGGTATACGGCTAATGGAAAAGAAAACCGGTGTAGAATTTTTGCTACATAATTATAATATTCAAACTCAGAAACATAAAAGAGCACTAACCAATGATCTATGCAAAAATTGATGTTGTAGTCGGCAAAAATAATTAAAATTAAATTAACTTTTCTCCATTTCGATATTCTAAAAATAAAACGCTAAAAACTAATATAACTAAACAAATACTGTTTCCAGTTCAGCCCCACCAAGATATCTTGCTTATTTGAAGAGATAGTTTGGTAAACTGATGCAACGTTAGAAAATGTATGCCTAATAATAATCTGTAAAGAAATTTAAAACAGCCACTCTAGCACTCTAGCAAAGAAGCGAGATGGTGGAGCTCAAATTTGAAACATCTAACACAAATGTTGCTGCTTTTACTTTTACGATAAGTTGTTACAATGTTACAACATGCACAATAGGTACATTTATGATTTAAATGCAATGCCACAGAAGTAATAATATACATCAGAATAAAACACTGCGTAAATATCATATAACAAATGTTAATCAAATATGCTGCTTAGAAATACAATACACACCTCCTACTGCTTGTTCTGGTTACACATAAAGCATGTGATGAGGAAGCAAAAGCTTTTGAAAATTCAAAAGCAAACATGAGTAGACACACCTTCAGATTTCGTACGTTACATGATGATTTTAAACAATATGGAAATCTAAACTATTAATAATATTAATTTCTATAAATTCGAAAACGATTCTAGGACCCACAAATTTCAAAAACATCGAGCATCACAACAAAAGAAGGTAGTAAGTAATTACCACCAAGTACACACACTTGCAAATATTTTTAAAGAAATCTTACCAGCATCAAGAAAATTTCACTTTTCTAAATTACAATAATTTAAAAATCATTCAAAACAATATCAAACCGATAATCAAAAATTTGGATAATTACCAAAAACTTCTCAATAATGACGCTTTCAAACAAATCGTTTTACAGAAATGTTCAATAAATCACTAAAGATTTGCTACGATTTTGAATTTTCAGATTACCAGACCTCTAATACTGCTATTACTTTTGAAGAGCACCTACCAAGTCACAGAATAATACGCTACCTACAACTGCTTAAATTATAGGTGTAAATATCTTATCATGTAGCGCGTTTCTAGACAACATAATGTTCAAATTTTTCAAAACAAATATTTCCTCCATTTTCCGGAAAAGGGGAAAAAATTTTTAAACAGAAACAAATTCCAACAGTTTTATGTTTTAAATAATCTAATATTTCTATATATTTTTAAAAAACATAACCCAATACTTCGCTGCAGTCACATACTCGATGTTAAAACATTGCCACATTTTCAGATAAACGCAAAATTCCACATATTTTCGAAGGTCTTAAGAAGCTTTCTAGGATTGTCGGAGATTTCAAGATGCTGTACTAATCCACAGCAAATTTACAGACTAAAATTACGCCCATTCGATTTCAAAACTTCCAGCAGCAAGAACTACATACAATTTAAAATATATTTACTAAAAAAACTCGACTGAAAACATGGAAGAAATTAATTTTTTACGGTAATGCAAAAATTTAAATGTCAGTTGCAGGTGAAAGCGAATATTACAAGTAAATTCAAACTAAAACTATCCTTGCGAAAAACTTCTTCATACTTTATTTTTAACAAAAATTTTCACTCGCATTTGGGAACGACAAACAAAAAAATTGCTTTTCTACTGTGCTGGTCACGCATGAATTTCATGTCAAAGGTCAGCCAGAAATGTTGACTTTTCCCCACCCGCTAAAGAGATCCACAATGTTTACATGTGAGTAAACCGCATTTATATTTTCTCTTTATTAGTAAATGGCCATCTCAATCGTAAATTTACTAGAACACATTTATACTTTCAAACAGTTCCATTTCATGGTTGCGTCTAAAGTTAATATAGCAACGAATACGAGTATTATTCAAGTATATGTAGGTAAAAGAGAAATGTATCAACAAAATTAACGTGTAATTTACGTTATATTAGCGGAACCCGTGGGCTATGCCTCACCCTTTTTAAAATAGTAAATAAGTTGCTTAAGTTGGTAGTGGTAGCGAACCGTGGATCGAAGTCCTAGTTTTGTGAATTTTATATAGAGATTGCTTTAATTCTAATAATAAATCGATTTTGACAGACGTGCTCGCTAAAATCAGAGAAGGAGGAAGAAAGTTAACCCCACTAAATATTTCTGCGTCTAAAAATTAAGTTCTAAATCTTATTCTGCTATTGCTACTTAAGAGCATTTTAGCTTAAATTTTTTATCGTTCTCCATTTATTAAAGAGGGGAGGTATGAACTTACGTTTTTCAAAAATGCAAAGAAGGCGTCACAGAGAAATGCGCGAACTGGGACAGAAACCAATTATAGCCCATCTCTCTTCACAGTTTTTAGTTGTACACAAATTATCTTATATAGTAACATTGTGTTCCTCCTCTACGGTTATTTTAATACCAAATGTAATCCCTACTTGTCAATTCGTTTTTGAGCAAATAGGCGTTATAGCCGAAAATTGATAAAAACCGTATCTGCCACCATTTTAAAGCTAGGATGCTCAATAAAACTTTAGATCTGTTGTAACGCCCTCTATCATTTTCTGTTCCTAGATTTATGAAATTCCGTTTGTAAAAATAATTCTATCAAAAAACATAACTATAATAAAAAAATTAAATAAAAAAAGGAAGAAAATGCCCTTCAAATTGTGCCCCTATAAAGTACTGTGAATATATTTTCTTGGAGAAAATAAAAAAAAAATTAGAAAACCTTAATAGAAATGAAAAAAAACAGTTTGTGTTAATTATTTAACATCACAAACGAAAATTGAAGAACACAACAAAAAAAATTTGAGAATATTTCAATATTAATGACTAAAAGAAAATATAACTCATAAAATTTATTATCTTTCCTATCTTTAAAAACGTCATAAAACTGCACGCAGCTTTTACTAGTAGTAAGTAGTAGTAGTTGCGTTTGTTCGCGGCTTAGTGTTTCACGAACTTCTTGTTCATGTCTTGCTTTTTCTTGTTCTTGTCTTGTTCTTGCTGAAAGAACAAGAACAAGAAGTAGGTGTGCAAGAAACAAGACAAGACTAGCTGGGGCAAGAACAAGATTTCTTGACAAGACGTTTGCAAGAAACAAGATTTCTTGTTTTATGAAGATACATGAAACAAAAGTTTCAAAACGCCGATTTTAACGCTTCTGGAACTAGGGTGTGTGAAAACAAAATGATACTGTAGTGCAAAATAATAATTTATAAGTTTTGCTGCAATGTAATATGAGCGATAAATAAGCTATTTTCATACTAGACCCATGATTTAGGCAATAGGATAGCCCCTGCCAATTAAAAAATGAACAAGCACATTTTGTAGGTAGGTTTCAATCTGATCAATAAGATCAACGCCAGTAAATTGTTCTATATTTAATATAGATAACTCTTAATAAGCAGTGCGTTTCCAACAAAATGCAAAAATCAGTAATATTAAAACCAAGTTTTTTCGCAAAACTGCTATTTTAGCTGTCATTTCTGCACAATAAAACCATGGGGAAACCGAAGCAGATGTAAAAGTCCAAAACTTACAGTTCAGAAAATAAATAAATAACGTTTTAACGTTTATCGAGACACGATAGATCGGGGAATCCCCTAACTAGCAAGAACAAGAAATAAGCAAGAGTCTTGCTAGCAAGACAAGAATTAAGCTAGCAAGAAATTAGCAAGACAAGACAAGAAGTTGCAGAGCAAGACCAGAAATCTTGCTTTGTGCATCACTAATATTGCTTATTATTGAAAACATTAGCCCAGTGGCAACATTCGAACCCAAAAGACATAAACGAAATTTACCAATTTAAAACAAATATTTGTGTATGCAATCAATATTTAAAAATTTCAACCCGTTTACCAATTTATGATGACTGCCTATTTCATCATTTGTCGCCATTCTTTGTAAGATATGAAATAATTTATTAAAGCAGAGCAACTACACCGAATGCTGCTGCTTTACAACTGACTAGCTAAACGATAATCGTACAGTTTACTAATGTAACACAATGTACAAAATGCAATATAGAGTATTCAGTGCCGGCGGTGATCCCGTTGACGTCGAGCGCGATTGTTATTTTAAACGTCCAGTCCAAACAACTACAATGCATTTCTGTCTTGTTAGTGCCTAGAGAAGGTAAATTTTATTACAACTTGGAGTTTTTCGTTAGTAAACCATAAACAACCAAGTTATAGCAACAGTGGTGACAGCAACATATAAATAATTGCCGAAAACAGTCAATAAACTGAGTCGAGTTGCAACGGGCCGCAGTCGTATTATGGTGATAAATTTGGTCAAGATGCAAGAGCTTGCCGTATTGTTATGGTGAGACAGTTAGGGATTTTGTATATAGAATGAAAACTAAAACACATTTACTGATGCAAAAGCAGCAAAGTATTTAAATTGAAGTAATGATATTATTCCTCCGCACGCGCATTGTGAGTTAGAGTTGTAATCGTTGCCCTTAAAACGTTTTTTTTGCTCATACTTTACATAAATTTTTTATGGGCGACCTAATGGCGTGACCTTGAAATGTCTTGTTTGTCATACTTAACTTACAGACTGTACTTCTTGAGCCGGCCGTTGTCAAGGTCACAGCGTTTGATGTTAATGAACATAAATTTAAATGGACGGAAATCTTGGCGGTTTGGTAAATTGCCAAATAATACTAAAATTACTGTCATGGCCACATCGTTTTTATATCACGTAAGCATGAGCTCCCTATGGTGTACAAACCTTTTCTGTAGCCCAAAAGATAAAAGGTCTTAACGAGGAAGTTTCTAGAACGATTTCATAATTTTCTTCTTTGATTTATTTTCACGATCTAAAATTTTCTTCGGCTACTTAACTGAATGAAAACCACACGATATAAAGTTATTACATACAATTCGATAAAATAATTAACATGAATAAAAATATAAATAGAATACACACGAAATAAAAATATAAATAGAATACACATTATTTTCGTCTGTAGCGGATCAATAACCACATCATCGAATTTATTTTAAAATAGAGCTTACTGTGATATATGAAAAGCGCACACAAAAATGTATATCAAATAACGCAGCACTTCGATTTAAATTTAAGAAGTTTTAGAATGATCTGGTGACACACCTCACATTGTGATAATTAATTCATTGGCAAAATATTGGTACCGATAAATCAAATTTAGATGAAAAATAAACTGGAAAGTAATCCAAACATTTTGATGTAAGGGCGAAAATGATGATGTTAGGCATTATAGCAGGGCCGCGTAGACAGTAGGGTTTATAAGTAAAAGTTAGTGTTTACTTTTAATAAACAACACAAACAGAACACTCGTTCCTAAAGTCAACTCCAAGCCGAAACTGGACGTTAGAGGTAATGTTTAACTACAACTAGCGGAAGCCGTAGGCTATGCCTCGCGCTTTTTTGAAATAATAAATTAACTACTGAAGTTGCTAGTGTAGCAGAGACCGTGGATCGTATTCGTAGTTTTATGAATTTTATAGCGATTGGTTTAATTCTATATAAATCGATTTTGACAAATTTGTTCGCCAAAATTAGGGAGGGAGGGGGAAGTTAACACCCCTAAATATTGCCGCAGCTAAAAATTAAGTACTAAATCTTATTCTACTATTAATCATTAGTCCAACAGAAACTTTTAATCGTCCTCCGCTTACTGAAGAGAGGGACATGAAGTTAAGTTTTTCAAAAATACATATGGCGTTGCAGAGAAATAAGCGGACTGGGACACAAAGCAAGCTCATCCCTAGCTTTTTAAGCTTACAAAGTTTATGTAAATGACCAGGGTGGCCACTTAAAACTGTTTTTCAAATTTCCTGAACTTTCCCTGACTTCCCTGACTGATAACCTTCAATTTTCCCTGACTCATTTTTATGGTACAAAAGCCAATTTAAACTGCTTTTTTTAAATAAAAATTGTAACCCAACATAGAAATTAGCAAATTAAACTTAAATTACTTTATAGCAATTGGAAATTTTTCAACAACATCTAAACTTTAAGGAAAAACCAAATAAAATAAATATAAATTTTATAAACATATACATCTATATATACAGGGTGAGTCAAGCTCAAGCTATACGCCTTTTCATTTAGTGAGTTTATTATTAGGAATTTATTAAACATTTTTGGTATGCATATGTTTCGAAGGGCGCTCTACAACCTGGCGCAGTCAGTTTTTTGATTGGACGTCAAATGTCAAAATAGCGATTTTCAACTGTTTATTTTTAAATGGAACGGTACGCCTTTTTTGGCTTAGATGATGCTGTATGTTGTTTACAATATGATCCTAAATTTTTTTACAATTTTTAAGATTCAGCTGTAAAATACGCATTCATTATGTTAGTCTAGTAGGCCGGTAAGCACGCACGCGTCACCATGTTTTTGCATAAAATAAGTGACCTTTTGATAGAACTATTACAATCGATGGATTGGCCGTGGAGGTCCAACGGCGTGGCCACCAAGATCGCCCGACTTAACACCCACAGATTTTTCAGTTCAGTAAGGATCATATTGTAAACATCATACAGCATCGTCTAAGCCAAAAAAAGTCGTACCGTTCCATTTAAAAATAAACAGTTGAAAATCGCTATTTTGACATTTGACGTCCAATCAAAAAACTGTTGTAGAGTTGTAGAGCACCCTTCGAAACATATGCATACCAAAAATTTTAAATAAATTCCTAATAATAAACTCACTAAAAAAAGGCGAATAGTTTGACTCAGCCTGTATATATGGTAACAAAAT
This sequence comes from Ctenicera cuprea, assembly GCA_958336395.1. NCBI lineage: Eukaryota > Metazoa > Arthropoda > Insecta > Coleoptera > Elateridae > Ctenicera > Ctenicera cuprea. The sequence continues at coordinate 25,048,445 of OY284492.1, read as the reverse complement.
TATTGTTTTGCAGGCAAAAATAAAATATTAAAATAATTGCATTTTACAGAATTTTCCCTGACTATTTCGTGAAATTCTCTGACTTTACGTTGAAATTGGTACAATTCCCTGTTTCCCTGACCAAAATTTAAAAAAAATCAAAATTCCCTGACTTTTCCCGGTTTTCCCTGTTTTCCAGAAAAGTGGCCACCCTAAACTCGTGTGGTTAGTTTTCAAGCAATAGTTTTCTGGCAATGTCCAAATTTTGATATAATTTTCACTTAACAGTTTTCATTTGTAAAAAAATCTTTTGTATAGTAACATTGTGTTCCTCTGCGGATGTTCTAATACAAAAATTAATCCCGCTTCGTCAACTCGTGTTTGAGTAAATAGGCGTTAAGGCCGTAGCCATTTAAAAGCTAGTGTTCAGAAAAAACTTTAAATTTGTTTTAACGCCCTCTTTCATGCTCTTACATTTATGAAATCCCGTTTGTGAAAGAAATGCTACCAAAAAACATACCTGACTTCCATATTTTGTTGGTTTACCCAACTTTTCGTTGTACCAGATGTCATTAAAATCGATCTAATGGTTTCTGAGATTTCGCGTTCCACTCACATGCACATAGGTACAGACCGGCATTTTTAAAAATTCACGGTTGTGGGTTCTTGGAGGGCTAAAAAATGTATTTCCGTCAAAACGTCATACTCGAACAATTTCAAGATCGCAATACATTTCCGTACTGGAAGTATGGGACAGTACAAAAGCGCACGGATTCAGGTAGTTCTTTTTACGAGAGCTGCCCAGTCAATAAATCTAAACACGGCAAACATTAGCTGCAATCATTTTACATTAAAATTTAGCATAATTTAGTGCGCTTTATGTTTATGGTTTCCTAGCGGATATTTGTAAACTTCTCGGCACCAACGGAGCAAAAAAAATGTGCAGCCAAAAAAGTATCTCCGCTCACTGAAGTTTCGTATTTGCATGTAATGGACTGGCTGAATGTATACGGTTATAGCGATTACATACAGCTCACAAAGATCCATTTTTATAGTCCTAAGTTTAGACACTATTTATATGTATATTAGATTATACATTAGATAGATAGATATTGCAATTTTGTATTTCCGTATTCCATATTTATTCAAAGAAACTCTAGTTAACATTAACAATGAAAATGAATACACTTACATACGCTTCACACAGCTTTAATGAAAACAAAAATTAGTGTATTATCATTATTGATAAGTATACGAAAATTTTGGCCAGTTCAATACTTACTAAAAGTTAGATGTATATACCGGATGTAACAAAAATGTTAGAGGTGTTTACAGAACGGGTTGTCCGGAAGCGCTTCGTTACGGAGTTACAGCCTCCTAAAGATGGAACAGTCTAATAACCTTTTAAACGGCAACTTTCGCAGTTTCACTAAAATTCTGAAATTTTATATCTAAGCGTTACTAATTAAGTTTAGTGCCAGGAATATCCGAGTGTTTTCTGAAGATGCGAAAATAGTTCATTTTCTGACTCACGTTTATGTTTATACGAACTTTTTCCATCAATTCTATGTGTATAACAGTGTTTGCCGCCAACAACTTGGCATACAACCTGTTACCATCAAGAGACAAATATCTCAAATTAGTGCTGAACCCTACACTCTCCGTAATATTAAATGAAGTAAATTTTAGTGTAAAAAAACGTTTCTACAAAAAAACTCCAAGGGGTTGCAAGAAAAGCTAAAATTCAGACATTTTTGTTTAAACTGTAGCCCTGAAGTTTTCTGCTAGTGCCCAACCTCTTTAAAAACTTTGTTATACAATTGTCTAGAAAAAAAAACTAACACTTTGCATAATATACATTTTACCTCATTTTCTCTGCGAAAAACTTGATAGCTTAAAGCATTAAAGCAGCGAGTACTTTGCAAAAAGTGTAAACTGCAATTCAAATTTTTCTGTTTTCAGAATTTTAATTTAAACGCACCATTTTTAAATTAACCGTCGATGAAATTTTAACATATTTCATGAACTTTTAGACAGAAACTAATGTATTGATCGCGGACTAAAAGAGTTCTGTGGATATTAACCCGACTTTTCTAACATACAACAAGGGACGTTAACCGAAATAAAATACGGCTTCCGTTTTTAGTTACGATTTAATGCTACTTCAAATTTCGGTTCGATTCCTTGTATGTTTTATACTCACATCATTAATAGTTCGAAGTTTGAATAAACTTTGAGTTGGCGAATATCCTCAATAATGTAAAAAGTAATTACAACAATAAAAACAAAAACTAATTATAATAAACGTTATTATAAATTGCTTTACATGTTGCGAAACCCATCAAATGTTTATAAAAAAAGCGCCTAAAAAATTTTCTTTTAAATCAGCTACACTTAAAAAAATACAATGGCATATTGAGTACGAGTAAAATTTAAATACGCGTATACATTGACTTTCTAATTCATGTTGTAACATAGAGAAATATTTAAAAATAATGAGTAAATAAGTTTAAAAGCATTCCGAATCAAAACCCAGAATATTTTGATTGAATGGGTGAAAGAGCTCACAGATCACATAAATAAAAGGACTATGCTAGGCAGATAAAAATTTAAAAAGTTTCACCCTCTAGACATAATTTCACGCTAAAATCTCGCGCCTCCTGCCGGTATACTCCAGACACGGTCATTCCATTAAAAGCATCCTAAAGAGCACAACTAGTAGCATTGCATCATCCATACAAGAAAAAGAAAGCTATAAAAACACATGTTCACCACTAAATAGCAATGTACTTTCATTCCATTTCAGTTGTCGGTTGACGTAACGGCGCTACCGAACTTATCATCGCCATGAATGCCAACTTGAATGCTGAGGAAAAAGAAAGCAGGCACCTTTAATTTACTAACCATATTCTTTTCATTTATAAATAATTTATGTACGAGGGAGGTTTCACTATTTTCTTCCCGTTTGCCATAACTCTAATTAGCACATATTACTGTCGCTGATTCTGACAAACTCACTTTAGACAGGTTCACATTAAAGAACATTTTGACCTACTTTGTAATAACTATGCAGTTTAGCATTTCCATTGCTGGGCAACACAAGCCATTGTTTTGAAAGCAAACCCGTTGACCAACCAAAAGCACTAATTACGTGAAAGACGAAGGTTGTTAAGTACTTATTGCTATTTGTATTTGCTACCATGAACGTAGCTTCGATATTAACCAGAACACAAAAAAACGAAAATAATTATAATTACGGTTACGAAAATTGTTAACTTCGGTTTTCGTTTCGATTACAATGCAGAAAATTTCCAGTTTTTTTTTTCGGTTTTCAGTTACGCTTCGGTGCACGTCCCTGCGCCAAACCGTTCGAGTTTTCAACAGAAAAAAAATCACAGATTACAAAATCATCTCTTTCCAGACAAACATGCATTCAATAAACATTGTCTGAAACTGTTTTAACGGATAAAATAGTGCAGTAAATTTACAATTACCAAGAGAGAAAAAATTACTTTGAAGTTTATATCTTCTACAATATCTGTTTTTTGCAGAATAAATGATATAAGGTTCAAAACTGAACAAAGCGTTTTTCCTAGACGTTCCGATACTTTAGATATTGTTGCTCATCGTATTTGCAAAAGTACATTTGTAAAACATTATACGACCCTACGATTGTTAAGATCGCTGCACTCCTACCCACGGCCGGCAAGCAAGCTGGTAAATAGCGAATATTACAGAGAAACGCCTAAAGCATTAGCCGGCTGGTTTGTTATAAGAGAAAGCATCGAATTTAAAAAAAAAAATCTTTGCTATTCAAGAAACAAAAACCAGAAAGAAAACTTGTCTCGCCACAAACTCGGTAGAAAGGGAGGGACATTAACCCCCTACATCCCGCTGCACCTAAAAATTAAGTTGTAAATCTTATTCTACTATCACTCATGAACAATTTAGATTGAGCAGAAACGTGTTAGCATCCCCCGTTTATTAAATAGAAAGAAATAAATTTCCGATTCGCAAAAATTAATTGCGAGCTCACATAAAAATTATTATCGAACTGGGACGCAAAGTAAACCTTAGCTCATCCATAGCTCTATGAAACCACAGAATTAAAAAAAAAGTGTTGCCTGCTTTTGAAGAATTTTTTTTTTGAAAAGTAGTAACATTGTGGCCCCTAGAGTTACTACAATACGAAATTTGATCTCGATCTGCCAAGTCGTTTTCGAGTCAAAAAATTGTAGGAGCCGCCATTTCAAAGCTAGATGGTTCGGGAAAAGCGTTGGATTTGCCCGTCGTCTTCTATCAGATACCCCCAAATTCCGAACCTCATCGAAGGTTATGAGTAGAGTTGGGCAAATGCATATTTGCATCTTTTTTCCTATTGATCATAAAATGTTAATTTTTCGTATACACACGTTTCGTGATGTTTAGAGTCATAAAAAGTAAATTTTTCTATTTTGGTTCTTTACTGACTACTTTATGAAACTCATTTGGATTTCATAAAGCAACTCCTAAAAGAATTCAAAATTTTATTTTGTTACGTTGGTGACAACCATGTGACAAGAAAACCTTCACGCGTTATAAACATAACCTTCAAATTGTAAGTTCTAAAAAAGATTATTTAGCGTAGTTTCCGCTACTTTGCGTAGCTCGGGTGGGGTGCAAGATAATTCTTCTTCCATCTTATCTTCAAATCTTAGGTATTTTAAAAATTAAATCACTTTCAAATTGTTTGTCTAAATTTTAATTTGACAGTAGTTTGAATTGTATGAAATTACTAAATGTCACCAACAGCCACATATCAAAAACAAAAACCAAATTTTCCTAATCGATTAAATTTTTAAATTAAAATATAAAATAAGGTAATTTTTAACTTTTTTGGACCAAAATAGAAAAAATAGTATAAAATACACGTTTCATAAGACATTTAAGCGCACTTGTCCATTAGAAAACTCGCCGCAAGCGGCTCGTTTTCTAACTTGGACGCGTGCTCTAAAATCATGTCTTATGAAACTTGTTTTTTAATATACTATTTATTTTGCATATTTGGCATATATTACAACTTTACGGCATACGGCATATATTAGTGCATATTTTAGCTTTTAATGGTATGAAAATGCATATTCTAGCAAACAAAAATAAAATTTCAAATAAATTATCAAATAAAATATTCGTAGTTCTTAGAAGAAATTGCACAATTTCTTCTAGTGAAACCACATGAACCCTAGACTTGCACTTTCTAAATTTCCAAGTAGGGGTAGAGGACATAAAGGATTAACTGACAAAGGTTGTATTATTTGGGTAGGTCTTATTCCTTAGGTACAAATTTCTTTGAAAATAATATTTGGAAAATTTTCTTATACTTATTCTTAGAAATAGTTATTTATAATTTTAGTGCTTGACTAGTTCATTTGTTGCCTTGAAAGAGAGCTGTAAAGTGTAATTAATTGTCCAGTCTATACCCTGAAAATGCCTAAAGTTGCTAGTTCAAAAAACGATTTAATTAAGAAGTGGTTGAAGCCGTATACATGTTTTAAATACGATGGAAGTGTTGTGTTGTGCGTCATCTTTGAAAAAGAGGTATTTCTCCGTTTATTTTAATTTTGAATTAAAAAAAACTGTTTACTCTGTTTAAAGTTAAAAAACTTCAAACAAGCCAAAACAGCAAGTTAAAAATTTAATACTAATTTGTTATATTATTTTGTAATTAAGCAAACAATTTAAGAATAAAGTTTTTTTTTGTGATATTGCAAAGGATATGGCACAGGCCACAGGGCACATTCAATTATTTTCCTTTGTGTAAGCTGTAGCCACCGGTCCGCATCAAAAAAGAAAAAATAATACAAACGAGCCAAAACAACAATTATTGCTGTACTGCTTAAATAAAAATGTCAACAATTTTTTTTATCATCCTATTTAATTTACAATCTATAAAATGTACATTTAGCAAATGGTATAACAAATAAATAACATGTAGAAGATTGCCCAGTGGCAAACTCCTGTAACAAATGGATTATGTCCGTTGTGTGTTTTAAGACAACATACTTACATACTAAATCTTAAACTAGAACTAACATAAGACATGCATATCAAAATCTGGTGGACAGATCGTTAGGTAGGTGTCGTTGCAACCTTCTGTTGACTATGGGCTGATTTAGAAGATTCACTGCTAGGTCGTTGGGATGTGCATGTAGTCGAGCACTGTACTGTAGACTATATTGTCGTATTTCTTGTTTGACCGTTGGGATTTGGAGGTCTCTTCTGATGACTGCATTGGACACAAACCAAAGCGCGTTTACTATCATTCTCAACACTTTCGCTTGAAAACGCTCAAGTATTTCTATGTTGGATGTAGATGCTGTGCCCCAGAGTTGGATCCCGTATGACCAAATTGGCTTTAGTATAACTTTGTAAATCAGCAGTTTGTTTTCAGTGGTAAGTTTGTAGGTACGTCCAAGGAGCCAATACATCTTGGAGAGAGCAAGTCCTAGCTGTTTACGTTTAGTAAAGACGTTTTTTCTCCAGGTGAGCCTTCTATCGATATATAGCCCAAGATATTTGGCTTCTTCTTGTTGAGGCAGCTGTTGATTATTTAACTGAACGGGGGGGCATGTTTCCCTTCGTGTGGTAAACGTCACATGGATAGACTTAGTTTCATTTGTTTTTATTCTCCATTTCTTTTGCCATATTTGTATTTCAGTTAGATTGGTTTGCAATATTTGAGAAGCAATAACTGGATCAGTGTCAGAAGCTAGGACTGCTGTGTCATCTGCAAAGGTTGCTGTAACGACGTTTGCTGTTGTAGGTAGGTCTGCTGTGTATAACAGATAGAGCAGAGGTCAGAGGACACTACCTTGCGGCACTCCAGCATTTATGGAGTAGAGTTCTGTATGCTCAGTATCAAACTTCACTAGAAAGTGTCTGGCATGGAGATAGGGCTTAAGGACAATGAAATAGTTTATAGGGAGAAGGATACGTAGCTTGAATAAAAGGCCAATGTGCCACACTTTACCGACGGCTTGAGATATATCCAAAAACGCTGCGGAGCAGTATTGCTTGTTTTCATAGCTTTCATTAATCTTTTGTACGACACGATGGAAGTACCCAGTGTGCAAAATAGCATTGTAGAGTTGTGTGAGATACCTTACCCCTGTGGTAGGTAGTTCCTTGAGTATTCTTCCTGTTAGTAGATCGTATCCCGGTGCTTTTTCTGGATGTAGAGTTGCAATAACTTTTTGTACAGTGGCGATTTTAAAACGTTGGAGTGGCAATTCGAGTTGAAAGGGCGCTTCTAGTATTCGGATTAGCTCGTTTTCTTCTTCTGGCTGATTTTCTGAAGGATGTGGTTGGAAAACCTCTGTGTTTGCGGTTATAAAAAAACACAAGTTGCACTAACACTACTGTTTCCTACCTTTTTGAAAGTGTCAGTTCTACGCCAATTCAGGTAGTTCGTCAATGTATAGGGGTCCCCTTTAACGCTGGTGTCTTCTTTACAGGTTGCAAAATCTGTCTTTTTTATCACTTAAAAGACCACGAGGAAAACACACACCTTTTTGCACTAATGGTTATTGATAACAACAACTTTTTTTGTTTTTTACCGAAAAAATGGCACACTTCCTTAGGTAAAACACATGTGCCAGTGCAACTTAAAAAATCATTAAATAAAACGTTGAATACGGAACACTCTGTTAGGTGTTCTGCAAATGCACGCGATTTTTCTAGTTTGCTTCTTGCCCAAGTTCCCTGGAGTGTTTTGATAGGTGGGGAAGTTTTTGTGACTTGTTTTAATTTCCTGGTCGTTTTCCACAGCGAATAATCAGTGGCTTCAGTGGGCGTAAGCTCTTGCAGGAATGATTGTATACATTCATTTTTGTTGTTATTCAAGAGTGCTTTGAGTTCATGCGAAGCTGCATTGTATACGCGTTTGCTCTCCGGTGTTCTTAGCCTGTGCCATTGTCTACGGAGTCTTCTTTTTTCTATAATTTTCTGCTTAATTGATGTGGGGCAATTGTAAGTTTTGACCTTAACCGCTTGTTCTGGAGTTGCATTCCAGCTCGCCCATTGTAATGTGTCATTGAAGAGCTTGATTGCTGATTCGATATCTTGTCCAGTTTTAAGGGCAACTTTTAGGGTTAGTTTTTCATTCACCAGCTGTCTAAATTCGTCCCAGTCTCTACGTTTATTGCTTAATCTTAGTTGTTTTGGTATGCTTATCGCTTCAGTGGATAAGGTAACGATAACAGGAGAATGGTCGGATGACAGGTCAAAGCAGGACGTGGCAACAGCAAAGTCTTGCGGAATACCTTTTGTGATGCAAAAATCTACTAAATCGGGTATTTTGTTCCGGTCAGACGGCCAGTAAGTGGGTTCGCCTGTGGATAGATGTTTTAAGTTCTTCCTTTCGAGTGTTTTAAATAATTCACGACCTTTGGGTGTTATAAGCCTGGAACCCCAGCATGTATGTTTGGCATTATAATCCCCTCCAGCAATAAATCGCCGTCCTAGGGTGCTGTAGAAATCTTCAAAATTTTCCTGCTTTACTGTGTATCTGGGAGGAAAGTAGAGGGCCAAAATGGTTAATAGCCCGGCTGCATCTTCTATTGCCACATTTGTGGCTTGTAGGAAATTTGTGCAGTAGCTGTTCAGGGAGTGATGTTTAATAGAGTTTTTTATTATGATAGTCGATCCACCTCTAGCAGTGCCATCTGGATGATTTGTAAAGTAGACTAAGTAGTTGGGTATTTTTATGTAACTCCTCGCTGTAAAATGCGTTTCGGATATTAACATGACATCGATATTGCGGTTGCGGTTTAGAATAAATACTTTTAATTCTTCTAGATGTTGTGATAAGCCATTGGCATTCCATAAAGCGAATTGTAGTTTGTTGTCCATTATTTAAGTTTATCGATCACGGCAATTGTTAAATCTACAAGTAGTTCTTCGACTGTTTTACCAAAATTATCAATAGATTTTCCACCTTGCCTAACGGTACTTAATTTAACTGACAGCGATGAAGCAGATTTTTTGGTTAAACAATTAGATTTTAAATCTGTAATTAATTCCGCATTTGAGGGATAACTATTTTTCAAACGAATTTTAGTACTTTCTGAAATTCTAGTTTTTAATACGTAAGTAGTTAATAACTTTTTCCCATTAACATCTAATAATGCGTCATATAACTCAATGGCATCAATTAATTGTTTTGTTATATTTTCTGTACCGTCCATAACCGGTAACAGACTTGCAGCAGTTTTTAAATCGAATTTTTATGACATTTTGCTTTGGTCACCGGAGCAATCTGAATCTGATAACGAACTTGTATCTGAATTTAATATTTCTGCTGTAAATTCGGATTGCTCAGTACACGATTCCTTAAGCCTAGAATCTAAAATTACATTTATGTTTTCACAATACTTAATAATAGCATCTACGTATGTTTTAACTTCTTTTATTATACTTGCCTCATGCTGAGTGTTATTAAATGATTCCCTTATATTTTGAAATTCTACTTTATATTACTAATTTTTCTAAACTTAAGATTCGTATAAAGAATGTTCGTTCGCCTATTAATACCATCTTTTCTTAAATTACGATCAAACACTCTTAGTTCTTCCAGTAGATTCTGAAATTCGCGCGGAGTGGACATGACATCTTTGTAGACGATATGGTGATAATACCATTTTCACTTCACTATGCACTAATTTTAGTATTACTTTTCAGACCCACGCACTTTGTACCTTTTATTTTTCACTTAACGTTCACTACACTTGTTCTCGGCTTCTTGACATTTCCTCTCAGATCTTCTTTCGTATCGTCGTTTTGCATCGAGACACACAGAACCCGAAAATTATGATTAAAACCACTAATTCGGCAATTTCCTTAATTGTCCATGAAGAACTTGCTGGGTTATTCTTCAAGCCACCACTGTTTCCAGCTTGTGCAATTATTACTTCCTCCTTCCATTGCGATGATCCCATTTTAATAGATTTTTATACCCACTTTAAAACTTAACTGGCAGGAACTACTGGTAGGGTCGCCATGTAATGACCCGATTAGGGCCATTGGGTTCTTTTAGAAATCAAACCTTACATGTTCCAAACTACCTCTTTATTCACACACTGTCTAAATATGAATACTCTAAAGTTCATATATCAAGTACAAAGTTACTTATTAGTTAAGTGCTTATTAAACTATTTTATTATTATTATTAAATTAACATAACAAAACAATTTAAAATATTATTTGGTTCATTTACCATTACAGGAGGAATACTATTATATTTCCAAAAGTTTAAAAATATTGTCGATTCGTAGTTTTTATTCTATCAAAAAGTTTTTTAGGTGGAAAAAGGAGTATTTCCGTATAGCTATTATAGTAACAGAAGTATATGCCGATCTGGTAAAAACAAACTCGTAGCCACTGCCGTTTTTAAGCAAGAAAGTTCGAGAAAAAAGCATTGAATTTGCTGTAGAGTCTTCTGTAAGTTTCCGCTTATAAATTCACATAAAAAAATGCCACCTAGAAAACACCTCTAATTTCTGCTTCTAGTTTCAACCTTTTTTTATATTGATGAATTTTGATATACCTCCGAAGCGCATCCAGATCAGACCAATCGTTCGTAAGTTGTAAAACCTACTCTCACCCCCACCCCCCACCCCCTTCACTCTTAGTCAGATATTTTGTAAAAAGACTCTTTTTTAGATCGTGGTGGTCCAAAACATGTTTTTCTGAACCCAAAAATTAAATTTTTTCATGAAATCAACACTTCCTTATTATAAATGACCGGTCGTGTAATATTCGAATAGCAATAATACACAGCGGCGGCGCGGCGCGCGTCGTGGCTTTACTTGATTGGTACCTAACCTGCGTTTCTTAAAAGCAGCTCGAGATGATATCGTAAATAAAACAGATAATTGCTAATCTAATAACAATGTGTAGCAATTGAGAAATATTCTATATACTACAATACAATCAAGTTCCATCTACTCACCGATATTTAAATTAACAAATATACAAAACCATGTATGACATTAGAATGTCGAGCTGGTAAAATATATTTAAGAAACACAAATTTTGCATTTGGCAAAGCAAAATAGTTTGTTTATCAAACCTGTACTTATCTAGAAACTGTTTACTTATCCTTCAAGATCTTATAAAGTTCAAATGTTTTCTAATAGTTTTGCTTTAACTCGATCTTTTCCATTAAACTTTTGATATACCGAAGTTGACTATTCAATATCATTAGGTTTAGCAGTTACAACGGTTTTCTTAGTATATATTTATTTAATAAAAGTAGTTCCGTAAATCTTAAAAAATTTTCCATTCTAGAATTACTAGAACGTAAAACTATGAAGATGTACAATGTACATCTATAATGATAACTATTCGATTTGGAGACAGATTGTACATTTTTATCGATATTTCTTTATCATTCATGCATTTGTTAAATAGCCACTTTACAAATCATAAACGATTCACGTGTTTTTTAATCGCATCTAATGTGGTACAATGTTGTTAGTGTTTTTGTTAATCATTAGATATGTACAATGAATGATGTTCTACTAAGTGCGTTTTTTAATAATTTATAATTCTAAACATTCGCTATTTCGGAAAATTTCTGTACAGTTTAGTAGTGTAAAGTTTCAGAGGTAGGTGTTAGTATAAAAGTTACGTGTTAAGATTCTTCATTTTAAACTAAAAAAGAAATAGGTGCCAAGCACGCAAGTTTTAAGTGAAACTTCTTAGCGTATTCTCACTGACAATGTATTTTGAGTTATACTGATATAGCGGAAAACAAAAACGTTAACGCACGGTAGTGAGTTACATTAAAACCTAATATATGAAATTATTATCTCGTATTTATCTTAGTTTTAGGTTTTTTGTGTTATTAACTTTTAAGTTTGTATTGCCTAATAACATATTTATTTATTTATTTAATTCAAGCTACAAGTGGTACAATATTAAATAGTAGTAAAATACACTGAACACAAAAACACTGCTTGAGCAATGTAGATAGAGTCTGCGTTTATAAGATAGATAAATAAGCAGTGAAAGTATTTAAGCATATTAATGATGTTAGATTGCATTACCGAACAACTATTTATCTGTGCGACTGCGGATTACTATTAGCCAACATAGATGCAACGTCAATGCATGCGCACAATATAGGAGAGACGTACATAAGGGGCTCAGGGGCTCTGGAGTTTGGTCATGTTTCCAGCATTTTACATTTACTTAGTTTATTATTAACAATTAAAATTAAAAAGGTGGTGCAGCAATCACAAATAATAAAGCAACTTCTTTACAATAAATATATTTTTTATTTCAGGCTTAGATATACAGATAATCTTTGATAAGAGCGTGGTGCATTTGTGATTTTGTCTGCTACAAAAGCAAGTTTTAAGCGATAGCCAGCTGCAAATAATGCACAATTCGAGTAAAGCTGGAGAACAGCGAGACAAAAATGATTCTATTTGAACGTTAGGATTAAACGCTTTAATGATTTACACTCGCATATTTAATTGTAAAGTAGCAGAATGTTGAGAATATTAAATATTTAGAATGAATAATGTATCTATTTTTGTCAAGAGGTCTGAAGAAACGCGATGAGAACGAGGTTTGAATATTGCTCAGATGCGCCCGCATATTCTAATGATTATTTCGAATGAATATCTGGATTACTAAAATCATTTAAGAATCAATTATGTGATATAAGCATACCCCATTAAAATAATAAATATAATTTAAGAATATACAAAATAACAATTAGATAATAATTGGATTATTTTTCAGGTCAACATGTTAAAAAACAAAACTAGCAGCAGTGAATTTTTTTCTGAAACGGAAAAAAGTAATAAACAGGGAACAAAGCTCCCACAATATATTGCAGCTATAGCAGGTAAGAAAATATGATACAAAACATAAGTTTTTTATATAAAATTGGCGAACGATTATTTCCAGAACTTTGGTAATAATGATTAAATGTAAATATCATTGCCCAGTCGCTTGCAGAGAACAACAAAGCTTTAAAAAACTCGTATATGAAATTCTTAAACGTAGTTTGAGTAGTAAATTGTAAAGAAGCATTATGTCCGAAACATTGAAACCGTTTACCTGCTTTCAAAATTGTAAGCAGCTGTACCATTTAAAACGTTGTATAAGCGAAATTATGTACGTAATGTTTATTAAATAATTTTCTAGATATTGTGAAAATGATGTAAACTTTCAAATATTTCTATGTATATCAAAAAAACGCGAACAGAATTCGGTCGTTTAGTGAACTAAAGTTAGACACATGTTTTTCTGTTCATAGCCGGATCTGCAAACAGGCAAACCTATAGGCAATTGCCCAAAGGCGACAAACAAAATAGGGCACTTAAAATTCCCTGAATAATATTTTTATTTTATTTGTTTTATTATCCATCAGTAGATTTAAACTGCAGGAAACATAAAAGTCACTGCTATTTATACTTCTAATTACTACTGTTGAAAGTGTTAGTATCAGTTGTTAGCCGGTATGTTTGTATTCTCGAGGTGGACATTCAGATACAACCTTTATATCTCAAAATCCTCATGAAAAATCGTTATACTTTTTATTCTGAGTTGTACAAAACAAAATTACGTTTACATAAAGTCACTAAATAATTTCCGACGTCACAAAATTAATACTTATAAGACGGCACAAACTAAATTTCAAACGTCGGAAATTGATGTTTTTACGTCAAAAATTACTTTTTTAAACTGTAACCCGTAATCAAATTTCTGACGTCAGAAATTTATTTGTTGGTGTCAAAAATACATTTTATGACGTAACAAATCATTTCTTGATATCTGAAAACCGTTCAGCAATTTAAAATAAATCAATTACAGAATGAAAAAATTAGTCGTAAGCTACAAATTATTGTCAGACATCAATTTATAAATGTTAAGCGTCAAAAAATAATTTTGTCAAAAAGTGATTTGCAGGCGTTGCTATGCGACGCGAAGAGACTGCTAGTACAGTTCTGTAACGAAAAACATATGGACGTCAACAGACGTCAGTAATTAAATTCAAATTTAGAATGGCTAGCGCCTCTAGCGTCAAAAACAAAAATGTGCCACGGCGGCGGGCGTGCTCTTAACGTCAATAAATACATTTTTTACGTCAAAAAATGCTGTCACCTAACGCGATACTTGATACTAATAGTTGAATGGACTAGACACATACTCCAAATATTAACTGATAGGGCTACCTGTGCGTATACAGGATGTATGAAATTGCCTGTTAACTATGGGGATCTCGCTTATTTAAAGAGATTTATTGGTTAAATTGGACGAAAGTTGTCGAAGTTGTGCCCACTTATAATCTGAAAAGAAATTGAAGCTATCTTGCTTAGTTTCTGAATAAACTAAAAAAAACTTTTGGATTTGTTGTTTTCGCCTATAACTCATTTGTCATTTATATTACATATTTTTAGTTAATGCATTATTAGGACACTTTTTTAAGCTGAATCTAAATTTTAAATCAGATTTGGTATAAATGTTACCATTGCTCATTGTCCACTGTCAACTTTTTTATTTCTTATGATCCACATTTTAAAATTGTTCATCTTTGAATAGAGTTTTTAATTCTGATTTCAACGATGTGTCACACTTTGCATTTTGTTTAAGTTTTGAGCATTTTATTACAGAAAATAAGAACTTCTTAAGAGTGCCATGGAAGGACCACGTCATTTACTTTATTTTGAAAAAATTCTAGTACCTATAAACTGATGGAAGTAAAACAAAACACCACTTTTATTTACTTTGTCTTTTAGATACATTAGGTACACGAAATTTCAGGAAGCTTTGTTTTGAGTGTAGGCAGCAAGTTAAGTTATTTTTTACAAAAACAAATGAATGACACAGTTACTAACACACAGATTAGAGAGTTTATTTTAGACGAGCTTCTGAACATGTTTTACAAAGGTGTCAAATGTTTTGAACATGTATTTAATAATTGTTTAAATTAGTGCAGTTCTAGTGTTATCTGTTGTATTTATTTAACCTGTTATTCAACTTTGTTACGTCAGTTGCAAACATAAAAACTGCAAGTGGAATTTTCAGTAAATTGTGTATGTTAGAAAACTTGTCATTCATTTGTTTTTATAAAAAATAAGATAACCTGCTGCCTACGCTCAAATAAAAGTTTGCTAAAATTTTCGCGTACCTAATGTATCTAAAGGTAAAAGTAAATAAAAGTAGTGTTTTATTTTACTTCCGTCAGTTCATGGCCTACTAGATTTTTTTCAAAATAAAGTAAATGACGTGATCTTGCCACGGCAATGTTATGAAATTTATATTTTCTGTAATAAAGTGTTCAAAACTTGGTATCTTGCTTAATTTCTGAATAAACTGAAAAAACTAAAATTTTGGATTGTTTGTTTTCGGCTATAACTTATTTGTCATTTATATTACATATTCTTAGTTAGCGCATTATTAGAACACTGTTTTATGCGAAATCTAATTTTTTAAATCAGATTTGGTATAACACATCGTTGAAATCAGAATTAAAAACTCTATTTAAATATGAAAAAAATAAAACGCCGACTATAAGAAAAAAAAGTTGACAGTCGAAAATGAGCAATGGTAACAGTTATACCAAATCTGATAAAAAATTTAGATTTAGCATAAGAAAGTGTCCTAATAATGCGTTAACTAGAAATATGTTACGTAAATGATAAATGAGTTATAGCCGAAACAAAAAATCCAAAATTTTAGTTTTTCCAGTTCTTGCAGAAAACAAGCAAGATAGGTCTAATATCTTTTTAGATTATTAATGGGCATAAAATTCTACAACTTTTCTCTAATTTAACCATCGTCGTATCTCTTAAAATAAGCGAGATTCTTATAGTTAACACGCAATTTGATACATCCTGTCTATAATAAATCGTAAATAATAAAATCACAAAATAAAATAGTTCTTGGTATGGGACCTACAAAGATTCTTTGGTGTAAACTTTATATAAACCAAGCAGAAAGGGCACTATTGTGGTAACTAAACCGACTAAGAATTCGCTGCTACACCAGCTGCAACATAAGATAGCAACATTTTACGCGTTTAAAAAATATTGTTTGACGTAAATAAATACGTTTTTGTGTCAAAAATTATCTATTGATGCCAAAAAGTCCATTTTATGTATTAATAACTAACTGGTTTTTCAAATTCTTACATTAAACAAACAAACATAATCAATTTTTGTCGTGGCAAAATCAATTTATAACTTCAAAAAGTAAATTTTAGTCATGTAAAAATTATTTTGTTACGTCAAAAAACAAGATAATAAATTTTTGAATTAAAAGAATCTTTTGACGTCAATAAATCGTTCTTTTGACGCCCACAACTTATTTCATAACCCCAGAAAAACCTCTTCTGACGATTAAGCAGAGTATCATGATTCAAAATTCCGAACACTGTTGTCTACTATACTACTTGAATGCTTCATGATTTTTGATGCAAATCTTTTTTTCTGATTATTAATTATTTAATAATTACATGTTTGCATTTAAAAGAACTTAATTTTAACCTAAAAATAGACAATGGAGAATCTTTTGGTAGAATTAATGATTTATTCCCTTAACCTGTATGTGCATATTTTCTCATACTCTATATCAACTGTAAACATATTTAGGTTTATGAAACTTTGGTTTAAAACCACTAATTTTCTTGGAAAGATGAGTGAAAGAAGAGATGGTAAAAACAACTTCAATTTAATAATCTCTTTAAGTTGTGTCCGTGGTGGTGTACACTGTAATTTACTCGTGCTTCAAATAACGAAAACGATGATAATTACAAAGTGGGTTATGGTACAAAAAAGTTTCGGTTTTTTATTATTTTGAGCATGTTTAAACCGATTTGTCATAATTAATAATAAAATTAATACCTTATATACATTCCAGTATGCATGGGTGCTCTCGCAGCAGGATCAGTGGTAGCATGGACCGGTAATATTACAGAAGAATTAAAAAACGGTGAACTGAATGGTATTCAAATCAGTGAAGATGCTCTTGCGTGGGTTGGTTCTCTTGCGCCTCTTGGTGCGATGGTAATGTGCTTTCCTATTGGAATAATGTGTGACAAGTTAGGAAGAAAATTAGCCTTACTCTTATTCACAGTCCCATTTGTTGGCGGATGGCTTCTTATTATATTTGCCAAATCTGTGGAAATGTTATACGCAGCAAGATTTATAACGGGATTAGCAGGAGGGGCCTTCTGTGTGGCAGCTCCTTTGTACACAAGCGAAATAGCAGAAAATGAAATTCGTGGTGCACTGGGAAGCTATTTTCAGCTTTTTCTTGGAGCTGGGGTTTTGTTTGCAAACATCTTGGGTTATGCTCTATCCTTAAAAATTGAGGCAATTGTCTTGGGCATTTTACCGTTGTTATTCGCCATTGTCTTTCTGTTTCAACCAGAAACTCCAGTATACCAAATGAAACAAAAGAAAGAAGCTGAAGCCAGAGCAACATTGATTCGTCTTAGAGGAAGCACTTATGATGTAGATGCTGAACTACAAGAAATCAAAGTTGCTTTAGAAAAAGCAGAAAACACCAATATAACTTTTGCCAATTCGATTAACAAAAGAAGTACAAAAACGGCAGCCATAGTTAGCTTTAGTCTTATGTTTTTTCAGCAGGCTGGTGGAATTAATGCTATAGTATTTTACACCAGCGATATTTTTAAATCAGCCGGAGCTGGTCTAAATGAAAAAATATCAACCATTATTGTTGGAATTGTAGCCTGCATCTCCGTATGCATCTCCTCTGCTATAATCGATAAGCTTGGCAGAAGAATTCTTTTAATATCGTCAGGTTTTTTCATGGCTGTAGGACTAATTATTATAGGTGTTTTTTTTTCGCTTAAAGAACGAAAACTTGTGAATGATGAAACACTTTCTACAATAGGCTTCATTCCACTCCTTGGACTTTCAATTTACTATGTAACATTTGCTTTAGGCTACGCACCGATTCCTTGGATGATGTCCGCGGAACTATTTCCACCAGAAATAAAAAGTACTGCCACTGCAGCCGTGGGAACTTTTAATTGGTTTATGGCATTCATTATGACAAAATTCTATCTTGACCTAAGGTCAAGCGTTGGAGGAGATGTAACCTTTTACATTTTTTCTGGAATTTCTTTTCTTGGAGCTGTATTTGCTTTTGTTATGGTACCCGAAACTAAAGGAAAATCGTTGGACCAAATTCAAAGAGAACTGAATGGAGAAAATATTTTCAACGATGAAGTTAAACATAATTTGTAATTTAAAATTAAAATATTCAAACAGCGATTTATAAACTATCTTGTACAATTCTTAAAGTAACATTGCTTATTGTAAGAGACTGGTAATTTTAATTTATTTATGTTGGCCCTTGTAACTATAACACTTAAAGCATCTGGAAACAATTTTAATATTCTTGTGTTTGCTTTTGATGAATATACATATAAAATGAAATATAAAGTGTCCATACCTTTTTTACCAAAACTTATTAGTTGTAAAAAATTGTATAAACATATAAACGAAGTTTATTGTAAATAAAACAATTCTTAACTTCAACAGGTTTTTTATTTTAACTTTATACGTATTCGACATGTTGACATGTCATTTTCAGAGGCAGGACTAAAAGTAAACAGTTGATGTTGCTATAGGAACAATAAATCTTCATAAATAAAATTTATTTCCAAAAAAATGGTTTACCCATGGGAAGTCCAATTTCACCTCTTTTAGCTAATATATTTATGGAAAATCTAGAAGATCAAATATTTGAATAGAACCATTCTGAGAAAGTTATATTTTGCTTTCGTTACGTTGATGACATTTCAGCATGCATTGGTTGTTCATTTGAGTTAATCAATAAACAGCTTGCACCAAATAATAACATTTACACTAGAACTGAATAAAGTAGGTCTATTAACTTCTTAGATTTAAACAAAAATTAATTCAAATGATAAACTTGAATATTTTGTTTATAGAAAACCTACACAAACACACATTACAATACCACACTATTCTTGTCATCATAAGACACATAAATTAACAAAATACAGGTCCATGATACATAAGGCTTTAACGGCTCCTTTAAGTAAATTTAGTATTAATAGAGAAATTTCGATTATTAAACATACACGAATTAAATAGAACAATCATAAATTAGTTATTTAGAAAATTTGTCTAACTACTTCATCAGATACAATGAAAAGCGAATCAATTCCATATTTTGATGACAAATCAGAAAAAAATGCCAAAATTATAAACATAACAAATAAATGTAAAAAAATTACGTTTCAAACAACAAAAAACATTTTAAACACATTACACATTTCTTATTTATTAATTAGTTTTTTAATCAAACAATTTTTCGTTTTTGAATACAATATAACAGAAAAGCGTGATTATCATTTATTAATAAATGATAATCATCATAGTAATATAAGATAATAAATGTTTTATAGAGCGTTGAGACGCAGACAAATTTATAACCCATGCCACCTCGTGAAATCATAAACCCAGTCATTCATGATTCCAAGTAAGAGAACCTGAAACCGCAAACGCAAACATACGCGCTTCTCACCTAAGAAAGACTCCGTGACCCCCCCTTGCCCTTAATAAAATGTACAGGCAGATTTTAGGGGGTAGAAAAAAAGTTGCAGCCGAGTGTATTTCAAGAATTTACAAATACAGTAGCTGTCACTGGGTAAGTAATTTTGGCGAAAATTAGCTACCAACCAATGCAGGTTACCGTTTTTAGAGACCTGTAGCTCAAATAAGAAATATGCAGGGTGTCCCATCCAATATTTGCCTGTCTTATAATTCCTTTATTTTAAGACGTACTGTTTTAAAGGTTTATTACAAAATATTTTAAACGTTGAGCACATCAAAATCAACAATAAAACAAGACCGTAAATTTTCAAATATTCCGTTAAAACAGACTTTTTTTTATTTTTATATGTTGGCATAACACATTTTTCGAAGAAAAAAACGATTTTTGTGAAAATCGTCAGAAACTGTCAATATTACAATTTACTTTCGGCTTAGACCGCGTCATCATTTGGGAATTTCACCCAGCATAATCAGGTAAGAACCGACCTGTAGCATGTCTGCCTTTACAAGCATTTGTTCTGGAAGTCTGAGCAATATTTGTTCGTAGGCCCTGTGAGCCTAAACAGGGCCGTGTGCTTAGTTTATTTAAACCTTGGGGCGGACAAGGATTTGATCTTAATGTATTTTGTTTGCCAGGACAATACTTGATCGGCTTATGCCTGTTAGCTGTTTGTGAACACATACAAACTAACGTTTCGCAAGACATTGCAGCTTGCATCTTTAGAGTGAATAGAACACTGAATTTAAATCCAGGAAGCGGAGGCTCTTTGAGCCAGTCGGGCAGAACGGCGGAGTTCTGGTTAGCTGTCACCGTTGGGCAAAAACTGATCCGGTGGAGCGTGATCGTGAGATCGATGATGTTTAGGAGTCCTCAGAGGATAAACTACCGGAGTCCAAGCTTCACTGAGTCTAAAACCATCCTCCCTGTTTATGTTGTTAGGTTGTTTCTCAATTTCAATGTTTAAAAATATAGGTCCTTTTGAAAAAAAAAAGACAAATTTTAAATCAAAGTTTCAAAAAGGCATAAGTTAAAAACGGCAATAAATTTTAAAAAGATTTATTGTTGATTTGAATTATGCGTTGGACGCTTAAAATATTTTGTAATAACCTTTAAAACTATATCCCTTAAAACAAAGAAGTTATATAAGGCTGGGGTGTTTTAGCAGGGACTCCTTAGCCTTATACGTATTTCGACATGTTGACATGTCATTTTCAGAAACAAGATTAAAAGTAAACATTTGCTGTTGCTGTAGAAACAATAATTCCCTATAACTTGATCTTGGTTTTCTATATCTGCGTTCAAATGTTCAAATTACTTTTTTCACACTTGCACATTTCTTATTTATTAATTAGTTATTTAATCAAACAACTTTTCGTTTTTGAATACAATATAACAGAAAAGTGTGATTAACAAATAACATAAAAATGTACGGTGCGCCATCCTCTATATGCAGCACAATTGATTTTCTTGTTTAGTCAAAAATTGTGCCTCTATACCATTTTAGCAACGCTTACATTCAAAATTTAAAATAATTATCGCCTGAAACATTTTATACAAACGTGATTTTTGCCGGTTTTTTCTTTGGAAACTCTTAAAAGTATGAAAAGCATTTTTCTGTTATTTCTGTAATTTTCTAACTTAAATGTGGTATCATTTCTTAATCTTTTTGAGTTATAAGATGTATAAAAATAAATTTAAAATAGTGTGTCTAACTGCACTTGTGTTTACATGTAATTTATGTATATCTATACAAATAGTGCATCTGAAATTTTCAAAATTTGAATAAATAATTTACTAAATCTTCATATATTCGTATTTCATGTATTAGTTTAAAAAATTATTTTTAAGAAAATACTTTAATGTATTTCAATTAACTTAACCAGTAAAAAAATCTTCAATGCTTTTATATACCGAGAAATCAATAATGCTGTGCAAACGTTTTGCGTTTTTAGTTAACCATTTAAAATAATAATTACCTAAAGCGTCTTGAACAGTCCTTAAAATTGAAGCATTAAAATAACGTGTTCCGGTATAGTCATATAAATTAATCTAGGCTTAGCAGTGGAACTTACACATTTTTGTAATCCTAGTAATGGCGACTCGTGCGGGAGGCAACGTTGGCGATGCCCTCCCTAGAAAAGCAAACAATATTACATAAAACATCCCCCACTTTTCCAAAACGTATAATACCGTTTAAGAGTTACTTGAAGAAGCAATGTTCTTATAAAGGCTTGTAAGCTGGCCAACCTTCAGATACACGTGTCCCAGACGGGCAACGTTGTTTTTAAAACAAGACCACGCCCACTCAGCAAAAGTTGACTACAAATTGTAGTCCTATTGGCAGGTACCTGGAACTCCTCAAATTTAAGTGAACAAATAGTGATGTTACTATTTTGTCACTATAAATCCGTAAAAAATAGTAACGTTACTGTTTTATTGTTAATAACAAGTTGGTCAGCTGTAAACTTTCTAAGTGGTCCTATTTCTTATCTGCAAGATACCACGTTTCCTTAGCTGCATTTAGTGTTTTTACAAGAAGGTTAGTTATCAGTGTGCACTCGTTGTGTGAGAAGCTTCCTACTTTGGCATCAATTGCCTAATTATCATAGTAAAGGTAAGTCTCTTCGTTATTTGTTATTAATTTAATTTTAAGTTATTTTTATTGTTTATATTTTACTCTGTATATGAAAGTGGTTCTATGGTCAAACAAAAACTTTGTAAATTTACATCCAATAAGCACAAGAGATTCAAGAAATTGTTTTTTATTATCGTTGGTGTAATGTGATTGTTTTGCAATAATTCAATGTTAATAATTGCAGATGTCCTATTTATGCTGAGTAAGAGGCGATTCCGTAAAAAAAAACAAATAACTGATATTAATGAAACTTTTTACCGACGACGGAGCAAGGCTTGTATGAACGGGAGCTAATGGCAAGCTGCAACTCAAAATATAAAGATAATTGAAATAATATATTGTAAGTATTTATAATTGTTTCCCTTTCATGAAAAAAAAAAACAAAGAATAAATTAAAAATATGTTTTTTCTATTCTTCAATTTTCTCAAAATTTTGGAATAAATATGATGTTGATTAGTTAACGTTTGTGAAATACAAAATTGTCATTAGTTCTGTAATATAAAATGTCTCATATCTATTTATCGATCCATTTTATTAGCATTTATGCTAATACTTATAGGTATACTGTTTCAAAGCGCAAAGAAACTACACGATGCATGCCGCCAAGAAAGCTGCCGTTCTTCCTTTCATAAAAATTTGGATAAGTCGTACCGGTGACAGAATCCGGTCAAAAAACAAACCAGAAGAACTAATTTCTAAACATACACAGAATTTTTAGTTTTCTTATGTTGTTTAGCGTAATGTTTTTAGTTTTAGTTAATATAATTGAGGATGTATATTTAGTTAAGTTTTGCGAATAATAAGGATTCGATTTATATTTAGGTGTATTTTATTACAATTTTATTAATAAATAAAATTCACAGATCACACAAGTTTTTCTTTGTATTATACATCATCTGGTACTATCAAATGTGCATTGGATTTTTCCACGAATTACTTCTCACTATTCAAATTCAATAAAAGCACTACATTGATATTTTTTGTTACTATAAAGTTACTATTTCTTTACTACAAAATGACAGTTTGCTTACAACAAATGTACTTTTTATTGTCAAATTCCCTACTACTAAGTGACTATTTCTTTACAATTTCTGTAATCCTTCCTTACTACACTGTGACTATTTTTTGACAATTTTCGATCTATTTTTTTACTATCTGCAGTTACAACATAGTGAAGAAATCGTAAATTTTTGCTGTGTGGGCAGCTATGTAAATAATAGACAAAACAGGCATTTACCAGATTTAATGTAATAATTGCTCCAAACAATATATTGGCCAAACTAAGAGAAAAATAATTACACGATTCAAAGATCATCTCAAAAATATTAATATTGACAAATCCGCTTTGGCTGCCCATTTTGCAGATACAGGTCATAAATTCAATACCCATAACCTTTCACTTCTAAAGGAAAGTAACGGATATAATTTAAATATGTTAGAAGCAATTGAAATGAAATGTTTTAAGTTAAAAAACTTCAAACAAGCCAAAACAGCGAGTTAAAAATTTAATACTAATTTGTTATTTTATTTTGTAATTAAGCAAACAATTCAAGAACAAAGTTTTTTTTGTGATATTGCAAAGGATATGGCACAGGTCACAGGGCACATTCAATTATTTTCCTTTGTGTAAGCTGTAGTAAATTGTACTTAAATATTGTTTTTACAGATAAACGTTAATAAAAAGTTTCAACTTGATCAGCACGTAGCCACCGCCACCGGTCCGCATCAAAAAAGAAAAAATAATACAAACTAGCCAAAACAACAATTATTGCTGAACTGCTTAAATAAGAATGTCAACAATTTCAACGACGATTTGTGTAGAATGATGGTTTCATGCAACATTCCATTAAATAACATGGACGTTCCCGAATTTAGAAATTTCTTAGAAAAATATACAAAACAAAATGTCGTTTCCCGGAGAACAGCTTCCAGAACGTGCATTCCAAAATTATACGAAGAAAATATTCAAAAAATAAGAAACGTTGTTTCGAATAATTGTATTTGGTTTAGTGTTGACGAAACCACCGATGCTAAAGGAAGATATATAGCGAATTTTATTGTAGGTGTTTTAAACAGCAGTCCTTCTTCCAGTTATTTAATTGCTGTTAAACAACTAGAAAAAATCAACAATTTGACAATTTCACGTTTTGTCAATGAAACCCTTTCGTTACTTTATTTGCCAAATCAAATACCACCAGAAAGGATTTTATACATGGTGACTGATGGTGCCGCATACATGGTAAAAGCAGGTCAAAATTTAAAAATCTTTTCCCAAATTTAATTCATGTAACTTGTTTGGCCCATGCGATGAATAGGGTGGCCGAAGTGGTTAGAACTGAGTTTCCTTTAGTCAATAAATTAATTAACAACGGAAAAAGGTATTTTTAAAATCACCACTTCGCGTCGAAGTTTACAAAGACTTGCTTAAAGATGTGCCCTTGCCTCCACAACCAATTCTCACCAGGTGGGGAACGTGGATAGAAGCCGCTCTATTTTATTGTGAAAATTACAGTGAATTTAAAAATGTTGTTAACACCTTTGATTCAACTTCTGCTCAGTCTATAGCAGATTGTCAAGATATTTTAAAGTGTCCGGAATTGCAACCTCAGTTGTCCTACATAAAGGCTCATTTTTCGGAAATTCCTAGCATCATTAATAAATTAGAAACACAAAACCTGTTTCTCTCTGAATATTTAGAATTAATCGAAAAATTTTATTCAATTTTGAATAAAAATAAAAATAAAATATGCAAAAAAGTTAGCAGCAAAATGGACGATTTAATTCAGAAAAACAGCGGACTTTCAACTCTGAATTCCATAAAAAATATTTTAAATGGAGATTTCTTAAGCAATGGCCACAATGACGAATGTTTTGCAGTTAAAAATTCACATTTATTTAAATATTGTCCAGTAACTTCTTGTGATGTAGAAAGAAGTTTTTGCAGATACAAAAATATATTGGAAGATAAGCGGCAAAATTTTCTCTTTGACACCATTGAAAAGCACATGATTATTTATTGTAATAAATAGGTTGTGTTATTTATTGATTTTACTTCTACCTGTATTTTTGTATATGCAAATAAAAAATGCAGTTTTAACTGAAAATAATAATGCGTTTCTATATTATGTAAGCCCTTTTGATTTTTTGAATGTTGAGTGTTTGTAACTAAAAATAATAAAAATCATTAATTGTATTTATCTTTTTCTTTCAACGAAAAATTACATTTGATGCAAAACGTGCTTTAACTCATATAATAATTACTAGTATTAAACTGCAGATTCAAATAAACATCAGATTTTCATATTAGGCACTAAATAAACAAACTAATTTTTTTACTGCATATCGCAAAAGATTACTACATTCATGCATATATTGAAGGTTTTATGCGGCATATTTTAGTGCATATATTGACGGTTTTATGCGACATATGTTGGTGCATATATGCACTATCTTTACAGCATATTTGCCCAACTCTAGTTATGAGGCATAACCAACCTAAGCACCCACAGAGACATTTTTAAAAACAACTCTTGTGAGTTGCGGAATTATGCATTTCCGTCAAAAACCAAATTTGAAAATTTTCATATAATCAATACTTTCCTACAATGAAAGTATAAGAAATTAAAATACCTTCCTCTAGCTATGAGGAAGGTAAAATTAAAAATGAGCGAAACACTTCGAAACACTTGATATACCCCCTTATTCCAAAGCACTTCAAAATCGGCCCAGCCGTTCCGGAGACATGGAGCGTAACACACCCACCCACCCAACCACCTACAGACATTTTTTTTAAATTACTTTTATGGGGTCCATGGACCCCCCCCCCCCCCCCGACTATTTCCGTTAAAAACTCAACTTTGAAATTTTGCATGAAATCAATACTTCCCTATACTGAAAGTATAGGAAAGTAAAAAGCAGTAATGTACTAGTACCTTAGGCTACAATCTATACAAAAGTATTCGGCAAAGAAACTTATTAACAAGCTGCTGCGGTAACGAGTTAAAGTATAACAATTTGAAATTCCAAACGAAATTTTAAAAAAACGAAAACTTCAACACTTTTCAAAATTAACTTGTTTCGTTCGTATTACAGATAGTGCAGTATTCAGTGCTGTTTTTGAGAATTTGTGCTCTAATAACTACTACTAATCCTGCTTTAAAATTTAATTAAAAATTGTAAGCTGTGTATTAAATAAATAAAAATAATTTTGATTATAAGAGCACGCATTCCAACCTTTAAAAAATCAATCTCTAAGTTTTCTGAAGCGAAACTTCTTGGGCGGCGGGGGGACCTTCTTTCCCAGTGAGTGCAACATGCGATCGTGGAATCAGGCACCATAACGGAAGTATTGTAACGGATGCACAAGCGCGGCCATCTTTTCTGTAACGGATTTACAGGGATATCTTACCCGGCAAGCTTTTTTAGCATCGGTGCGGTGCGGTGAATCAGTACGTAGATGGTCACGTAGTGGGTTGCACGCGTTTACGGAGGCCAAAGAAGGAATTAAAAAATACTTCGCCCTTAGCACTCTTAAAGCTCTAGGTTGATAATTAAAGGAGCTACCTACTTGGATTTTTTAAGCGTGTAGCCCATTAATTGCTCTTTATTTTGGTACATAATTTATGAGGTATCAATAAATACATGTATGTCAAAAATTAATTTTGTTGTACACTTTTACCAACTCTAAACTAATTCTGTTAACTTTACATACCGATATCTGTTGTTTTCACGATATCAATTATGTTTTTTGTTACTTCGTTACAATCTAAAGAACATTTAGTCTCATAAAACGTATAGTCGGGTTGCAAAACTAACCTAGCTAAAGCTCATACAGTTGGGCTTTTTACTTTCCTATACTTTCAGTATAGGGAAGTATTGATTTCATGCAAATTATCAAAATCGAGATTTTGACGGAAATACATGTTTTGGGCTTCCAGGATCCTAAAAAAGTGGTTTTTAAAAAATGTCTGTCAGTGGGTGTCTGGGTAACGCTCATATCTCCGGAACGGCTGGACCGATTTCGATGTGCTTTGGAATGAGGAGGTATATCAAAAATTCATCGACAAAATAAGCTTTTAAAAAGAATCCGAAACCGGAAGCGGAAGTTAGACATGTTTTTTTGGTAGCATTGTTTTCAGAAACTGAATTTTGGAAATTGGAATAGTGGAAATTATAGAAGGCCTTAGAACAAATCAAACGTTTTTTTACCGAACTCTCTAGCTTCAATATGGCGGCCGCTACGAATTTTTGAAAATTTCGACTTTAACGCCCATTTACTCAAAAACCAGTTGTTTGATTGGGATCAACTACATCTTGTTTGGTAGCCCCTTAAGGGTACTATACCATGAAACATCATTAATTTTGAAAATCGAAAAACGATCTCAATGGCACCACTCCAAAATTTTTGAAATTTTCAAAAAAAAAATCTCAAAAACTGCCCACACGTTTTTGTTTAAACTTTTTAAGCTGATAGAGCTGGGAATCTTCTACAATTTGTTTTTTTGCGCATTGCTATAATTTCACTGTGACGCCCTCTATGAATTTTTGAAAATTGAAAATTGGTACCCTTTTATTTATTTAACGGGGGGCAGTAAAATATTTCTGTTAATGTGAAATAGCTCACCATTAATAGCAAAATCCGAATATAATAATATTTTTTCGATAATTTCATATTTAGGGGGGCTACTGTTTCCCCTACCCCCAAATTTTTTCGATAAAAAATTAAAAATCTGGTTTTTTGTTTCGTTTGCTCTAGGAGAATCTTTTTACAAAAAATCAAAAAATCGAATTTTTTGCCCCTTAATAATCTTTTTGTCCTTAGAAGAATTTCACATACTTTCTACAGCAGTTGTATTCTTGTACTAGTCGTTTAATGTTCAGTGTAGGCTAACTTTTTTATTTTAATAGATAGACTCGCAAACCCATGAGCAAAGTTGTAGGGCAAATTCTTCTCGATTGTTTTTAAGAAAAAAACTTGAGTTTCCAATTTTAATATGGCGGCCACGGTAAAAAATAACTTTTTTTTTAAATGGAAACGTGGCATTTTGGCTTTAAAATCAGAAAGGTGTTGAAATTCTAAATGCAAATTAATAAGAGTAATTTCTTGCTAAAAATAATATTTCTCGAGTTATTAATATATTTTCAAATATCAATTTCCGCCCTTCCGTTGATTCAGTCCGAATATTTTACCAAACCTTATGCTTGCAGCGCAGCTGTCGGTCTTTCTTCAACCGCTTCAACTTATAATAACTATTTACTTTAACTAGTCGTGTCTAGACAGGTATATATCGAAAGTGTTGGAAAATATAAAACAATGTATTTAAATGTATAGGAAAGTCCAGGCGAAGTGTTTCGCTCATTTTTTCATATTATTAAAAGTCAAAACATGGTGCGAGAAAGATATGCTATTAATACCGTGTGCTGGGTGTTGGAAGAGTAAGAATTGCACGTATAATGTTCTATGAAATCTTGCTGTAACATGAAATCATTCACGTGACGCGAATATTTGTTTAAGAAACGTAATCGTGCAGAACAGCAATTATTAAACATTGCAATAAATATTCAGCTGTAAAAAATACTAAAAATGGTATAAAATAAATTAATTTTAAGTTGAAAACTACAAACGGTCAAGATCCTGACAAATACATCAACATTCAAAATTTTCTTCCAATATATTATCCTCGTCTACTTGCGCGTTTTTACAATTTTTACATCTACATTCCCTGCTACATTTTACACCTTCCTCAACACAAATGCAATTTTTGCTAGTGCACGCACTGTCTTTGCAGTAAAGAGCTAAAAGATGTCTTAAAGGGAAAATCGCTTTCAGTGAGAACACGTGAAGAAGTTTCACTTAGAACTTGCGTGCTAGACACACATTTCTTTTTGTTTTATGAAAGCGTCACATTTTCAACATGAAATATCCTTCTGTTCTCCCTAACAAAGAAATACCGCCTGTGAAATACGACCTGAAAAACTACCCCAACACATGTTTTTAGAAATTAAATTTTATTTCAAAACTTCTACGTTCTTTCTTACAATGCTTGCCTTCTGACAATCGATCAATTTGTCTGAAAAAATCCGATCCGAGGACTCATTTAATAAACAGCCAAGGGTTCAACATTTAAACATCCCTAAGAAGTGTTGTTCTAATATAAATGGTAGTTTGGGAAATACACACTTCTCCGGAAAACCCTTACCTATGTGCATGAATTTTTCAACTAAGTTTAAGGTCGTCCATAAATTCTAGACTAAATCACATTTAACTGATTTATATCCCCACTAGTTGAGTAAAAAAGAAATATGTAAACGAGCGTCGTTACAACACATGCTTCCTCTACAGATAAAAACGATACAAAAACTGCTTGCATCAAGCCTGTTGTATATATCTGTCACTTGTCAGTACAACATGTTAAACATAAACTCAAAAACACGTTAATCTGAAGCCGTTATTATTCATCAGGAAATTTTTTCAACGTAACCGATACAGATTTTGAAAAAATACAAACCAAATTAAAATCTCAACAAAACCAACATCAGGGAACACTGCACAAACCAATTTGTAAAACAAAGCCGCTAAAGTCTGGTCAGAATAAATTTAAATCTAAATCCACCTTACATTCGAGTCATGAATGCCACCAAGGCTTAAATGTAAAATATTTTAGGATCAATGTGGGTGTTAGAATGAGTAGCGAAAGTAATTACTCGCCTTTGAAAGTGTTTTATTAAATTATATGGAAGTTCAGTTCACTCTTCCACAGCAGGAACACCGGGCAAAATTAGGGTAGCGTCGCGTAAAGTAGTTTGAAAAGAAACTCGAAAGGACACTGATTTTACTCTGACACGAACAAAAAAAAATTTTTTGTAGTCTTTTGAATGAAATTTGAATAAAAGAGATGGTTACAATATCTTTTGTGCTATTATCTCTCTTAACGCACTACAATTAACTATGCTGCTGGAAATTTTATTAAAATAAAATTCAATTTTAAAGTTAATAATCCTTTTTTACAGTTTTCGTTAAAGAAGTGAGATCGTTTTTGATATCGGTATTTGATATTTAAATATTACAAAAAACAAACAGTAAAGAAAAAGTAAAACAAATAATAAAAGTTTGAATGGCGTAATAAAAAATAAAAAACCTTAATTTAAAAGTCAACTTTCTGAAAAATATGGATATTAAAGTAACATTTTTATATTACAATTTCAGAACTGAAAGCACAAACAAATTCGCCGACGGAGATAGCACTGAAAGTGCTTGTTAATAATAAACGTCACTTACAATAAAAATGATACTGCGTTACTATTAAAATTCTAGATACAAGGCATTCTAAATTTAAAGTTAATTTGAAAAACACAAAGAACTTCCAAAATCAGAATAATAAAATAACAACTGTAATACATCTAAACAAATATTTAAAGGCTTTCTACTTTCCACGAAGGTAAAATTTTAATACTATACTAAACAGAGTGGAAACGTCAAATTTAATTTTACCGTATAAATCTCATTTTTAAGATCGTAATAAGAATACGAGTATTTATTTAACATACATAATTTGAAATCAAATATAAGAGTTCTAGGAGTGAATCAAAAACTGAGACAACTTCAAATGGATATGTTTTATATAATTATATGTACAGTTTTGCAATCATTTTGCATAAACCGACAATTAGCACAAACACTTACGATTAGAAATCAATTTTACAAACCTTTGTATTTTAAAATGAAAAAAAAAATATTGCTTGATTAACAAAAACCGATAAAACAACTAGCAAGTCAAAAATTGGAAAGAAGGGGGAAGATTAGCCGCTTAAATATTGATGCATCTAATAATTAAGTTTAAAATCTTATTCTATCATTTATATCAGCAATTCAGCTTAAACATAAATGTGTAATCGTCCCTCGTTTAATAAATAAATGGGCTCTAATTTCGAAGCTCCAAAAACTTATAAATAGTGCCAAAGTCCCGTATATACTAATATTGTCCCCCCTCTAGGGCTACTACAAAACCAAATTTCATCCCGAGCTGTCAAACCCATTTTTAAGTAATACAGTATTAAAGTAAGCATTTCCAAATTTTTGGGTAATCGTTTATTGCAGACAGAAACGTTAAATAATCATATTTTTCGTCAATATTTAATAGTTTCGCCGAATTTTTACTACACCTACGCAATCTAGCTTTAGGGTTACGAATTTATATACGCAGAAGCGGAAAAACCTACGGTTTTTATAGTAAATACGGGAAAATACGTTTATCTATATTATTATAATTTTCGCGTTTTCAGAATATTTAAAGCTGTAACTGAAGGTTCATACACTTGTACAGCAGAAATGATGTCTCGGATACTGAAAATTGCTTCACTGCAACATTCTTATAGGGCCATGGCATAACGACGTGAGCAAATATTTATTGTTAACGTGCTTCATTTGGTAGGAATTTATTGACGTTAAATTATATGCATGTTTGGAAAAACATTACAATTTACGGCCTATAAGAATAATTAACGTATAACTCAACAAAACCATTTTTTTAGTTTGCAACAAATATTAAAATTCCATAGGAATCGGTATGCAGTCGCTATTTCGGAAATTTACGAAAGTAGGAATCAATCTATTACGTTTTTTAAATTTGTAATACTTATACAATACATTGGTAATGTGATAAATAAACAATCAAAAATGTGAAGTTGAACAGCCTAGATTTCATGTCTCTCCCTTTTACTACTAAAACCATAGATTTCCCCGCTTTGTGGGCTACGCCTTCCGCTTTTTTTATGCAACCTCATACCCGGTGTGCGCAGCTCCGGACGTTTCCCTTCGCTAGGTCGGGCTTGGGAATAAGAATTGCTGGCGGAAAAAGCATCACGTCAAAAGCCCGATAAAAACCTGGACAACAGCCCTGGAAAATAATCTTTAGAAAGAAAAATCCCGTAAAAAAGCTCCAAGAATCCTAAGGAGATGTTAAGAATGTGTTTGGAACTAATAAGCGGGCACTAAGCAATTTTATTAGACATTTGGATATAATTCCAAAATTAAATTGTTTTATCTTTTTTAAAAAAGCTCTTTATTAATTATACAGTGAACCACCAGGGAATAGGGAATAAGCAAGACCAAAGTTAGGCGCTACTGATGATGTAACTAAACCAGCCGCACACAACTCAATAAATTTATAATGTTTATGCTTTTGAATATTTATGTAGATCATCGCACGTCATGGGATTTATCAGCAATTAACAAATGTGTGATCTAATCATTATTTAGTGATATGTTTTGTGCATCAAAGTATTTTGACTTATCGTGTTAAATGTATTAGGCTACTTACGAAATTGTACATTTTACTCGTTTTGGTAGCGTACTATTATATTTAAAATATGCGTTGTTATTAAATATTGGCTGTATTAACTGCACAACTTAATGAAAGATAACGCAAGTTATAATTCAGATCCTGGCGACGAGATATGAGCGCACTGCTTCCCAATAAACAAACATCTAGTGTAAACCTAATTTTCTTATCTGCATCAAAACCTAGAGTGATCCGATGTACAAACAAATATGCGCCTTATACAATAACCGGTTACATAATACATATGTGGCATCTAGTAGCGGAGCCCCCCACCGCTAAACATTGAAACAGGTGGAAGAAATTCGGATTTGATACATAGATACAAAACGCACTACAAAAAACTTTAATTTGTTAGAAAAAAAATTAATATCTAACGTTTCTGGCTTGATTACGATTAATAATTTTAATTTTTTGATATACTATCATATTCCAAAGCTCATCAAAATCGAACCACGTAGAAACGTAAACACATACCCAACTACGGACTAAGACTTGTTTTTAATCAATTTTTGAGTCCAAAAGGTTTTATAAAATCAGTACTTTTTTATACTGAATATATGCGAAAATAAAAATTAGAATTTTAGATTTAAAGAAAATTTAATAAATAATCAGTACAATAAATAAACTCATATTTTATTTTAGCTGAAACATACAAAAAGAATTTCTGGGACTATTCAATTCACCTGTCATCTGTCAAAAATTGAGATGCATATATCTTCCTGGGGGGTATTCAAGTGACTATTTTAAACAAATGAAGTTTTTATTGTCAAACATTAATGATTTGGTTCATTGAATAGTCCCTCGAATACCATTCTTAGTCAAAGTTACGTAGATTATTTTTGCGGTGGTATCACTCATGTCCCTTGAGCTTGAAATTAGGACTCGTGCTGACGCACTCGTCCTAATCGTGTCCTTTGCGCTTGGTTCATTCGTGATATACCACCGCAAAAATAGTCGACATAACTTTGACTACTCATGGTATTGTAAGTGAATATTTATTATATGAATAAGTCAACTCTATACCCAATCAGAGGCTGTATAATAATTAAATGTAAACATAATTAATTATGTTAAAACTCGGAATACTAGTATAGAAAACCTCTAAAAGCAAAGAAACGAAATTCAAACGGGTCATCCAGAAAGATTTAAACTCTTCTTACCTTGCTGACACCAAGAACTGATTTTTAAGTGAATTTTTAGATATAAATTATAATGATTACGATTTATGAATTCATAGCAAAACATACCATAAACAGCCGCAGCTGCAACACCTAAAGCTTAATTACAAAGCTGTCTGGAATCACACGGCTAGCTGTATTGCACGAGATGTTTCGACTCACCTGAAAAGGAAACAAAAAGCCATTAGAATATTATCACGTTTTACTTCAACATACCCAAAAAGACCAATAAAAATATCGAACTCAAAATAACTTTCAATGTAATTTGTTTTACAAGTATTAAACAAAGTGATGGTAAGGTTTCTGCAATATTTTTATACCTTCAAAGTATAAACTTTTCCATTATTTCTTACTTTCCCTTACTTTCAGTATCATAGCAACACATTGGTTTGATGAAAATTTTCAATTTCACAATTTTAATGAAATTGTATATTTCGGCGTTTAAAGAACCCACAAATTTATTAAGAGAGCTAAACATTTAAATATATAAATAATTGTGTAACTTCAAAAAAAAAATGCTGAATCCAAAAAATATTTATCAAAATGAGCTACATGTTTTACACAATTACAATTAACACGTTAGACCGAACAGGTAGAAGGACTCCCGAACAGGTATGTATACACTGTGTCTATAAAGTAACCCCCCACTAACTTTTGAACGACTTGATATTTTACCACAGAATTTGGTGTGCTGCAAAGGGAAATTAAATACTATTTTTCAGACCATATTAAAATTCTGTATCAATCAAAATGGCGACTGGGCGCTATTTTGCAATTTTTTTTTAAATAGAAAGGGGGGTCGAGAAAGGCCTCATTTAAAAGATCTTTTAGTTCTGCGTTCTGAGTTTCAAAGAAAAATATTCAGCCATAACAAAATAGCGAATTTTAAACAAATGCGCTCACTCAATTCAAAATTGTTTTGATTTTCTTTATCCACTAGTCCACTTTTTCATTTGCAGGACAAAATTTTCCCAGAAATATCTCAGGTGGCTGGAAATAATATTGAAAACGTTATGTTCCAACAAGACGGTGCGCCGCCTCATTATTATAGGGCTGTTTCTGACTTTATCAACGGACATTTTCTTGGAAGATGGATTGGTAGGCGGGGGTCTGTAGAATAGCCGGCTCGCTTCCCAGATTTAACCCCCTTAGATTTTTTTCTATGGGGATATCTGAAATCGAAAGTGTACAGAACCCGCCCAGAAACAATTGAAGAACTGGAGCAACGCATTACAGAAGTTTGCAGAAATATCACTCCAGACACGTATGAAAATGTAAGGCAGGAATTTCATATCCGACTTTTTATGTGCCAAGAAGTGAATGGTGAACATTTCGAACACTTAGTTTAATTTTTTCTTGCTTTAATTCTTAGTTTTTTTTAAATAAACTTCTTTATCTTCAAACATTGTCATTTTGTTATGAATGAATACTTTTCTTTGAAACTCTACGATCAGACGCAGAACTAAAAGACCTTTCAAATGAGGTGTCACTCGACCCCTCTTTCTATTTAAAAAAAATTTCAAAATGGCGCCAGTCGCCATTTTGGATGATACAAAATTTTAATATGGTCTGAAAGATAGTATTTAATTTCCCATTACAGCACACCAAATTTTGTGGTAAAACATCAAGTCTTTCAAAAGTTAGTAGGGGAGGGGGGCTACTTTATATATTAAATAAACAGGGGATAATAAAAAACCGATTTACGCCAAATTAGTCATCGCTAATAGTAGAATTATTAGATCGTTATATTTGAGAAGTCTACTTTTTGCCCCTACTCTCCATTTTAGTCTAACGAATTTTGTTTTCGATCTCTGGTAATATGTCTTTTCTGCAAAAATCGAAACTCGTATTTTTTGCCTTTGTTTGGCGAGAGGAACCTTGTCGGTTTCTAGCGACACTTTTATACTTACAGGCGTTCTGAGTTTAAGCGTTATACGAATGATAACTCACTGTTTGTTACAATGTTATAGCAGCTAAATGTTAGAAGTATATTATTCTTAAAGTCACTGTCGGGTTTGAAACGTTAGGATATAAAACACGTTTGAAAAGTATTAAAAATTCTAGTTATTACGATACGAAGATGCATATACAGGGTCCGCCACCTAAAACTCCCCAGATACATACCTTTTTTATTTAAAGAGGTATCATGACGGCCGATGCATCAAATTGTAGCTAATTTAAAACACTTCCAAAATAGCCCAAGAAAACCGAAAAACAATTGTTAGTCAAAAAGTAAAACCGAAATACAATTGTCATTAAAAAAAGGTGATATTCATCTGAACGTGCTTTAATATAATATTTTTTTCGCTGCAGACTTACCAAGATTTTTTTAAATCATTAAACAGGGAATTTTATTACATTTTTTTTTTTTTTTTTTTTTTACATAACTCCGCCATAGCCGGTCCCAAGCCCGTGTTGCGAAAGGAGGAGGGTAAAAGGGTTGACAAAGGTCTTAGGGAGACATCCTGATGTCGATAGGGGTGTATCCATAAATACTAAGTACAAGCCATGTATTGCAATATCAAATACCACTGTCAACAAATCCTACCTCAGAACGAGGAGGGTGCAGGCGATTTTTCGGCGCCTTAAAACCGAAACACTTCGGCTAAGGGTAGGTGTCCCTAACAGAAAAACCCCTGGTCCTCCAGGTTGGGGGTTGAGGCGTTGGGTTAGCTCCCCATCACTTGGAAAACAATTAAATTGGCTAAATATCCCGTAACGCGGCCTCGGAATCAGGACGGAACAAAATCACGACGGAAAAAGCGAGAAAAAAGGACTATGAATTTTGGATGTTGGAATGTTCAAGGAATAAACACCAAACAAGATGAAGTATTTAAAGAATTAGAACGTTATAAAATAGACGTGGCTGCATTGAGTAAGACAAAGAAGAAAGGAAGCGGCAGTGAATATAAAGATAAGTACCTGTATATGTACAGCGGTGTTGAAAAAAGCCGCAGGGCAAAAGCTGGAGTGGCCTTAGCAATAAATAAAAAAATGGTAAAGCATGTTAAAAGTTGGAACCCAGTCAACGAGAGAATCATTACTGTGGAAATTGAAATCTTCCAAACTCAAGTAGTAGTAATAGGAGTATACGCACCAACGAACGACGCAGCAATTGAAGAGAAAGAAAAATTCTATGAAGACTTGACGACGGAGTTGTATAAAATAAACAACCGAAAAGAAGTAATAGTAATGGGGGATTTTAATGGACGAACTGGGAAGCGGTTTAATGATAATGTAGTAGGACGACACGGAGAAGATGTTTTCAATGACAATGGTAGTAGACTAATTGAAGTATGCGAAGAACATTCCCTTAAAATCATGAACGGGTTTTACCAGCATAGAAATATCCATAAATATACCTGGAGGCAAGCTACAAAAAATATACAGTCGATAATAGACTATGTAATACTAAAGCAACAAACACATATAACAACACTGAATGTAAAGGTGCAAAGGGGAGCAGAATGTGGTACAGACCACTTCTTACTTAAGGCAACCCTATACTTCAAATACACTTTTTGTTGCGGAGAAAAGACGTCGACAAACGAGAACAAATTACAGGAAGCAGAAAAATGGCCAGTGTATAATGTGGAAAGCCTGCACGATGATTCAATAGCGTTTCTTTATAAATTACGGTTAGCGCAGAAACTAGATGGAAAATTAAGGGGAAATGCTAACGATTTATATGATCAACTTAAAGTTTTTATACACCAAGCAGCACAAGAAGTCCTTGGAGAAAAACGTAAAAATCGTAGACATAAAAACTGCTTTTGGTGGAATGAAGAACTAGAAGCATACACCCACGAAAAAAAGGTATTATATCAAAAATGGCTATCAACGGGAGATCCGGAAGACCGAAAACAGTATACCAGGTATAGATACTTAGTAAAAAAGGAAATAAGCAAAGCCAAAAATGTTTCCTGGGAGAAAAAATGCGGAGAACTAAATCGGCTTATGGGTAGTTCTAGATCGAGAGAAGCCTGGAAATGTATAAATAGCCTGAAAACAAATACCTGCGAGAGAGTCAAGATAGACCCAATTGGAAAAGATAAATGGAAAGAATATTATACAGACCTGCTAACAGAAAATAGAAATGAATACGAGGAACATGAGACAAGTTTAGAAGGGGAAGTTGAGGAAGAAGTTGAGGAAATCACACTGGAAGAAATTAGAGGTGCGATGAAGACAATGAAAAATAATAAAGCACCCGGCCCGGGAGGCATTCCTGTTGAGCTAATAAAACATGCTCCCGTACAAGCATTAGAAGTAGTTCAAGAGATATTTAATAAATGTCTGAATAGCGAAGAAATACCCTCTGATTGGAAACTGGGATACATCACTTCTATTTATAAAAAAGGAAACAGGCGGGAATGCTCAAATTACAGAGGCATACGCGTCACTGCCTCAATGGGAAGGCTGTATGGGCGGGTATTAAAGAATCGCATAGAGGAAGATATAATAGAAATAGAAGAACAAAGTGGTTTCCGCCCCGGAAGATCTTGTATCGATAATTTATTTTGCCTAAAGCAATTAGCAGGAAAAAAGCTAGCTTGCGGTAGGGAGCTACATGTTATATTTATAGACCTAAAAAAGGCTTATGATTCAGTTCCGCAACGTAGACTCTGGGAAGCAATGAAATTACAAAATATTAAAACACTATATATAAATGCAACAAAAAACATATACCGAAATAACTATAGCGCCGTAAAAGTAGGGAGATCGGTATGTCAGCCGTTCATGACGAACAAAGGATTAAAGCAGGGGTGTTGTCTTTCGCCGACCCTTTTCAAAATATACCTAAACTGTGTACTGAAAGAGTGGACCCGAAAATGTCATGAAATGGGAGTTAAGCTAGAAGAGGACTTTGTCCATACACTATTATTTGCAGACGATCAGCTAATCCTCGCAGAAGATGAAGAGGATGCCGTGTATATGATAAGAAAATTAATAGAGCAGTATGGTCAGTGGGGTCTAGAATTAAATATGGAAAAGACCCAATACATGGTTTTTGGCAGACAGGCAACAAATTTAAATACCGAATATGGAACCATCAAGTGTACCGACGAATATAATTACCTAGGGGTGCTCATTACATCAGATGGGAAAGACGAAAAAGACATACTAAATAAAATAGCAAAAGGAAAGAAAATAACAAGAGCGCTACATCCGATCCTGTGGAATAAAGGGGTTACAAACAGAACAAAACAAGTAGTATATAAGACGATCTTTGAAAGCTGCACGACATACGGTTCGGAAGTGTGGGTTACAAATATGTCACTAGACCGTAGGTTAGAAGCAGCCGAAATGGAATATTGGAGAAGAAGTTGTTGTGTCACCAGGCTTGAACATATCCGAAATGATGAAATTCGCAGAAGAATGGAAGTAAAGGGAAAAATATCAGAGTATGTGAGTGAAAAGCAACTATTATGGTATGGGCACATGAGGAGGATGCCAGAAGATAGGTTGCCGCAAAAAATATGGAAATGGGTGCCAAGGGAGAGAAGGAAAAGAGGGAGACCTCGAAGAAGTTGGATGAACGTGATTCATGAAAAAATGCAGGAACGAGGACTATTAGAAGACGATTGGAATGATCGTAACAGGTGGAAAACGGGATGCGAGAAACGGCAGATAAGGCTGTAAAAAACCTCGCTTATATATATATTTTATTACATTCCAATTTGATGTATAATACTAATATGATTGAATACATTGTTTTTTTATACATGGTGTTGAGAAATTTTTGTTGCCTATAAGGCGCATATTGTACGTTTAAAAATAAGACAAAAACGTCCTTTACACATGTTTCCAAATATGCTTCCCTGAAGAGTCACAAGCAGTTGAAGATGACCTGAAAGGTGCGGCTTTTTGAATAACTAGTGATCGCATTATGATAAGTACTTCAAATTTGATATGAAGTTATCCTTAACAAGTTACTACATACTGTGTTAGTTTTATCATGTTCGGTTTTCTGGAATTGGTTATTTCAAGGTCACGTGATTATTCTTTCTTTTAGAACTAATTTAAATACTCATGTGACCTTGAAATAGCCAGCTCCACAAAACCAATTATGATAAAAATTACACAATATGTGGGTACTTGTTAGGGGTGACTCCACCTCAAATTTGCAGTACCTAGCTCACAGCGACCAACAGTTATTCAAGAAAAGCTGCGTCTTACAGGTCATTTTCAACCGCTACAACTCTTCGGGGAAGCATGTTTGGGAACATGTTTATCGGGCCTTTTCGTCATACAATGCTCCTTTGATAGGGAACAGAAATTTCTAAACACCCCGTATAAAGAAACAAAAACCAACGTAATCGATCATTTTAGTATTATACATCAAATTGAAAGTAATAAAATTCTCTATTTAATGAAATGATGTTAACAAAATCTTCTTTAGTGTGCAGGGAAAAAAATTCAATCAAAACTGATTCAGACGATTAACAACTTTTAACTGTCAATTGTTTTTCAATTTTCTTAGTTTTAAATTAGCTACAATTTGATGCAGCGCAGCAGCGCCTGTCATGATACCTCTCCAAATAAAAAAGTGATCGAACTGGAGAGTTTTTAGGTGGCAGGCCCTGTATACAGGTTGATTGTAAATTCAGAGCCAGTTTATATGCTCATTTATTATTTACGATAGAATACAATGTATAAGTCAAAGTTAGACTTAGACTTTCGGTTGAAGCGAAAGCGACTATATCTTTAGTGTTTTAATGGAGCACCGATCTTTTTTTAGGCTAATTCGATTGTAGAATAAATTCTGTTACAAAATTATAACACAACTGTACGCCTAAAGCTAATAATAACCGAGATATTTTGATTTAAAGCAACCAATGATTATGATTCTAAATCAAGTGATCTTAGTAGGCTGTTAGTAAGAAAACGATAAAAGCAATAAACAAACGTGCAATTCGTATTAATTAGACATCATTTGTTTATTATATCATAAGAATTTCCAAACAAAAATGTATGAGTTAGGTCAGGTGACCTAGCTTGAGTGCTAAAAGCGCGTTGATTGGCAAACTAAAAGAAAAGTGCTTTAGTTTATCCACAAACTTTATTGTGATAGATGTTATACGTTTGTTTATCGTTTTTATTATTTTCTTTACAGCTTCCTAGGATCAATTGCAATATAGATTTATAATCATTACCATGGTTACATACGTTGCTTTAAATCAGAATAGCCCCTTGTTAATAACTTTAGGCCTATAAATGTATTATAGTTTCTTAAACATAATTTACCATACAATCAAATTAGCCTAAAAACTACAGAGTGTTCTATTTAAAAATACAAAGCTATAGTCGCTTCAGCTTAAACCGGAAGTCGGCAATTTTTGTTTTGCAGGATCAAAATACTTCAACAGTATTTTCACCTGTAAATTATATACAAAAAATTAAAGCTTGCATAACTTAATGGCATAAATCCTTTTAATTCATGTTGAAATTGTGCGAGTTTTCCATAATAATACTTTTTTTTTTTTTTTTTAAATATACATTTATTGCCAGATCAACAATCATTTGTTATACATAGCATAGGTAAAAGATTTTGTGACATATTATAACTTAGAATATACATATATTGTAACATAGTGCTAAAATATCAGACTTCAGACGCTAAAAATTGTTATTCTAGGAGCTTTGTCGATAACCGCGTAAGCGCTACGCTTTCTTTGCAGCTATTAATTCCAAACACGTAGAAATAAAAATTAATTCTTGTTATATATAGCACGTCGGTTATACTTTTATTACTTTCGTATACGTTTTTATTTAACAAAGGAAAAAAATAAAATATTTAACGGTGTTCGTCTTCTAGCTAAGAAAAAACATAAACAAAACCTGGGTTTTTATTAGGATTGGTTATTAGCAGACTCCGTTACGTTAAGGATGTTAACCTGTAGCTACGACAGTTTCCGCTTTATAATACAAATTTACTGTGATATCCGCTGATATAAGTTGCAATTTCCTTTCAACAGGTTTTAAAATTACGTAATTAATTGCTAATAAACGTTCTAAATAATGATCTTGTAAATGCAAAAAAACAAAACCAATGCTTGGCGATCGCGTGCTGTTTATAATTATCGCTATAATTACATTTTAAAAAAAAAAACTAATAGGTAATTTTTAGAATGTAATCAAATCAACTGCGTAGTTTTCTAAGATTATCGCATCCAAAAACTTATAATAATCTGCTTCCAGATATTAAAAAAAAATATGCATTCAGTTACCATCTCAAAATAAGGTGATTACCTTTACCAATGGTCTTGTGGAAAATACATGAAAAGAGAAGGTTCGCTTTAAATTTAATTTTGTGCTTTAAATGCACGGCAAATTAACAAGTGTAGATAAAGTTTTATAAAGAACCAACTTTACTACTGCTATCGCTTTGTTTTATTATAGTGTACGT
Source organism: Ctenicera cuprea (assembly GCA_958336395.1). NCBI lineage: Eukaryota > Metazoa > Arthropoda > Insecta > Coleoptera > Elateridae > Ctenicera > Ctenicera cuprea. Next base: position 25,006,291 of record OY284492.1, on the reverse strand, counting down.
TCGTAAAAAAGATTAATGGATCTTTTACTTTAACAACCGCAAAGTTTTTACTCAAAAGGATACTTAACGATGCATTTACTTAAATGTAATTTTTGAATGACGTAACGTTTTGGAATCGACAAGGAGACTAATGTTAATTTTCAAAATTATTTTACACACAAATTTAAAAGTAAATTTTAAATGCTAGTAGCAAAAAATCCATATTATCTAAATATAGCACAAACAGGAACTTATAGTAGAATTCACAAATTTACCTACTCAGCTTCTGAATTCACGCTGAAGTAACTTGCGTAAATTATGGTGATGCGGTGTCTAGACCTGTAATTGCACATTTAATCAACAAAGTTACTGTAGTAATTATATTGCTTGATTTATGTGACTCACTCAACTCACTATATAGATCATTGTTAATAAACAACAAAGTTAAAGCATGGAGAATGGATAATACAATTAATTAATATAAGAGATATGGAAATTCTTTTAATGCTAGTAAACAAAATTAGCTCGTTTATTGACCGCTAACCAGCACAGAACTATTTTTCAGTCCATAATAATGGTAATAAACAGGATTATTTTATTTATTGAGACATATCAATTCTACAGATATGCTGGAATTTTATTGCAATTTGTTATTAGCGTTCTTAGTGTTATCGTCGTAATATAAAACGACAGGACACAAAGTGCACTCTAAATGACGGATTACATATTGATATTTCAAACGAACCTTGCTAGAGAGAGCACGATATCCTTTTTTTACACAATTTCTATTTAATTTTTTTAATATAACTGACTCGCAGATTTCTATGTTGCAGCTTCTCAACAAACAAATAAGTGCAACTTATCGTTCATTTTCTAAGAGGTCAACGGTTAAAATTCAAATACTGTGTATTACATATTCAATACAGAATTTACCATCAGTTAGTACTAATTCCATATTTATAAAACTTGTTTTTGAAACCTTGCTTAAACAACTGCAAACTGGATCATTTTTTCCGACCACTTTTGTAATCAATCGCGCAACACGTTCGCAACATACCTACCAAATACAATTTTAAATTAAAAATTGTATGTAACAAAAAATTTCGAAATACCATTTGAATTTATAACGTATCACAAACTGGCATTGACCTCCTACAAAATGGCGGCTGGCTTCAATTTTATGTAGAAATCGTGTATGTAGTGTAACTAACAAACTGTTTCATCTTCAACGTTATCAGAGATTTAGTACATAGCACGTTTCATAAATTATTGTCGGAACTTGATGCACTATTGGAGTAAAGCAGATATACCCAGAATTTCTTGTTATTTCTGTGGTCAGACATATGCATATGCAAGTTAAAGAGAGTTCTTTGAATTTTAGATTGAATAAGGATTCGGTTCATTTTAAATCCAAATGTCCACCGTCATAAGTGTAATTAGTATAACTAAGGAAATGAGCAAATAACATCATCTGGACTTTCCTATACTTTATAAATAGTGGTGCATATATCATACTTTCACTTATAATACCACGAGTAGTCAAAGTTATGTCGACTATTTTTGCGGTGATATATTACGAATGTCAATTGCGCTTGGATACGATTAGGACAAGTGCGCCAGCACGAGTGCTAATCCCAAGCGCAAGGGACACGAGTGATACCACTGCAAATATAATCTACATAACTTTGACAAGAATGATATTCGAGGGACTATTCAATAAATATTCAATATTCATTAATGTTTTCTAATAAAAACTTCATTTGTCTAAAATAATCACTTGAATACCGCCCAGGAAGATATATCCACTCCCATTTTCTTTTATTGGCCAAGAAACACCAAATTCTGGATTTTCTTTGGTCAACTTTTGACAGATGACAGGTGAATTGAAAAGTCAAAGGTATTTTTGGATTAGCGCTAACAGTGACTATAAAATCGCTTCACTCCTACTCCTGCACCGAAAGCGTAGTTTTATAGCAGTCATATTATATGAATACACCACATCAAACTAAAGTAGTGTAAATAGTAACATAGAAAGCTATCACGTGAAAATAATAAATGAGAACTTTTGAGAATGTTTCACTTTTTCAATTGCTTGCTATACAGAAATAAAGTACTAAAGCCGTCTCGTTTTACCAGGAGCTTGGTCTGTGTAATTCAGTTAAGTGCCATTACACGGTATATGTCGATCTAAAGAATATCATTCACAAGCTTCACAGAGAATTGTAAAATAAACTGGTTGTGCGCTAAGACATTACCTGGAATTTCGCATCTATAGTTGGAAACTGAAAATTTTTTTCTTGATAAAAATTGATTGAAATTGGAAAACATTTCTCGGGTTTAAAGACAACCTTTGTCGCAAAAACAATTGGATGGGAAGGGAAATATTAATCTACTTAAATATTGCAGCACCTAAAATTTAAGTTGTGAATTTTATTTCACTATCGCTCATGAGTAGAGATGTAACAGTAAAAAAAACATAGGTTATTTAAAAAACAGTATTTTATTTTAAAAACTATGAGCAGTTGCTTTTTTTACATTTTAAAATACACAGTTCATTCTTTCAAAATATCTCGTACATTGTAAGATTGTAAATGCCTAGCGCTATTATAATAACTAAAGTAAATGTCGTTTTGTAGTAGTAACGCTTCACAGTCGATATTTCAAAATCGTAAATTTTTATGGTATCAATACTTCACACTACTTCCCTCTTAGTAGAGAAACCGTACAGACTTCTCGAATTTCGATGGGCATAAATGGTAAAAATGTATGGACTGTCACAGATGGTAACATAATATGTTACCATTATACCTCCGTTATGAGCCCCATGCATTCGTCAAGCTAAAAAAGAGTGCGTTCGCCCCCTAGGGAATTTTTGGCTATGCGCATTTCAGTAGAAAAAAATATAAGATTTTCATACATCTACAAATTATAAAAGGAATCCAATGGGTTTAAAAAACACACGTTTACTGATTTAAATTACATGGGCGTATATGTATATAATGTTACATGCATCAATATCAAGAAGAAAACTTGATAAGGAAAACAATTCAAACAATGATACTGATACATGTAACATTATATTTCTTTAATTTGGTAAAGCAGAATAACAATTTCGATGCCATTACATTTCGCACCTCCATACTCACCACAAATATTTTTCAAAGTGTACAACTTCTTGTACGGATTATAATTATTTCTTAGTCTCTTGTTCACTGCTTTTTAATTTAGTCGAACTTACATCGGTACTTATAAGTAGTTTTTCTTCTTTAAAACAAATAACAAACTTGCACGACGATACATACATCTTAATTTTTTAAAGCTGTTTGAAAATTACTATCCAATTCACACTCTGTACTACTTGATGTGCAATCCATTTTCATTATTTTCTGTATAACATCTAATCCAAAAATAAATTTGTTGTCTATAATTAAACAACAAAATCGCCCACTTTATTGCATCCCCATTGCGTGCCTGTACTGTATTTGAGACACTTGGACGGTTGTGGGACGAATTCAGTGGGACGTAAGTAGCGGGAGCTCGATTTCCTTACGCAAAAGAGTAGGCAGCACTTTGCAAATAATTCATTACCTCCGTCAGTTTTGATCCAATAAAATTGAGCAAGACGGAATACTAACCACAATGAAATTTCGAAAAGCTTTTGTTCCTACATATTTTTGGGTTATGTCGCTGGTTTACGCCTAATTAGGGTACATGTAAAAAGAAAACTGCCGCAATAGTATATTTCATTAGGAGTCTGGAAATAAGGATTTTTCCGTGCGCGCGTGACAAATTGCAAGCACGGAAAATCCATTTTTGGACGTGTTATGAACGATACTTTTTATTATACTTATCTGAAAACAACGCAAAAAAGGATAAGAATTAAATTCAGAACATTTTATTTTCAAAGTAATAATAATACATCGTAATAGTACCAAACATGACTAACATTTCCATAGCAACGATTTATTTATTATCAGCATTGTTTTATTTTCTGTCAGTTTAATTCATGTCAGTTTTAAAAAATGTACTCGGAAGAAAATCCAGATATTCCTAAGAACATATTAGTTAGAGCAAGCGGCACAAGCCAGTGCTGATTTGTTACCAGCAAAATCCAGGTCGAGTTATGAACACAAGTATCAACTTTTTATGGAATGGCGAGATCTCAAAAAAGTTAAATAAATAAATATTGTCTTTTCTTATAATTAAGTTTTCCGTGCGCTGTTCTGAAAATGCCACCTTTATGTCATTGTAAAAACGGATGAAAACAAGGTGAAAACAGGCCCATGTAATTAAAATCTGTAAAAGTGTGGTAACTTCTACTAATTTGATGTATGAAACGCTTATATAGTCCATACATTTTTACCTTTCATGTCCAGCGAAACTCATTTCTAAGCACTTTACCGCTCCCGATTCCTCTACTATCCACTCTTTAAATTTCTTCTTCTCTAGTGCCATACCCTATTCAGGACGTTGGCGACCTCTCTTTTTCGCGGCGATAGATAATTTGCACAGACAGGCATAGGGAAAATACACCTTAACGTGGGGCCCGAACCCCAGGAAGTGCATGCAATTCTTCTCCAGAGAGGCTTTCCTGGAGAAAAATCCACCTAGCTGGTTTCCCGTTGCTCTACGAGAGAGAACGACCGGGTCGAGAGTCGAACACGGATCCGCTGCATTGGTAGCCCGCGCGTTTTCCACTCAGCTACAATCACTCTATACATATATTAAATTTAGCCCTACATAAATGTTATTGGAAACCATCAAATGACTTTTAGTAAATTAATTTCTTGTTCTAGAGCATTTCTGGTCAAATCAAAAATTTGTTGCATAACTTCCGGTGTAGGACCTTTGATCGCGACCGTTTGAACGCACCGTTTAAATGCGGAGACGTTTAAACGCATGGATGTTTGGACGCAAGCAGGAATTTTGTTAATATACAGGTACACGGTCTACTTTAAAAACATCTTACTGTATTATATACAGCTATTTCTTCTTTATTTACTAAAATTGAACTTTTGAATTTTGTAGAATAAAATATGTAACGTACAACTAAAGGGTCTCTAAACCAATTACATAACGTATATTTTAAATTGGGAATCAATTTGTAGTTTGCATTTAGAAAGCATTATTTATTTTATAACTGCAAATGCCTTAAAATACTAAATTTCGTCAAAATATTAAAATACACACACGAAGAAGGTGCTCATAAACATAATCATTATTTGCGTCTCTGCGCTCAAACGTCCTTGAGTTCGAACGTCCTTGAGTTCGAACGTCCTTGCATTCAAACTTCAAACGTCTCGCGGCAAACGTCCCCGCGTTCAAACGGTCACGTTGAACCGGCCGCCTCACACGTCCCATTCCGCTTAGCTTCATATAAACTATATTTGATCAAATATGGATGCCTCTATTGATCAGCAAATCTTTCTCATCATTGTGGTATTACTTTCAACTGACCTTCCTTTCCCTGATTGTAAATGTTTCATGATAAAAATGTTTTTTTTTATGAAATTACAGTTACTAAATGTTTATAATAAAAAAATCAAGGACTTTACAGGTACAAAATTTTAAAAATAAATAAAAGCTAGGGCTGTTAGAAATTAAACATTATTATTCCACTTATAATATTTCGACCAATCACTGTCGCATTTATCATTTCAGCAGCCAAGACAAACGTATAACCAGAATATTGTTTAAATACAAAATTTTAGCGATAAAATTTAAGCGAACTACTCATTCGTTTTATTTAATAATTTTAAAAACGTAATTAACTTTACAATTCAACATATACTATTTGTGAAATAATTCCATCATTTGTGAATTGAAAAGTAATCGGGGTAAATTACTTCCTGAATAGCAAATGTTATTCATTTAAAAAAAATATTTATACCCGAGTTTTTGAATTTAAAACCCGGTTATTTAAACCTCGTTGATTAAATGCAATGTCACTGCATTTTTACATCTAGCAATGAACAGCCACAAGAGTTTATGAATGATTATTATCGATTATACAAAAGAAAATTTCTTAATATCTATTCGATCTTCAGAATGCGGTCTGGTATATGTAAGAAGTACGGTCTCATATAAACAACATGTAGATAAACATTAAAAATTACCAACAATATCGCGAAAATAATAACATATAAATTAACAAAAGTTTCGGAAACACAAAAATGTTTCTTACTTTGACATTCTTCAAAGGAAGCATATAATAACGAATGAACCAATTGATTTTTTCCGAAACGAGAACAAATTTATCGGATAAGAGGGCATGCAGGAGATATTTTAATTATAGACGACATGCTATTTACAAAGGTAATGTCATCGAACTTCAGGCACCTTTAAAAATAAATTAGCAAGAATTATTATATATATGATACACAAAAACCTTATCTAAAAGAACAAAGATATTTACAGAAGGAAAGGATTAAATTTCACAAACATATGGGAATACTATTAACGGAAATGCCGCAGAGCCTTAGTAAGCACTAAAAATAAATTGCCACATAACTAACTTGATTAAAATCTACAATAAATTAATAAATTGGTTATACGACGATTTGCACAATAGGCAGTAATAGGTCTGCATGCAAATGTTATGCCTACATTTTCCATTCATAATAATACGAGACAATAACAGGCCACTTTTCTACCTATAACAGTTTCTATAGCTTTCTGTAAACCTCCAATGTTGGATAAGCTGAAAAAATCATAAATAAGTTAATGTGCAAAAGATTAAGTGCTTAACCGATAAAAGCGTATCGTAATCATTTCGCGTGACTGGAGAATTAGGATTTGACCACCTTCTCGCAAATAACTACAATTCTGCTACAAAGGAGCTTTTACTCCGGCCACAAAACGCAAAGTTTCTTAATCTAAAGTTAGTTAACCGAGTTATTTTGTATTAAAGCGAGCAATTTCTTTGATAACATTCGGATCAAAGGAAGGAATACAGGCTAGTGAAGTAAACCACAGGCTTTGATCTTGAGAAGCATTGTAATAATACTTTGAAGACTGAAAACTGGTAGGTAGGTATAAATAGTTAATGTAATGCAGTAATATACTGGAATTTAGATTCGAAACACCTGGAAAACAAACAACATCAAATACCAAAAAACTAAAATTTTTGTAACAAATTTTCAAAATGTAATTCACCGTGTACATTGGTCTGGGCGCACTCGAAGTTTTTAGTAAACCATCTACCAAGAGACGCTTCAGGAAATAGTAATACAAGCGTGCCTATTTGCCACTTATACATAAAACGAATAAATTTGTATACCTAATCATAAAAATTCCTTAATTTTCCTCAATTTAAAGTTATAACATAACAATATTTTCACTCGAATAATACATTGGTAAACCATGAAAATGCGTAATTCATAAAAATTCACATATCATAAGAATGAATTAATCATAGAAAACAAAACACGTAAGAAATGATATGACACAATTAGTATAACATAAAAATTTGTACCATGAAAAAGTGTAAGCTATTGAAATAGGTAAACCATTAAAATTCGTAACACTAAGCAATTTTTAAGCAAATGACATTCGTATACTAAAAAAATTAGTATAGCATAATTGCTAAATCGTTAAAATGTGTATACTCGTATACCATAACAATATGCATGTCATTGAAATTCGTATATCATGAAAATTACGAATTTCTATTATCGGAAGTGGCGCCCTCCATCTACCACCTAAGTTCCGTTCTGTGGTTGGAGGTATTCTAAGTTGAAATTAATAGTTATTTACAAGAGAAATGCGGGAAAGCAATGTTCCCGCATGAGCGCTGTATTGAAGCACGAGCGGGCGCTAGCGAGCGAATGCCTTCATATGCGCGAATGCGCGGATTTGTACAATATTTTTTGTATCGAACAGAAATACATTAATAAAGTAAAATAATTAGTAATTTAGAATTTCAAGCGAATGCTTGTATTTTCAAGCCCATAGAGATAGCTAAAAAACAACGTAGGTTGATAGCAATTGTTTTATGGAGTTGTCGACTGACATTTCATATTTTTAATTTGAAGAATTTGAAAAAGATGAAGAATTTTATTATTAATGATTAGTCTTCAATTTTTAACATTTAATAAATGCTAATGGCGGAAATGGTACTTTATAAATTAAATTTTATTATTGTAAAGACGATTATTTTGTAAAATGCCTAAGATATCCAGTGCTTTTTGCTATTTTTTCTGGGTAAGTAGATCGGGAAATTGAAGTTTCGCTTTGCCACTAGAGTGCGCGGAATGTCATTTCCTACGCAGTGAGTATACAAACACTTATTTGGTTACGGCTACTTTTGATAGCAATTAAGAATTGAGGAATTGATAAATTAGTAACCATGCCAACAAAGCTGCATATTACTTTAATAAAAATGTAAAAAAATTCTCGACAAATTGGAAGATTAATTGTGGAAATGTGCGTAAAATCTTTTACAGTGTAGAAATAACCTAAAAAGACTGCGAGGTGAAGTAGTAGACGATACAGCACAAAAATTGTAAGTATATGACCACAAACCATTTATTCAGTTATAGGTACGAATTTCCACTACGAGAATGTAAATTGTTGTTGACAGGTAGATGGTGGTACTTAAATCTGTTTCAAAATGTGGGGCGCCACTCTGATTATAAAAATTCTGAAATTTCATTATCATCATCATCATCATCTGACATGGAGCTGACTCGAGGGTCGATCCTGGATTACGCCAGGCCCACCCCATGCCAGTAAGGTGGGTAGGAATTTATGTGATAGGTGGGATCGGGTGGGGCGTTGAGCCGCGTTAGCATGTCTGCAATGCATACCGCAAGACACCGCTGCTGCAACACCGGGTAGTTAGTAGGCTCCACACGCAATGGGGTTTTTGAATAAAAATTCTGAAATTTCATGGTATACGAATTCCTACGGCATGCAAAGTTTTCCGGTAAAATTGCATGCAAATTATTATGGTATGCTATACTAATTTCTTTGGTATACGAATACCATTTGCTTAAAAATTGTTATGTATTACGAATGTCCATGGTTTGCTAATTTATGGTTTCCACTTATTCATGGTAGACATATTTTTAGGATGTTTCCTTTTCTATGGTTTCAAATTTTTATAGTATACGCAATTTTATGTTTATTTATTTTGATGGTCTGCCTATATCTAATTTTTCTATTGCTATGTCACAGTTACATAAATGTACATAATTTTCGCTAACAAAAATTGAATTCACGTTAACGAAAATTCAGTTTCCGTTAACGAAAATGCAATTTCTTTCAAATGAATAATTTCTAGCGTTATTGCGATTTAAAAAATTTCAATTTTAATATTGAAACTTAATGCAAAATTTATAATGTACAGATATGGTGCTTATAATAATGTTTACGTTAACGGAATATAAATATCATACATTTAACATAAAAATGAATTTCCGCGAATAGAAATTAATTTTTCAATATAAATTAAAGAATTTTTATGATTAGATATACAATGTTAATTCGTTTGAATTTAAATGATTCGCCAACGTTTTATGTATCAAATGGTAAAACGGCGTTGCATAGGTATGGCCGATCTGGATAATGTATATCATAAACTCTTTATAGCATTCTGCAACTTTTCTGCATGTCAAATGAGTAACATACCGACTCTATCTGAATTACTAAACATTTGGAAGTAACACAAATTTAAAAAAACTCCCAACTGTAGTACTAGTGAAAGCAGGCAAGTATTTTTCATTGTTAGTTATATTAACTTCTGCATAAGTCTGAATTCACACTTTCCTGCATTTTTGTTTTCAATAACTTTTGTAACCATTACCAATATTTAAAAATCCATTTAAAAAATTGTGTTCGCCCATACGCGGGTACAAAAATGTGTGTCGAGCACGCAAGTTCTTAGTGAAACTACTTAGCGTGTTCTCACTGAAATGTATTTTAAATTGCATGTTTTAACAAGAAAAACGAAAACGGTTGTGTAATGTTCGAGTTAGTTGTAGGAAGCGCTATAAAAACGTTAATGCGCGTGACCGAGTTACATTAAAACTTAATATATGTAATTGTTATTATCTCGTTTCTATCTTAGCGCAATTCAAATGACTTTATCAAATACCTCCGCCATATTGAAACCGCTATCTTAATTATGGTGTTTTTACGACGTTGCTTGCGATATTATTGTAACAACATAGTGTGTTCGTGTCGTTTCTAAAAAAACGGAAAATACTTACTTGCCTCTCATTGTGTGACCAAATTTGAAGCCGTATAATATTATATTACGTGCTTTGCCAATTTAAAATCAATGCGGGAGCGTTTTAATGCCTTATAGTTTTGCAAAATTATCAATTACACACACACAAATACACTATGGCCAGTATAAAAACGATAAAAATGGAAATCGTAATCTAAAGCGATAACGTAATACATACATCGATAATAGTTATTTATGTTACTAGTGGGATAAAAACGTTATTATAACACGAGTTTGAATGTTGCACGACAAGGTCGTAGACCGAATCGTGTAATCAAACGAGTGCCATGATAATGCATTATTCCAGTGTGACATACAAAATTTTATCTACGACTTCTAAAAATTTTGTGAAAAATTAAATTTTGTTGTTGAAAATGATATTTGACATTTCGCATTAATTAATTTGCAAATGTCAAGTCACTTTTAAAATACATTTGTTTTAAAATCAAAGCAATGAGATAGATTCGATTTGTTCAATACTATGGCAAACAGCCAGTTTTCGTTTAAACAAAGCTTCAGTTTTGTTTGTGTAATTAAAATGAGTTGTGTAATGAATACATTACACAACTCATTTTTACTCATATATACTAGTGCGATAATGAACTTCATTACCTAACGCAAATGAATGACATAATAAGTTCTTATCCAAGCAGTCGTAGATAAAATAAAGTTACAGCCTACAATATTCAAATTTCACTAAAGACGTTTTTGTAAAAATCTTAAAAGCCTCAATTTTATTAAGGTACTACAGCGTTATGGATCGTTTTAAAGTCCTCTTTGAGGCACGGTTATGGAAAAAAACTAAACCTTCAGTACTCAATAATACACTGAAACTATACAAACAAAACAAACATTTTTTATACCAAAAAAACATTAGGAATAGTGTTTTTAGTGCATCTCTTAGTAGTACCTACTCATAAATACCACCATTTATTTTCATGGCGTCTGCGTATTTGGAAACGATCAGTGCTTGAACAATTCATTGGTTAGCAACCCGTACCTTGTATTCTAGCAACTTCAAGTTCACAATAAAATGTTCTTTGCTGTTCGCGTTCTCATCAGTAGAATTTATTTCAGTACATACCTTCACAAAGTAAAAAGTTTTGCATTCACCACTAATTAAATTACATCTGAAAAAAACTTGAAATATATGCTTTATAAATTAAAAAACTTTAAATGAGACCTTCCTCCAGCTTTAATCTAGCAAGTAAAATTTGCACCTAACAGACCGTTTTTATCTTTGTTCAGAACACGGAAACTAAAACATTGAAATGGCAACTGCTAGTCTGTCATGTCACGTATAGTACGTACATTCGAGATATATTTTATAAGAAATAAAGTTTTCTAAACACAAGTATATGTATCTTCTGTGAAATTTACGTAAGATAAAAACGCCAAACATCTATATTTTATACTAGTTCAAAGCTATCTAATTCTTTTCCTCGTTAAAACTACAAAAATATTTCCAACATCTTAAAAATAATTAACAAAAAAAAAACAATTCAAAATCTAATAGAGGTTCATTATAGAAGTCGGAGGCACTATACTCCATGGAGGAGTTCGGCCTGCAATGCAATGGGTCAGGGCCACCGATCATAGCTTGCAACACGCAGCCGTCTCGCACACTTATAAATGAAGTACGGGGTGGTGTGGTAAACACCACGTCTTAGATGGCTGCCTTACTTCCCTTATCTTAAGTACGGGGTGGTGTGGTAAACACCACGTCTTAGATGGCTGCCTTACTTCCCTTATCTCTCAAGGGATTTGCTTCCCAATTTTTAGAAAGCGACTGGGTAGGCCGCCCGCCAGTCATCCAGTCTTAGATTCGAACTCGAGACCTTCCGCGTAGCAGCCAAAAGCCCTAACCACTCGGCCGCCCTGGCGCCCAGAGGTTCATTATAAGCAACTCACAAATTAAGTTTCCCATTACAATGCTCATCTAAAGATTTTTAGAGAGCCTCAGACTAGTACAAGTGATCACTTCCTATAAACTTTGTTTTTCCAATGTAATTTGTGATTAATTACTTTTGCCTTGAACCTAGTTATCTCACCTACAATTCTAATGCCTATAGCAAGCTCGCTAACACACTTACTCAAGGCCAGTTAATATAATATCAAATTTCGTTTTATGCGAAAGCTCATACTAGTGCTGTAAACCTAAGCAGTATATGCTAAATAAATAAATTAATTTTTGACTGGAATCACATATTATAATTTATTTAAAACACAGCATGTGAAATCACTAAAAATAAAACGATAGTGTTTTAAGAAAATTTTAATCTGATACATAAGCAAAGCAGAACGAAACCCGAAGCTACAACATATTCGTGGTTTAAATGCGGTTAAAAATTAGCCACGATTTGCAGACTGCAATGTGTATGACTCACTACCAGTTACATTTTTTTTGGTAAATTTATGTATAAGGTTTACTGTGTTATTACATCATCGCTATAACGTAGATTGCATGCATATATTCCAGTAACTTAATTTTCTCCAATTTGGAGCAAAAACTGTAAAAGCCAAGATATGTAGCCCGAAATGTGCTTTCTAGAAGCTTTTGAACAGGAGTCAGGAAAGAAAGTCAATTAAATCCGCAGTAACACTTGCAATATATCACCGCAGAACCAACCTTTATTTATCATTCTTATTTACGCGGTTTCATTTTCTCCCTAGAAATTTTCATTTATAAAAAAGGAATGTTTTCCGCACCAAGCACGTCTACTGGAAGAAAATCCATCATATCCGGTGACGGCTGTCACACGTTGAAAAGGATAGTCTCCCTAAAATAAAACTATTATGTCCGTAACTTGACCGTCAAATTTTGACGAGAGTGGACTCAAATAACCGTTCGAGTTTTCTCCCTCGCAATATCAGAATCTTCATTTTTTTTCAATTCAATTTGCCCCTATTCATTCAACTGGTGCCACATTGTATGTCTTTTCAAAACAAGAGTTAATAAAGACAGCAACGTGCAACAGTAGTTATCTTTACGACTGATAAAAGGTCTTTCCAATAATGTCAATGTTTTAGATGTTCTGCAACATCTGTCGGGGTAAAATGAACTTGTATTGAATACTCAAGTAAGTAAACCCATATTAAATTCGATTAAAAAAACAAAAGAGCACGCTGGTATTGATTAAATCAATATTTACCTTCATTTTATACATCTTTTTAATAAGAAAAATAATTAGCATTTTTATAAAAAAAAACCGAAAGCTTAAACAGTTTGATTCAATTAAAAATAAATTATTTATATTATGCCAAAATACAAAAAAAAATCCAACTTTCTCAAAATTAGGAGTTATTGGTTTCATTTTCAGCACCGAACAAAAAAAAATTGATAATGATTTGAATAAAAGTAATATTTTACACTTTAAGTTATTTTGTTCGAAATAGTGGCACGTTGTACCGAAGCAGTTTATCTTAAAACCGCACATAAAGAGGAATTTAAAAAATAAAGTCCTATAAATTATTTAATTGTTCTGGAAATTATTAAATATTATATTTCAGATAAACACTTGCAAAAAAAGCAGCAAAAAATATTTAAAACGTGGAAAGAACAAAGTTCATATAGCTGAGCGTGGGTAATACAAATATGAAATTTTACGCCGACATTTCTACTTTATGAAAAATTAAATTTTCATAAACAGAAGTTTTCTAATAAAGCGCGGAATTTTATGAAACAGTACATTTTATATTTGGAACGTAGTTTTCAACGTTGATTTGAAACTTAAAAACGTAAAGCTTGTCAGAAACCGGTATGCAAAAAAGCCTAAAGTCAAAACTAAATTTTGTGTTAAAATAATGTTTAGAATTATGAAATTTTTAAAAAATGTTAAAATCTGCATAAAATAAAAGCTTTGACAAAACTTTATTTTCTACCAAAACTGACATAACCGATAGAATTACTGGATAGTATATTCTGATTATTATGACTAGAGGAATCTAGGGAAAAAATACCGCTGGAAAACAAACGCCAAACAGTTTCTCAGATAATAATTTTTTCTGGAATATCGAGTTGCCATGAAGGTCTGCATATTTTGCGACCCTAGAACCATAGGGTTTTAAGTCCATTTTATCAATTTCTACAGGTGAGCAAATTTTAGTTAAAACTTGTAATATAAAACGAAAACCATTCATGAGTTTAGATTAAATATAAACTCAGTACTTAAAACATTGTCATAAACTTTTATACATTTGAAAAGACATTTTCAAAATAACATATTCAAAAAAATACAAAATTATACAAAAATGTGTTTGTACTTAGAAATCCGTAACTGTATGGGTGTGACTTTTTAAGGTTTTTCTTTGAAATAAAAAGTTACTGCTTGGCATTGTTTCACACACAATTAATAATTGTACATAAAACCTTATGATTCTAAATAGTGATGAAATATTTCAAATGAAAATAATTGAAGCACTCGATTATCGAAATATCTCGAGAGGTTACAAAAAATCATCAAACGATTTTACGATTTAAAATTTTTCTGTTTTGTCCATTTCGGAAGCGGGCGCTAAAACGGTACCCCCCCCCCCCCCGTACAGTGGCCAACCGCAAATGCCCAATTTAATAGATAAGAATGTTTTGACATGAATATGCGGATATTACTGATATAAGGAATAACAAACAGGGCAGTTTCCACCCTCTCTGTTCTGTGCATAGTTATAAAAAGTAATTGATTTATAAAACCGAAAAATGTAATTACTTTCGCGGTTTATAGAAATATCACAAAAAAACAGACCGGACTTAGCGATAATATATGATGAAATTAATAAAAACATTATGCAAACCCGAACGTTTACGCTGTTTTGCCAAGCGGCCCAAGGAAGGACGGTGAGAACGAAAATTCATTATTTCATAGAAGCATTCCAAAAGCAAGCGGAGAGCGTTCTAGACTAATTTTTACCGCATAGAAACATCCTAATGATTTTATTCGAACGGCAATCATTCGATTATGAAAATCAATTGATTATGCCCATTACTAATTCTAAACGTAACTTTTATAAATGTTAAGTTGAAACAATATGGAATCGGTTTTAGACGCGCCATCTAGCTGAATTTAACAGAAGAATTTCAAAGAATCGTCGATGTAGAAAATTCTGCAGCTTTCAATTTATTGAAAATCTTATTTTTGTAAAAAATATTACTTAGAACCCTATGGTTTTAGGGTCGCGATTTGCTTAAGATGCGCAAATAGATTGTATGTACTTTCGGGATAAATTTTACACATCAATGAAATAAAAAAAATACTAAACATGGATCCCACATCCAGCCAGAAACGCTAAATTGGATTTTGACGACTGTTCCCTCTTCCGTGGGATGTAATTTGGTACAAACGCCTTTCCAGGCCCATGTTTATACGAACTTTGTTTATTATTTAACCGGCAAATTTCGATTTTTTTTAATTACGTAATAAATTCAAATAAATAAATACATAAAACCTGTATTTCAAAAAAATAGTAACATTAAAGTTAAGAAAATAAACTTTGTAGGCTAGAAAATAAATTGAAATTGGAAAATAAAACAATTAATTAATAGGCAATAAATTTATTTAAGGAATCGAACTTAAGTACTTATCAAAACAAAAAATAAAAGTAACACAAGAAAAAATAAACTTAGAATTGAATAACGTTACTGAGTTACGAATGAGGATGATGTATTTTTTGCCAATTTCTTTCTTTGTTTAGTAAAAAAACAAATGTACCGAAAATACCGGCGACAAATAACGATTTAGTAGTAGTAGACCAGTATTTCTTTAAAGGAACTTTTAAACCATTTACCGGTAAATCGGTAAACTGGCATTGCAATCCCTACTCCCAACGAAAAGTTGCAAGGCCCGATTTAACCAGAAAAAAACAAAAACAATCAATTCCGATTTAAATACTGTTTTTCCAAAAATTGATGTGTCGAACAATTGCTGTCAAAATCTTGTTTTTGCGAACAATTGCGGCGTCGAAAAACCGTTTTACAACAAATGATGCCAAACAATTGCTGACGAACAATACACCGGAGACCCAAAATCTTGAGAAAACACTCGATTTTAGAAAAACATTGAATTATCTCGAAAACTGTGAGACTTGGCGATTTTCTACGAGAGTACTGGTTTTGTGTATTTTTGTGTTACGAGTGGAAAGTGAAAAGATCGAAAAGATTTAGAAAAATTATGTGGACCAGTACATCTCGTGCACCTATTCAAATAAAAAAATAAATACAAACACTAAGCAAAAGTGCAACTATAGCGAAATTTTCAAGACTCGTGCTTGCTATAGAAACTTTATAAATTCAAATTTGGCTGCGTATATCAATAGCTTGTATATTAAAGTTACAGATCTCTTCAAAACAATCAGACAAAATAGGAGAAAAAAACTCGCTACAAGGCCAAAATCAGCTGAAAAAATTCAATATACGCTAAAAAAAATAAGAAAATAGTTGAATAACGCTTCAAAAAGGCGCAAAGGTAACAACAAAATATGTACCTATTCAAGGATTATATAAAAAAAATTGATGTTCAAGGAAAACAAGTTATTTAAAAGACAGCACAGCATGTACTATAGTTAACCCAATTCAGACATTGTGCATTAATTTACACATCTCTAAAATTTCCATGGGGTGCACGAATCAATTTTTATTAATTGTGTATACCTTAAAATGGATTTTAATTACAGCCAGCCTTAAGCTTCTCCATGTATAAAAAAAAGCATTTGCTTAACTATCCCAGCTTTAATTACGACAAATCCTATAGAAAAAGCTACAGGTTTAATAAGTATATGAAAAAATGCATTAAATATTTTTACAATGTATGTATATACGTATCTATGTGGTACATTTTCACAGCTGGTGCTGTTTAACGCTTCTCTGGTGCGTAACAGTAGTATCTAGCTAGGGGGATCTTGGTGATGACTGTAGCCAGTAGCATTTCAATTTTCAGAGAAATCATGAGCCATGAACTATTCCCCATAAACTTGGCCAAAGTTTGGCAGGTTGTCCGTCCGTACATAAACTTCAGATGACCTATATCCGGAGTGCACCGGAGTTATATCGAGGTCGCCTCCCCTAGAACCATGCACGCGACTAAGTGAACTACTCATGAGACTACTCTGCAGAGACTTTTTTAGAATGCCATTTTTGTAACATCCGAAAGTCTTTAACAAAAGAAGCAGTGAAGATCAACTAATCTATCAGTACGAGGGCGGAGTGAGAAGTTTGGTAAAATTGGTAAAACAGACAGCGATTGAAAGCAGACAACCTTTAGTTTACTGATTTTCGTTGTGGTCGTAGAAGGATGCCCAAATTAGGTCACCACACCAGAAATGATTTGACAAAATCCGTGATATTGTATTCCAAGATCGCAGAGTGAAAGTGCGCGAGATAGTTGAGATAGTGCGCATCTCAGATGAACGTGTGCGCAATATATTACACGAACATTTAGATATGAAAAAGCTATTCGAACGATAGGTGCCGCGTTTGCTCAAACCGACCAAAAATGTACACGTGTGAGAACTTCAGAGGCCGGTTTGGCAATGTTCAAGCGCAATAACAAGGAGTTTCTGTGTTGTTTCATAACTGTGGACGAAAAAAGGATCCATCACTGTACACCGGAGACCAAGGGAACAGTCTAAACAGTGGATTTTTACTGGCCAACCCGCGCTGAAAAAGACTAAGGCGGTTTTATCGGCAAACAAGGTCATTACCACAGTTTTTTGAGGTGCACGCGGCATAATCCACATCGACTACCTTGAAAGGGAAAAAACAATCAACGGCGAATATAACTGCAACTTCTTCGACCGTTTCAACGACGTTTTGAAAAACAAACGACCACATTTGGCGAAGAAAAAAGTTCTCTTCGATCAAGACAATGCACGGGTACACAAGTGTGTAGTTGCCACGGCCAAAATCCATGAATTATGCTTCGAATTGCTTCCACATCCACCACATTCTTCAGACTTGGCCCCCTGCGACTATTTCCTGTTTTCTACCTTAAAGAAATGGCTCGGTGGAAACAGATTCGGTTCTAATGAGGAGATCATCGATGCAACAAACGCCTATTTTGAAGGGTTAAAGAAGTCGTATTTTTCGGAAAAGATCGAAAAATTAAAAAACGTTGAACTAAGTGTATCGACCTAAAAAACGACTACGTTGAAAAATAATTTTATTTTGCCAAAAAAAAACATTCCTTGTTTCATTTTTACCAGACACTCCGCCCTCGTATTATAATTTAGAGATCTACTTACTGAGTAGCTGTGTAATCAAACTGTACTCTTGGTACTCAAGGAAGGGCAGTGGCTTCCATTCCTATTAGGTAAAACTGATCAAACGATTTTTCTCCTTCAAGTGATTTTCAGTGTATCATATGCGTTTTTAACGCTGACTGCAAAGCTGAAAACCAAATTATTGTCAGCCACTTTGTAAAAATTCGCATTTATTGTTTTTGTGTAGATTAACTAAACTCTGGCGACGCGGTGCAACCTTGGCGCTTATCGATGTCTCAGCGGTTTCATTAATATTGTTACATTTTACATAAAGGTATATTAATATCCTTATATTAACCTCTGAGTTGCAATTTGGAATTTTGCTGAAGCGATTCAAACGCAGATTAATTCACGTTATAAGTAATTTCTTGTACCTTTACAAAAGTAAACAATGTCTCGTAAATGTGTTAACAACTCTTTGTGTTATGTATGTGGAGAATTCACATTAAAATCGCAAAAACACATTTACACCAGTAATTAAAAAAGCATATGTACTGTATTTTGGGTGAAATGTTGGGGACCAGGACAAAATTTGGGATCCTCACATATGTTGCAGTTTTTGTGCCAGATCTTTAAAAGGATAGCTGTAAGGTACACATTATGCACTGCCATTTTCTGTTCCTACGGTGTCGGGGGAACAGAAACATCTTTCAACTGGTTTTCACTTCTGTTTAACAATATAACTGGATTTTCTTCAAAATCAAAAGATGCAGTAAAATACCCAAATTTGCTATCCGCTATATGACCCGTTCCACACGCACGCTGAAGATTTGCTAGTACCAAAATATCCAGAATCATGGACCTTAAATAAAACCGAATGTGAAAAAGCCAACAATGAACCCATACAGAGCGAAAATGCTATTGATCCAGACTTCTAACCATCTAGGGCAAATGCACCTCATTTGATTTATCAAGCAGAATTGAACGATCTAGTAAGAGATCTTAACCTTGCCAAAAAAAGCAGAGCTTTTATTTTGTAGATTACAAGGATGGCATTTCTTAAAAGAAACAACAAACATAACTTTGTTCCGCAAGTGTCATTATGAATGGTAATGTAGTCTTTTTGCAGTGACATAGACGGGTTACTAAAAGGCCCTGGCAGCAAACACATTCCAGATGAATGGCGTCTCTTTATTGATTCGTCAAAGCTGAGCTTCAAAAGCAGTACTATTACATAATGGAAATATCTATCCGTCCGTTCCAATTGCACATGCTGTTTATATAAAGAAATCGTATGAGAATATGCAGTTAGTTCTAAAACTTATAAATTGCGAACAATATTCCTGGCATATCTATGGAGTTGTAGCACTTCTTCTTGGGCTGCAGCTAGATTATACAATATACTGTTGCTTTCTACGCGAATGGGACAGTCCTGCAAGAGGTAAACACTATGCTGTTTGTGAATGACCACTTCGGCAAGGTTAACATCCAGGAGAAAACGTCTTCCATAAACCCTTTGTAAACGGAGAAAAAGTTTTCCTGCCACAACTTCATATTACACTAGGTTTAACGAGAAATTTCGTAAAAGTCATGAATAAGGAAGGTGGTAGATTCCGCTACTTAGGCGGCGTGGAGGTACCTTAAAGCAGTGGGTCAGAATTTTTTGGGTAATATTAAATCTGAAAATTATATTCAGCTTATCGAAGAAATGTTACGAGGTTATTAGGTAATATGTCTCTCAAAATACATTTCCTGCACTCCCATTTGGACTGTTTTTCTCCAAACAACGGTGATGTTAGTGACGAGTACGGAGAGAGGTTCCATCATACAAATGTTTCAATAAATATTAATTTTCCGTAATAACTTTGTTTTGATATTTGCCAGATATAATTAAATAATAACCCTTGAATATTGCTTAAAATTACGTTTATTTTAAAACTTGGCCACGAATCAATCTAGTAGTTTACATAACACAATAATCCATTAAGTATTTAATTTTATAATGCCACTAATCGCCGAAGTATTTAGTATACATAAACATGAAATTAATAGCCAACCTGAGTTTTTTAAACTTCCACTCCTTCTATCAGCTAATCGTTTAGAAGTGTTAACTTCGAGTGGACATTCCTATAATAGATATGTATTAATACTTACCGTAGTTGCAAAAGTGTAATTTTGTATAATTATAACGTTGTACATTTCACCGACTATTAGATTTCTAAGAAAACTAATTTTATGTATAAGCAACCCTCTATCCCATCTATACTTAAACCTTTATTGCAGCTGTTAGTTTATGACATCAGCAACTTGTCCAAGTCCCAAAATGTTTGCTAGAGAATTTCTTTTTAAAATTGGAAATATTCGGAATCCAAAATCCTAAATTCGCCAGCTAAAAATTAGAGTGGGAAATGTATAGCCCCTCCCCCAAAATATAAAATTTTCTAAAAACTAACGTTAGATGTTAGTTGTACTAGTCAAAATGAGTAATTCTTGTTAAGCAGAAGTTATTTATTGTTTCCCATTTAATAAATAATGGGGTACAGATTTCTGTTTTTCAAAAATTCATAGAAAGTGACAACGTGGTATTCAGCAAATGTAGCCCATGTTTGCCTCTATAAGACTACAAAATGTGTTGCCAGTTTTCGGAAAATATTATTTTGAACATTCCAAATATTTACAATTTACATCGTCTACAGTAGCTTCACCAAGTAAAAAGTGTCTAAAAACTAACATTATATTTTGGTTCTACTATAGTCATGATGAGCAATTCTTGGGGGTGGGTGATGGAGGATTTCCAAAGTCATTTTCGGGTTCAGGAGTAGAAGTAGTATCAGAATCACCTATGGTTACATTAAGGAGGAATAAAAAGTTTCATTTTGTGCCCCTGTGTAATTTATCACCTTATTTGCGTTTAACTACCATTTTGAAACAAGAGAGGAAAAACGAAAAAATGCTTTATTTATTATAACGGGCATTTGGTTGCGATTTATGCTTCTTAAGTTAAATAACTTTAGTAAAATTTGCGCGGGTATTTGGAAAATTCATTTCCTATGGTATATTTCATTATAAACAAAGTATAGAAATCTCCTTCCATTTTCTCACTATACGTGCCATACAATTTTCATCCATCATTGAAAAACCGTAAATTCGAGTAAAATTTTAACCTTAATCGGAATAAAGAATAACTCTTTTAAATCAAAAAAAAACAAAATTCAATAAATATGATTATCTTATGAATAAACACGAGGACGGGATACTATTCTGTATATCATATCAATATATCAACCCACTAATAACTGGTATAATAACTACATATTTCTCAAAGGAATTGTAAGGTCGGATGGATATCGCATTATAAGATCAGAGGAGGGAAATGAAGAAACGAGGCGCCAGCCGTTACCGAAATGATATAGTCTAATCGCTTTTGTGGATGGATGGTTTATTTTAAGATTTCTATTTTGTTGGATAACGTTTGTTTATCTAAACTTAGAAGGATTTTCTGGGGAACTCCTTTTCACACTTAGCTGAACAGTTTCAAAGAATTGAGATAATTTTATAAATGACGCTCGACATTCATGACAACTCTATACAGTCTCCTTGACTTGAAGTATTTAGGTAAAGTAAAAACAGTAAATTATAATATATAAACAGGTATGCAATGTATGTGCGAACCTTTAGGTTAACGTTCTGTTCTTGGAATCAGAACTGTTAAAGCAGGGCAATGAAATCATCTCGAGAAATCATCTCGAGTGTTTTCTGCTAACAGTAAAACAATCATAAAGTACATTTATAAAAGTAAAAGCATGTGTCACAAGAAATCATGACTTAAAACAGCAAAACAAATCGCAGAAAACATTCTAGAATGGAAGTTCGTTCGCATTTTGATATCTCCGGAACTGTTGTGCTCCGATTTTAAGTTTTAAAAACAAGCGCTACACTTCGCATGGGATTTTCAATACCTTGAAACTTTTTGCTTTTAATATTTTAAAAACGTTTTATACCATAAAGTTCTAACCCCAACATTTACTTTAAGGCTCGCTTGAAGATTGGAGTAATAACATTTAACCGTCCGCAACTCTCACAAGCAATGAATCATCGCTCCTGTTCAGTCTGACTATAAGTAATAAAATGTCGTTAAAAGCTGAAAATTTTTTTCTCGCAAAAACCTTAATAAAAAACTGATTTTTAAACTTTCGTAGAGAAGCCTGTTTGGTATAAAAAAAACTTCAGTTACACAATTGTCATCTCGTTCTTCTGTTACTCATGAAGAATTTTAACCAAACACGATTTCTTGTTGTCATCCTTTAATAGGCCAAAGTGCTAATAATACCCAAATTTTAAATTCAGCGAAGACGTCGCAAATAATTTGATACAGCCTTGAGATGCAATCAAATTATACACAGTCCTAACACTAATAGAATTAGTATTTATTTATCTTAACAATTGCTTAACATGAGCCTCTATGGCTTAACACCGACTGTCGAGAATAAGCCCATAACACTCTCTCTATACAATAATGAAATATTATGTAAAATTTTTCAATTTCAATTTCAATTTCAATTTCAATTTTTCAAAACAGTTTTGTCCAATTAAATCAATTTTTTGATTTAAATCTTTTTTTTTTTGATTTTAATTAAATATTTGTTTTTTAACAGTTTTTATGATTTTCCCAAATAAATATCATTATTAACAATAAGTAATATTTTCTGTATATTATAATTTAGAAGAGAACTTTCTGTCGATTTAAATGTTCAAATTATATAATTTCAAAGATTAAAATGTACTTACTTATTTAGTTATTGTTTAAACTTTTAAAATTTTAACTCTTAATTTTTTACTTGTTATTTAACACATTTTTTTTAAAGAATCATAAAGCCGTGCGTGAGCACGACCCCATTATTCCCATCCCACCCCCTTACCCGGGCGCAGCACACTAAGTGCTATTCACCGGTCTAACATGCCCCACCCCTGAAAGACATGCAACCCAACATACACACCTACATACACCATCCATGGACCCGCCGGATTTAACTTATTCAGAAAAATTACCGACGGGCAGTGGACTCGAACGTACTGCCATTGGGAGTCTAGTTTCAAAGCCTGGGACTTCAACCACTAGACCACCCGCCGGCCCTTAACACATAAAACAGTTCTTTTTAAAGTATTATGCTTTAGGTACTAATAGATGTTTGCAATTTTTAACGAAAGTAAACTATTCTTTTTTTTAGTAAAAACATAAAAAGTAAAGATCAATATAACAGTGCGTAACTACATAGAATCCAACCAATGACAATATTTATTAAAAAGGACAATTGCATGCATTGCTGCATTGTAAACTTTCAATAAGGATGTTTACTGTTGGATTAAAATATTTAAGCAAAACTAGAGAGGTGTTACGCATTTAAATCCATAATCCCTTACATCCTTGCGTCATGAACAATCTGTGGAAGTGTACATTTCTGAGTTTTGTACTTGGTTTACTGATTTTAAAATTTTGATTTAAAATGATTTTTTTTAATAAACCACTTGATTTAAATCAAGTGATTTAAATCACACATACCCTTACGATATGTAAGGATTTAAATCAAGTGACTTAAATCAAACATACACTGACGATATGTAAGTATTTAAAAAAACTCGAAAACTCTACTGACTGATCTGCAAAAATTTTACATTAGTTTCAAAAGACCCGATTCCTATTTTCTAGAAAAGTATCGCTCTTAGGGTGCAACATCAATCTTATTTTTTCAAATAAACTTGTGTAAAATGAAAAAAGAATAACATGAGGAAAACATCTGCGAAGCATTTTACCTGGACATTTAGATACTTTAGAAATTGCTCCTTGTCATACATTGAAAAGCATTTCTGTATTTACGATTTACGCGCCAACAGTAAGTACAAGACCGCAACACTCTTTATCGCTGTATCGGGAGTCGTAGCTCAATACAACTAATTACGTACAGAAATATCAGGAAGTTATTCCTTGGGTTATTTCACGAAACAAAGTTTATATGAACATACGTCCAAAAATGCTTCCATACGGAATTACAGCCCTCCGAAGAAAAAACAGCGTAATCGCTTTCTTTCGATAATTTTCCTAGTAGTTCCACTAAAAATTTAAAATTTTATATGTAAGAACTACGGATTTAGCGTAGTATATCTACTATTTTTGATTTAAATAGGCGCACCAGAGATGTCTCATATGGAGGGAGAGGAACTCACGTAATATTTGCTTCTAAATGTTTCAGATATTTAAAGTTTTATCTAGAAAATTTTATTCGCTATTCAAAAATACACAAAAAGGTACACTTGTTGAAAGTCGCTATATCAAACAGTTTTCGAGATAACTCAAGTTTTATGCAAAATCAAGTTGCCATGAAGGTCCGATTGTATCCCTAAAATACGCTAATATTTAGTACAAACTTTGAGGATACGTTCTACACATCAAAGCAATAAAATAAATTTCTACAAACATGACTCCGGAAACGGTTGCTTACAGTGCAGCTTCCTGAAGAGACGATAATTTGAATTATTGAAGTTCCGCTTCTGGAGACAGTACCTCTGTAACGAAGCGTTGCCGAACAATTGTTTAAATACGAACTTTTTGATCGTTTTCATGTGTAGAACTCGCTCTCAAAGTTTTTGAAAACAGTTACACCTTCATGGTAACTGGATTTTACAAAACATTCAATTGTCTTGAAAACTGTTAGATATAGCGACTTTCAACAAGAACGCTAGATTGTGTATTTTTGTATAGAGAATAAAATTTGCTAAACAAAACCTCAAAAATTGTAAAGGCTAAAATATTTAGTGAAAATATTATGTGACCCCCCCCCCCTCATATGACACACCTCTGGTGCACTTATTCAAACAAAAATCAGTAGAAATACTAAGCTAAATCAGTAGGGCTCACATTTAAATTTCATAACTTTAGTACAATTACTGCGAAAGTGATTGACAAAAAAAACTGATTCGGCTGTTCTTTCTTCATATGATTGTAACTTCGTAAGGAAGCATTTTCGGACATATGTTCATATGAACATTTCTTCTCGAAATCACCCAAGGAATCACTTGCTGAAGTTTCTGCAAGTACTTAGGAAATGACCTGTATGGTATGGTGAACATACATGATACTAAAATAATGTAAATAATAGAAATAGTATAAACATTATACATTTTTTGACAATCTTTCATCTATTTTAATTGCTGACTATAAAAATAGTCAGTGCTGAAGCAGAAACCGTTTATCGACAACTGTAGCTTGATTTATGTAATTAAATAATGCGCCGCGCCGTCAGGACTGTTTGCTTCGATCTACAAAATATGTTTCACAAGCTTCATCAAGAGGTGTAAAATAAACTGGTGCTGTGCTTAACAATATCAAGAATTTTGCATTAAGTAATTAGAAAAGGAATTTATTTTGAAAAAATTCAGTTTTTTTTTATTGTTTGGAAAATTATCTCTCGGATTAAAGAAAACCAGCAACCAGTGAGAAAATTCTTCAGTCAAAAACTAGATGGATCGAGGAACATTAATTCCCCTTAATATTGCTGCACCTATGAGCTTGTGAATCTTATTCTACTATCACTCGTGAGTAACTTAGATAAAGAAGAAATTTATTATCGTTCCCCGTTTATTAAACATTTTCCTCCTCTACAGCTATCATAGCAACTTCAGTTTATGCCGATCTGACAATCGTTTTTCAGCAGCAAGGCGTTAAAAGTCAAAATTTTCAAAAAATCATAGAACCGCAATTTTGAAGTTAGAAAGTTAAGAAAAAGGGGGGTTAGATTTACTTGAACGTCTTCTATCAGAATCGGGTTTAAATTTAGGTAAAGAATGCTACCAAAATAGAATGTTTTGCTTCGGCTTTCGATTTAGGATTTTCTAAATGTATTACAGCATGTGCCATCTAACCTTGCAAATTTTAGTGGGCTTTGATTCGGCTACTTCCGCTTTGTTTCGTCGGTAGTCGTAACTTAAACTAGCTCTAATTGGCTGTTGGACAGTGTGGTACACTCTACTAAAAAGTGAAAGTCAATTTATTTATGGTTTACGAAAAATTGTGGATTTTTTGACAAATTAAAAGACCGTGCGCCATAAGGTTAGAAACAGTTTGCTTTGAGGAGGGATTAACATAATAATGACATAAATAACTAACAGCAACTAGATATTATACTAGCTTTCAAACTAGGGGATTGCTTTTGCTTGAGAGTGTAATGGCTGCTCGCCTTTTAAACTTATCGTCATATTTTTTGCAAGGTTAAATGGCACTTGCTGTACGTTAATTGCTTTAATATACATCAGCATTTCAAACGGCAGCAAAATCGACTGATACACAACACATCCATTCACCAACCCACAGACAAACATTTTTTTAAACCATTTTTTTGGATTCGTGGATGTTCAAAACTTGTATTTCCGTCAAAATCTCGAAATCAAACATATTCATAAAATCAATTTTTTCCTATCCTGAAAGTACTGTAAAATAAAAATAGCAAAAATCTAAGACCAAATCATAATACTGTAAAAAGAAATGTTTAAGTGTTAAATAACATAAAATACCTTTTTTAATGACCAATTGAGTTTTATTACCTAGACGCTATCGCCCAAGAGTAGAGCAGTTATTTAGAATAGCTGAATTAGGAGATAATGTACTTAGAAATAAATAATAACTTTATGCCCATTTAAATCTGTAATAATTTAAACATTTAAATAATCACATAAATTGAAAACATTAAATTTTAATTGGAAAAATCATGAAAATTTATTTTTAAACCAAAAATATCGATTTAAATAAAAAAAAACATTGTATTTGTATGTTTTTATATCGCTCTTTTTCATACCTTGCTTTAAAACAAAATTGTGATTTAAAACCTAAAAATTACTCTTCAACTGCGAGATGTCTATAAAACATAGGTAATTAATCAGCAGCATCAAAGACTACTAATTTGAACCCTCTAAACCATATAACCAATTTTTATTAGCTTATGTTCAATAAATGTAGAGTAAAAAAGAAGTTATGTCAGTTTTAAAAACAAATTCATTTTCAGAAAAACAATTCTTGGATTGCAACAACAATTTTATTTAATGTACGAGTAAAACATGGATATGTGCTGTCGTAATAACCTTAATGTTGAACTAAAATGTAAAAAGTTATTGCTAAAAGAATAGTTTGCATTAGACCACTCTGTATAAGCAATCAGATCTCGCAGATGGGCAGACAACAAGAAATCATTAAAAAATTTATAAATAACTTCCCTGTGCATAACGGAAATAAACAAGAGGGAGAAAAAGTAATGGGTTCGCTATGAACTGAATTCCAAAGCATTACTGGTCTAAAAATTCTTTTAGTGTGTTGGCATGCAAAAATATCTGAAACTCTTTTATGCATGGGAACTGAAAGTACTGACGGACGTTTCGTTTATTATAAAAGACAGTTGAAATACGTAACCTAATCCCTTTTATTATAATTAAAAAGCATGTCAGATCTGACCAAAATCAAAGCAAGACGAGACCCAGTAACCGCTTCACATGAAAATTTGATGTCATATTAAACATCACCCTCCACTACCGAAGCACAACCGCGATTTAAATATTTAATAGCGTTTTGCAGAGAACACTTAATCACTTAACTATACATCGTTATAATTTATAGAGCATTAATTAATCACTTGTACAAATAACATCAACAATCGCTCCAATCAAAATCACTTTTAATTAACTAAAATGTTTAAACTGACTACTGAACCTTAAACTAAATCATTCAAGTCATTCTCCTGGCACAAATTTTGCAGCTTTCCTCACTTCTGTTCAATACGGTACCAGCAGAAAAAATAAAGCAAAAACTGCAGATTAAATATTGTGAAAAATTAAAATTTCTTACAACTACAGTAATCACTCCCACTCGACTTTACCTACTTCCCTAAGAGAGTAATAAAACAGAGAAATTTCGTTTTCTACGGTTTTTTTACAAAACAAAAGCCTTCTACAATATAACTGAGCGATCCACACAATAAAACTAAATTAGCCGTTCAAAACTGCCATTTCACAGAAAGCTGTGTCGGAAAGCGTCCCGATAGACGCAAAATTGGTGAAACTTCAAGAATTTATTATACGTGTAGAGTTACACAAAGAAATCTTATGTGAAACCCCAGAGACATAACTGCTTTATATTCGTATTTGACTACTGTACAAAATGCTTGAATAAAATTGCAATTTTAAGTTGGTGAAATGTTGAATTTCAAGGCCAACGACATTTCTTTTGTTATAGGGTAATATATTCTTCAAATTAATAATTTTTCCATTTTCCAAATTTCATTACAATTTCTTAAAATTAAACACAAATTAGGACATATAAACGAAAATACAACTGACACCTGTTGTAACATCAAAGTAGTTAGTAGATTTAGTAAATTATACAGTTAGGGTTGTTAAAGTAAATTCAAATTCGGTGCCATTCGGCATCAACGATTAATACAGATTTATACAACAAACAAATTTATTATTTTGTTTCATACTCTTTCACAAAACATATTTCTGTAATTAACCATATGAAATTTTTGAATGATATCTTATAAAACCAAACATTAAAGTTAATATAAATGTTGTGTTTTTGAAAACATATGCCTGTGTCTTGCTTCAGAAACGAAACTGATATTTCTCTAAACCAGAAGCTCTCAACTTTTCTTGTAATTTGATTACAATTAAATTATGCTTAACTTTAGATTATAAAATAATTCTCTTCCCACGGCCGTTAAAAATTTAAATTATTCCCTTGCATCCCCAAGCCATTACGTAATAAATAGCTCCATAATTAAATTTGTACAACTGGAGCTCCTGAGCACCAATACCAATAATACAAGAGGGTACTTTTACATCATCAAGTGCTTCCACGTGCTCGAGAGAGATGGGGTGGAAACTTGCCCTACACCCTTGATACGAGGCTACCATAGGCACTTGCACAGGAAATTACCGAGCGTTTGCACTTCCGGTTGCAAGAGACGTTAATAATGTAAATATCTTAACAAGTTTTAGTAAATTAGTAATATTGTATGAATTGTACCGAAGTGTAGCTATTCGAAATGGGTAATCTATGCTTTCAGCAGCTTGTGATAGTTAAATTTTAACCGAAAACGGTATTGTTTTTATAAAAAAGAGTCACTTTTATAAAGAAACATCATTTTTTTTCTTTCCGTAACAAATAACAAAAACCTCCCATATGAGAAAGAAATCAAACGTCCACGTTTAGGTGCGTCAATAAAGCTGCAGTAGTCTCTTTTACTATTTAAAATACAAAAAAAAATTCAACTGAAAGATGTAGAGGACCAAGACGACCACACTTTACAAGTATTTTTATTTTTAACTACACAGGGAGTTCCATATGAGAACGACATACCAAACTTATGTTTCTTTTTATTAGAACACATATTTTTCCATTTTCTTTTCTGGTAAATTACTAGTTAAAATCAAGTACTACCCTCTGTATATTTTAACATTGAATTTGGTCATACACGGTAGTTTTTGCAGTGGTGCAAAGCTTTTTATTTATTTAATCCTTTATATTTTTATATAGTTGGATAGAGCTTTTTGCACCCTACATAAATTTTATTAACCATTGGTTATGATCAAAACCAATGATTTTCGAGGGAAAAGAATCATTGACACCTGTGTCTTTTGTGTTTTGGCAAGAAATGTATTTAAAATAAAACTGTCAAAACAATAATTATTTTAGTGGAAGTTAATTTCTAAGGTGGTCAATATGTCCGCCATTTTCTTGCATACTCAATCTTAGAAGAAAGACTGGCTAACGTTTATTATTAATGTCTGACTATTATTTTCTTAAAATGTCTAATTCTCGCTTCGTATCTTCAGAATGATCCAATTGGGATAGGCTACCTATAGAAAACACAAATCTTCAATCGGTACATCCTTCCAACACCTACCTATGCTCGAAAAAGTAAATGGCGCCAAATAAAAATTGAAAGATCGATGCTGGGCATAAAACTACCAGACAAAATCAAATGACTGGATAAGGAATACAACAAGAATAACAGACGTTGCAGAACGCATCGCAAGACTCAAGTAGCAGTGGTCAAGCCATATAATGAGAAAATTTGATAATAGTAGACCAAAAGAATTACTGCATGGAATCTGAGAATGGGAAGAAGACTCTGCAGTAGACCCAAAACCCAATTAAGAGACAATATTCAAAAATTAGCAAAAATTGAATGGACAGGGAGAACAGCAAGCCGCGAAGGTAGCGACAGCTTTGAAAAGCACATGTCCAGAGATGGAATATTTATACGCTGGTTATGATCATGATGTAGCAGAAGTATTACATTCACCACCACAAAGCGAAAGCAAGCTAGTTAGTTTTGAGTTGATTCAATTATTTGAACTTTGCACAAATCAAAATTATTTTACTTTTAATAATATAATTTATTTCCAAAAAGATGGTTTGCCCATGGGAAGTTCAATTTCACCTCTTTTAGCTAATATATTTATGGAAAAACTAGAAGATCAAATATTCGAATCAAATCAATCTGAGAAAGTTATATTACGGTTTCGTTATGTTGATGACATTTTAGCATGTTTTAATTGTTCATTTACTTTAATTAATGAATTTTTAATTTTTATTAACAGCTTGCATCCAAACATAAAATTTACACTAGAAACTGAACAAAATAAGTCAATTGACTTTTGAGATTTAAACATAAAAATTAATTCAACTAATAAATTTGAGCACTCAGTTTATAGAAAACCTACACAAACAGACATTACAATACCACACGATTCTTGTCATCATAAAACACAAATTAGCAGCATACAGGTCCCTGATACATAGAGTTTTAACGGTCCCTTTGGAAGAAACTAATTATAATAGAGAAATTTCAGTTATTAAACAAATTGAATATGGTACTGATTATAATACTAAACTTATTGATACATTAATTAAAGAAAAAGATTATAAAAATTTCAAAAAATTTATCCGAAAACCCTAACTTCATTCGATACAATTAAATATGCCTCGATCCCATATTTTGGTGACAAATCGGAAAAAAATTGCTAAAATTATAAACAAAATAAATAAATATAAAGTAAGTTTAATACAACTAGAAACATCTTTAACACTTTGTTTAATGCAAAATCAGACGACTTGCTAAAATCAGGCCTTTACAAATTAAATTGTTAGCATTGTAATTCGGTTTATATAGGCCCGTCAATTAGAAATTTTGATATTAGGTATAAAAAACACGTACGTTGTTACAAATACAAACACCCACATAAATCCAATTACGCTAAACACTTACTAGAACACAATCATTCAATGACATCTAATAACACTATAAAATGTTTACACTTTTGTGACGATAAACGTAAATTAGAACATTTAAAAACTGTACCGTTAATGAATGAGTAAATTGATCTCTTAAATTCTCCTCTATTGGACATTGTGGAATAAGAAATCAAGTCATCTGCAGACGATTACCGAGATCAAGTCACCAAGTTTTATTGCTATAACAACACTAACTGTTCACTTTCTAATATAACCTCTGACAATGGCATGTAAACATGCCGAAATACGTATAAGGTTAGAATAAATAAATATTGTTAAAATAATTAAGTATTTTATATACAGATAATCATTAAATATGGACTTTAACGAAGTAAGCTAGAATTTATAAATAAAGGTTTGATAGGTAACTCTGATATGAAACGTGCTGCTCAATCTTGCCTCCACCCTGCTATAACTTCGAATGAAAAATAATTCTGTATTATAAATAGTAAAAAAAGTTATCATCCACTGCGGGCATACTGACTCGCCCTGTATATTCTCATATCTATAAAGAAATTTTTAAACTGTCCTGTAGAATAACTTATAACAAAATTTAATTTAAACACAAGTACCAACTATGAATAAAATTAAAAATTATCAATGGCAATGTATAAAGTGATGAACTGATTATTTTAATATTAATTAAAGCAATCTTATAACAACCGTATAGTAAATGCACCATTAATTAAATAAGACGATCGTACTAATTTGTTTTACTAATTATCAATTACCTGAAATCCTTATGGTTCAGGTAATTCTTCACGAACTAATAATCTTCTTATTATAAAAGCAGAACATTTTTAATGTGTGTTATATGTTGAATTCCAATCCTACAATTTATGTTTGTCATAATCATTAAACTTTCTTCGCCCACGTAATTCAACCATGTAATTAAGAACAAACAATTGTTATAAACTTGACAAACAAAACTGAAATTTAATTCAAAAACTGCCTGGAATAAATAGGAGTTTTCTCCTTCGCAAGTCATACTTAACATGTCACGAGCGTTTTCAGCTTCCGTGCATAATTAAAATTTTTACAGGAAACAAGCAAATATGCAGTGCTGCAAAGCAAATGCGACAAGTGAGGGGTAACAAGTGTGCTTACAAAAGAAAATGAGTACGCCAAGCTTCAAACAAATAACAATGCAAACCCCAAACCGTAAAATTCAACAGCACTTTACTTATCTTGATGGTTCATCCGTAATACCACTTTCTACAAAACAATCATATTCATATGTCGACGCAATCGTTCCGTTCTAAGAACAATACGACTTTCCACATTGTCCAATATTAAGAAACAGAACGCTTTGAAAAATTTAACGGTGTTTTAGTAACGCTGTCATGCTGAAAGGAATTTGCTAACAAAACTAATCATCCGTTTACTATAAAGGGAAGTCATTAGTTAATGATGAAAATGTAATTCACGTCGCAGCTGCTGCATAATTAGGACGGTATGCAATCAAATACCTTACGGATGAATGAAAAAAGATTAAAAAAAACTCAATGATATACGAACGCTTGAACATTAAAGTTTATATTTGAAGATGTTTAATTTTATCTTCATAGGATCGTAAAATACCTAGAGCATGTTAATAAATAGGTAACAAATAAGCCAACTCTATAATATTCTCGTCAAGAATATAACCAAGGTAGTAAAACACATCAATTGGATTATTAAAGTTGTCTCCTGTTATTTATGAACTTGGCTAACTTGTTAGTTTCGGCACACACACCTCAAACTTAAGGCAAACATGAAGAGGTATACTAAGCCTTAATAAATACGACATGAATGAATTTTCTTGACGTAAACACAGTGGAACTTCCCTATTACAATTTTCCAGATAATAAATTTGCTTCACGAATGGCGAACCTTAACAAAATTACTTGTAAAATTGACTTCAAAAAAGAAAATTCATCTTCTATAGTAGAAATTTGTCTATGGTTTAAAGCACTTTTACCTATGTCGAAAAGGTTGATGGTAATTTTGGTATTTTAGATGTCTGAATAGTTATACACCTCCTTGCTTTTGGTATTGACCAGATAGTTCAAGAATAGGATTGCAGAACACCCATACTTAGAAATCCGCCGTAATTTTTACAGATTAAGAATGTGCTGAGTTTTCAGGAAAAAGCGTAGGTAAACCTGATTTTAGAATGAAAAATTAGCTTTAAAGTAAAGTCGGCGGTGAAACTGCACTTCAATGAGGTATTTGTTATGCAATGCGGTGGATCAAGGCCACCGATGATCGCTTAGCTTTACGTAAATTAAATTGAATTTTTCAGATTCTGTTAATGAGGTAGAGGTGTTGAAAATTGCAGTTAGAAATTAAATTTAGTTTTAAATTTTACCCTATGCACATCTAAGTACATAAACTCAGTAGTAGCTTGTAAGGGGGGCAACCTGGGCGACGCCCTTCCTAGCAAACAATATTACATATAAGCATATAACTAGTGATAGGATATTTCGAATGAGAACAGTCGAACCATACCATTATCGAAATATCTCGAGACATCTCGAGAGGTTCCGAAAAAAACATTTGAATGATTTTACAATTTTAAAATTTTATGGTATGTTCAAACAAAATTAAATGTTTGCAAATACGGCAAGTATTAATATCTAGTATGGGAAAGTCAACTCGACGGTAACACTTCAACTTTTTTGTGTAATTTTTAGATGATGATTAATAAAACAGAAAAATATATCCACTTTCGCGGTTTATAGATTACTCAAAAAACAATTAGCAATAGAATGTGATAAAATTGAAAAATACGGTAACAAAGTAATGTTTTGTTTTACAGGAGGCGCGGCAAGTTTAATTTGCGTTAATTTGTGGTTAAGCTACTGAACCATAAAGCCTAAGCAGTGCCGTGCATCCAAGCATTCGAATTTCGAACTATTCGAAGTCGAAGGTTTTTGTTGAGCGGCTAGATAAAAGGCGATAAGAACGAGAATTAATTCATCAGAGAATTCGAGAAGCAAGCAGAGAGCGTGTTTACTAGTTATTTCCGCATAGGTACATCCGAAGGATTTTATGGAATGAATCATTCGATTATAAAACCAGTGTCGGGACCAACTAGAGTAATCTAGTGGGTCTTGCTAGTGTTCACAATAAAATATAAACTTATTTACTAATAAGTTTGTTCTGGCCAAATATGGTACAAAAACTATTGTCGTTTATCATAATGATCAAAATTTTTCGTTAATTGAAACAGACTAAGTGCATATATAAACATATTTATCTTATCACTATATTTCTATATTCCCAAAATATTTAAAGAGAAAGGTTACCGCCGTAATCCCTCGTTTAGCAGTTTCTTTCTATCATCTCTATACTCGACCGTCTGGCAGTTCAGAAACCTCATTTAGATAGTATACTAGCAGAAAAGATGTCTAAAAGAAAGTCCCTCTGGTAAAATCAAAATCTTAAGAGCAAATCGACAAAGGTGTAATAAAGGATATTACTGAAACCTTGCCATTTCACTAAGCAGTCTAGCTACAATTTTACACACTCAGGCCGAAATTTTACAACACAAGTGATGAAATCGGTCCCCTAAGGAAACGGTTCAATCTGTGTGAATAGAACGTATTTTATCTAAATAATGAAACTTTTTGAGTGATTTAACGACATTTATTTTGTAGTGATCCAAATGTATTTCGTGTACATATGTAATTGCTCATTACATACAATCATTTGTATTTGTTTTTTAAGTTCCGCTGATTTCTGACTATTGTGTAATGCAACTGACACTTTTTGCAGTGTTTAACCATAACCGTATTTATATGATAAGCGTAAAATTTATGTGAATTATGGAAATACCACATATATTCTCATAATTAGTAATTACGTCAATTTTCAGAGCAAATATTTGCCTTAGCATCAATCTGCAAAAAAAGGTGTTTATAGTTGACATAATAATTATTTCTGATTCAGATTCACAGAAATAGGGAACCTACTGTTTAACGCAGGCTCCAAACGGCAAGAAGCCCAAGCACTTCTTCCCTAAAGAAACTTTATTCGCAGAAAACCTCCCTCGCTGGTTTGCTTTCTTACTCTTACTTTAAATAAGTTATAAATTTATGATGCTAAAAAATGTGTACAATTATTCCATATATTTTTGCATTAGGTATACCATATAAAAATAGTTGGTTTCTTCCATGACTCTGTGTTGGTGAAATATTTAATTTAACGGTTACGTGTCAAAACAAAAGGCACGTCTTGGCCTTTCCTCTCCTTTATGAAGGTTTAAGAGGAAAACACTCCCTAAATTTAATAATAGTTTGCATAAATATAGTAATTAACTAATTACCATAATTATCAGCACAAGTGGTGGGCATAATTGAATGACTGACATTCGAAAGCATTTAATAATCGAATGCTTCATTCGGATCAAATCATTCGGATGTTTCTATACGGTAAAAAGCAGTAAAAACACTTAAGCTTTGAATAGTCTATTAATTTCATCACATTTCAGCGCTAATTCCGGTCTGTTTTTTGAGTAGTATTTCTATAAACCGTGAAATTATATAAAATATATTTTTCTGTTTTAGAAATCATTTTTTTTTTCAAACCAGGGATAAAATAATATCCGAATATTAATTAATATATATAGAGAAAGGCGGAGGTCGTCTTTATGCAATCGAAGTCCAGAAATTCTGTCTGCATTTGTGTATTCGCATCATAATACCACGAGTGGTGGTATCATCGTATCAGGTACCTGCATTAGACATTTGCAGTTGCCTACTGTAAGGGGGTATTGCTTAAACGCCCGCTGCCGACATGCGGACAAACCCGAAAATTTTAAAATCGTAAAATCATTAGAATGGTTTTCTATAACCGTTTGAGATATTTCGATAATCGAATGGCTAGATTATTTTAGTTATTAATTGCTCGACTCATTGGTTGTGTTTGAGGGTGACGAGAGAAAACTATCAAATGATGAAAACGGGAGAAGGTGGCATATTCAAGTTAAATATATTCTAGAGGCTTTTAAGAGAGGTTTCTTGTTGTTCACCAATTTTTGTTGGCAACTCAAGTTTTATAAAATTAACATTTCGTTTTAACAATAAGCATGTGCAAGGTTTACAAATCTCCATCTGTAAAAAACATAATCAATGAATTTCAATAGCATTTCTTTGGAGTACAACATCATTTTCCCGCATTACCTTTATCACGCTACGGTGTATGTTGTATATATAGGATATGGTACAAAATAGTATATTTAGATGACGTTGGCTACTCGTAAATCTTTTTAAATCGGCTTTAGACACCTAAAACGTATTGAA
This sequence comes from Ctenicera cuprea, assembly GCA_958336395.1. Classification (NCBI taxonomy): domain Eukaryota; kingdom Metazoa; phylum Arthropoda; class Insecta; order Coleoptera; family Elateridae; genus Ctenicera; species Ctenicera cuprea. The sequence continues at coordinate 24,969,267 of OY284492.1, read as the reverse complement.
ATTTCAAAGCTTGCATTAGACTTGGCGTGCAAAAGCACCTCGATTCAGTGCTGCAACTTACAGGCTTATCTTAAAATACCTACCAACCAGCTTCCATATTCTTTCCCTAGCCGTTGAAGCTTGAAGTTGCAAATTTACAGACTCCAAACACTGCGTTTCATAGGAAGTCACACTAGCATTTAGACTTAGTCAATCTAAACCTTATTTGCTTATTTTCCTTCTTCAATATATCCGAATTTTTGCAAATAAGTAAGGGAACAATACAAATATTATTCTTCTGATATGATTGCCTGTGAATGTAGACCATATCCATATTTTCTCATTTTGATTTACTTTGTACAGGATGCTGAACTCTAAATTTATAGCGATTTTTGGTCTAAAGTCCGAAGGGCATCTAATCAGCCGTAAAGCGGGCGGTTATTGTGATCCCATGCGGTTTAGCCGAAGTTATCGTAGCTTACTATTCTTATACGGTATGCGACATCGTATTGCACAGACTGTCGCAAGTCCAAATCGCCGCTGGAGCTTATCTTTTTTAATTCTTTTTTTCTTGATTTTATTTTTGCTAAAACAATGTTATACAGTCGTTTATTGATCCGAAAATATTTAAGGCGTAAAAAGTATGGGAAAGTACCAGCTTTCGCTCACTATTTTTTTTTTATTTATGAGGAATAAAGAGTAGATTTCTTTTGACTTTACAAGATTTTCTTTACATTTTCGGAACTATTCGTGTAAACACTTCTCTTTAATTAAAATCCAGAGCATTAGCTTCCTGCTAGCTTATAAAAAAACTTGAAATTGTCTCATACTATAAGGTTCGTTTTGTGTGGTTCTGTAATTAGTACCAAGCATAGTAATTAAGGGCCGGTTCTACAATACATATTTATCCGGGGAATAACTTTATCCTTGGTATAAATTCAGAATCTTGGTTCTACCATTACACTTATGCGCGGAATAGATAAACTGTTGGTATAACTAGCGGGTTAAGTTATTCGGTGGCTTCGCGGCAGAATAAGGCGCTATTCCACTGATTTGGCAAATAGTGAGGTTATACGTGCGTGCTTGTTTTTATGTCAAAGTTATTTTCGTGACGATTATTTGGTTATTGCAAGTTTATAATGGCTGTGAATAATGTAGATCTGGATGTATTTGAATCAGACGATGACGAGGAGATAATCAACTATGTTGCAAGACCAAGAAGGCCAAAAATATATGGCGAAAGATACAATTATTTCGACGAACTCAATGATGGACAATTTTTTATTAGGTTTAGATTACAAAAGCCAACTGTTTTACGACTATTGGTTGAAATCGAATATTTAATTGAGTCTCCCACTGACAGGTAAGAGCTTTTCCACTCAATGAATTTCCCAAGAAACTAAAAATGTTTATTTTTTACAGAAATCGTTCCATATCCCCAATAACAAAACTTCTCCTAGCACTAAGGTTTTATGCTGTCGGCACAATGCTTCTTGCTATTGGAGATTTTTCTGGAGTCAGCAAAACTACAGCTTGCATGATGGTTAGGCATGTGTCGGAGGCAATCGCATTACAATTACAACGATACGTATTCTTACCTAGAACGCAGCACGAAAAAGAAGAGGTTGTTCTGCGGTTTTATGAAATGGCACCATTTCCTAATGTTATAGGTGCATTAGATTGTACTCATGTGAAAATACAATCGCCAGGAGGAGATGATGCTGAATATTACAGAAATCGAAAAGGTTATTTTTCTTGGAATGTTCAGACAATATGCGATGGAAATCTTCGAATTTTAGACATAGTTGCTAGATGGCCAGGATCCACACATGACCAAACTGTTTTTAACAATTCTACATTAAAAGCAAAATTTGAGAATGGCGAAATGGTAAATTTCGTGTTAGTTGGAGACAGCGGGTATGGCGTGACAAATTATTTACTGACTCCACTTGGAGCTCCTGCAACTCCTGCTGAGGTTCTGTATAATGAATCGCAAATTAGAACAAGGAATGCAGTAGAAAGAAGTTATGGGGTGTGGAAAAGACGTTTTCCTGTATTGTCATTGGGGATGCGGTTATCAACTGAAAGATCAAAAACGATCATTGTAGCAACAGCAGTTTTACATAACTTGGCCATTGAAGAAAAAGAAGTTGTTCCTCCTATTGATCCCGTTCTTGGCATCGATGATGTTTTTTTCAATGCAGATGTAGATGCATTACCTCAACTAATTAATCAAGAAAATGCAACGAGAAGGAGTAATCTAATACAAAATTATTTTTCCAATTTATTATAATTTGCACAGGAATGCATCATTTAGATGTACGGTACAGTTTACTGATTTCATTGTTGTAATGTAAGTTTATCAAAAAAATGGATATTAATGTGTTTGTAATAAATCAAGAAAAAGTTAACATGCTGCTTGTTAAGTTTAATTATTATTCAAGTTATTTACCATTGTGGAATGATTTCCATGTTATCACAATTATTTTTATAAAATTGTTCCTGTCACATGCTTTGTTTTATTTCAAAAGTAATTTAATAGCTATTTATGTAATAAGTACATAATGTAGGTCTTTATTGGACGAGTAACTTTATTTTACTTGTACTATAAAGAGCTACTTTACGGTTGCAGAACTAAGTAATAAACAGTCATTTAAATTTTTGTGTAATAATATACAATTTTCATTAAAATATTTATTAATTGTTTTTATTTAACATGTGTTCCTTAAGTTTTAATTCTGCTTCTAAAATTTTCATTTGAAGCACGTGTTTTTCTTCCTCCATTTTCATCCGTGCTTCCGATTCCTTTTTGGCAAGTTCAATTTGAATCTTGACTAATTCTAGCTTTGCATCGGCTAAAGCTGAAAACTTTTTATTTGTGTCCGCTGCCGGTAAATTGCTGCTCCGTTTCTTTAAAGTCGGGCGAAATAATGAAAACGAGGTTATGTTTATGTAAAAACAATGTCATCAGATCTAAAACTTTTAGGTCAGATAACAACTGTCACGATACAGTGCAGCCAACGTTAAACTTTTGGAGCTTATACGACGAATAACTAATCCAAGAATAAAAGTACCTGGTAGAACGTATAAAAACTTATTCCAAGTATAACTTATAGAATAAGAATATTCTAAGAATAGCTACACCCCGGTTTATACTAGCATTGTAGAACCGGCCCTTAATAATCTAACTTGCTATGTTTCCGTAAAGTACATTAAAGGTTACCTATATAAATACGACATAGTAAAACCGCACCCGCTGTTAACCCCTTTAACTTTGAGGTAGTAAATGAATGTGCACCGCAACTATCCAGGGACTAGTAGATTCAACGAAGGAATTCCTGGACATCTGTCGTATCTCTCATGGAATTTTGCTATAGATAGAATAGGTACGTAGGATCAAAAGCAGGAATGGAAGCAGATTACTTGAGGAACTCTATATGCACGATGCGTTCTCAACAACGTCACGTGTGTACTAATGACTGGCGGCTCGTGCCTAAAGAGATATGTATGACCCACCGCACTTGCATTTTAAATAGCGCAACTGTTCGTTTCACTTAAATACTTCAAATTTCATTAACCTAATTACTTTTGATTTAATTTTTAATGATAAGTGCATATGAAAGGAAAATGAAAGATGGTTTTAATTTAACATTTAGAATGATCTTTACATTCAATTTTTGTATTACCTACTTGAATTATAATTACCCACTTAAGAGATGCAAGAAGCAACATCAAAGCCAGAGAGATTCGTAAAGAAGTAGCAAAATTATCAGACCACCATTTGTAACTGTATTGATGACCGTTCCGACAGTTAATAATAAGCAAACTATGATAAATTGTAATAAGTCTAAGTTTATCAACAAGACGTTCTATCAGCTACCGCTAGTTAACCAACGCCATGCAGCCGATAAATTGGGACATTTACCTTCAATTTTCGTTTAGATATGACAAATATGTATATTATAGTGATACAGCTAAAGTATAGTGATTGTTAACCGATTTTAGAACTGTATTTAGGCAGAGACAATCACTTCTCCTAACTCAGAAATCAGAATATAGCATATTCTTCGAGGGGTAAACCGTAAGTGGAAATGGATGTACAAGATAGTGGCAGTAAGATGGAAGTACGTGGAAGTATGTGGAAGTATGTGGAAATGTCTGGAAGTAAAAGTGAAGTATATGGAAGTAAATAGAAGTAAGTAGTAGTGGAAGTACGTGGTAGTATGTGGAAGTATGTGGAAGTACGTGGAAGTAATGTGGAAGTACGTGAAAGTATGTGGAAGTACGTGAAAGTATGTGGAAGTACGTGGAAGTACGTGGAAGTAAGTGGAAGTACATAGAAATACGTGGAAGTAAGTGGAAGTACATGGAAGTAAGTGGAAGTATGTGGAAGTACGTGGAAGTACGTCTCCTAATAATAATTACGCTCAGTGCTTGGTGAATGACAGAAAAAACAATTATTTTACAACCATTAGATCGTAGATGTCCACACAAATTTAAAAAATATTGTGTATGTAATTTACTTCTGCCATATTTTTTGTGTATGCATACACAAAATGCAGCTCGAATTAAAAATTCCATTTTTATCATATACAGGGTGAGTATACAAAGTAACGCATAATATCTAACCTTGTAAATATTGATTCTACTGAAAAATAACATTCAGAAATTGTTTGTCTTTCTGGTACATTTTAATAATACAATTACATAATACCCTGTATATTATTATTAAAAGTCTTTATTTTGTGTATTTTGAGTGTTTATAATTAAAAGTATCGAAAGACAACATTTGTTTTCTCCTAAGGTATTTTCCGTTTTAAATAGAACTATAATTATGTCAAAAATTGCATTAAATATTAAATTACAGTGTGTCCTATTTCCAATAAGTAAGGATCCTAGTAATTCATTGGAACTTTTATATTATGCAGTACAAGATTTAAAAAAATAGATACATACATTTTGCTTTTTAGGGTATATATTACTACATATAGCAGTAGGTTGCTATATATTTTGTGCGTATTTGAGTGTTTATTTTACGTATTTAGTGTTTTAAGCAAATAAGCATATCTGCCCAGCTCCGCTGATTATAAATAATTATTTAAATTATTTTACTTTCCCCTTACTAAAACCACAAACAAAATCTTGTATTGCTTAAATTTATGATTTTTGACGAATAAGGGAATAATATAAATATATCAAGAATTACATAGTCATTAACCAAATAATCGTACGATTTGTTAATAGATGATAAAACAATGTATAGTTAATCAGTTGGACGACTAATTGCTTGTTTGTTGTATCCCAGTTGGCACCTTTTGTCTTCTTGACCTGTCACACTCGGAAGTTTTCTCACGTATTCATCAAGTACACGCAGTTAAACTCTTGTTACATTGTGTATTCCAGTTCCGTTTGATAATATTGCTGGGTCCGAATCTACACTTTTGCTACTTATCACATATCTTAACCGACACCTTCCTCCCACTATATTAATATGGACATCCAATTTCTCTCCCTTCCACTTTTCACATATTTTTGGCTAGTTATAAAAGATTAGAAACTCAATAATAAGGAAGCAGTCTTATTTCTAGAAATTTTGAGATCCAATATGAACCTTTTATTTTCCTAACACAGAAGTGTGGTACTAAAATAAAAGGCGAAGCACTATAAAGCATCGTGATTGGACGGAGTGCTATAGAGGTATCCGGCAAGTTGATCGCGATTGGCGGCGCTAAGCGTCTGTAGAAAATTCAAATATCAAATGTATATTTTATTGACAACAGTTACCTTACATGGATATTGACTCAAACAGCGATGATTTTATGGAATCTACTCCAGCGAGTGTCGTCGAAGCAGCAAAAACAGTTCGTTAGATCTATTACCCAAAAAGTCGCAACAAAGGTACAAAACTGTTTTTTTTTGGTCGTGGAAAAAATATTGTACATAACTCACAGAAAAGTGACAAACGCACTCGTGTGATTTCCGCACTCGACCTGCGGTCTCGTGCGTCAACATTCCCACTCGAGTGTTAAGCGTCGCTTTTCATGCTCGTTATGTAATATACTATTTTTTGTCACGTGACTGAAATAGCGTTATTCTTATAGTACTTGTTACGCGGAATTCAAATATGCATTCAGATTTTCTCTATCGCCCAGGGATTTTAAGTGAATTACTTTTCCAATTAAAAAAATCCATACATATATAAAAGCTCAAAGGGTATTTTTCTCCGGTTCCTCCAGCGGCTACCGCTTCACCAATTTGGACCATTTTTTTTTCAATGAAAGGTCTCTATCCTCAGATGAAACATGAAACATTTTTATATTTTTATTCTACGTCGATTTTTCAATAATAATTATTTTAATTTATAATATATATGAAAGTCTGCTAGACGCGCTTCACTTGAGGCGACGTCTACACTAACGTCGCGTCTCCCTTATGGAACTAATGCATCACGTGACATCATTTAGCCGGTTCTGTCAACGATCAGTCTGTCAGTGCATTGTGCGCTGGGGTAACACTAGTATTTATTTAAATTAATACAGATAACTGTTACCTACACGGAGGTCTATCAGTAGTAGTGCAAGCATAACCGGACTCTACTTTCCTTTGGAAACGCCTTTATTTGTGGAATCGCTACCCATGCTCGTCACAGAAAAAAGGCCAAATGCGGGTCCAATAAGTGAATCTTGAGAGGCATGTAACAGCCCACTCTTTTGTAAGCTTCAAGGAGATCGGCCACCGTCTGATGACAGTTCTGATGCTCTGTTCCTAAAAAGTTTGGCGACATCTTTGAACGACAGCCACACAGTTTTCGCCACTTCATTTAAAACGCTTTCAAAATGTTCATCTTTCATCACCTCTCTTATTTATAGACCAACAAATATTCTGCTCCAGTGCGATTCATATTTTTAACAAAATTTTTCATAGGTCCAAGTTTAATGTGCAATGATGGTAGAAAAATCTTCTGAGGGCTTACTAATGGTGGCTCTGTACATTTCTTTCCCCTGCAGTCTGCGATTCTCTTCTTGGCGATTGTTTCTTGTTGTAGTTACTTTTTCTGTCTCGGTTATCCCATTCATTCACATAAAAAGCAACAGTGCTTTGCGTAACCTAACTGCAAGCCAAGTAAAACTGCAATCACTTTCAGATTCCCACAGATTTTCTAAGAATGCTGTTAATAAGTAATGGTTTTGATGAGTAAATTCATTTTTATTCTTTCATGTGTACAGCATATTATAATCATTAAACTTCAAACACCTTTTAAAAAAATGGTGGATAAATTACGAGTTAATTTTCGAACTCTACTATAATTTTTGAAAGTACTAAAACTGAAAAGAAGTCCACTCATTTCTCTGTAACGGCTTCTTTTCGTCTTTATTTAATAAACGGGTAATGATAAAAAGTTTTGGCTTAAGATAAATTGCGTATAAGTGGTGATAGAATAAGATTCACAGCCTAATTTTTAGGTGCAGCAAAAAGTAGAATAATTAAATTTCCCCCTCCCACTCAAATTTTGGCGAACAAATCTATCCTTGTGTTTTTAGTTTTTTTTAATCCCAAGGAATGTTTGTTTTCAAAAAGTTTAAGAAATCTTTTGTTTTTCCGCACATAAAACAAAAAAAAATCGATTTCTAATGGCCATAGGCCCTTTGCAGAATAGTAGCAATGTGGGTTTGTCTCGCACCGCCACTGCAAAGGGGCTACAACTTTGTGGGTAAATACTATTGAACATAGGACAAATAAAAGTTCCTCAAGTATAGGAAAGCCCGAGGGAAATGCTTCGCTTATTTTTTGCTCCGGTAAATATCAAACCTACATTATTTATGGTAACAAATATCAATAAATATTTAACAACCTTTGTATTTCACGTGGTTAGTCCTTTAAGGTGGCCAACGAGTTTGCAGCTAAAGCAATGGTTTATGTTGACCAACAATTGAAATGCGAACTGCACAGTCATTAGAGAGTAGGACTGACTGTTTTTTCGATTGTGAACTTGTCTTGAGTGAGTGTGTCAGAATCAGAAATTGTGTACAAGGTGCAATTTGAAATTTCCGCAGCAAAAACTACTTGTGATCTACCCCCCCCCCCCCCCCCTGACATTAAAATTTTCCGAGGTTTGATTCAAGCTGCTTATAAGCTTATTTCCTCCGTATTTTTAAATTTAATGTAAAAAGCTCGATGTATACGTGTATTTATATTTTAAGTGTACTTCATACGCCATCGCAAATCTTTCTAAGTTTAGCTGATTAAGAAAATTATTTGTATTGGGCTCCTTGTTTTTATAAATATGTGATAGTTTTCCTAAAATGTGTCATTTCATCATAACGTTTATTATATAAGTAATTTCAGAAAATTCAATACAAATTGGATCTTTCAAAGGCATGCGTACTCTAACAGTTACTTTTAAGTTTTGTTTTAAATTCAATGTTTTCTTACATCTGCAAAACATTAAATAAATGCCTAACAACCCGTAGACGCAATCAAAACCGAAATTTGAAGCATCAAACCCCCTTAAAAACGTGCATAAAAGCAATAAATTTCGTTTAAATTCAATAAGTAAACAAATCTATTAAGTTATACGTGAAAAATATTGAACAAGAGAACCTATTTTTGGGATGAAAATTTAGAAAAAGTTGTTGTGTACAGCAATTCTTAAGTTTTCTATTCAACGGTGGTTTTCCTTCCTTTATGAATGTAGATAGTCCAAACTTTTCTTACGCAGAAATTTCTCGTTGTATTATTGAATTTATACGTTCTATTTTCATTAATTCATGGTTGCTATTTTACATTTCAATTAAAAAAAATATTTTGCAGTTTCATAAAATTGTTTTGACCATTCATATTCTACGCTTGTGAACCCTTACTTACTTTATTTTACTATTGCATAAGCTTCAATTCCAGTTGACCAAATAAATAATAACTACCCGTACAAGCTAGACTAAGGTCAAATATATGGATGTGCTACCATTCTAAGCTCGTAGATAATTCGTTTGAAAGTTTAGGTATGCGCCAACTATACGTTCAAAGGAATAATGCCAAAATTTCTTAATAATTGGTTGCCTCCTAAAGTAAATACTGCCTAAATACTAGACTAGAAATCCAGACTATAATAATAAACTAATTTGCAGATAAGGGTTGACCGTGGAAAACGTGTCCGAACTTAATTCAGTCACAAACTGTCTTACGAAAATTTATTATTTTTGAGTATTGTTTTTCATGGCCAACCCATATCTAAAATGTTGTAGATAATACTACTTACTATAACCACAGATAAGGTTAACACTACAGATATACGGTAAATATGTGAGCTATCGGCAGCTTGTTTTATATGATTAATAATCTGCAAAAAGATGGCGCTACAATGACAATTTATAATTAAGTCACAGATGACTGTAATTGAGCAGATTACTTAGCACATATTCAAACCAAAAGTTAGACAGCCATCTGCTATGCTTAATTGTCAAATCGCAATTTTTCGTAAATAATTAATATTGAAGCCAATTCTACTTAAATTATATTCATGATGTGACAGATGCACTCAAATCCCCGATAAAACAGTTTCCAACACAATTCAACAGTAATAAACAAATAGCGATAGCAGCGCCCTAAAATTGGCCCGGCGCGTTGTAGCCAAACTAACGCTAATTTCGTCTCCAAATATGGGCGGACATTTTGTATAAAGGGTCGTATATCTGTAGTGTTAACTTTATCTGTGCTATAACGTACGATGAGAAAAAGAAATCAGGGCTGGCTAAGGGTTATAAACATCCTTTCTTAATTTATTTGAAATAAAATTATCAAAAAAGCCAAAAACTTAATTTGGAATTTTCATCTAACGGATTTCATAATAATTTTCATATTTGTAACTTTCTCGGTAATTTATCTTATTTTGAAAATTAGAACATTTAATCACCTCATGAAACAGGTCAGTTTTCTTGTAATTGAATCGGTCAATAAGTGGGATATTATCTTCCACCACCCCTTTAACCTTGTTTTTATCGTACGATATCTGCTTATAGACCATAAAACCCTTTGCATGTATAATTAGTATGAACGAGTATAAAAGTACACTCTAGCGGCTGTATAGCATATGAATATATTATTAAGTAAATCTATAGCTTTCAAGACAAACTTTTTATTAACCAAAATCACGAATTGTCATACTTCACACGAAACTGACAAATTACTAACGAGTTTGTTTAATTAGTTCTGTCTTGGGACAAGATTAGTCATTTGTACACAACTTCACAATAAAAACACATGCTTCATGATCTTTCTTAGAAAACACCAAATTAACAATTACCCGAAAGTGTTTTTTATAGATCCAAAGTTAGTACTATGACAATAATGTACACTGTGCGTGACTTCGTAACGTTTGAGATTTAAAATGCGGGCTAAGTCTGCTCGCTATGGAAGAAAGATTTTTTGAAAATAAAAGAAAATTAATGAACTGTAAATTATCAAAAATATAGATATACCACGCAATATTTATGAAAAAAAAACTATGCTTATTTACAATTATTGCAAAAATAATGTGTTCTACTTGAAAAGCTAAAAGAAAGAAAGAAAAAATGTTGATAACAAATTATTGTAGGGCATTTCATCTCCCCCTTTGTTATTAGGAGCATTACACTACAAGCTGAATTATAACTTCGCTGAATTTTATTATTGGACTGGAATGTCCCTAACACCCACACATTATTTTAACAAATTAGTCTCGGATCTCTGCTCCGCATTATCAAGCACAATTAAAACCAAACAATAGAAAAGCTTGAAAGGTAATTCAAGTTTGCGACAGAGTTCTCATCCCATTATTAAATGGTTGTTGAATTCGTGTACAATACAATAATTTGTTTTAAAGCATGTTGTGAATCACTGTTGCAAACCAATTACGAAATACCTACGCCCAACAAACAACCACACAGTCACAGGTTAGATATACTTTCTATATGTACCTATGAGTGTTTAAAATAAATACGGCTTGAAAGTATTTTTTGAGTAAATAATTAATCAATGTTTTATTGCAGTATAGGTGTGCATTTGCAAAAGGAATACATGAAAGTTTAAACGTGGCGTCATGATGCTTCAGGCGAGTCTTAAGTATCAATAAAATTGTTATTAGAGCTTGCGTATGTATATTCGCTATTCAGTACATAACACGTGAGAAGTAAATATATGTACAGGGTCCTACATAATCTATTGCTGCGGGTAGAGCATTTTTCAATTAGAATAGAAAAACAGTATATACATTAAAAAGAGACACAGTTACATTATGCTTGCTGTAAAATACTAAAGGAGTAGTTATAAACAATCAATAGATTGAAAAATAAGAATTCAAAAAATTATATGTATTAATAGTAAACATAACACATTAATGTTTTGTATGCTTTCCATTGGCTTTGTGTACGGTGCTTAAGCGGCCCGTAATTATAATTCTTTAAACTATCTCAACATATTGATGAAGCCCTCGTTTGTCTAACATTATAGATTCTTATTTATCTTTTAAAATAGATGCAAAGTGCTCTGCATCGGTTAAGTCAGGAAAATTTCCTAGCGACGAATTGAGTTCTATTAAAAAATTAAATTCCGAAAGCTTAAAAATTAGTTACATAGTAATCGCACGATACGCATCTACTTCTGGGATGTTTACAACATTTTTCAAGGCAGAAACAGGACACATGCCATTTTTTTGCGGAATTGTTTGCCAACAATAGCCCATAGTAATTTTGTTTCAGAAAGTTTGAAGTGTCAAACTTTGTTTGAAAATGATTTTCCCATTTACACGATTTCTATAATTTTACTTACAACCCAATTGATCGGACAACATGGGCATTAGTGTTTGAAGGATGAAATGATGTAGAAGTATTATGAAAAATGGGCGAAACAGGTCGCTGGTACTTTCCCATACTTTTTACGTTTTAAATGTTCTCGCGTCAAGAAGTGATGGAAATTTACATCTAATCTAGCCAGTACAAGCCCGCTGCAGACTCAAGGCGTTGGTTACGTAGGTACAAACGGCGCGCCCTTGTACTACGTGAAAGGCGCTTACGAAAATATATAACAACCTTATTTATAGAGTTATCAAAAATATGCAAATGATGAAAAATATTTATTTTTATTAGATAGCAGTGAATCTTCTAAATCAGCCCATAGTCAACAGAAGGTTGCAACGACACCTACCCAACGATCTGTCTACCAGATTTTGATATGCATGTCTTATGGTAGTTCTAGTTTAAGATTTAGTATGTAAGTATGTTGTCCTAAAACACACAACAGGCATAATCCATTTGTTACAGGAGTTTGCCACTGGGCAATCTTCTACATGTTATCTATATTGTTATACCATTTGCTAAATGTACATTGTATAGATTGTAAATTAAATAGGATGATAAAATAAAAAAAAATTGTATTAGAGCTAACAGTAGGGGTGTTCGATAACTGTTTTTTGTTATCGATAACTTTTTGCGAAAAAATATCGATAATTATCGATATATCGATAACTTATTAATATATCGATAACTTATCGATATAACGGTAACTTATCAATAACTTATCGATAACTTGTCGATAAATTATCCATAGCTTATCAATAACTTATCGATAAATTATCGATAACTTATCGATAACTTATGGATAACTTATCGATAACTTATCGATAACTCATCTGTAGCTTATCGATAACTTATAGATAACTTATCGATAACTTATGGATGATTTATTGATATCTCATCAATAACATATCGGTAACATATCGACAACTTATCGATAAGTTGTCGATAACAGATCGATAACAGATCGACAACATACTGATAATTTATCGATAATGGTGCAGTGAATCTTTGCGAACCTGGATTTTGCGCAGCAGTTCCTAGTTCCTGTTCAATGTAAACTATAAATTATAAAAAAACACATTAGTAATGCGTTTTCACTCTTTCTCGTGGTGCTATTGTATCTAGTCATTTTACTCTTAAATGCTGATCCAGCCCCAGCGCAAGTGTCTGCTGTGTAAACTGTTTAGTTTAAATTGTTTTGTCTTTTCACAAAAAAATTTTTTTTATTAATTGCTTGACTTATAATCAGCGGTTGAATCCTACAAACTTTTTGATTATAGTTTTTTTTTAACTTTTTTCTTCTGTTTTTTGGTACTTATCGACGAGTTACCGGTAAGTTATCGATAAGTTACCGATAAACTATCGATAAATTATCGATAAGTTATCGTTACGTTATCGATAACTTATCGATAAGTTATCGTTAAGTTATCGATAAGTTATCGATAAGTTATCGATAAGTTTTCGATATATCGATAACTAAAAACTTTGTTATCGTTATTCGATATATCGATAACTTATCGATAGTTATCGATATATCGATAACTTTGAACACCCATATAACAGATAAGCGTAGTTAAAATCACGTAACTGCCAGATAACACGTTGTTGATATTAAAAAGTATCGTTTTTTCCTTAATTTTCAAAATAGTTGAAAATTCTCGCTGATCCTAATAAAGTACTTCAAATAGTCTATCGAACTGATTTAGGTTTACAACGATCGGCGTTTGCGTTTAGGAATAAAAAATTAATCAATTTGAAAATTAACAAAAATTCCTAGAGAGCGTCAGAGTGAAATTTGGAAAATTAGTAACGAACAAATTTTGTAGTTCATTGCAAGCTCTATCGGCCTAAAAAGTTTATAAGAAATGGCGTGGGCAGTTTTTGAACAATAATTTTTTTAATATGTCGCAAATTTTGAGCAGCTAGAATTTCTTGATCTTTCATATTTCGAAAATTATTTTAAATTACTTGATTATACTTGGTTAAAACTTATTATAACATGACAATTTGTATTGTTTGAATATCTTGTTTTAAAGTTAGAATTTTCAAAAATGCGTAGCCGCTTTAGCTTCGAAGATACAGCATTTGATTTTCCTTTGGATGCATGCAATTTCAAAAAAAAGTTTTTAAAAAATCTATGCCAAAAAAAACATGTCTCATTTTCGTTTCCGATTCCGATTAAAAACCTTACACTGCCTACAACTAAATAATTTTCAATACGAAATCTTAAAAAATCGGTCTAAACGTTGGACCCCAAAACGCGTTTTTCCATTAAAATCGGAAATTCGAAAATTTGCATGAAATCATAACCTGCTTTTTTTTAACTTTTTTAAAATTCTGAATACATAACGTTATAGTACATCTAAAGACAAATCAGTTGCCCTTTTTTGAAAATTTTAATTTTAATGCCCGATAGCCCTTAATAAGTAATAAATGATCTAAAAATATATTTGGAAATATGAAATTTGTAAATATTCAAAATTTTGGACATTTTCAAAAAATAGTCCTCAAAAACTGCCCACACCATTTTTTTTAACTTTCTGAGCCGATAGAATAATCTAAAAATTTGTTTCTTACTAATCTCCAAAATTTTACTCAGACGCCCTCCAGGAATTATCGAAAATTTTGAAATTGACACGTTTTCCGGAAGTTACGTGATTTTAACTAAGCCTGTAAAATAGCTATAATGAAAAAAATATTTTTCATTTTTGCATGTTCTTGGTAACTCTATAAATAAAGTTGTTGCAGCCATTTTCGTGAGCGCATTAACTATCTTAGCGCCTTTTACGTTGTCAGAGCGCGCCGCCCGTACTTAATCGCCCATTTTTCTTTAAGGTGATTATGTTGCCCGGTTGTTTCTTCCGGGGAATGGTTGTACTGCAGGCTGTTTTCACCGTTTTATGTACGATTTTTATTAGATGGTGTTTTTTCCATCGAGGCGTCGATGAAAAAAACACACGACGTTTGGCCCAGGAAAGTTGTTGTAAGACTTCTGTCAGAGGCGTTTTCTCTGTGAACCGAAATTGGGCCCCAAGCAAAGCAAATTTAGAGACCACATATTATAGTATGTATGAAATTACTAATCTGGCCGCACGTAAATAATCTGCGGGTGGTATAACTGTGTACTTATCGTTTTTTACGTTCAGCGGTTTAAGTTTGGAAGGGACCAAGACTACTTTTTCGTGGCAACCTAAATCTATTGGTCCTTTAGTGTACAGCTTTGATTGTATTGTTTTCTACGAAATACTCGTATATTATATCATATTCTTTTATTTTCTATTTATTCTGTGCTTTTAGTTTATTTAGCCATCGTTGTCATTGTTATCACATTTTATGTGTTAATAGCAGAAAGCAGTCTTGACGAACCGGTCTACGCCGGCCTTTGAAAATGAAATGTCGCTGGCCGTGGCCGGCCGGTTGCTTTGCGATGTATCCTCGTTCGAATGTGTTGTTGCAATGAGGTGTCAGCAGATTGTGCTTCAACAAGACAAACACATATTCTGCATGAAGGCAGCGTATTTCTATGGAATATTATAGTGGTCCACTGTACAAAAGAAAATGGTCGTTATATAAAAGCAGCTTAAAAGTAGGTTTGAGTGGTAGGGGCCCCTCAGCACTACAAGTTGAGGCAGGCGAAAGGGATCCAGAGTTAGTTTGTAGATTGTGCATACATTTATAGGGAACCACATCCCATTTCCATCGAACAGGATTCGTACTGTACGATGAGTCTCATTTTCTACATATTAGTGCTTTTCTATTCCATTTTCGTCGACAACTCGACTTTGATTATTTTTGTCTTTAATATTATCTCTTAACGAACTGGACACAAACCAGTTCTGTGCTGATACTCCTTGTGGGTCAGTACTTACAAAGATAGTAGGTAATACCACATATATAATTTTTAGGTATTTCACGAACCTATCACATTTACCCTATAATTAATCAGATTTCGTCGATTGAAGAGTAAAGGCTATCTAGTTTTAGTTTCCCTTTAGTACACTGAAGTATCTTTATTTTATAAACACGTTCATGTAGGTACGTATTTCCTTACTTGCATACTATGTTCAATATAAGCCTTTTCCACAATACTTGAAGACTTATACTGATAAGTATCTATTTAATACACAATAATCAAAATTAGGTAACAAATATATTCAAATTCTGTTTTCTGAGACAGGAGCGAGGAGACGAGATACACCCACTGCGTCAATTTTAAATTTTAAATACCTCTTACACAAATGTGTGTAGTATTTTATTCATACCACATTATAGCTAACATTCCTATACTTCTAAAGTTATTGTTACATGCGACACGAAGTGTCAAAGAGTAATGTGAACATACTCTAAGAAAAAGTATCCATGTTGCCAAAACAACACATAAACTTATGCATGAGGAAAGTAAGATTGACAAAAAATGTACATTCCACAGCTGATGCGGCCAATTCACTTTCTCGTAAATTATACGCGAATAATGGTGCCTAATTCGTTTACCGCCCTTTAAAATAGGCGTCAGATAATTATCGTAATCTGCGGCGTCTGGGTTTTGCACTTTCAAAGCGTTAACTGGGTGAAAATAATACCAAAACATAATGAACGAACATCGTGTTATAAGCAAGTGCCACGTTACAGCTTTTAATTGTGTCGAATATATATTAACATAAATATTTTCCTGCAATTTTAGACGATAAAAAAATTATGAAATTTTGTGGAACGTCATGTTTTAATTTTTTGCTATTAGGGTTAAGGATCGCAGCTTCTGAATAGTACATGTACTTATAAGGAAGAAAAAAGTTAAAGAATGCATCGTTAACTTTTGTGACCTTAATATTTGCAGTGAAAACATCTCAATGGATTACGTTTCGAGGTAACTCATAGTTAAACCAATACTTAAATTTCAACCGCACCAGTCATTGTGCAATGATAGATTATTTACATATTCTTAAACATTTACTTCTAACAATAAGCACGTCACTACATTCCTACGTAAAAAAATTCTTCGAAAAATAGTATAGCTGTACGTGACTTAATTAAACTAATAGACCACAAGAGTAGGCACAAAAAAATGTTCTGCGTGCTGCACTGTATTTATTATATCTAATTCAATTTTACATAAAAGCTGTTAAATGGTAAATTCAAGTGCCAAATATCCCTGGAAATGAATGAAGACTTAAAATTTGGGGAAAATTAGATCAATGCGAAACTTTGCACGTCGATTCCTTATGCCAAAAATGAATTAAAATTACAATAGTCTACAACATTTTTTTGACCGGAAGTGACCGGATTTCTTTAAAAATGGCCGCCAAACTCAAAATTTAATATTTTTATGACAAACCAAAAACGGATCTGGCTGCGATTATGAAACATTCGGCCACTTGCGGTTGAAAAAATTTTCCTGACTAGGGCTGGGCGATATTTTAAAATTTAATATCGAATATCGATAATGAATTTACATCGATAATATCGATATTATCGATATATCGATAAATATTCCCAGCCCTATTCCTGACCATTCGACACAATTCAACTTCTTGTGATCTTGATTTAAAAACCCAAAATTGGATCATATGAATTTTCTACGCATTTTTCTTGCACAGTGAGTTATTTTAGTGTTTATAAAGAAAACAAGTCTAATGAGCAAAGCAGTTCGCCTTGACTTTTTTATACTTTAGATATTGTTACTTATCGTGGTTCCAAAAGTATTTCAGTATTAATGTCGTCACTTCACCGGTAGAGGTCTAAACTTCTGGTAAGAGAATTTGCATTCTTAAGAACGTAGTTGATACTTCTGGATGCTGTTTCGATCAGAAGTCTGGCAGGTAAGTTTTAGGGTGTATTTGTTCGAATTTTGTATTTTAAGAAAAAGTTGATTAGAACAACTGTTAGCAGTTGTTGCAATTCTCAGTACGGCCCTGTCCCAGTGGTAGTTTAAGACTTAACAACCTGACATGTTTAATGCGGTAGTTATAGGCAAATAATGAGCTAAGCCGTTCCAGGTAAATTGTGCCAAGTCTTCCTGTAAAGACTGTATCTCCGTACTAGGGATTGCAATGCCAGTTTACCATGCCTCTAGAGTCTAGGTGGATTCGAACCACCGACGTTTGCTTTACGAGCTATCTAGCTAAACAACTCGTCCACTGGTATTTTCAAGCCTTCAATGTTTATATTAACTTTAATGTTATAATCAGGGTTGTAACTTTACACGTAGAAAATTATTTTCTACATTACACGTAGAAAAGTGTGTAGAATAATATGTAGAAAATGTATGTTAAACAAACTAGTATATTTACCTTTTTTTACATATTATACATGTAAAGTATGTAGAATATGTAAAATATGTACAGATAGATTCCAGGAAAACATCTGCATAAAATTATTGTGTTAACTTTACTATGTAGATGAACGCGTGTGTGCATAGTAGACGGGTGGGGGGGGGGGAGGTGAGACATATGACTATACAACGGTATGAACTTTTCTCTATTCAAACCGCACTGCAAAATGCTTTTAATTGTAGGCAGTTATTAAACGACAGTTGGCTCTATAAAACATACAATGAAATTGCGCTTTTTAGATAATTACGTCTGAGGCGGAAGTACTACTCGCCCCCACCATAACTCCGGCACTGGTCGCAATTGTTTTACGTTTTTAGTTTTTACTATTTTGTGATATTTTTTTTATTTTAATTTATCAACATAAATTATTTTACTTTGGTGTAAGGAAGGCACGTATTAAGTTGTATACGTGTTTATTTACGTCTAAAATCGAGAAAGGTGCCTCCGCGGTAAGCGCGTTTACCTTTCATTCAGGAGACCTGTGTTCGATTTCCTGGCCCGGCCGGCTCTATTGCATCAGGTTTTTACGTGGTTTTCCTGAACCATAAAGTAAATACTAGGACAGTACTATCCGCGTAAATCACCCACCATCTTTTCTCGGCTGAAGGGCTTAGGACTCGAGTGCGGAGTCTAAAAGACCTCCATAGCACCCGCCCCTTTGCGAAGAATGCGCCGACAATAAGATTTCTTTTTTTTTACGTTTAAACTGTCTGATTTTGCATCGGTATTATTCTACATGTAGAATATGTAGAAAAAGGGCTTATTATTCTACCTGTAAAATAACCATGTATAATAAGTATATTTTACATGTAATATTCTACATGCCCAACCCTGGTTATAATGTTCTAAAACAAAAGTTTTGTTTATTTATTAATTTTTGTATTTAAATTAATTATGTAATTAAAAAAAAATCGAAATTTACCGGTAAATAACCTTTAACCGGTATGTTTCACAACAATCGGTAAATTTGCAATGCCTACTCCGTGCCAGTGAGGAATTTAATCTAAATAGAAGTTAAATAACATAACAACATGACTCTCTCTCCTATGCCTGTGGCGAGCGTGCCTAATGAATCACGCATACAGGACCTACGGTTTAAAGCTGTCTCCGAACCGCAGGAAGTGCAAGCACTTCCTCTGAGAAAGTTTTCTTGGCAGAATACCTCGCTGGTTTGCCATTGCCTTGCGAGAAAGAACGGCCGTTAAAAATCTGATGTTCCGCTCCAACTGCTAGCCTACGGCCGCCTCTTATTTCACGTTATTTAGCAGTAATTGATAACTTTTTATATTTTTAAGAATAGAATCCTACTTATGGAGTATGCTTTTAAACCTATGTAATTATGTTTCTTTTAATTCCCGTGAGCATAATTTTGAATAATATTAAATATATAAATAAGTGTTTCAAAACATAAATAAGTTATCTTATTTAAATATCTATCCTACGAAACGAGATTGCATGTTGCAAATTTTATTTTGAGAAAAATTTTTTTTTTATTTTTTGATAGAAGATGCGATTAAGAACCCAAAGAAAGGGATATATTTGTAATTATAATATGGGGAGGTTGAAAAAAAAATAATTTCCCTAATTTACTCCGCAATTAAAAATTAAGTTGTGAACTTTATTTTACTATCATTCATGAGTAATTTTAAATGATATATTTTATCGTCCTCCATTGGTTAAATAAAGAAGCATCCATTTTTAATTTTCAAAAACTCATAGAAAGCATCACATAAAAATTTTCGGACTGGAACACGAACCAAATTGTAGTTCATTCCTAGCTCTATCAGCTTATAAAATTTTTGAAAAATCGTGCAACTAGGTTTACAGCATATTTTAGTAGAAGTATGAAAAAGTAAAAATTTAAAAAGTTTAATTTTTCTCGGCCTCCGTTGAACTTTTGTGTTTAAATATGCATTGTCATCTAGCTGCCGCTTTTGTTTCTAAACATTTTTACTGGTATGAATTTTCTATCTACCTCCTAAGCTATCGACTTTTTCTCCCAAAGTCCTCAGCTCACGTACCTCATCCTTAAAAGGTAATGCTTACCTACATAAATTCACCAACAAAAAGCAATGGACAGTCAAAACTGCCTATAGCCAGAAGTTAATTTTAAACAATGAAGCTTATGTGACATCATTTGCCATAAAATCACGTCAACGTCAGGTAAGCAGACTTCGGAAATGTTATACCTCGATAAGGAAATATAACAGAGGTCGAAGTAGAAGCAGAACTGATGAGTTGGCAAGTCTGACGAATTAGTATTTGGAAAACGTGCAATATCCTAAAAGGGTAGGAAACTCGGTAGGACAGACCGAGGAAAACACTTTGCACTAGCAAGCAACCGCATCCATTTGCACCCTAAATCGGGATAATTTTTTGGTTGAACAATAAAAAAGCCTAAATAGTTTTGGGTTCGTTAAACTTCAGAGTTGGGAATATTACAAGCTGCCATAGTAAATCTTAGTTATTAAATTATCGAAAAGCAGTCAACAATTGACTACCGAAATAACTGAAAATTTGAAATAAATTTCTCGTAATTTGGTTATAAGTTTTAAATTTTATCTACCGACATTGTTTCGCACAGAATTGTTAGTTCGCACTTTTAGAATATTTCATATAAAATAATATAACATCCTTAAAAAAAGGAAATTTAAGTTTTTTTAAAATATAAAACAGTATGTAAAAGTTTTTTTTTATTAACTCTTAGAATGCAATTTTTTTATTCGACAAATTATGGGTAGGCACCGCCTACCCTGCCTAATAGGGCGGACCGCCACTGGTTCTCAATCGTACAAATATGTAACTACTTTTATTACATCTATTTTATTCATTTCAATAATTATAATAGGATTACAAATATTCAAAACAAATTAATATGTTCGATTTATAGGTACATTAGCAAATATAAATGACGTTTATTTTTCAATTAAATGTGACGAAACGATACTCATATAAGTAGTATATATTTATTAATTCATCAATAATTATGTCAATATTTTATGGAAATAAATTATTTGGGAATAAATATAGGTATACATGAATGTAAAATATAATTTATTAGTCGCCTGGTTTTTAATATAAATAATCTCGAACCAATTTAAAATTTTATGCATGCATTGTGAAAATTACATACTCTCTAAGGAGTTTTTCAAGTTTCTTATTTCTAATATTTTAAAATTTTCCTTCTCAATAGAAATTAAGGAAAATTGATTACTTTTTCCTTTGATTTTTTACTTCCAGTATAGGAATGTATTGCTATTGTGGTATTTTCACCCAGGAACCGGTGCTTTTAAAAAAATGTCTGTATATGTATGTGTATCGCGAAATTTCAGAAATTACTGGATCGGTTTAATTTAAATTTGGTATACCTATGTAGGTACAACGACAATTCATCGGACCAGAAAGATTTTTGAAGTGAAACTTGTTTAACAGGAGAGTAACTTTGCCAGCACTGAAACGAAAACATTCGAAACATAAACGGAAGCTAGACTGTGCCAGCACTGAAACGAAAATGCGGAGCCGCGTTTTTTTCGTTTGTGCCATCACAGACACAACCAGAGCCTACTCTATCTTCTTGTAGGCTCTGACACAACTCTAACAGAACTTTTTCGTCGGAAGAAGAAATAGGAGTTTAGAGTCGAAACGGTCAGGTTATGTACTGCTTGGTGTATTTTTTTGCTTTGCTTATACAAGCAGCCCTCAAGGTAGAGATATTATTGATAATATAATTGACTGAAGATTGAATTACTTTCGAAATATATTTCCTTTCCACAAAAACAAAGAATATATCATTTTCAATTTAAATATTGACATTTGAAACATTAATAATGTTGGTATATAAAAATAAATTAAAGATTGATGAAATTTCTATGCAAAATGGGTAATCGGTAATGTTCCCTGCCTTCATAGAAAATATTTTCTTCTGCGTAGAACTAGATCATACCGACATATTCTTGTTAAGTGCGGCTCGCGCTACGGTCTTTGCAATACCTAATAGCCATTTACGACATTTTTGGCCAGTTACCAAACTTTTTTATTAATAAAAAATTCCCAAATTGCCAATTTTCAAATTAAGCGTTTCTTAACAAATATAACGTAATATATCGAAAAGTACTTAACATATCGATTTGAGTTTTTTGTGTTTAAAAGCAGATATATCGACGCTGTCTATCTATAATCTCATTTTAATTTACGAAAAATATTTATTTTTTGCCCAAACAAATTACGAATGACTTTTTGCTTTCGATGTAGTGAACTTTTTACTAAGCGACAAACTTTGCTATTAGTGATTTTAACATAGACATGCAGCGAACAAAATTAAGAATAAACTTTGCGAAATATTTTAAAGCAAAAAATAGATATATGGCCATGATAGTATCAATTTTTTACTGAAACACCGCTCACTGCGGTTTCTACTCTCTGCGTTACAACCGTACCGCTAAGAATGTCCACAACTCCCAAGGTATACGTCATCCAAGACGACCACAAAGTCCAAAAATAGCTAGAAACACGATGCTCAATGTGCCCATAACGCCCAATTGTTCAAGCTGGTCATAATGCCCACTATGACCATAACGCACAAATTGCTACAGGTTCATAAAGACCAATGTGTCCATAACGCCCACTTAGTTTATAGGACCACAACGCCCAATTAAACGCACATATTGCCCACCTTCGCTCGTGTAAAATCGGTCTTGTCATCAAAACTCATGAAAGACACCAAGCCCAACATCCTCGCATCTAGGGTCCAAGTCCAAAAGGTTTTGTGGTGTACATTAAATTCAATGTTTTGAGAACCAATGAAATTTACAAAATTTGAAGTAAAAACTCGTTTTTTAGTGGAAAATCTCATAAATATACCCCTAAAATTTAAAATTTAAACTTTTATATAATGAGTCAATTTAAACCAGCGGCGCCTAAAATTCAATAAAAGCAATTTTTACGACGATTTAATAACATTTTATCATTTCTTTTGTAATTTTTGTAGGTAATTTTACAGGAAGAAATATTTTTTAAATATACCAAGATTATAATGCAGGAACGTTGGGCATTGTGTCCCTCTGAGTTCCGATTAACAAGACCGATATTACATGAGAGCAAGTGGGCATTATGGGCCTTTTTGGGCGTTGTAGTCCTATAAAATAATTGGGCGATGTGTCCCTTTTCAGCCATTGGGCGTTGTGGACACTCTTTGAGTATTGTGGTCTTTTTATAGCGTTGGGCGTTGTGGTCCATGCGGAAGTGTCCATGCCCCAACCTTAACAGTACTTGTATACAAAAACAACTGTATAGTTGTACATTATCTTTAATTATTAATAACACACGGAAAGAAATAATAGATATATGTGATGTAATATAAAAATAATGACGTGTAAATAAACGAGTAAAACTTTCTTAATAAGCTGCTTCTGCTTGTGAATCAGGATCTGCGAGGAAACTTACTAAACTATTACTGTTACGATCTTTACAATTGCATTCGCTGCAGCATTTCAGTCCGTCTTTCATGCAATTGCACTTACTATTGTTGCAGTTTTTGTCGAGTTGTCCACGCACATATAAACATAGATTTTTTTGGGTTGCTGAAGGTCCAAAACATGTATTTCCGCCTAAATCTCAGAATTGAATATTTTTACGATCACAATACGTTTTCATAACAAAAGTATGGGAAAATAAAAAAATAAAAATGAAGGGCTGTATTCACTTAAGGAATCGTTTAAAATCAGAACATTATTTTGGATAGAATCCGCGTGATTCCTGAAATTGCACGACACCTACTGAAATCGTCGCACTGATTACCAGTGATTTCAAAAGACTCCACAAGTAAGTCCCAAAGATTCCAAAAAGATTTTTAAATGATTCCACATAAGATTTCTCAAATTACTAGCCCCTCGAATTTAAGTATGTACCGGGTGATCTTAAAAAAATGATTCAGAGCAGGCCATGACCGAAGTGTTAAAGTTGGCAATACTAAATATAGGCCAATTGTCAATTGTTGACAGCTGTAAAAATTTTTGGTTAGATACATTTAACTTAATGTATCCAACCAAAAAATTTTACAGCTGTCAACATTTGACAATTGGCTTGTATTAAGTATTGCCAACTTTAACACTTCGGTCATGGCCTGCTCCGAATCAATTTGTTTACAATCACCCGGTACTATTTAATATAGCAATCGAAAGTCTGCGACTCTTATGATCGATTTCGGCTATATTTTAGTGCTACGAGAGCGATTTGCAACAAAGATTTGCATGTGTTGTCATAGATATACGTATAATTCTGTAAGTAGTATCTTGTTCGAAAGTTCATTTCAGAATAACTCGAATGGCTAGTGCTGAACAATTTTCATTAAAGAAAACGATCAATGTGACATGAGTACTATTATTAGAACACAATAGTAGGGTGATGCGTAGATGAGTCACCCTGTATACACGAATTAGTTCAACTTTTATGGCGGGAAAACATTATCAAAAAAACTTTTTGCTGTATGTGTACATTGTCGCCATAGCAACTGAATTTATTTTAATATTAATAATAGGAATAATTATTCGGTGGGATTCTGTTGAATTTTTAGCAATGCTATAATATAGTTGTTATGGTATTCTATTACCCAGTCTTTTGGTTATACTCATCGCAATAATAACCTTGTTAAATAACAACACTGCTAAAAATCAAACAGAAATTCACTATTATTTTTGAAACTGCCGACTTTTAAAGTTAGTAATAGTATATTATAGACCAAGGTAGAGAAGAAATTTTTCTCAGCCGAGCAGAATTATTTCCCGAGATGCGAAACATCGAGGGAAATAAGTTGCGAGGCTGATAAGTCTTCTCTACCGTGGTTTATATATTATTTTTTCCACTACTAGCACCTTTATTCCTTTTATAATTATTTGATTTTACATTAATAAAAAATAAAATTACAAATGCAAATATGCACAAAAATAAGGTAGCCTTGCTTGAAAACAAGAGAATAGTTAATTTCAATTGACATTTATGTAAAATATATATTTTATAATAGTGGTTATAAAATGTCCAATTTTGATGATTTGAGTGAAAACTGCACTCCTCCTGAAATTAGGGAAGGTGCAGAAAGTGTTGGGGAACAGTTATGAACAGTTATTACCAGTAAAATCAAAAGATTTTTACATGAAAGTTTATGGTGAATTTAAAGATTGGTAGCAATTGTTTTCATTATTAACCAGTAGTTAATAATGAAATATTAGTAACCACTAGGAAAAAATTCATCTTCTTGGCTCTAAAACAAAGTAAATAATGATATCGTTTAATGCTAGTAGTGGAAAAAAGAGTTTTCCTTCTGCAAATCATAATATATTTTTAAATTTCGTACGGTAATTTGCAAAAAATTACCAGTTACAGAAGAAAAGAATCACCCAGGTGTTTATAATTTAACTTTTTACCTTTAAAACAGATCAAAGAAAAGCTTCACTTACAAATAAGTAAGTAACCTGCAAAGTGAACTCATAAGCCAATTATTTTTAACGCCACTTTAATACTACAAACAAGCCAGAAATTATTACGCTTATTTTTATCGCTGGTTTGAAATTAAAGTTTTGCTATTATCTAGTGTATAATGACCATGAATATAAATACTTGTATACAACCAGTGACCACATGTATAACAAACAAGCAAAAAACCTTCTTATGTAATGTTCTTCATTTACATCGAATCTGCTAACGCTTTTACCTAAAACTCGATTGCTTTAAAAGCACACAATAATAATATTAGCACTTCAACCTATACAGGGAAGTTTTTAAACTACCCCTAAAACTGTATCATTGGGAAATTTTACCACTTTTACTGAAGGAGGGTTTAGGTATAACCAAAACTTCAAAACACATTTAAAACTTTAAACAAGTTCGCTAAAATAAGGCTCAGACACATGATTTCGTGTCTACAATGTGTAAAATTCAGCTTTTCGTGGTTGTAAAGAAATAAATCAATGTTTTAGCGAATTCCATGAACAGAAATAGTGCATCATCAAGTTGTCATAACAAGCAAAAATAAACCATAACAACTTACCGTAAATCCTAAAAGATGATTAGATATCCAAAATAGTATACTGAATCGACATTATTGTCACAATTTAGACACTAGTTCACTTACAAAACTGTTTAAAATACACAAAAACATATGATCATAGGTTCAATACACACACCTTCCATCTTTGTAAATGGCATACTAAATACAAATTGGTAACCATCTGCGCAAACTCTCATATCAGTTGAGTAAGGACGTACGTTACACACAGTGGTGTAACAACCACTGGGATAAGTACCCTGAGTCAGAGTCAAGCAGATTTCTAGGTTGCTATAAAAGAGGGAAACAAAGTATTGATAACATTTTAATAAAAATTCTTTTGTAAGCTTCGTTTTTAAAATAAGCAAGATAACCCTTTCATAGGCGTTGGGAACTATACTTCCCACCATGTAAAAGTTAACTTGCACCACTGCGTTTTTGCAACTGCTTTTTACATTCCCATAAGTACTTCTACTGAAGTAAGGAAAGTTATGATTTCATGCAAATTTTCGAACTTCAGATTTTAACAAAAATCGCGTTTTGGAGTCCAAGGAAACTAAAAAAGTGGTTGTTAAAAAATGTCTGTTTGTGGGTGGGCGGGTGCGTGGATGCGTTCATTTCTTTATATCCCCGGAACCCCTTGACCGATGTTCATAAAATTTGGTGTGTTGAAGTTTTTTAGTTGCAGGTAGTTCTTTGTAGGGTCGTTACTTGGAAGCGGAGCCGAAAACGCTAATTAGACTTTTTTTTGGAATAGATTTTTTTCTAAAAACTCTTTTAAAATATTATATACATAGCGTTGTAGTGCATCTAATGACAAATCAAATGAAGGCCCCTACGAATTTTTGAAAATTATAACTTTAATGCCCCAATACTCAAAAACAAAATATCCAATTAATACAAATTGTTATATTATTTGATAGACTTTAATAAGCATAATCACGTAATGTTAAAATATTTTTGAAAATATGAAAATTTAAATTTACTAGTGGCTCAATATTTTGGAAATTTTTCATTACTCAAAAACTGCCGTAAACATTGTTTTAAAACTTTTTGAGCCGATACAGTTTGCAATTAACTACAAATTTATGTTTTACTATTCTCCCAAATTTTACTCTGACGCCCTCCAGAAATTTTTAAAAATTTTAAAATTGATTATATATTATTCAAAAACGCAAACGCCAATCGTTATAAACTTTTATCAATTCGATAGACTATTGGAAGTACGTTATTAGGATCAGCAAGAATTTTCAACTATTTTAAAAATTAAGAAAAAAAATTTTTAGCGCCTTTTACGTAGTAGAGGCACGAGCCCCCGTACGTAACCAACGCCTTGAGTCTGCAGCCTGTACCGGATAGAGATGACTAGATGTAAATTTCCATCACTTCTTGACGCAAGAATATTTAAAACGTAAAAAGTACCTGTTTCGCCATCTTTTAATTTTCCGCTGTTTCTTCGTCTGCTTTATATTACTGCTTGTAGCGTTTCGCTTTTTTTAACTTACCTCCCTCTGTCAAGCTTAAAAAACTGAATTTAACGAAATTGTGCTAAAAAATGTGGGTATAATTATTAGGAAAAGGCGTTTGTTTATTTTTTTTATTAACTAGTCGTAGAAAAAATAGTGTATGCAACTCTTACAGAATGGCTATGAATACACTCGTTTAAATTCTCACTCGTGTATTAATAGCTATCGTTATAGATTCGTTGCATAAGATATTATTATCACAAACAAATATCATCTTAACACTGAGGTAGGTCACTTGACCAGGAAAACTAATGAGAAGTGCTTGCAAATAAAATTTGATAGTATGTTCTGTACCAAATTTGGCGTATGGCATAATCCACACGACTGGAAAATTTGTCACCCGTGCCGAAAGGCGCGCGGTCCACGAGTGCGAAATAGATATTCCAAACGTATTACAGACTATACTTTTTCTATGACTATAAATTACTTAAGTCATTTAATTAAGAAAATACGAAAATTTTAAGTTTCCTATCTAAAATACGCTTTGCGTTTGTAACTGTCAACAAAAACAAAAAACAGTTGATAGACGAGAGACACAACCTTTATTTCTCAGATCAGAGTTAGAATGAAATATTTTCCACGAGGGGGACGGTCCACGAGTGCGGAATAGCCATTCCAAACGTGTTACAGACTATATTTTTTCTACGGCTATAAATTATTTAGGTCATTATATTTAAAAAATAAGAAAATTTTAAATTTACTATCTAAAATACGCTTTGTTCAGTGGCGGATCTTGATTTTGTGGGGTCCCAGGCGCAACCTGATCTGGAGGCCCATTGACCCTACTAAGAATGGGATGTTTCGCTAAAATGAACAATGCAGAAAATCATAACGTTTTTATTTTTGGAATCAATAAAAACATAAACACAAAAATAAGATACGGATATAAAAAAAATATTCTCAGGTACTAGAAAAAAAAATAATGACATTCCCATTCAAAAGAAAAAAATCACATTATCAGGTAAAAAAAATTAATTTTGGTTTTTGAGGATAAGGCACCCAACGATTCTGAGGCCCTCGCTTTGCTGAGGCCCCATACACGCGCCTCATGCGCCTGTGCGGTAATCCGCCACTGGCTTTGTTGGTAACTGTCAACAAAATAAAAACAGTTGATAGACTAGAAACGCAAACCTTTATTACTCAGAACAGTGTTAGAATGAAATATTCTATAACAAGTGTAAGAATGTAGTTAATTCCGTAGTTAACAATTGTATCAGAATGCTAATATTCTCAAATAGGCGCCTTTCGGCTCACGTGACAAACTTTCCACACTTGTTACAGAATGTATTATTCTATAATAAGTGTTAAAATGTAGTTCTTCCGTAATTAAGAATTGTATCAAAATGCTTATATTCTGAAATAATCGTAGAAAAAAATATTTATTCAACTATGGCCTAATTTATTGACAAAACAGAAATTAGACTGTTTTCTCTAACGTACGCTGTAACTCCGTAAGGAAGCGTTTACGTAACCAAGTTTATATGACACGTTTAGTTCAACATGCTTGTTGAACCTTTTGCAAAAATTAGTCCGTATGGTTGTAAAAACCCGCTAAATCTCAAAAAGGTATTTTTAAAATTTCGTAACGTTTTAAAGCCAGTTTGGAGCCTTCTTTTAGAATTTGTTACAATATCGTATTACTTGATTTATATTTTCTTTTTAACCGACTTCAAAAAAAGGAGGAGGTTCTCAATTCGTCTGTATATATTTTTTTTTTTTATTTTTTTTTTTTAATGTATGTTCGGGCATAACTTTTTTGTTTATAAACCGATTTTAATAATTTTTTTGTGATGGGTTCAGTATAGTTCCAAGGTGGTCCCATTATAATTTCATTGGTATTGGAGCTTGAACTTCGAAGATACTCCTCAAAATCTATTTTTTTAACCGACTTTTTAGTGTTTCCGTATTTCATCTTCCGTTTCAACTAGCCGTCATTTCCTCATTCGAGAAGCATCTTTACTAGGTCTACCCATCACTTAAAATTGTAAAATAATTAACTTTTAAAAAAAAAGGGAACCGACTTTAAATAAAAACACAAAACATAACTTAACATAAGTTAACTAAAAAGCAAAAAATAAATGTTTTTTATACAACAGTTTAATACTTATTTGTTGTTCCGTTTAATGTAATTAAGAAATTGCTGTTTATTATATAATTATTAATTGTTTTATAATTTAGAAGTCGGTGTCAAGTAAAACAAAAATTCGAATCTAATTTGTTATTGCAGCAAGGTATATAATTATTATGTTTTACTTGGCACCGACTTCAAAATTATAAAACAATTAATAATTATATAATAAACAGCAATTTCTTAATTACATTAAACGGAACAACAAATAAGTATTAAACTGTTGTATAAAAAACATTTATTTTTTGCTTTTTAGTTAACTTATGTCACTTTTGTGTTTTTATTTAAAGTCGGTTCCCTTTTTTTTTTAAAAGTTAATTATATTAACCGACTTCAAAAAAGGGAGGAGGTTTTCAATTCGTCTGTATATATTTTTTTTATGTATGTTCGGGCATAACTTCTTTGTTTATAAACCGATTTTAATGATTCTTTTTGCGTTTGGTTCAGTATAGTTCCAAGGTGGTCCCATTTTAATTTCATTTGTATTGGACCTTGAACTTCGAAGATACACCAGGGAACTCCTCAAAATCTATTATTTTTAGTGTTTCCGTCTTTCATCTTCCGTTTAAACTAGCCGTTGTTTCCTCAGTCGAGAACCATCCTTACTAGGTTTACCCATCACTTAAAATTGTAAAATAATTAACTTTAAAAAAACCGACTTCAAATAAAAACACAAAAGTAACATAAGTTAACTAAAAAGCAAAAAATAAATGCTTTTTTCTATTTCGGTTTTTTAAGGTTATTCTTAAAGCACTGTTTTAGCTAAAAAACAGTGTTTTAAGAGAGTCTTTTAAAGCATTGTTTTTAGTAAAATTTCACCAACAAAGATTGGTATTCATGATATATTCATGATCAAATTTGGTAAATTTAGTATGTATGCCAACATATACATACTAAATTTACCAAATTTGATGGCTGCAATTTGAAACTTGCTGCCGACAGATATATACTAAATTTACCAAATTTTATCGCAGCAATTTTCTATAACGTTTTTTCATTAATTCTCCTCAATAGAAAAAATAGTATAAAAAACTCGTTTCATAAGGCGTCTTGACGCACTCGTCCATTGAAAAACTCGTTCGCTACGCTCCCTCGTTTTTCAATCTTGGACTCGTATGTTAAGACAATGCCTTATGCAACTTGTGTTTTAATATACTATTTATACAACAATTTAATGCTTATTTGTTGTTCCGTTTAATGTAATTAAGAAATTATTGTTTATTATATAATTATTAATTGTTTTATAATTTTGAAGTCGGTGCCAAGTAAAACATAAAAATTCGAATCTAATTTGTTATTGTAGCAAGGTATATAATTTTTATGTTTTACTTGGCACCGACTTCAAAATTATACAAAAATTAATAATTATATAATAAACAATAATTTCTTAATTACATTAAACGGAACAACAAATAAGTATTAAATTGTTGTATAAAAAAACATTTATTTTTTGCTTTTTAGTTAACTTATGTCACTTATGTTACTTTTGTGTTTTATTTGAAGTCGTTGTTTTTTTCTTTAAAGTTAATAATTTTGTTCTACTTGCTTTTTAATAATAATCCATATGTTTAATTTTTATTTTTTGTCACAAATGTTAGTATCCTGCATGAAAGGATATTCTGCAACGCCTCTGGTTAATGTGACCGACTCTGAACTTCACGTTACATGAAACCTAACCTAACCTACAATTTTCTACAGAGTTATTTAGTTTTTAAACTTTAATTTGTAATCAGCTACTGATTACCGTATATTAACTTCGTGTGTGGTAAATAGAGCAATATATTATTAAGTATGTCGAGCATGCCAGTAACATCATCAACTCTATTACCTTTAGGTAAGAATTAATTGTGAGGTTATGTGTAACATCGGTAAAGCGGTTGTCTTTCGGAATTTCTTTATAAAATATAGATAGTACCTAAGTATAATTATTTATTTTGCAGAATTGGTGGATAAATGCATAGGCTCAAGAATTCACATCATTATGAAAAACGATAAAGAAATTGTGGGAACGTTACTAGGATTTGACGATTTTGTAAATATGTTACTTGAGGATGTCACAGAGTACGAATCAACACCCGAAGGTAGAAGAATTACCAAATTGGACCAAATTTTACTCAATGGAAATAATATTACAATGGTTCGTTTTAATTCAATTAAAGATAATTATACTGAAAAATACTATTTTTTGTTACAGTTAGTACCAGGAGGCGAGATGCCTGAGTAATCTGATGTGCTGTACTTACTTCATAAAATAATTTTAAGTCTTAAAGAAATAACATTAATTTTTTTAATAATTTTTTATATTTAATCTTGATGCATTTTTTCCCCCCTAAGTATTACTTTTCTTATTTTGCATTAATATGTTTCAAAAACGTTTTCTTAACTAGTACTGCAGACTTTTGAATTATTTTCTAATATTTGTATTAAAAACTTCTTTAATATTACAAATCTTTTGTAATAAAAGCTCATATTGTAAATGTTTCAATTCTATTGTTTGTGACTGTGAATTAAATTTTGACACGAGTATTGTTTTCCATGGTCAAGCTGTACAAATATTTGATTTGATAATACGATACATTGTGTATAGAAACAAAAAACCTAATCAAGTGATAGATGTAAACAAATGTTAATATGATTAGTTCATCTTCATATAAAGTTGACTTATAATTTAAAGTCGTGGCTTGCAATTTGACAAAACTATGAACTGGAGGCGGATCTACGAACTGGCAAACCTGATCAGTTGTGTAGGGGTGCCAAACAAACAGGCGCTTAATAGTCTTGAAATCGTATAAATTTTTTTTTTTTTATTATCAATTAGTAAATTTGAAATGCATGAAATATTAAAGACAGTTCTATTTATTTGTATTATTCAACTTAAAACCTTTCCACTGGCGGATGTTACACACAATTACTAAATTTCGCGATATGTTTCGATTCC
The DNA here is from genome assembly GCA_958336395.1 of Ctenicera cuprea. Classification (NCBI taxonomy): domain Eukaryota; kingdom Metazoa; phylum Arthropoda; class Insecta; order Coleoptera; family Elateridae; genus Ctenicera; species Ctenicera cuprea. The sequence goes on along the minus strand of OY284492.1, from coordinate 24,936,501 downwards.
AGGCCGTATACAACTAACCAACCATAGTTTTAATGGACAACAACCAGATTAAATCAAAAACTATTAATTTCTACGCTTCCATGCTTTGTGTATAATTGAAATATGACTATGGCTAAATATATTTAAAAAATAATATCTCATTTTGTTAAAATTTTTGACATTCAGTCTCAATTGACTCAATAGACTACTAAACAGAAAGAACAAAAAAAAGAATGCACAAAACGGGCAGTAAAGACAGAACAAAGCACATTTGAAGCAGAAATGTTTAAACAAAAGCTAGAAGAAAGCTTACCCGAGAATTTAATAAAGGAAGGCCAAGGGGAAAATGTAGAAAAACTAAACGATCACATAAAGAAGTTAATATTTTACACAGCCAAAATAATACACAATTTTCCAACTCAATAAACAAGAAAAACTCTCAAATAATACTAAGAATCTAATAAAGAAAAGAGAACTTAAAGGAGAAACCAATATCAATCAGAAGATAGAATACTGTGAATTAAATAAACTGGTTAAAAGAGAAATCAGTACAGATTTAAGAACAGCCAGCTGAAAGGAAAAAGATAGAGACGATATTGGAGGGATCTGGATCGATAAACCAAATAAAAAGAGAATTATTGGAAAGCAAACTGTGGACAACACGCTTACAAACGACAAGATATAGTAGAAACAGCTACCACCTACTATAAAGATCTTTATAGAAGTCAAAAGGAACAAATTGAAGAAGAAACCCACAGAAGAGAAAAACCAAAAAATGAAATAACAATAGCAGAAGTTATGCAAGCGGCCAAACAATTAAAAAAAAAACTAAAGCACCAGGAAAGGACAAAATCACAAATAAACAGTGAAAAACCTGAATATGAACACATACCCACTCCTTTGCACATTATTCAACAAGATCCTACAGACGGAAGAAATTCCACATCAGTGGAGGGAAACTGAAATCATTTTGCTACATAACAAAGGCAGCAGAGACAATATCAGCAATTCTAAACCTATAAGTTTAATTTCAAGTGTATTCACGATGTTTACAAAAATAGTCAGTAACCGTATAAAATAAACAATAAACCTCAACCAATCCCATAGAACAGGCAGGCTTCAGGAATGAATACTCGACTACAGATCATCTACAAGCACTAAATCAAATTATGGAAAAGTGCAAGGAGTTCTATAACATTGTACGCGTTTATTGACTGTAGTGAAGCTTTTGACAATATCGAACATGCAGCAATAGTAAAAGCCCATAAACTACAAAAAGTACCACTGAAATACGATTATTACAAAATATGTACAAATGAGGTAAAGCAAACGTAAAATTAGACAAAGAAGGCAGGAGCTTCAAACTTGAACGCGGCGTCAAACAAGGAGACCCTCTCTTGCCATACTTATTTACAGCAACCTTGCAAAAAATATTCAGAAACCTTAACTGGGAAGACAAATAACTAAGAATAAGTACGAGAAGAATATCAAACCTCCGTTTTGCTGATGAGGTATAGTCTTGTTTGCGGTAAGCAAAATTTAACTACAAGAAATGATAATCGACCTAGAAAGGAAAAGCAACGAAGTAGGACTCAAAATTAACGACAATAAGACGAATCTGCTATCAAACTGAAATGTAACGAACATGAAAATAGCAAGTTCCACCATAAAATATTTGGAAGATGTAGTTTATCTACGCCAAGTAATCTTTTTCAACAAAATGACGGACAAAAAAAACAGAAGAATTGACCTGACCTGGAAAAATTATTGGTCCCTCAAAATATTTAAAAGCAAAATTCCCAAACGAACAAAAGCAAAAGTGTTCGACACTTGAATAATACCATCCCTTAACTTATGGCGCATAAACTTGATCGTCGAAAAAAAGATTAAAAAAGAAGCTAGGAGTCGCCCAAATTTCCATGGAAAGGTCAATCCTGAACATAACATAGACAGGATAAAATACCAGTAGAAGAAATACACAGAAGGATAGGAACAACCAATTTGAACTGGGCGGAACATTTGAGAAGAATAACAGAAGACTGCTAGACGACAAGAACAACTTGGTGGACCCCAAAACACGGAGCTAGAAGAAGGAGGAAGTAGAACTTCTTATGCTGATGCCCTTTACGAAAACACAATGATCGTTTCCTTTATTTTGAGTTATTCGATAAAATAGTTTTGCTTAAAATTGAACTATTTATTTTTTTTTATATTCTAAAACTTAATTTAATTTTAAATGAAAATTATATAATATATAATTATTGCTAGCATCACATTGCTTCATAGTTAGACATAATTTGTTTTTAAAACATATAAATAATCATGAATAACCTTATTATCCAGTTTAGGTTACTAGGTGCGTTGAAACTTTTATATTGAAACTTCTATTTTTTCAGGAATTTCAAAATTAAACAGGGTGCTTCATTTAAAAAAGATATTTGCGGTGACTTGAAGAGGTGATGTTTATTTGTTTTTCTGAATATGGCATGTTAATCATCATAAAAAGTTGTACTTCTTTTCTTATTTAAATCAAATCTGCAGCTCTAATAATAAAGAAAGTTAGTAAAAATGCCGAGATGATTTGATACACCTTGTATAAATCTTCTTTCATAGGCACATTTAATAATTCTTACGTAGTTTTGCATTTTTTGCTGTAAGGGGGTCGCAGATGTATAATTTGCCCAGGGGCGCCAATATTAGAAATCCGTCTCTGCTATGAACTAATTTTTAAAATTAATTTTTTTTGGGCATTTATATTAATTAATAATAGTTTTTCATGACCTTTTAGTCCATAAGTCATATCATCATAATTTTCAAAACTTTTCTAATTATGGCTGAAAGGACAAAAAAATTGCATTAGTGAACTAATTTTTGACATGACAAAGTGTAAACATTTTTTTGCATGCTAGCTTGCAGTACTAATGGGCCCCTGTTTTGTATTGTTTTTCTTTTATTGAAATAAGCTACCTAGTAAATTTGTTAATTAACCTTGTTGATTGTTTATTTAGATAGTTCAATACCTCATTTTTGTTTGCCATTATACTGGTGATGAATTTAAAACAATATGTTAAAAGTTATATCATAATCACATATCATTGACAATAATCATATCACTTGTTATAATGAGTGACAATATAATTCATATGTCACATGATGCACGAAAACTCTCATTGCCTTACTTATGTTGCGTTGGTAATAGGGCATGCAATCCCGGACCATATTTTCAATCCCGGGATTTCGGGATCAGGATTGGTTAATCCCGGGATTCTAAAACCACACGATCCGACATCGTATGCGATCTTGCATAAGAAAAAAATATATGGGTGTTGGCATGCGATTGCGGACCGCCTATTTCGACAATTAAAGACTTCATAAAAGAATAATTTATTGGATTCATCACAAAATTTTTATTAAGTTTTATTTGCAAAATGTATACATAATAATTCATATTATAAAAGTAAAAGGTTAAGTCTAGGTATTATCAATGTTTTCAATAATTTTTAAACCAATTCCTTAATAAAATGAGTCTGTCAAGGGTTTTGTCCCCAAGACTTGATCTAATTTTTGTGCAAAGAATACCCGCTGCTTAAAAAACTCTTTCAGCTTTGACGCTTGTCGGCGGTATCGACAATAAATAATCGTACGCAAGTTGCAAGTTTAGTCCACGGGTTCCACTATTTTCAAATAAAAGCATTTCTTGTTTTAAAGTTGCGTCGACAAAAGAATATTTTGTGGCTGTGAACAGGGTTTCATGGTTGTATTTAAGGCTTCCCTTAGTCTTTCCGTGAGTGTCGCTTCTGGAGGTTCTGTTGCAGTTTCTGTTAAAAGTCTCGAAATCGGCATATTAATCGTCCTCATCATCTTCTTGCTCTTGATTGTTTGAACTTCTTAACCTGTTTATCAGTTTCTTTAACTCGAGCCTGATAATTTTTTTCTTTGGAATCTCAAAAAGTTCGTCTTGAAATTCTCTGTTATTGGCATTAGGATTATGGAGATATCGCAGAATTCCCGAAAAGACAGTGCGACGTTGTTTTATTCTTCGCTTTAGTGACTCTTGTAAGTCAGCGCTTAAGGGTGAATTAACTTTTTTAATTTCCTATAGCATTAACTTCAGGGCCGTGTCCGATGTGCACAGGTTTGCGTCACGCCGACATAGAGCTTCCACTGTCAATTTAACAGGTTCCAATAGCGCGACTAAATCTTTCAGGAGCTAAAATTGAGGGTCTGATAAAAGCGCCATTTTCAGATCAATCAGTGCTTTTTTGATGCTATTTCCAAAAGCACAATACGTTGCAACATTAGGAAAAGACTGCTCCACCTTGTTTTGCAGTCCAAAATGAGCTTAAGGTCTTTCTTATGGTCATCATTCACATAATTTTGGAGCAGGTCATTTCTTGTGGGCGATCTTGTAAAAATTTTAATTATCTTCCTAACTTCGAGAATGGTTGAGTAAATATTATATCTATCAGAAATCTGAAAGATATCCTCTTGCTGGTACTGAGGGTCATCTTCACAAAATTCTAGGCTTTCGCCCCCTTCTTGATCTCCTTCATTTTTATCTTCATCATCGTCAGTTGAATTTGCTTCTTCTGCCTGATGTTCTCTGTTACCTTCAAAATGATTCCCTTCTAGTGAAAACACACTAGTTCCTCAGTAATAATTGTGTAACAGTAACAGAGCAGAGCACCATGTAACAAGCAACGGCAACAACCGATAATAGCACACTGGTCACTGGGTCACTGGTCACTGCACAATACATAAACCCAAATAAAACGAACGAATTAAATTGGGGAAGTACCGATCGCAGACTAATAGTATAACACGAGACACGCGTATGGCGCCAGGAAAGTACAGCTGAGCTCGAACATAAATCAAGGTTAAGCCAATACCGAAAATCCCGGGGTTGACTGTAGGGTAATCCCGGGATTTTCGAGACCAGAAAATCGGCCGGGATCCTGGGATTGCCGATCCCGGGATTGCATGCCCTAGTTGGTAACCACCTTACCAATATAGCCAGTATAATAAATAAAATGACACTTAGTAAAACAATTTTGGTTAGACATATTTTATTCTATTACTAAATATAATTCGTATTATAATTAATTATCGGTTTTATCCTCCTTGAAACCTAGCAGCATATTCAACTCATGCATTCGCACTCGTTAAATCTGCAGCTGTTTAAACTCGAAAATATCATCGATAATAATCAAATCACTTGTATTATGAATAAAAGTATTTTATTAAACATTATAACTTAATAAACAGGAACAGCTTTTCCAAAAATTTAATTTGCGATTTCCAATTTATTTTGTAACGAATCCTCAATGTAACCTTGTGCCACTGAAGCAGATTTACATGCATCATGGATAGATAGTTTATTTCTAGTGTCAGAGACATTGAAATATTACTATAGCAGTAATTACCTGCACAGTTTTACTTAACTAATTTCAATTGGTTACATACATAAACATGAATAACACAGTTTACAATAGTTTGAGGAAGTCACAGAAGCGTAGATGACTATATTACATATTAAGAAAGTCATCAAGCATATAGAAAGCATTTTCATTTAAATACAGCTTTGGTTGAGTTTTGAACTGCTTTAAATTTCCTAATTTTTTAAGGAAAGAGGTAGGTAACTTATTAAAAAATTTGACAGAGTTGAACATGTAAAACTTAAAATCTGAGTTTTTAGTGTTCATTCGTAATAAGTTATTTCTTGTGTTATGATTGTGAATATCTAAATTTTGTTAAAAAGGTTTTTTATTTTTGAATATGCACAGCGAACTTTCATAAATTAAAAATTGTCATGCTCTGTGCAATGAAAACAGGCCTACAACTATCTCGACTACCCATGCCAAAGATGGTTCATAGAGCTATCTTTTGTAAATTTAGGATATCTAATAGGTAAATTAAGTCTCCCCAAAAAACTAACCCATAGGTACATAAGTCTACATGTTATTTCCATTGAAAATGCCTATCAACGACTATTCCCACAAATTTGGCAGAGTGTGCGCTATTAAAATTAATGTTATTAATGCACATTATGTTCGAGAAGTCACAGGTATTTCTGTCACTTAGGTATGGTATCAGACAAAATTTTTCAATATTGACTAGCAGATGGCTTGCGTTGAACCAATTTTGTAAATCAGAGAGTACTTGCTTTAAATTCTGCATTAGTCCTACAGTGTTACTACCGTGAACATTTAAGCTATCATCTGCTTACATAGTTACATCAGCTGCATTCATGCTGCTTGGGAGAACATTTATGCACACAAGGAAAGCAATGGCCTTAAAACTGACTCTTGCGGTACTCCATAATTAACATCGGAGTAATATTTTTGAATTTCATTTTTATAATTATTCAAATAACTAATTTCAACTATTTGCTGTCTCCCTGTCACTTTAGATCCTGCATCCACCAATAACGTCGCAAACGTAAGCCGAAAAAGTGTGACCAGTGTGAGCAGCAAGATCTTCTAAATGAAAAGTAGCAAATTTGGTAGGGTATTCTACCAAAAATCGGCTGCCCAATTAGGGGAAGTGCAGCGGGTTTCCGCATGTGCATTATTATAGAGGTATGATAGAAAAGAACATTCATACACATTCTGTAATTTAATAATAATGTCTTTTATTGGCACTAAAGTACATACAATTTATTGGCTTTTAAGTTTTGGAAAGACTCCATGATTTTACAATGCTTTTTCCCTCAATTATTTTCATCAATTTATCTTTACTTTCTCTCGTTTTCTTTATAATTTTTCCTGCATTATGTAATATAGCTTAAACTGGGGCTTAAAATTCAGACTTGTCAAGGAAAACTTAAGAGGGATTTGTAAACTGCATAAAAGTTTCAGTTACAAAAAATGTTTGATATGAACATACCTAACTAAGTTTATTAAAAACAAAATGGGTGAAACATTCGCCTTGTCTTTCCCATACTTACACAAAATAATTATTTTATATATCTAATCACAACAGTTACAGCCCACATCTAACTAAGAGCTGTTTTAAGTTGTAGGGTATTTAGATATAAATCGCTGCCAATCTCTCATTTTAAAGACAACTAACAACAATCGTCAACTACCTCAGTAGAGGATTTAAGGCGTATGGTTTGCATCGGTCAGCTTTTCTCTGTTATCATGTGATTATACTATGTTCATCTCTTACGCACTACGTATTTCGCTATCTACCTCGTGCCCTCTTGAGTTCACAGAAGTTCTCATCGTTGCTCTTATTGTGACTACGTTGCAACGCAAATTTTCCAGTTTTTTTTTTTTGAAAAAAAAAATAATTTTATGAAAAAAGATCCCTTGGGGTTTAAGAAATATCAAAAACGCCAGGACAAACCATTTCGCCAATATTCGGGTGAAAATTAACCTTTCTAAATATTGCTGCACCTAAACATTAAATTCTGAATTTTATTCCACTGTTACTTATGAGCAACTTAGCTTAAATAGAAATTTTTATCATCTCTCGTTTATTAAAGACAGGCACATGAATTTTCGATTTTCAAAAAATCATACAAGGCGTCACAGAAAAATTAGCGAACTAACACTAACTTAATTTTATCCCATCCCTAGCTCAATAAGATCATACAGTTTAAACTAAATCGTGTGGCCAGTTTTAGAGTAATATGTTTTTGAAAATGTCTAAAATTTCTAAATATTTTTCACTTTTTATTTTTTCGAAAATTTTTGTGCACAGTAACAATGTGTTCTATACGACTATTAATTCCCTCTACCATATCCTATTCTAATGAGTCGACATATTGTTTTTTCGTGTATGTTATTTACAGTTTACCAAAACATACACAAAAAATTATCAAAACTATCGGATTAATTTTCATTTAGTTAGGTTAATGCTGCATTTGCATTGGCTATAATGTGCATGAATACCGCTACCACAGGATCGCCATGGTGAGCAGATGCCATTTTTTGTAGGCAAGTTTCTTTGGCAACGCCTTGCTACTTCATGATTACGCTATAAACAAAGTCCCCCATTGGTTTAATTTTGTATTCATAAAATAGTCTTGTCGAATACCACTCATGACTCAAGCTTTTGAATTTTTCTATGTTAACTAATTCAAATTTCCTGTAGATACGTAGAATAGAAGTAAAAACCCTTCACACCTTGCTTACTAAATTTACACTCTTTTCGTCGATCTGAAACATATTATCGGTAATTAACCGATAAATTCACAGCATGCTCGGTATTACTAATGATAATTACTCATCGGTCACTGTGCAATCTGTTCTGGTGAATGCAACCAATATTTACAAACACACAATGTGTTACTTTTCACTCACCGTGTATATGCATAGTCTACTTTTGCAAAAATTAATATTGATTGCTTCTTTTTAATAGCTATCATATCTATCAATAAAATAGAAGTAGTAGATGATTTAGGGCCTATGCTACTTTATAATAATCATAATAGAGATATTTAAGAACTTTATTTAATCAAATCTGCTATTTTTAACAAGTTCTTTAAAGCATGACACAACAACAACCACCCGACAACGCACAAAATATTTTATAAAATATAAACGATTAAATTAATATAAATTTATAGTTAATGTACGATGGTGCTCTATTGTATGGCTACAATTAATACATTCAAGTATTACTTAAAAACAGTACCCGTTAAACTACATACAAAATGTGCAAAAATACAAATATAAACTACATTAACAAATTATTCACAGGAATGACCAGATTGTGATACCACTGGTGAAATTTCAAGTTACACCATGTAATGTATTTGTTAGGTAAAAAAAATTGTATCCCATGGCAGTTTTGTATTTAAATTAATGCCTAAACTAAATATAAAATTTGAAAACGTAACATACTATCAACTATTTTGTACATACAACCATAAGACTATAAAATTCTTGTTCATCTTTTTCTTCGTTTTGATCGATGTGAGTAAGCTATAATCTCGTCTGTTTTTCCTTCAACATCTTCTTCACTGCCTATGCATCTCTTACATTCTACCTTTGCATGTGTTTCATAATTTGTAGGACTAGGGAAACATGTGTGTTGTTTATTATTATTAACAGAGGGAATATTATTAGAATTTTTTACATTTTGTACTGTTCTTGGTTTAGCATGTACAGTTCGTAAGTGGGCAGACACAGCTGCTGTACTTGCAAACTCTGCATCACATTTATTACAAGCATATAACAAATCAGTATTGTGTGTCTTTTTATGATTATTTAAATCAACAGCATTGTCATACCCAGAGTTACAAACGTCACAGCTAAATTGTTTTGGTTCGTGCTTTTTGTAGTGCGCCAACAAAGCGCTGTCGTGAGCACATGGACAACCACAAATATTACATATTAACTTTGGTGGCTCGTGACATGTTCTAAAATGATGTGATAAAGTTTGTGCCTTATCAAAATGAAGACCACACACCTTACAAACACAATCACTTTGAATCGGCTGGAGGACAGTTAAGTTTGTATGTAACAGTTTATGGCAGCTTAATGTTTTCTTGGAATGGCACTTTGTGTTGCATACATCACATTTGTATTCTTTTAGAGTTTGCGGATTCCAATCGTCATCCGAATCAGAATAACTCCCGGCTGACTCAGACTCTTCACCTCTCAGGTCAACATTCTGACAAAGAGACAATTAATAACAAATCATTTGTATATTCAGAATGTGCATTTACTAGTTGGTACAAAATTCGCATAGATTTAATCTGCTATTAATTGTTATCATATCCAGAAATAAAGCTACAGATTATCTTGCGGTTACCAAATTATACCTGTATTTTTCTGTTACTGCAAAATACTTATTACTTTAGATACGTTTAGCTTACCACATCAAAACAGTCCTCCTGTTGAGATAACAATACAAATGATTGTGATTCATCCAAAATTAAGGACATGTGTTGTAGTCGAGCGGGATCAACAGAACCAATTTCATAAGACTCACTTTCTTCATTTTCCAGTTCCTCTTCTGAAGGAATGTAATAGTTTGGTTCTGTATTTAATATATCCGATTCACTGAGGTAAATGATTTCAGTTACAGTCTGTGGAACAACTTCTACAGTTACTTCTTGATCATCTTTCGTAGACTCCATTCCTAAACAAAGCTTTTTATAGTACCCTGCCCTATTTTATAAATGCAGATAAATGTTCCTTTATCTGCTTTAGGTAAACATAGCCAAACAACTTTAGACTTTTCCTTGTTGGAGAGGTTAGGTCATTGACTCGTTTTGAAAATATTTTGATAGCATTACTTTAGAGAAATCGTACCTGATGTTTCACAACCATCTGTAATATCTAACTTTATTTATGTACCAATAACATTTTTACTACGACATGGCGCAAATAACAAACTGTCACATCGGAAATTCCAGTTTCCAGTCTTTGACGCGATTTGCAAATCAAATACGCATGCGTCAAGACGACAAATTTAAGTTAGTTCACAATGAACAAGGGCAGAAAACGTTCTGTGACCAAAACACCACAAGGGTTTACACTTAGCAAGGTCCGTAGATATATCATTGGCGCATCTACTACCAAAATCTACTATCTACGGACCTTGACACTTAGATCATACCGGGAGATCGAGAAAGGTTGTCCAAAAAAAACTACCTTCTAAGTAGTTATCAATGTTTCTTTCTGGTGTGATATTAGCCATACTGCGCAATACGTTTGTTCCGTCGTTTGTTTATGCTTGTTCCGTGTGTTTACGTTTCTTAATTTCACTTTATATTCTTGGACGCTGTTATTATTATACAAATAATATTTTTCAATACTAATTAGGGATTGTTAAACGAAGTTTACAGTAAGTACAGTGTTTCCAACTAATTGAAAACAGTAATAATTGTTTGTAAATTTAAGGTTATGTATTCCGTTGAACACAACAAGTTTATTATTGAATCTTATTTCCGCAATGGCCAACGCAATGAAAATGATGGTGAATGGAAATATTCAGTAGATTTGTGTGTAGATGAATTCGTTAATCGTTTCCCCGACGTCGACTTTGATTACGATAATCTAAGCAGGCATGTAAAGCGCATCGCACATCGTTTCCAAACAACGGGTAGTGTAGATACACAAAAATCTCCTGGAAGACCAACCCTTTTAACTCAGGACACATTAGAGGATATACAGACGCGTATCGAACGCAGCCCTAAAAAACCATTACGACAGTTAGCGCAACAAACAGGTGTGTATTTTGTAAACTATAAATTTTTGCATATAAAATTGGTTTAACCAAAATTTAAATAACGATGAAATGCTGGGATTCAAGTTTCTTTTCAGACGAAGCCTGGTTCCATCTCACCGGTTACGTAAATAAACAAAATTACAGGATGTGGTCTGCAGAGGCCCCTGGTGAATTTTTACAAACTCCACTGCATCCGATAAAGATTGGCGTGTGGATTGCCATCTCCAGAAGACGCATAATTGGTCCCATTTTTTTTGAAGATACCGTAACAGCTGACCGCTACATCGGAATTCTAAACACATTTATAAATCAGCTTCACGATGATGAATGGGCCTGGACATTTCGCCGAATGCCCAAAACGCCGACTCTATGTTTTGGATGTCCAAAACGCCGACCAGGTCCAAAACGCCGACTACTTCTAGAGGACCATTTCGCCGAATACGCCCAAAACGCCGACTAACGTACATTGGACATTTCGCCGAACGTGCCCAAAACGCCGACACTTGTTAAACGACGCCACAGAGATCGATATATTAGCGTCGGAGCCGAATAACTGCCGAACCTTGCGTGTCCATTACGCCGATTATTTCGCAAAGGACACTTTGCCGACCCTGACCAAAACGCCGAAACAAGACTATGACCAAAACGCCGACCAGGTCCAAAACGCCGAACGCTTGTAAGAGCCATTTTGCCGACCGCGGCCAAACCGCCGAAATCAGACTATGACCAAAACGCCGACCGTGTCCAAAATACCGAACGGCTCGTAAGGGACACTTTGCCGACCGCGACCAAAACGCCGAAATCAGACTATGACCAAAACGCCGACCATGCCCAAAATGCCGAACACTCGTAAGGGACACTTTGCCGACCCTCACCAAAACGCCGACAGAACCATAAATGAACATAGCGGAGATAAGTATGTACTTGTAATAGTTCATTCATAGGTGGCAGTAAACGCCGATAAAGAAGATAGCTTAATAAGGTTTAATGTACTGATTTTATGTAAGTAATTTTCTTCAATAGGTTGCGCAACCGTCGATTGTTACAGTTTTTACAAATTTTGAATCTTGTTTTTACACTTGTGCGTGGCGTCCTGAGTTCAGATATTTTACTTTTAAACATACTTTGTAAATTGCTTATTAATTTTATTCGATTTTCTCGAAAAAGAAAGGTTGGTCGTATTTTTAGCAAGCGTAGCATTTTTGAGAATTTTTCTCATAAATTCAATTATATAATATACTTTCTAAAATAAGGAATGATAAAAAAGTTATGAACAAAGATTCAATAAGATATCGACGTTAAGGGTGAAAAAGAAATAAAATCTCACAAAAAAGAGGTTCCACCAAACAATGACATACTCAAAATTTCTAATTTTTATCTTTCACGGCTCTCAATTTCTTTAAAATGCACTGCCATGAAATATTTGTTATTTAACCCTATTTGCGAAAATAAATTAGGTACTTAAATTGTAATTTGTAGTGATCTTACTCAGAAAAACCATGACAATTCATTTGAATAAAAACAATCAATTAAAAGTAAAATTATCTATTTTAAATAAATAAAAAAATTGATTGTTCTAAATTAGATCGGTGTTTTTCAAAATAACATTTTGTACGCCGCCGTATATAAAGTCTTTATGCAAGTTTTCTATTTTGTATGTTTGTAATTAATTAAAAAGCAGGTATTAAAAGTCAGTAGTTGCTTTTCCTAAAAGAATTCGTCATTCTAATTATGACGACTATTACATTTACAGCATATTTGCCCAAGTCTAGTAATAATATTAATGATATTAACAACTATATTTTATAATTTTACTTTTTCTTGTGATTTTTTTTCCTTTGGATTTTTTCCCTTGAATTTTTTTCCTTGGATTTTTTTATATGTACCTATATGTTTTTCTTGAATTTTTTTTTTAGACCTCTACCTTTTACTAATTTAAAGGTGCCGCAGCTGCGTTCTCTTTAAAGGGTTGCATCTCGCAAAAGGTGAGTTTTGAGACATAGTTTGTATAGACTTTTTTCCTTCTTTTTAACCGACTTCAAAAAAAGGAGGAGGTTCTCAATTCGTCTGTATATATATTTTTTTTTTTTTTTTTTTATGTATGTTCGGGCATAACTTTTTTGTTTATAAACCGATTTTAATAATTTTTTTGTGATGGGTTCAGTATAGTTCCAAGGTGGTCCCATTATAATTTCATTGGTATTGGAGCTTGAACTTCGAAGATACTCCTCAAAATCTATTTTTTTAACCGACTTTTTAGTGTTTCCGTATTTCATCTTCCGTTTCAACTAGCCGTCATTTCCTCATTCGAGAAGCATCTTTACTAGGTCTACCCATCACTTAAAATTGTAAAATAATTAACTTTTAAAAAAAAAGGGGAACCGACTTTAAATAAAAACACAAAAGTGACATAAGTTAACTAAAAAGCAAAAAATAAATGTTTTTTATACAACAGTTTAATACTTATTTGTTGTTCCGTTTAATGTAATTAAGAAATTGCTGTTTATTATATAATTATTAATTGTTTTATAATTTAGAAGTCGGTGTCAAGTAATCAAAAATTCGAATCTAATTTGTTATTGCAGCAAGGTATATAATTATTATGTTTTACTTGGCACCGACTTCAAAATTATAAAACAATTAATAATTATATAATAAACAGCAATTTCTTAATTACATTAAACGGAACAACAAATAAGTATTAAACTGTTGTATAAAAAACATTTATTTTTTGCTTTTTAGTTAACTTATGTCACTTTTGTGTTTTTATTTAAAGTCGGTTCCCTTTTTTTTTTAAAAGTTAATTATTGATAAATGAGTTCACCCTCCCATTTATGAAAGATATTTCAGAATCACCCTTTAAGTTTCGATTCAAATTTCGGATTATTTATATCGACCCGGATTTTTTTCTATGCAGATGCTGTAAATTTGATTTTTGCAATATTCGCATATCGGTTGAAGCTATGACCTTTTACAATTTCAATTTTATTGTAATTTATAATAACATCTCTAAACAGTATTGAGAATCGACGACAGCTATATCGTGTTGATTTTATATAATAGGAATAATTCTTATAACTTTAGCCTCTCAAAAAATACTACAAACATATTCATTTATGTGTCATACTTTAATAGCTAAAATTCTTACCAATAAGATTTCATTAGACCAATCGTTATTACGTTGTACAATTTTACTATTATTTAAATTTAATTAAAGTAAAGATTAATGTTAATACTTAATGTTACCAACAAATAATAAAAGTGGTTCAAAGTTCGTAACTTATTTTTCGAGCAGATATTTGGCCATTTGATTTATTTATATTGGGTAATATGAAAGGAATGCAGGACGTCCATTTTATGGATTATAGCTAAACAATCATTTTTTATATTTTAAGACAACTTTGCATTTTAAAACCACTTCTACAGAGTGGCATTCTGATTCTGAGGGCTAGAAACCACTGCTACCTGCCGGATATTTATTGCCCCTCCAACCCTATTACAAAGGCGGCATACTTACAACTAGGAACTTTCGCTAATTTTACGGGGAAAAATAATTTTTTCAAAAAGCTTTTACTTCTAATATGTAGAATTGTAGACAGGGTAGATTTTTAATCTGCCAGACGAAGGATTAGAGCGGTTATCGCGCCATTACCAGCTACTTACTTATAAAACCGCCAGGCACCGGGTTTGGGTGAACAAATTGTAAGCCAGAGGTAATAAAGATTTGGATTTTACGGATCTGTGAATCGTTAAGCTGCCTGGTACCCAGCAGCCTAAGTCAAAACATATTTTTAAATTCCAGTAATAATAACTCTGTTGCATTTCATTTATTGATGCAAAGGACTGAAACCTAAAAGATTACAGTCGCCGCTCCTAGTTTATGCATGTTAACAATGGCCCAAAGCTACCGACAGGTTCGTTCTCACGTTCACCCATTATTAAATAAACGAATTAAATAATATTTTCTTCAATAAAACCAAATTTGTAGGTATGTATTGCAGCTACCTATGCTGTACGAAATGTAAATATTGAATTTATCCGAATAGCAGATATCTAACGGATATATTGGTGTTGTTTAAAATTTGAATAATATAAAAGTGTATTACTAAAAATTTGGTCTTAATCATTTAATTTACTGGAATTCGCGTACACAATTCACCCTGCGATTTTCATCTGAATTAACTATAAGTACATATTTGAACGTCACATTTTAACAGTTAAATACGCATAATGAATGTTTCGGACGAATCTGATTTTTTAATAAATCCGGATAGACGTTTTATCAGATATTGGTTTCGTATATTTTATCCAGATAGTAAAAGCTTAACGAATTATCCAGATAACTGCTAATTTAAAATCGTATTTAGTAAAATATTAATCTAAAAATAAAAATCGTAAAAAAATGTGATGCGCTTCATTGGTTGAGTAAAGTTACTCACAAGATTTTTTTTCGATTTTCAACGATATGGACTCGTTATGTTTTTAATTTGTAAACAAACTTTGGTTTTAATGGAAAATACTTCACCGAATCAAGGAAAATATCGATTATCGGTTTCATAATAATCGAAAAAAATGCTCTTTTTAAAAACATAACGATAACAAGCCAATATCGTTCTATTTGAAAAAATCGCTTTTTAAAAAACTGTTTTCGGTAAATTTAACTTCTCGCAGAGTGAAACGCATAACGTTTCAACTGCAATTTTTCTTTTAGATTAGGATATTACTACGATTTTTTTCCTCGGCTTTTTTCTTATGGTTTTTTTCGACGGTTTCATGTTATGTATGTATTTTTCCTTGGATTTTTTCCGTCGGCTTTTCCTCGGATTTTTTTCCGGCGTTTTTTCCCTAGATTCGAAAATCCTATACCAAATTTTTGCCGGAGCTAGCTGTTCAATCAAAATTGAGATATGAGCAGATTCCAGATTTTTGCAGCTTATATTTACTGTCGTTCATCAGCAGAATTGTCTATATTCAAATTCAAAGTACATGGATTCAATACAAATCAGTAAACAGATGAAACACGTAAATATACATATTTATTTTCCTAAAGCTGTGAAGAAATTGAAAGCTATTAGTAATATACACGGTGTTAATTAAGTACGTAGACAAACTTTGCAGGGTGATTTCCTCATTAATTCTAAGACAAAAATTTATATAAGCAAAGAACCTAATCGGCTTCGTTTTCAAGAAACAGGATGTAAGTTTAACAAATTTTTTTTTTAAATCTGGAAAATGCCTACAGGCATTCCATTAAAATTTGGTGTAAGTTAGTATTGCATAAAGTGGCATTTTTTGGTCAAAATAAATTTAATTTATTTAACCAGTGGCGCGCATCGGGGCCGCCTCAGCTAAGTCATTGTAGAAAAATCTAGTACGCCACTGTTGTAACAAGTTTTTTAGCTTTATCCATTGAAACGACACCTAAGTTGTTTCTTTTTTTTTGGTAGAATGGGCCGTTTTCGAAAAGGAAAAATCTGTAACTCTGTAATTTTGATCATTATAACATAATTTCCATAAAAATAACAAACTGATTAGTGTAAATATTACTTATTTATATAAGAAAGGCTTCAAGAGCTACAAAACTGGAAAATTATGTAATCTACAAATTATTTACACACGCTGCTGCTATATAATAAATCAACTAAAGAGCATCTCAGAGATTTTTCTGTTTTTCTCGAAAGCGGTTCTTTTTAACAAATAACAAAAACAGAAAAGAGACAACTTTTGTGTCATGTTAATGGATAAAAACTTGTCATATATACTAAAAAAACGTAGCGTGCCAGATTTTTCTAAAATCATGTAACTGAGGTGGCCCTGATGCACGCCACTGATAAAAATAAATTAAATTTATTTTCACCAAAAAATGTCACTTTATTCAATACTAACTTACACCAAGTTTCAATAGAATACCTTTAGGCGTTTCCAGATTAAAAAAATATTATTAAAAAAAAATTCAACATCGCGTATTTTGAAAACGAAGCCGTTTAGGTCCCATGCTTATATAAACTTTTTGTCTTAAAATTAATCAAGGAATTACTATGTAAAGTTTGTCTACGTACTTAATTAACACCCTGTATAGCAAAACTAAGACATTACAAGATGTCAAAAACGTTTGAAATAATAAGTATCTCTGAACATTACTTATTTCTAGTAACTTTAATTTTGCTTGGACAAATGATCATAACTTTTTTATCATTCCTTATTTTAGAAAGTATGTTATATAATTGAATTTATGAGAAAAATGCTCAAAAATGCTACGCTTGCTAAAAATACGACCAACCTTTCTTTTTCGAGGAAATCGAATAAAATTAATAAGCAATTTACAAAGTATGTTTAAAAGTAAAATATCTGAACTCAGGACGCCACGCACAAGTGTAAAAACAAGATTCAAAATTTGTAAAAACTGTAACAATCGACGGTTGCGCAACCTATTGAAGAAAATTACTTACATAAAATCAGTACATTAAACCTTATTAAGCTATCTTCTTTATCGGCGTTTACTGCCACCTATGAATGAACTATTACAAGTACATACTTATCTCCGCTATGTTCATTTATGGTTCTGTCGGCGTTTTGGTCAGGGTCGGCAAAGTGTCCCTTACGAGTGTTCGGCATTTTGGGCATGGTCGGCGTTTTGGTCATAGTCTGATTTCGGCGTTTTGGTCGCGGTCGGCAAAGTGTCCCTTACGAGCCGTTCGGCATTTTGGACACGGTCGGCGTTTTGGTCATAGTCTGATTTCGGCGGTTTGGCCGCGGTCGGCAAAATGGCTCTTACAAGCGTTCGGCGTTTTGGACGTGGTCGGCGTTTTGGTCATAGTCTTGTTTCGGCGTTTTGGTCAGGGTCGGCAAAGTGTCCTTTGCGAAATAATCGGCGTAATGGACACGCAAGGTTCGGCAGTTATTCGGCTCCGACGCTAATATATCGATCTCTGTGGCGTCGTTTAACAAGTGTCGGCGTTTTGGGCACGTTCGGCGAAATGTCCAATGTACGTTAGTCGGCGTTTTGGGCGTATTCGGCGAAATGGTCCTCTAGTAGCAGTCGGCGTTTTGGACCTGGTCGGCGTTTTGGACGTACAAAATAAGCAGTCGGCGTTTTGGGCATTCGGCGAAATGTCCTAGACCCTGATGAATTACGTCAGGGATATTTTCAGCAGGATAATGCACCTGCACATACAGCCCTTCGAACAAATCAATATATACAACAATTTTATGACGATCGTATCATTGCATTTCCCCCACGGTCACCCGATTTGACACCCCTGGATTATTTTCTTTTTGGGCATTTAAAGAACACGATATATCAGACCCCCATGCACACACTTGAGCAACTGAAGGATGCTATTACTGCCGCTACTGCAAATATAACTGTGCAACAGCTACAAAATGTTTTTAACAGCATGAAAAGAAGAGTAGGGTGCTGTATCAACAATAATGGGGCTCATTTCGAACATGAACTGTAATTACTAATTACTAATTTTGTTAATTTATTTTTGTAAAATTTAATATTCTAATTAGTTAATAAAACAAATAATGTTCTAATTAATTCCATTATTAACCGTAATTAAAACTGATTGCAAATAACTTCTTATTTTCATAATTATTTTCCTCTTTTGAATCTACCAGAAATTGCTAACTTCATTTCATACATGACAGCACCATGACAGGTGGAGGATGTAAAGATTGATATACTCTCTGTAAAAAGTAGTTTTTTTCGGACAACCTTTCTCGATCTCCCGGTAAATATAAACAACAAAGCAATAATAAGCTTTTTTGCATAAAACATACACTGTGGTGGCGGTAAACAAATACTGCATCGTGATGAGCGCGCGTGATCATAGCGTGTTCGCTTGCATTCTCGCTGTTCGCAAAGATGCAGGAAAGGCACAGTCACACGCTGGCAGCCGGCGTTTTAAAGTTTTGAGTTTTTGAACAGCAATATTCCGTATAATGTCTAGCTCCGCAGAGTCTGTTGATGTGCATATGCCAGAAGCATGACCCCCCAAAAAGCGTGAGAAAAAGTAAAGATGAAAAAAGTATGATACTTAATGTTTATAAAGTAGAATTGCAGTCAAATCCAAATGCATTAATATCGGAAGTGGCCAAAAAAGTCGCTAATAGCACGGGAATATGCGAAAGGTAAGACGATATTAAACCAGGAAGTTGTAGAGATTCTATTTTCAATAACACTTTTTAAGGTCTGTATATCGTATTCTGCGTGAATACCGTGCAAATGGTATTTTATCATCACCTAAAAGAGAAAAGCCTCGTAAGAAGTTAATTGACAAGGTAGATGACTTTGACAGAACTGCAATAAGAAGAAAGGTACATCAATTTTTTTTTGTAATGAGCTGCCAACGGTGGAGAAAGTACTGCACGCCGTCAACGAAGATCCAGATTTGCCAAATTTTAAACGAACAACTTTTTGTGCGCTTTTAAAACATTTAAATTTTAAACATGTACAACAAGGGCGAAATAGTGCATTAGGCGATAAAGAAGAAATTCAAGTATGGCGGCGAAAATATTTAAGAAGCATAAAAAAATTTCGACAGGAAAACCGCAAAATTTATTATTTAGATGAAACTTGGCTAAATGCTGGCCATACAAAAAATAAAGTATGGAAGGATGAAACCGTTCAATCGTCAAAACAAGCCTTTTTATCGGGTCTGTCTACTGGATTGAAAAACCCTTCTGGTAAAGGAAGACGATTAATTATCACACATATAGGCAGTGAGACTGGTTTTGTTAACGGGGGATTCTTGGTCTTTGAATCAAAGAAAACCGTCGAGTACCATGATGAGATGAACGCTGAAAATTTTGAAAGCTGGTTTGCTGAAATTCTACCTAAACTTGAGGATAACGCCGTAATTATAATGGATAATGCGTCTACCATTCTCGGAAACTGGATAAATCTCCAACAACAGCATGGACAAAACCAAAAATTAAAGAATGGTTGAGTTCCAAAAATATTCAATATGAAGAGGGTTTACTCAAGGTTGAACTTTTGCAAATTGTAAATGAATATAAGCCGTTGTACAACAAGTTTGTTGTTGACGAAATGGCGAAAAAGAAAAACATGACGGTATTGCGTCTTCCACCATATCATTGCGAGCTAAACCCGATAGAGTTGATATGGGCTCAAGTTAAAGGATATGTAGCGGACAGAAACAAGACCTTTAAATTTGCAGATTTGAAAGATCTTTTTCACGATGCCATTAATGCAATTACACCAGAAATATGGTTAAATTGTGTAAAGCATGTAACTGACAAAGTTGAAGAAAAATTTTGGGTGTTGGACAATATGATGGAGACCGCTGTTGAACCGTTAATTATAAATATTAATAATAATGACAGTAGCTCACAGTCAGACGAATTGCTATCCGACTAAAACACTTTTATTTTAAATGGAAATAATGAATTTATTTTTTTTAATGTATAATATATTTTTATGGATTTAGCTTATTTTAATTTGACATATTTTTGTTTGATTGTGGTTTTTGTACATATATAGTTAATTACAGAAGTGTATAATTTTGAAAATTATGTATTTTTATTTAAGCCCATAAAAGTAACTCGACCGTATATTACTGTCGCGTCGAATCGAAACTTACGTTAAAGTTGCACTCATTCGAGGTGAGTATTGAAAGTATCACTTTGGTATCACGTGCAATTGTTTTGACGCGCTGGCTAGACTCCGCGACTATACTTTAATAGATATTTGATACTATAGTTTAGAATTCAAGGACAGCTCTTATGTATTGTCTACCGTGTTTCGGCACGACTCGGAAATAGCCTAGTAGAGTAGTTGCAGGATCTCATGATCCGTGCGCAATAAACCAAAAGATGCTACTGACGTCACGAACTGTTCTAAAGACCAACCTGAAAATATCGTTGCCGAAATATTTGGTGTCATTTTGATGCGTGCGAATTTTTCCGTGGTTTATATTTAATTTTCCCTGTGTTATTAGAGGAAACAGTTTTTTTGAAGACTACAGCGGTTTATTTACTGTGTAGCTGTAAGTAGAAGTACCCAAATTTAACATTTTTATGGAATACTTATTAAAACTGTTTTTAGGTTATAATCCACCTACAGCGTTTTCTTTGCAAAAGTAGTGCGTTATTTAAAAACTTCGCAGCAGTATCTGTTGTACAGTAAGTAACAATAATATTCTATTGGCAGTACCAAGTTCTACTTTGTTGAAATCCATTTTCATTCTGTTTAGCCATTTTACTAATTAAAGTTTATTTACAGATCACTAGTAATTATGAGCAACGCCAAAGGAACAGTGCACAGTCAAGGCCGTGAAATAATTTACAGCGTTTATAAATTTATGAAGGAAGAAAAGGATGCCAAAGAACTTATTATTCCTTTAAGCAGTTTGATCGAAAGGGTGTCGCAGGCAACTGGCGTTGGATCAGCCACCGTCAAAAGAATTGTTAAGGAAGGCAGGCTACAACCAGATGGTGGCAAATTTACTTCCCCAAGGAAAACCATCAATAAAAGCAGTCCGAGGTCTACGTTGGATCAGTACGAAGAAGAAACTGTACGCACAATTATTTATAGATTTGCAAATATTCACAAAAGAAGACCAACGATGCAGGCTGTATTTGAAGCAGTGAAAGATGAAGGCATTAATTTTACTGGAAAGATACGTTCCTTTAGGAAGTTAGTGCATAAAATAGGATTCCGTTGGAAAAAAAGCCAAGATAATCGACAAGTGCTGATTGAGAAAACAGAAATCCGAGCGAAGCGACTTGAATACTTGAGGAAAATAAAACAATACAGAAGCGAAGGTAGGAATATTATATACTGTGATGAAACCTACTTGCATAGTTCACACACTGCACCTAAAGCTTGGGATGACGGATCAAGCAAATGTATGAAGTCTCCAGTTGCCAAAGGACAACGTTTAATTATTGTGCATGCTGGCGGTGAAGAAGGCTTTGTTCCGAATGGTTTACTTACTTTCAAATCGGGCCTTAAAACTGGGGACTATCATGACGACATGAACAACAAGAATTTTTCGAAGTGGTTACAAGAGAAATTACTTCCAAATATGCAACAAAATTCTGTGTTGGTTATTGATAATGCATCGTACCACAACGTAACCACCGAACCAAATCCAACCTCGGCTTGGAAAAAAGAGGACATGAGGAGATGGCTAACGGAAAGAAACTTACCGTTTCAATTACAAGACACAAAAGTGGAATTATATGCAAACATAAACCAGCATAAACCAGTTAACAAAGTATATGTGATCGACAAAATTTTAGCCGAACAGGGTCACGTGGCACTGCGCTTGCCCCCATATCATCCGGAACTCAACCCCATAGAAAAAATATGGGCATTGGTAAAAAATCATGTGGCTGCCCATAATACAACGTTTAAAATGGATGATGTCAGGAAGTTGGCAGAAGATAAATTTAATGTTGTTGGTGTGCAAGAATGGGCAAACATTTGTTCACATGTGAAGAAGGTCGAGGACGAATATCTTGCCAGGGAATATATAATAGATGATGTGCTGGAACTTATTATAAATGTTAATGACAGCAGTGATGACTCGGAACTGTATTGGTCTTCTGACGATGAAGACGATTTAGGTTGTAAACCGTTATAATTATATATAATTTTTGCTTTTTATTATCTGAAAACACTTTGATTTGATATTTAACTTAAAATTGTTTACATTCATTCCTTTCATTTTAATATGGATTGTATTTGCATTCAATTTGAATTTATGTATAATATTTAATTGTGTAATCGTGTTGTACGATAATTGCATTAAATTTGACTTCATGTACCTATAATTTGTTTTATTGTGTTCTGATTTTTGCTAAATGAAAACACTTCCCTTTAATATTTCAAAATATTTACATTCATTCATTTCATTTTTTTTTGGGGAAGTGGTTTATTTAATATATTATCATTAATTTGGTGAAATTTAAAGAGTTAAATTACACACTTAACGCATAGTCTATTTTAAATTTGGCGCCTACATGCTAGCCTGATGTTTTTAGGTTGAGCCGAAAACACTGTTTGGGCGTCCTTTTCTACAGCCTTCTCACTCCCGGCGGTGCGCAATTCGCGGATCATGAGATTTTGCAACTACTCTAAATACCATATTGAGGCACTTTCAATCAATCTAAATAAAAGTTAAGCAGGCTCAACATAAGTCGAAGCGCAGAGGCCAACGTGTCGCCATTTTTTTTACATATTCAGAGTTGTATTTGTAAATATGAGATTTTATAACAAAAATTAACAGAAAATGCTATGCTAAAATAAGCACTGCAGCGTTTTCCGTTTGCATTTTATTTTTAGAATTTTCCTACAACATTTTGTATGAAATCATGGATGTTATAGTCCTGATATGCGTGAAGTGTGTTTTGCATAGTTTTATGTTTTAAGTTTTGTGGTTAATGAATTTTCCACAAAGTAAATTTATCTCAAGGACAATTTTTCAAATTTGTAATTTTTAACGGCAGCTGTTTGGGTAATAATTTTAAATTAGAATAACTCTCAACATTTCAAAAAAAGATATTTTGTCGATGTGTGGTGCAGTTGTGGTAGTACTAGGGGGTGATATTCTTTAAATGCCGATGGGTTTCAACATATTCCATTTATTGGTCATTTTAGAGATTGAGTGGAGATAGAGTGGTCTGGAAAATAGGTACCTTCCCCAGCTTTATTGAAATGTTCGCAAATATTTAAAAAATTTCGAAAATTTTTAAAAACTTGTTACAGTTTTGAAAATTATATGAAAATGTAGAAAATGTTTGAAAATTTTTGACCCATTTTCAAAGTTTATACTTTATACCAGATCTTATTAAAAAGTTTAACAATTTTTCATAAATTTTTAATCATTTTCTAAATTGTCAAAAATGTAATACTATTGCTAGTGCACCCCCATACCTAAAAGTTTCTACATTTTAAAAAGTATTGTCGCTAAAACTAACTCCTACTGTACCCCCGAAAAAATCAAAAAAATTAACGTCTACGAGTATTGTTTAAAAATATGGCCTCCAAAACTACCCACCCCACCTCTAAGAAAATATATGTTTTTTAATTGTTGAGAATTATGCTAACTTAAAAGTATTGCTGAAAAACAGATGCCTTTAAAAAGTAGAAGTTTTTAAAACTGCAAAAATCATCCCTGTCTTAAGGCAAAACTACCTGATGGAAAAATGTATTACCCATGTTTGATCCTTAATGCACTATCCCATTGAACATTTTATAGCTGCAGCGTTTCTTTAGCATCACATGTCCTGTTAGTTTTGGATATCTCGTACTTACAAATAAAACTCCCAAATCGTAAAAAAAATGGCGACACGTGGCCAGTGGCGGATCTTGATTTTGTGGGGCCCCAGGCGCAACCTGATCTGGAGGCCCCCTATTGACCCTTCTAATAATGGGATGGTTCACTAAAATGAACAATGCAGAAAATTATAACGTTTTTTATTTTTGGAATCAACAAAACCATAAACACATAAAAATAAGATACGCAAATAAAAAAATATTCTCAGGTACAAGAAAAAAATAATGACATTCCCATTTAAAAAAAAATCACAGGCCCCCGCTTTGCTGAGGCCCCAGGCACGCACCTCATGCACCTGTGCGGTAATCCGCCACTGATTGCGAGATTAATTATTATTATTATCATTATTATTATACCATAAAATATTCCTGTTTCAGCCAAGTCGCTCATCAGTAATAGTAAAATAAGACTATAATAGCTATTTATGTAACCAGTTAGGAAATGCATCATTTTGTGTAACGAGTGAGATGCGTGCGGGACGAGCGAAGCGAGTTCCCGCAAAATCACACAAGTTACACAAAATCGCATTTCCTAACGTGTTACATACAAAATTTTTTCTAATTTTGATACACAGAAAGTTTCTTTAAACTTTAAATCGGGCAAATTAATTTCATGAATTGTATAGAAAATCAAGTAGGTACGCTTATTGTGTGTGACAGTTTGAAGTTTATACAGAAGTGTGTCGGGTTAGAAAATATCCGAAATGTCTGATTCAAGTTCAGATATACCAAGTGATATCGAAGAGGCCGCACAAAATGCATTATCATCCGTGATTCTGATAAAATCAAAAGCAAAATATGCTTTTTCTAATTTTGACATGTAAAGTGTCACTTTTCAAAATTAATTGAATTTTTCTTAATTTTGTGTTTTTTTTTCGTAGCTGGTGTTGAAATGAATTTTTCATCACCAGTTGTGAAATATTTTACTTTTCCTAACTGGTTATGAAAAGTGTGACGTTTCGAAACTTCAATTAATTTTGAAAAGTGACACTTTACATGTCAAAATTAGAAAAAATTAATTTTTAGATCCTTTAATATTAAGAGGGACTAATTCTACGCCTCGCCCCAACTTTTGAACTATTATTTTGTCTTTTCTGTAGTGTTTTTCAGTTCCAAAGCAATCTTGCCTAAAATAATAAAAAAAACCTGTTTAGTAGAGGCTTTGTTAAAATATGGCAAAGATCCGGCGAAAAGCTTTGCCCATTTTTGCATAATTTCCTTCAGTGGTATTTCGCTATGAAGTAAACAAACGTAATTCGGAGAAAAGCAGTAAAAAGAAGGTTGCCCACAACAAATAACTTGCAGCTGCAGCGGGAGAAGCTACTTGCGGGTTAAATAATTGGCGTTGACAAGTTTTATTGCTTTTTAAACATCTACATAACAGGCGGAATTTAAACGAAAACAGTTTTTATAGATAAAAACAAGTAATAAAAGGTTGTTTATCGCCCTATCGGATATTGGCCGCTCTTTGTCCATTACCTAGTGATAACAGGCGACTTTATTTACGACATTTTTTTAAAGTAAATATAGCTAGAGATTTATGAAGTGAAACTTCTTCAAAATGTTTGTAAAAAAAGAACCTGAGGGTTTTAATCAATTTTACTTGTGGGTAACATTAAATAATGTGTGAATTAACATTTATTTCATAAACATTTTAGCACTAAATCTGAGAGAACGAGGCAAATCGAAAACTTTTTACCAACTGTATGATATTTTTACATGGCTGCATAGAGAATAAAAAGCACTAACTGGTCATGCCATAAAAAGTAGTATAGGTTGCCATTTAAAAAAATGACGATGACGTCATAGCTAAAACATGTGACAATTAAAAAAATGAAAAACGTCAAATTGTGGCAAAAAACTTGATAGGAAACTTTTGTTAGAATTTTTTTTCGTAAAGTTATTTATTAAGGCTGTAGCATCGATCTTCCTTACTTTTTATTCACCCTGTATAGATTTTACGTCATACGAAAAAATATTAGGTTCGGAAAAAATAATATATACGAATACCAACTTGCATGCAGTTCGAATAACTTTATGAACTATTTTTGCCATATTGAATCCGGCATTTTGAATTTTATAATTTAAACCCCGAATACGTACGTAATTAGCGGCCACTAAACCCCACAACCCCCAACTAACTTTGTGGACGTAACCGCTACCCTTGTCACAACTCTCAATTATTATTTTGGGCCAGCGGGTGGTCTAGTGGTTAGAGTCCCAACCTCTAAAACTAAACTCCCAACGGCATTAGGTTCGAATCCTCTGCCCGTCGGAAATTTTTCTGAATAAGTTAAATCCGGCGTGTCCATAGGCAGTGTGTATGTTGGGTTGCATATCTTTTCGGGGTGGGGCGTGTTAGACCGGTGTATAGCGCAAGTCCGCTGAGCCCGGGTAAGAGGGTGAAATGGGAATCATGGAGTCGTGCTCACGCCCGGCCTCATGATCCTTTAAAAAAAATTATTATTTTGGTCACTATGGCCACCATGCTTAGAACAACTACTTTTGTTTTGATCAAAATCATTTGATCAGCTTAGAAGCGCCTACTATTATTGGTACTGTTGCACATCCACCGCAATACAAATATTAATATAAATAATATAATTGACATACTTGCTAAAACCAAATAAAGAAAACTTAATTTTATAGTTTAGACAACGTAACTTGTTTAAAAAACACAACACCTTTCTACACAAGTGACTTAATACCAGATACGTATTTCGACAGTTATAAGCTATCATCACCAGTGGTAAACTGACACTGTTAGGTTACCACTATTGATAATAGCTCAGCTGTCGAAACACGTATCTGGTAATTAGTCACTTGCGTGGAAGGGTGCTGTGTTTTTCAAGTGTTGTTATTCCACAGTTAGAGTGTGTTCAAGATAACTTATATTAAAATTTATTTATTATTAAGTGTAGATATATACAGTGTATACCTGATAATCAAAGACTGGACTATTAGTCCCAAAGTAGCAAAAAGTTTCGTTAAAATTCAATACTTGACACATTGTTTGGTTCAGTGTTTTATTGTTGATTAACCTGATCTGGAGGCCCCCTATTGACCCTACTTAGAATGGAATGGTTCACTAAAATGAACAATGCTGAAAGTCATAACGTTTTTTTATTTTTGGAATTAATAAAAACATAAACACAAAAATAAGATCCGGAAATAAAAAAATATTCTCAGGTACTAGAAAAACAAATAATCACATTCCCATTTAAAAGAAAAAGTCACATTCTCAGGTAAAAATTTTAATTTTGGTTTTTGAGGATAAGGCACCCAACAATTCTGAGGCCCCCGCTTTGCTGAGGCCCCCGCTTTGCTGAGGCTCCCGCTTTGCTGAGGTCCCAGGCATGCGCCTCATGCGCCTGTGCGGTAATCCGCCACTGCACGTGGCCCTCTGCGTATCGACTTATGTTGTATACCGGTTCAATTTTTATTAAGATTGAAAGTGCGTCAATATGGATTTTTAGTACGCTATCTTCGAGTCATTGGCCTAAACTTAGTAAACAAAACGTAAGAGCTGTTCTTAAATTGTAAACTACAACATAAATATCTAGAATTCTAAATATCTAGTATACAATTAATGACATACTGGTAGAAAAAAAAATCATTATTTCTTTATTGTTAATATTGATTTACGTAGAAGCTTATTTTGTAATTTAGTACAGATAATATGAAATTGTTACAAAACAAAATTTAAAAAATTTTTATGCAAGTATAAAAGTTTTTGTTTCTTTAGAGCTTTCTTCATTGTTGTCAGAAATTTCGTTTTTTTTATTTGCGAATTTTTGTCACATTTTTAGTGCATACTTATTCTATTTACTAATTGTGGTGCAACACAGAGGTTTAGTTGACTTGGGGGCCATCAGGCGGCTACAGTGCTGTATTTTTTTTAGTACATAAAACAATAAAAATTGGTTTAGATTTATTATGGCCTGTTACGTTTTCGAAGAAAAATGTTTTGGAAATAAGTGTAACAAGATTCCCTCAGTTATTAGAGTTGATATGTAGAAGAAAAGACTGTATATAAATAAATGTAAATAACATAAAATTTAGGTGACAAATATCGCATCTACTTGTGAGTAGTTTTTTCGGCACTTTTTTATGAAATAATAATTATTTTGGAATTTTGCAAATTTTTTAATTTCCGGAAATGCTGGGAAATTTTAAACATCAACTTAATTTTAAAATTTAAAAATTTTTAAATAAAATGAAATCTTAAAAAATCTAACGCTAAACAATAGCGCCACATCGTATGAACGTATAGTAGCTTACATTCATAAAATACATTTTTCAAACTTCACTAAAATAACATTTCTATACTTTTCACTAATATTTTTACAAATTTTGAAAAAATGTTACTTTCTCGTCAACAAAATTATTTTTTCTCAAATTTCAAAATTATTTTTTCAAATACGAATAAATTTTTGTTAAAGAACCTTTTTTTTATTA
The DNA here is from genome assembly GCA_958336395.1 of Ctenicera cuprea. Lineage (NCBI taxonomy): Eukaryota > Metazoa > Arthropoda > Insecta > Coleoptera > Elateridae > Ctenicera > Ctenicera cuprea. The sequence goes on along the minus strand of OY284492.1, from coordinate 24,907,568 downwards.
AGCATTTGTTAGAAAAATTAAACATTGCTACGAAAAATGTATGCGTACAAAAATAATAAATTAATAAAAATAAAAGTTTTTAGTTAAGAAAATAATATAAACTTTAATCCCAGGGCTGGCGCAAATGGTGCTTCATAATTCTAGTCATGTTTACATATTTTTATGTTATTAGACTAGTATTTTCCTTAAGCTATTTGTTTAAATTTGATTAATTTTATTAGATGTATTAGGTATATATTTAACTACTCTAAATAATAACCACAGGTTTGACGTTTCGAAATCGGGTTTACCTCTTTCTCAAATAATCTTTAATGCTGCAGCAAAGTACATTGCCAACAACTTTTTGTAAGTAGCACACAACAGAACAAAAAAAATAAGAATATATGTTATTATTGAAAATGTTTCATGTTCCATCTGAGGATAGAGACCTTTCATTGAAAAAAAAAGTGGTCCAAATTGGTGAAGCGGTAGCCGCTGGAGGAACCGGAGAAAAAAACCCTTTAAGGTTTTATATATGTATGGATATGGATATTATCGGTAACTCAAAGTCATCCATCAAAACGAGTTTACAAGTTTATAAGTGCTACAAAAGCACGTCATGTGCATGTGTCGGCAATTTTAAAGCAGCTTTATGTAAATTTTAAAAGTGACGTACCTGCCCAAACCTATATTTAAACTGAAAGTTCAGCGCGCGTCTGTATTATTTAGTGAGTTGTGATAACAGCAAGAAGTAAATACTAACGTTAAACAGGTAGGATGCCTTTGATTTTTACGATTTTATTTTACAACTTGCTACACAGTAATAAATAATTTATTTTAATGGGAAAATAAATTGACAAAATTAAACTTGGCTAAATTTGAGAAACTCTAGTAAGTAGTCGATAAGGGCAAAACTTCGATCTCTTCAAAATATCAGCTATCGTTTAAAACGTTTTACTTAAAAAATAATATTAGAAATGTTCTAAAATTTAATTTCCCCATTCTTTTCTAACCTCCTACACCAAATTCAAATAATGTTTTAAGCTGCGAATACAAGTTCTTGCTTCAGATTATCTCTGTTTCTAAAGCATGTTTGTTTTTAGATCCCACAGGAGTACACAAATCAAAATTTTGTTAATATATTTACGATATACTGTAAGATCAGATTGGGGGTTAAACGTTTATTGTAAAGTAGTTTTGAATATGCAGCATTGATGCAAAATTTTACCCTTTTTACAACCTAGAACCACTTCTTTGAATTTCGACAAATTTGATGCAGATATAACTTGAAATATTGTCGCTTAGATAATTTCTCCAGTTGTATATAAAAGACGCTGTTTTTGATCATCTTGATTTTTGTCAGTAATTTCTAATAGACATACTGTGTGTCTAAGGATGGCCTTCAAAAGATAGAAATTTTTTTGTTTAATGTTTTTGTCAAAAAATTAAGCTCTAAAAGAACTTTTTTTTGTATTCAAACCCTCGAATTTGAAAAGTATTTTAGGTTAGTTGCCAAACAAAATTTTAATAGTATTTTTAAAATCATAGAAAGGTTAATATTTGGTAGGTATATTTGAAGGTGTTAAAAAAAACTTGATGTTCCATTTGAAAAACAGCAGTTATTGACGTTTAATGGTTTGCAAAATGGACATGAGATTATGAACACCCTATGTAATAACCTGTTATCATTAACATACCGCTAAATACCTTATAAAATGCGTTAATAGTCTGTGCGCAATACCGATAGCTGAACTTTTTTGATATCTAAAATATTATTTTTTTCTTATTAGTCAGCGAATGTTCAATTAAAAAAATGCAAATAACTCGAAAACTACTAATTTTAGACTCATAGTACCTTAACACTTTTATATCTACAACTAAATTTATATAGTAATATACATGAGGTTTTATTTAAAATAACAAAGTAATGTGCATAACTAAACGCCCAGTAAGATTGACACCCTGTAATTAGAAAACTTGTTTGGCCATATTTTAATTTCAAAACATGAAACTTTGGGTTCTCCTATATTTATTGTCATTGATGTAGAACTAATTTCGGATTTACAAAAATTGAACGCTTATACGGGGCGAGCCACAAAAAATACAATAAAGCAGGTCTGGACCATCCTGCGTAAATTCGTAAAAAAGTAGTCATATTAATTTATTATCTAATTAATTATACACATTATTCGGTAACATAGTATACAAAAACAAGCATTGGGCTTGCATATTTATTATTGAAATAGTAAACAAACAATGTTACAAACTGAATAACCTTAACTTTGCGTTTTTTGTTGCTATCATTAGACAATAATTTCCAGCGGTCGTTAGAATTATGCCGGGTTCCTAAATGAATTTAAGTGCGGTAAATATAAAACTAGTGTTTTATTTTTCAATTACATAATTTAAGACACTACTTTTTCCAGCATTTTTATTTTCAGTTTGATACATTTGATATAACATGTAGAAGTAATATTAAACTTCGAGCGATGTTTCTAGGTACATTACATTAATAAGAGGCACATACATTCCATTGTAATAAATAAGAATCATAGATTGGTTTTATGTCTTTACAAAAAATATATTTTGTTCAGATTGGTTTCTAAGTAACAAAAAAAACAACGCAGAGCCGATGCAATGTATTTAGGAAAATTGTACGATTTTCAGTTTAAGCTAGTGCTACCGTTACCGTTGTAGCGTTATCCTTGTTACTTGTTAGTCCGCCTATTATGTAACTCCGTCACGTTTGGTCTAATGCTTAAAAGTTTCATATGTAATAACGGGTGCCACCTGCACATACTTTACCGAGCAACTAGAAGATCGGTTGCAATAGTCCAATAAAGCGGGGCGATAATTATAAATGGATTACCATTCTTAAAAATAATGAGATCTAAGAAATATGCTTAAATTCGTATTACACATTGAAAACAGCTGAAGTGGTAACTTCGAATGGACTCTCCTATACTAGATAATAATACTTATATGTAGCCAATCTTCCGTTCTAGCAGAATACAAAGTTCCTGAATAACAGTTTTTTTGAAAACTTTTAAAATTTTAAAAAAGCGCAATTGCAATCGTTTTACATTTTCGAAATTAATTTTGTTTCATCGTATACCACCCACAAAGGGCTCTCAAACAGGTTGTAGCCGATACCGGAGAGACAGACTACTTTTTGAGTAAATGAGCGTTAAGGTCGACATTTTCAAAAAGTTGTAGCGGCCGCCATTTTGAAGCTAGAGAGTTCGATAAAATAGCTTTTGATTTGCTTTAAGCTCTTCTTCCATTTCACCGTATGTTAATTTTTTTAAGAAAACAATTTATATAGGCAACCCTAGGATGTCGCACACCTTACAAGAATAGTAAGAACAGAACCGCCCGCCCTACAGCTGATTAGATGCGCTTCGAATTTCGGACTAAAAATCGATATAAATGGTTTATTTAAAAAGTTATAAAAAATATGCAAAAAAATAATGTATATTTTAACTAGAGCTAATTAATAGGCGTAGTTAAAATCAAGTAACTGCACGAAAACGTGTTGCTGATATTAAAAAGTATTATTTTTTTTTAATTTTCAAAATAGTTGATAATTCTTGCTGATCTAAATGAACTTCTTTAAATAGTCTATCAAACTGATAAAAGTTTATAACAATCGGCGTTTGCTTTTTTGAATAGATAATTAATCAATTTCAAATTTGTCACAAATTTCTGGAAGGCGCGGAGTAAAATTTAGGATATAAGAAAAAAAACAAATTTGTAGTTCACTGCTAGCTCTATCGGCTCAGAAAGTACAAAAATAATCATGCTGACAGTTTTAAAAAGACTTTTATTTTGTAATTTTAAAATTTGAAGCAGCGTCGTTGCTGTCGTTTTTAGGTTTTTGAAAGTAATTTTACTTCATCGTATACTACCTACAAATTGCTCTCAAACAAGTTGTAGCTGATCCCGATCGGACAACTAACTATCATTTGAGTAAATGAGTGTTAAAGTCGAGATTTTCAAAAAATTGTAGCAGCCCCCATTTTGAAGCTAAAGAGTTAGATAACAATTCCCACACACCCATACAACCCACACACCACTCACACACCCACACATCCACACTCAAAATTGGTATGGAAGTATAAGTTGTTCAAGAAAACAACGTTTCAACACTACTATAAATAAGTAATATTTATAAGGTTTCTTTGTTATTGATTAATTAATTAATTGATTGATTGATTTATCTTGTCTGATAATGTTCACTTGAGTATTTTTGCGCTACCATACTAAAAGTATGGAATCATGAAAATTACAAATTATAATATTTTGTTGGAAATACATGTTTTATATACCTAGGAAATCAAAAAAAATTTAGATATTTACAAAAAAATTACTTAAAAACTAGCCACAATTTTTCTTTAGTTTTGCAGGCACGTAAATCTAGGAATAAGCCATAATTTTGTTGGTGTATCGCGCTAATTTCTCTGTGACGCCTTCTATAAATCTTGGAAAATTGTAAATTAATGCATTTTTTCATAAACAGGGTATGATAAAACATTCCTATTTAAGCTAAATTGCTCATCAGGGACAGAAGAATAACATTCTAAAGTTATTCAAGATGCAGTAAAAACTGGGGGGGGGTCCCCCCCCCCACTTTTTGGTTGAAATTTTGTCTTGTATTTGGCGTTTTTTATCTTAAATAATATTTTAAGAAAAAAAACAAAAACACGATAATTGATTTTTCTTCATAATAAACCTATTGGTATCTGCTACCTGTATAGGTACAACAAACGTTTTGCTGAGATATGACACGGCACGCCGCAGGCTTGAACCATCTGATGCTGCCTAGCTCGGTCTTAGACCTACATCTACACCTTTGGGCATATAACACAATCTGTGGGCTACGACTGCGCTTTTTTTATATGTTGTTGGTAGCGTAGCGGGCCGCCGATGAAATCTATATTGTATATCAAATCCCGATCCCTTTTTCCTGTAGGATTGTTTCTACCATAAGACTAGGGTTGCAATGCACAGGGATAGCCGATTCAAAAGGCGGGAAAACTTTCTTTTTATGTTAAAGGGTCTTTATTAAGGTATACAAAATGTACCAAATTGCTACCCGCCTATTTGAAGAGAAACGAAGAGGTTAAATTAGATAAAAGTTGTAAAATTTCATACTCACTTATAATTTAAAAAGAAATTGGAGGTATCTTGCATGGTTTCTGTAAAACTGAAAATCCTCTCAATAAATTTGCTACTATTGTTTGTAGGTTAAAACGTGAGGTGAGTCCACGAGTTCAGCTACTGTATAAATTGGTTTGCTATTGTTTTAATTCTTGTAATCGTAAATGTGCGTTTGTTATTTTAAATTGAGTTTTCAATACTTGGATCATTACAGTATCGAATTTGTAAACATGATGGTCCACTATTGCAGCTACCAAACCGACTCGCAGCTTTTTAAGAAAAACATGCTTAAGTTGTTTTGTGTACTGTAAGGATCTGCTTAGTTTAAGTATTAAAAACAAAAATATAGACAGACATTATTTCATAAGAAAAATGAATGTTTGTACGTTGTAAGTGTTAAAATTCGTTGGTTTAATTGCTATTTGGTTGTTTATTTGTTTGCCTATTTATTTAGTCTGCATAAGTAATTATTTTTCCAATTATTACTTTGATTTGTCATATCATTTTAATGATACTTATATTTGTATTGACAAAACTCGATAAGCAAATGCTGTTTTGAATAAAATTGTAATAATGTACTGTGCAAGATTCCCGAACCCTCGAGAATAAAAGTATGCTATAAACAATTAAACTATAGTAACAGTAGTGACTCCAACATAAACATTAGCCAAAAACAATCAATAAACTGGGCGAAGACGTCCTGGGCCCGTCGTAAGGTTATGGCGAGACAGTTAGGAATTTAATATATAGAAGATAGATACTTTCGGAAACAAACAAGCATTTATTTTTAAAACATGAGAAAGTCCAGGCGAAGTGTTTTTTCCAATTTTCTAATTATTTGCCACAATAGTGAAACAGCGCCGAAAGCAGTTTACGATGATTAAAATTGTCATTGTTTTCATTGTTATTTTTCTTTTAGATTTAATTTAACTGCATTTGCTGATATTCGTATCAAACTGTAACAATGGCTACCGAAGGTATTACATCAAAATTGAATTCTCTTCATTATCCATTGAAGATTGACGGCAAAGATATGGAAAAAGTAAGATTTTAGAATTATCATAGCAAAACCGTTTTTATGTTTACCTGTTTTATTCTTGTGAAGGAAATACTGAAACCGTTTAAGTACTCCACTACAATTCCTGGTAAAAAAGTCAGACAAAACCTTCTTAAGGTTTTGGGACACTGGATAACAGTTCCGGAGGATAAGGCAATCATAATTGAAAATATTATGCACACATTACATAACGGCACTCTTTTGTAAGTTTGTGACATATATCGTGAATTAAATTTATTACAATGTTTCTCTATTATTAAAGACTCGATGACATACAAGATGGTTCACTTTTGAGAAGAGGTGTACCAGCAGCTTATACGGTGTATGGTATTCCAAGAACATTATTTGCATTAAACTGGACCCTCGGCGAAACAACGGAAATGCTTCACCAGTTAAATAGCACAGAGGTAATACTACAAAACATCACATTGCAAGTGTAACAACTGATAGAATTGTAGTGGTTATTTATTTAAGTGAAGCACCAGAAGAAAGTGATTTACTTGACATGTATACATAATTAAAAAATATTTTCAGCTGATGAGAACATACATGAAGACAGTAGTAGAAATACTCGCAGGACAAGGAATGGAACTGTACTGGCGGGATAATCATATTTGTCCAACTGAAGCAGAATATCTTCAAATGATTTATAGAAGTAGGTATTGCTAAAAGTACCCTTGCAATTATGTATTTGATTTATTTTTTCAGAGACCGGTGTAATATTTTTATTAGCAGAAAAGACAATGAACACTTTTAGTACAGGCAAAAAAGGCGAAGTTGGCAAAATGCTAACAGCTCTTGGAATGTACTTTCAAATTAATGATGATTATCAAAATTTACGTAATCAATTCGTAAGTTATTAGATGTATTGTTTATGATAATACTAAACCTAAATGTTTCTAGTATTTCGACAGCAAGGGTTTCTGTGAAGATATAACCGAAGGAAAGTACAGTTATCCAATTATTCATGCTATTAATAACTTTCCAAAAGAAGGTGCAATAATAAAGAGTATCCTTTTCAATTATATCAGTTTATTTCTAAATTTTCATATTTGAAGATAATTTGAGGACGTTCTATAATAGAAATGAGTATAATAACTATATACATCAAATATACGATATTGTTCTTAACGGTAAATAGATATTCTACGTGAGCGAACCTATGATGTAGAACTGAAAAGAAAATGTTTGGCCATACTTGAAAAATGTGGTAGTTTCGAGTATACCAGTAAAAAATTAATTGAACTCAAAGGTGTTATATATTCAGAGATTGCGAAGCTTGATGAAAATCCATTATTTGACGAATTTATCCAAACGGCCATGCTAGTTTGTCTTTAATCGTTTTTACGCATAGATTAGCTTTTTTAGAAAGTGTTTAACTAGTGATGCTACCCTGTTTATTCACTTCTAACAGGAGCAATAGTTTTTTATTTAATTTACTTTTAATTTTGTCGCAAATATACAAAGTTTACACAATACAGTTGTTAAGAAATGTTTAAAATGTACAAAAAAAGTTAGAATTGTTAGGTGTTAATTTGTTATGTTTGATTATAAGTAATAAGAAAATTAATTAAAAATGATTAGTAATCTAAGCATATTTGTAACCTTATTTTTAATGGTTTATGATAATATTTCGTTAAGTTGTTGCTGTACATATAATGAAAATACTCTCGCAATAAAAAACAGTAGAAGTCGTTCCAAAGTTTACAATTTTGTAGTACTCTGTATTTGTTTCTTCAGTAAATAAACATTGTAAATGTTAAAACCAACAAAAAACTTGTTTAATAAAAATATAGAAAAAAATTTACCAAAATATGTAACTAAATATTAGTGAGTAGACTTGTTCTAAAATGGTCAAACTCAATTTTCGTTTTTGTCTTCTATTTTACGAAACTTCTTTTCTAATCCATCCAAAAGCACAACTGTGTTCTATTTTAAATCGCCATTTTAACTTTAAATAGTGATAGTAGACTTTCTTACCGTAGCTTCCTTAAACGGTATTAAATACCTGCTTCATTATACTTCGACTGAAAGTGATTAGAAGACAATTGAAGTTAGAACAGGTGTTGTGGCAATTCAGTCAAACGCTTTTAAAAGATCTCTTTGCTATGTTAGTACCTATACAATTCGAGGAGGATAACCTATTGCCTAGTTGAAATTTCAGCTCAAAAGTATGTTTCAAAAGCATAAGGAATATTGTACCTCCAAATTAGATTCTAACACGATTCTATCTACACTTACCCAGAAAAGTTAGGGCTATTTCTGAAAAACAACATGGACTACCAGAAAATTTTTTCTAAGAGGGGACAATCCAAAGTGGTTAGTTTGAATATTAAATTTCTCTTCTGCGCTTAATTATAAAAGTAAATAAAGTACAATGTGCTATTTTAGAATATGAAAAAATTACCTGAATTAAATCAACTGCCGGTTTTACCACCCGCATGTACGACCTTTAGACGATAACAAATAAAATTTAAAAAATCAGTCCGGGTCATTTTACCATTTACAGTGTGGGTCACGAGATGATGAACTACTTTGTTTTAAATTACAAAGTCCTATTCAATTAACATGATAAGTAACAATAAATACTTATAAAACATTATTTAGAAAGTCGGTTATAATGGTTTACATGTCCAATACGTCCACCGTTTTATATCCATACCATTTCTAATAATCCAACTACAACATTGCTGACTACTCTGCGGCAAAGATGTTCATGAATGGTGTTGCAGTGATTTTTCCATAAGTTCAGCGAGTGTTTGTGGCCGATGTGCAAACTTTCGTATACAAAATCATCGTAAGGGTTGAAGTATGCACTACGGGGTGGAAGAAAATCATTAAAATCACACGATTATTGAACGTCTCATGAAGAAATTTTCTGTTTTCTATGGTTAACCGACTATTGTTAACCGTATAAAAATGATTTTCTGCAATTTTCTATCATACTAAAAAAATAAGTATTGGTTCTCTGAAGGTAAAAAGGGTCACTCGGCTGCTAAGGGATGGGCCTTGATGGTAAAACTTGACCATGGAAAGTTAGTAATAAATTTTAAAATGGCCTCTAAGATCCTTATCATAACCGCTAGTAAGGACGCAATTCCTACAACTTCACCGTATCTGTATAAAGTTATTAATTCATAAGACATAACACCAAAATAAATAACAACAATAACAATTAGCATTACGAGGTTTATTAGATAAGCTAAAAGATTGTATAAGTACCCAATGTATTAATAAAAATATTCTATAAAATTAAATAGCAAACATAAAACTTTTGTAGCTAAATCAAATGAATATAACAGAAATATTGCTGAATAAATGTATTCAAAGTTAATTAAATAATTAAAAATTTTATATAAGTATCATAACGTACAACTGTAAAAGAATAATGTCAATAATTCAACGTAAGAATAGTAGTTACGTTAAATTTTCTCATCAAATATATACAAGCAAAAATGTAATTAAAATAAACCAAATAAACAAACATATCTATTTTCCTTAAACAGAGAAATACTAGCAGAACGTAAAAATGTATTTCACCACTAAATTATACTGATTAATATTAACAGTTGTTGTTTAAATACAGTTTTGTAAATAACATATTTTAGTTTACGACCTGTATATAACTGTTATAAATATCAACGCGTTTGCAAATCTTGCAACTGCCTAAAGAAAAATATTTTTCAAACGTTCAAATAAATATCTCTCTCTCTCCGTGGCGCTACAGTCCCATCTGGACCTGGGCCTCCCGTATTTTTTGCCTCCATTCTTGACGGCCTCTTGTTCTTCCGCCTTCAATTTGTCCTAGATGTATTTTCTTTGGTATTCTGTGCGCGTCCATTCGTTCTACATGCCCAGCCTATTCAGTCTTAGCAGTTTTGCTAATTCTACTATGTTTGCCTCCTTATACAGTTGTCTCAATTCAAAATTATATCTTATTCTCCACAGGCCACCTTCTTGTACTGGACCGAAGATTCTTCGTAGTATCCGTCTTTCAAAGCGTAGTACTGTTTCTTCTGCCTCTTTGGTCATTGTCCATGTCTGGCATCCATATGTTACCACCGGTCTGATTAAAGTTTTATAGATCTTTAATTTGGTTATTCTTGTTACATATGATGCTTTAAAGACTGACATTAATGAGAAGTATGTTCTGTTCCCGGCTGTTACACGTAGTTGAATTTCTTGCCTGATCTTGTTTTCACTATTTATTTGAACTCCCAGGTACTTGAATTGTTGTACTACTTCAAAATTTTTGTCCTCTATTGTAAAATTTTGGCCTATTCTTCTTGGAGGTTTTACTGTTAACATCTTTGTCTTCTGTTCGTTGATCTGCAGTTCAATCCTTTGAGCTTGTGTTTCTATTTTCCTGTATATGTCTTTAATTTCTCTTTCCGATCGTGCTACCAGGTTGATATCATCTGCATATTCGATCACTTGGTGTGACTTGTTAATAATATAATATAAATAAATATAAATTACCAAGATAGATTAAATCACTAAATTGTTTCAATAACAGATTTGTATTAATGTAAGTATTAGGTAAATTGATAATTTTTAGACGTAATGCAACAAACTTAATGAATTGTATAAACTGGGTCACTGCTGGTGTAAAAATGTGAAACGTACAACTAAATATAAATATAAATCACGTAAAAGTGCTTAACTTACACAGTGTGAATAATAGTTATATCAATAATGCAAATCGTAAGTAATCAAATTAATTAAATCAATTATAGAATAACATTTGATAACCTTATATTTATACAATAACGGATGTCATAGATGAAAACAGCAAATAAGTAAAACTAAATGCATTAGAAATTGGCTACAGTAAACTAGCAAACATAAAGAATTCAAATATATACAATAAATAGTAAATTTCTAAACTTAACAAAGCTCGACTTAGTTAACGTAAAATCAATGTATTCCCCAAATAAAGTAAGATACAAATGGCTCAATATCTTCACAACTCTGCTTCTAACTGAATCTTTCTAACAGATTTATAAGCTTTCTCTGGTTATCAAAACATATACAGAACGTCTAATACTTTATGTACAGAATAGGTTATGTACTGTAGCAGCCTGGTTGTATCAATTGTATTTAGTAACTTAGCGACTTGGTTGCTATTTATATTAATATAAAAAACATTCATAAAAGATTATTCTGTAAAAGCTAACACATAAAAAGTTCCTCTAAAATAGTGTTTTATTTACAACTACGAACCCAACATTACATTATTGGTGACCCCTCCGACAAGATTTGAACACGCACCCCTCCCGACGCGATTTATTTTTCCCTCGACGTTGACTGAGATTTTCAAGCCGAATTCAGAATTTCAAAACCTCCACAAACCGCACATTCAGCTGCTACATCGCCACAGACCTTCGGATCTTCAAGACTTCATTGAATTACAAGATAAGTAACATTTATTAAATATGGCTTTAAACCGTGTTTGTATTGACTTTCCCGAATTTAACATTCATGACGTCGATTTGTTTTTTGTGCTACTAGATAAATTTTTCCAAGTTAATGCTATTGCAGATTCTGCAGCAAAATTTACATACGATGAAACGAAAGAGTGTACAAGCACGTACAAAACTGTACAAACGTATACCAACGGGTATAAGCGTGTACAGATGGCAGAGCTAAAACAGCAAAGACAACACCCTACAAAACCAAAACTAACGGAAATAACTAAATCAAAATACTTTAGGTGTAGGTGCTCTACTAATTAGATCCGATATATAATAACTGGCTTCAAATTACAGGAATTTTCGATTCAAGAAGCCATGCGTTGTTCGAAGTTAAAAAATCCCACAAAAAATTCTCAGACAAAATTTACTTAAAAATTCAAATTTCTAACGATATCTCGTCTTATAATGTATAAAATTAAAAAATAAATAATCAATTAAACGTTATTTAAAAATTCCTAAAACTTCAACAATCAACTGAACACTTCAAGAATCTAAATGATAGTGGAAGTAGTAGCTGATAGCCAAAACATTTCTAAATATCCTTAACTTTACAAAAAACTCAAAAACTACAAAATAAAACAAGAACAAAACTCAAAATTCGAAAATTACTAAACTGGAAGGAGATAAAATCATGAAAGATGTATAACGGGTCGCCTAACTACCAGGAGTAAAATTAAACTTGAACTGTAAAAAATTGTATACAATAGTTATTTAAGTAACAAGGAATGTAAAGACGTAATAACATTCGAGGTAGGTAAATACGAGCCGAGGCGAAGCCGAGGCTTGTGGCCTGCCGAGAATGTTAATAGTCAATACATTCCGTGTTACTTATTAAATTTTTCACGCTACAGGTAGAAATTTAATCATATTTTTAAAAGTTCGTTTTGACTGCTGTCATCGGAATTATTTTTTAAAAGCCCCATTATTCTAAGTTGCCTGTGCTTGTTACCATATCAACGAACAGTTAAAATCAACATTATAATCCTAGGAATGTAAATAACACTATTAAGTTCCGTTGTCAAGGGCAAAAAGTCAAGGGCAAAAAGTAAACGAATGTTATTGGCCATTTACATCTTTTGTAGCTATGGATGTATCGTCTATTTACCTTGCCTGTAGCATGAAAAATAACAAAATGGTACCTTGGATGACATTGACAAAGTATTGAGCGATCAAAAAAGAATTCGTTAGAGCAGTTGATTAGCATGCGGACACGTCTTAAGAAAACTCAAAAATAATTATTAGAAATGCCAATGTTACTACTAAAATCGTCGCCTTATTTGTTCGCAAAGCATCCCATTCTTGTTTACAGAAATGGTAGTAGCATCCTCACATAACGTGAAAACGTTCCAATATGAGAATCAAATGAAGGAATTTCTATTATTTGTATAAATCTATACAGCTATTAAAGCTGTTCCATGAAGTGACAACTGCGAACAATTGGAGCTAAGTTTTCCTGCATTTATTCTAGAGATACGATAGTTTTTATACACTAAAAAATCATAATTCTAATCGTTGTATCAGTGAACTCCACATTTTAGGAAATTTGTGTTGGGACGAGTGAATAATTAGCTCTGAGAAATGGGAGCAGCCTACAGCAAAAGCAAGATTTCTGCTTAATGCCAGGTTTTAATTGCGTATATTTCACTATGAAGTAATATTTCACAAATTATATGTGTTTTCAATAGAAATTTCAAGTTCAAACGCATTTTAAATGTCTGAAATTAGTTTCACTGATTTTTAAAGAAAATCAAAAAGAATAAAAAATTTTAATACTATTTTCACCTTTCTCAGTAAAAAGTAAAACGTCTTGCCATATTAAACTGTCTCATAACGTTACGACTTACCGTTCGTTTTTGTAGCCTATAAGAACACAAGTGTAGTTAGAATTAAAAGCCGAAAAGTTTGATTTCTGCTCTTCCACGAACTAACAGTAACAAATCGACGTTTTAATTTTTACAGAAAAAAATTGCTTAAAAATAAAGAAAATTCAATGTTAAAAATCAATAATTTATGGCGGGGAGAGAAGCTGGAAAGTAGTCAGCCTCCCTGAAAGTTACAGGATCGTAAAATTAAGTTGATAATCTTATTCTATTGTTACTGATCAACACGTCAGCTTAAATGAAAATGTTTTAACGCTCTTAGTTTATTAAATATGTACATATAATGATATTAATTTCTAAATTACAACAATTCATAGAAAGTGTTACAAAAAATTAATAAAATTGCGGAAAAAGACTCATTTTTCAAATTTTAACCAAAATGTGACCGTTTCTAGGGTTTCTGGAATACATTACCATAATAACATTGCATATTTGATGCCAAAGTTAATGTAGAATTATCAAGCGATCTATCAAAAGCAGGTCCTGATAAGCGTGTATCACGTCTTAAAAAATTCAGAAAAAAATGTTTACAAATAACAATCTCACTGTCACAACCGTCACCTTTTTAAAAAAGTCTTATAATTCTCTTGCAGCAAATACTTTTCTGACTCATTATTTTACGCAAGGAACAGTACACTTAGTTCCGCTCTATTAAGCAACACGAATTTAAATCGGTCCAAGTAACATTTACCACGCGATTTAGTGTCTGTCCGCCAGTCAGTATTAACAACAAACCTGTACCCGTAAAGACGGAAACCAAATACTTGGGGCTACACCTGGATCAGCGACTCACATGGCAGAACCATATCAAAACCAAACACCAACAGTTAAATCTTAAATTCCGCAAAATGTACTGGCTTATCGGAAGAAAGTCCAAACTATTCTTAAGCAACAAACTGTTACTGTACAAAGCAATGCCAAAGTCCGGACTTACGGTGTACAGCTGTGGGGATGCGCCAAGCCAACACGGATAAAAACCATCCAACAATTTCAATCTAAAACACTCCGCGCTCTGGTGAATGCGCCTTGGTACGTTTCCAATCTGACGATACACGATCTCGGTATTCCATTTGTAGTCGACGAAATCCAGAGATTTGCAGAGAACTACCACCAGAACCTCCAGGCACACAGCAACGAACTAGTCCAGCAATTATCCTACGACCACTTACTTGTAAGACGCTTAAATAGAAAATGGCCTCGTGATCTGCTAACAGCACCCTAAGTGGAAGGAGTACTACAGGAGTACCATCGATGGTCATCACATTTACTTAATACTTTATGTAGAGTAGATTGTAAATAGTCTTCAACAACAAAAAAATTATTTTATTACTTCTGACACTGACAGTTTAGCATTGTTTTGTGATTGACAGTTCAAAATGTTTAATCGCTTTAACGTTTAATAAATTACATAATTTTTACTTTATCGTTGGCCATTTTTTATATACATTCGTAAAAAATTTGAAATTGCCAAATATTTGAAAAACTAAATATCACGACGACAATAAAAGAGAAACGCTAAAGATTCTGATTATAGGATTTATGTAATTTTACCTTTCTCGCTTTTGAAAAGTATTAAAAACTTTTATTTTTACTAAAATATTGAAATTCTCAAAATCCCAAAAATTTCAGAAATATAAAAATTTTCGACGAAATTGACAAATTTATACTTGGTTTTATAAAAGCTAATTTCAAATTTTACACAAAAATACGCAAAGTATCTTGTATTAATTTCACAAGAAAATACTTTACACGCTATAATACTTAATAAACTTTAATTTACTTTACAGACCGATACCACGTCAAAAGTCACTGACTATCCAAAATGTGTTCAATTACAAGGTCGTTTTTTTTAATACAATATCTTCCGTCCTATTAAGAATATACGATGTGTACCAGACAGCTAAATTGCATACGAATGTAATTATTTTGTGATAAAAACCAGTTAGATTGAGATACTGCTGCATAACGTGTGTTGTAAATTACGACATTGGAAATTGAAATGGTACTCATTTTATCTTCATTAGCATCCTTAATTTATTTAGAAAACCAGTTGTATTTCCAGCAGTATAAGTGGGTATAACATAATCCGCATAACTTTACTTTTTTATTATTCTATAATTGGTATTTGACGTATTAATATAATTTATTTTCGTGTAGTACGTTGTGATAAAAATGAGAATAATAAAACGTTCTGTTTGAAAATTTTTGTTGTTTGAAATTAGAAAAGAATTATGGTAGAACACAAATTTAGAACATTTTATATTACAATGTGAAAAAAAAGTTTTCTGAACGCGTTTATGGTGCTATCTTTACAGCAAGAATAACCAGAGCTCTTAAATTTGATAATTAGTTTCAAAAATTTAAACAAAAACCATGGGCGTACTCAAATCCATTAAGTGATACGTGAAACATATTGGACAAGAGAGCTAATTTTTCGGATGAGAATTTAGAAAAAATTGTTGTTGTGTACTGCAATTTTTAAGTTTTTTTATTCACCGGTGGTTTTCCGTTCTTTACGAATATTGATAGTCCAAACTTTCCTTTCGTAGAACTTTTTTGTGGTATTAATGAATTTATACGTTCTGTTTTCATTAATTCGAGGTTGTTATTATACGTTTCCGTTAAACAAAATATTTTTGCAGTTTCATAATATTGTTTCGTAAAGTACTTTTAAAACTCATGACCATTCATATTCTACGTTTATAAACTTTGTTTTATCTTATTGCACTATTACACGAGCATCTAGTTGACCAAATAAATAATGACTATTTGCACAAGCTAAATTAAAGTCAAACATACATATAGATGTGTTACCATTCTAAGCTTGTAGATAATTCGTTTACAATCCATATATGCGCTAACTACATATTTAAAAAAAATTATGACCGAAATGACTATGATTTGGTTGCCTCCTAAATTAAATACTGACTAAATACTAGACTAGCAATACGGACTATAGTAATTAACAAGTTCAGTTTCAATTTAGCTAATTTTATTTGCTTCATAGCATAGATAAAAGAAAATGCAGGAAGAAGTTAGAACTACCAACCCTCTCATAAATTACGAAATAGTGACTGTGAAAGTAATCACTAATGTTTAATAAACATTTGGTATATTTGTTTTCCTAGTATTTCGTGTGTGTATATACAACACTTTCTAATCTTATACCAACTTGGTACAAGATTTAAGTACACATCAAAACATAAAAACTTCTACGGGACCTTTCAATTTTTGAAACTTAATAATATTATCATAATTTTCATAAATAAAAAAAAACTTTAGGGGTCCCGGATGGGACAACCTACCTCAGGAAGCCCGGGCGGGCTGACTTACCTCAGAGAGAACTCCATTGAACTACAAATTTGTTTTTTACTTATCTCCCAAATTTTACTTTCACGTCTTCCGAAAATTTTTGAAAAATTTGAAATTGATTAATTATTTATTCAAAAACGCAAACGCCGATCGTTGTAAACTTTTATCAGTTCGATAGACTATTTAAAGTACTTTACTAGGAGAGGCGAGAATTTTCAACTCTTTTAACAACTAAGAAAAAAAACTATACTTTTTAATATCAACAACGCGTTTTCCGGCAGTTAGGTGATTTTAACCAATCCAATAGCTGTAGTGAAACGACATGTTTTTTATTCTTTGCATATTATTGATAACTCTTTAAATAAACCATGTATACCGATCTTTAGTTCCAAATCCGAAGCGCATCTAATTAGCTGCAGGGCGGGCGGTTCCCTTATTACTATTTTTATACGGTATGCGACATTGTAGCGGTCCCCTATGCAAAATGTTTTCTTAAGTCTTTAACATACGGTGAAATGGGAGAAGAGCTAAGGCAAACCGAAAACTTTTTTGACGAACTCTCTAACTTAAAAATGGCGACCGCTACAACTTTTTAAAAATTTCGACTTTAACGTCCATTTACTCAAAAGGTAGTTATCTGGCTGGCATTAAGTACAATTTGTTTGAGGGCCCTTTGTGGGTAGTGAACGATGAGACAAAATTAATTTCGAAAAACTGAAAACCATCGCAAAGAAGCTGCTTCAAAATTTTGAAAATTTTCATAAAAATGTTATTCAAAAACTGTTCACACGATTTTTTAACTTTGTAGGCAGTTAGAACTGAAGATTGGCAACAACTTGATTTTCTTCTGGAGGCTATAGTTTCACTGTGGCGCGTTTTCTATGAATTTGGATAGATGGAATGGAGGGTTGCCTATATAGCTTGCTTTCTTAAAAATTTAATAGACTGTTAAATGTACGTGTCGGTGAACTGTACAATGTTATAATTATAAAATTTACACGTTTGCCAATACGGTAGGTATTAGTATCTAGTATGGGAAAATCAACTCGAAGTCCGCACCTCGCCTTTTTTTAATTTGTGTTTATACAAATTTGCTATTTCTATATACCTCATCTAAGTAGTAAATACTATTGACTTTACTATTTTATAGTCGTCTTGATAAAATTAGCCTGTCTAAACACATTTATCTAATTATTATTTTTTAATGTTTATCAATTTATCATATATCAAAGAATCACTCCCTTCTTATTTATTTCATTTCATTTGTTTTTTTTTGTGCTTGGTTTGTGCCTGACACGTCAGGTTTATGTTTTATGTTTATACGAAACGAGTTCTAATGCAACTTAAGGAGTTTAGTTTAAAAATAAAGAGAATTGATTCATTATGTGTTCGGATTTTGTTAATAATTGTAGGGTTATGTTTAAGTAAATTCATTGTTTTAATTGTTAAAATTCCTACACTCCAACATTAATGCTAGCTTGTGCAAAGTAGTACATGATATACGATATTGATAAGTAAATTAAAACAAAATAACGTAAGATATTAGCATTATTATAACAAAAGGGCCCGGAAAAATTGGCAAGGGGGGCCAAAATCTGAAGTTACGTTACTGAATAACTCTGTATGCGGTACATGCAGAAAGTAACCGCTCCCGCTCTTAACTCTTGTAATACGCATTTAGGCAGAAAAGGCCACGAACGCTAAGTTATGTAGTTCTCAATTTTTATTAAATTCGCTTAAAAACGTATTCTATCATAAGCAGAATAAAGAGCTGTAAAATGTGATGTCACTCGACCCGTTTTTGTAATTTTAAATTGTTGCGTATCAATGTTCTTGGTTTGCTAGAAATATTATTTTCTATATAACTTAATGTGATTTGTTCTATCCTCCTTAATTGCGGATTTCAGAAGTTGAATAAGAGAGGTAACTTTATGGATTCACTGTCTAACAGGAGCAAGTATTCGTACACGTGGTTGAAACTTATTGGAATAATCACATTTGTGTATTTGACACAATTTTTGGTTTGCTTGTTAATGCTTTCCAGTTTTAATTCAAAAGGATGTTTCCACCACACATTTGCAAGCAATTAGAGGGTATTTATTTGAAACTCGTGCAATTTCTATAATATATTTCAACGTAAATTGTTGAAAATAAACAAACAGCTGCCAGCGGCGCGGCGGTTGGTATGCACATTTATTTCCTACACACGAATATGCATTTTTATTAAAAGAAAAAGAGCAAAACACTTCGCCTAGACTTTCTTATTACAATAATGAGCTTTCGCACGACCGGTACAGAAGCAGCAAGACATATACGTTGTATTTGTAATAAGAATGCAAAACAATTCTTTTTGAGAACAATATCTATTATTTGGTCTTCTGGAAAATGCTATGTGAGATAAAAGAAATCCAAATTCACTACTCAAAAAATTGGGAGGGGGAAGATTGGCCGCCATAAATGTTAAATTAACTAAAATCAACTTAGATTTTAATTCTACTTTCAATTAAGAGCAATACAGTTTAAACAAAAATGTTTCATCTTCCCCGCGCAAAACGGTATTAATATTCAATTTTCGAAAATTCACATAAAGCGCCACAGAAAAATGATAGCATTTTAACTAAAACGAAATTGTAACCCATCTCTAGCTCTATGAGACAATAAACTATAAGTATAGTGTAGCCTGTTTCCAAATTTAAACGTTTTTTTTGTGAGAAAATAATTGATTCTTCGGCGGCGGGAATTATTGGTAAATCTAAAAATCAAGCTCTGGATTATATTCTACTATCACGCACGAGTAACTTAGCTTAAATAGATATTTCTTTTCGTCTTCTATTTATTAAACAGAGATACATAAGTTTTACGATTTTTAAAATTCATAGAAGTCGTCACAGAGAAATTAGTAAGTTGAAATACCAACAAAATTGTCGCTTATCCTTAGCTCTACAAGCCTACAACAACAAAAAAATGGTGTAGCCAGTTTATGAGCAATATTTTTCTTAAAATGTCAACAAATTTAAATTCGTAGAAGGCGTCACAGATAAATTAATTCGTGGGTTGGAACCTAACCAAATTGTAACACGTCTCGAGCTCTATAAGTTACCAAAATTTAAAAAAAAATTGTTTAGTCAGTTTTTGAGCAATATTGTTTTAAAACTTTACAAAATTTTTAAATAAATTTCACTT
Organism: Ctenicera cuprea; assembly: GCA_958336395.1. Taxonomy (NCBI): domain Eukaryota; kingdom Metazoa; phylum Arthropoda; class Insecta; order Coleoptera; family Elateridae; genus Ctenicera; species Ctenicera cuprea. The sequence continues at coordinate 24,887,523 of OY284492.1, read as the reverse complement.
TACATATTTCATGTGTTGAAATATTATCGTGCATAGTCTTACTAGAGCTAGTAAAAGACAAAATTTTATCCCGATCTGCCAACTCGTTTTGGGCAATAAGGCGTTAAAGCAAAAATATTAAGAAATCGTAGCAGCTGCCAGTTTGAAGCAGCAAAGTTCGAAAAAAAGTGTTGGAACTGGAAGCCTTTAACACATATTTCCGTCAAAATTTTAAACTTGAAAATTTTCATGAAATCAGGACTTCCCTACACTGAAAGTATTAGTAAGTAAAAACGAGGCAAGACAAACTTTTGGCATAATTTCCAGATACTCTCAGGCATCGGTGATAAACTATATCCACAGAAATAGACTGACAAAAAACACAGGCGGCTCTAGACTGTTTTCCGCCTTAGGCAGCGCTACATAAAGCCACCCCTTCCCATAAGCCCTAGCAAGGATAGTTTTTTACAGAAAAATCCATGTATCTGCCTGCATAAATAATTATATTTATAAATTTTACCAACATACACAAAAAAATTTTAGAAACCAACGAACAACTTACAAACGGAACTGAAAATCGCATACACCAAACAGAAATAAACTGAAGTGTTAACTTCAAGTGAACTTTCCCATACTAGATATTAATACTTGCCGTATTTGCAAAAGTGTATTATTTTTATAATTATAACGTTGTACAGTTTACCGACTACTAGATTTCAAATAAAACAAGCAGCGAGAATTTGAAGTTGCGATAGCCTGTGCAATTGGTTTCCTTATCGTATCTGTACGCATAGCAGCAGCGACTTAACAGTACGAAAGCAAGGTAAGCGCCTCGCCATACAGCTAACTACAAATTCCTCTTCGAATGTCGGACAAAAATTGCCGTAAATGCTTTATTTTGAGCGAGTTATAAAAATATGCAAAGAATGTAAAATATATTTTTTAACTAGAGCAAATTAATCGGCGTAATTAAAATTACGTATCTACTAAAAAACGTGACGATATTAAAAGTATCGTTTTCTTTATTAATTTTTAAATATTATAACTAGTTGAAAATTTTTGCTGATCCTAATAAAGTACTTTAAGTAGTTTATTAAACTGATCTGCTGTTGCGAATAAATAATCATTTTCAAATTTTTCAAAAATTCTTGGAATGCGTCAGAGTATAATTTAGGAGATAAGTAAAAACAAATTTGTAGTTTACTGCAAGTTCTATCGGCTTAGAAAGTTTTAAAGAAATCGTGTGGGCAGTTTTGAAAAATAATTTTTTGAAAATTTTCCAAATTTTGAAGCAGCGCAATTGCAATCGTTTTCAGATTTTCTAAATTAAATTTACTTGGTTGTGTAGTACCCACGAAGTAGCTGATTTCGATCGGACAATTACTTTTTGAGTAAATAAGCGTTAAAGTCGAGATTTTCAAAAAGTTGCATTGGACGCCATTTAAAGCTAGAAAGTTCAATAAAAAAGTTTTCGATTTTCCATAAGTTCTTCTCTCAGTCCCCTTACAATTTAATTTTTGATATGCCGTTTGGTTTCATCAAAATTGGTCCAGTACTCTCGCGTTTAGAGACGTCACACACCCACCCACACAATAACAAAATAACACATTTAAAACATGGAGATACTTTCTAGCAGTGTAATTTAAAAATGTTATTTAATCGGTATATGTTTTTCAAGATATCGAAATTGTTTAATAAATGAGTTTAAATGTGTTTGCTATATTTTTTATTCACAATTTTGTAGGTGTTTGTCTTCTTGGCTGGTCATGAGCTTGAGAGGAAGGTGGTGTATTTGCCAAAACAATGGCCCCGAGAGTTCAATAAATAACGCACGGAAAACGTATAGAGAGATCTACCAAAAAATAGAGGCTCGGCCAGCGTGCGTAAATACCTACATTTCAAAATGTGAATGCCAGTAACTAGTTAAATTTTCATGGTAAGCAAGTTCTTAGTTCAACGCCCTCTATTACTTAAGTTGTTCATTGTTTTCTTGATTATAATATTACAAAACACTTACGTGTAGTATAAGCCAACATTTATAAATAAAATTAAAACGTAATGTAGGTAAATCTTAAAAATATGCAAAAATATTTCAATAGTAATACTAACAGATTGTTAGACAAAGATTGAAGAAAACTCTTGTTGTTCTATACCGGGTGTCACCGTTATCATTAGCCCGTATTTTGGAGTTTTGGAGATATTGCAGTGACACTTAGCATAGGTTATAGGTATTCCAAAAACCACATTTTTTGAATTCCGGTTTCACCGGAAATGATCTCAGTTTTTGAATTTCAAATAGGACCGCTGTATATTTTGACATTTTTGGAATTCTGAGTACACTTCTACCATTTTTAAAAATTTTTAAGCCTATTTGATTTTCTTACAATCATTTTTTATTATAAAAAAGAACAAGTAAAAGAAATGGCAAAGTAATAAAGAAAATAGTGATCGCTACAAATTTATTAATTACTACAATAATAAATGGGCCAAGACGAAGACGGACAAATATTGGCATTATGTTTTATTAACAGCACTTCGTTTGACGCAAATTTTAATTTTGTTTTTAATATTCTATAAATTAAACTTTCAATTCAATATTGGTTCTGCAGATTCTGCCTATCAGTTTCTATTTATTTTAAGTTCGAGAAATTTTGCTTGAATAATTTCATCTCGATTTTTAATAAGAAAAATTATTCGATATTAATTTTTTCCTTCATTTCAACGGGTGAACCAGCAAAATTTTAGGTAGGCCATAGCTCACCCAAGACCACCCCCTGGTCTCAAAACGCGAATTCAAGTTCGGGATGCATAAGTATTTAAACCCCTTTGAGTTTTGAGCCAGTCGGGCAGAACGGCGTATCGACGGATCCGGTAGAGTGTGATCATAAATTCGATGATCCTAACGAGCCCTTAGAGGATGAACTGCTAGAGTCCAAACTTTACTGAGTCTAAAACCATCTTTTCTGTTTATGTTGTTAAGATTTAACACTCTTTTATCGTTAAAATTTGAAATTTCCACCGTTAAACAAAAATTACGATGCGTAGTAAACGTAATTTACTACTTCCACCACTCTCTTGTGTCTACAGCTTTTTGTTGTACCTGAATTTATGTTGCAGTCAGATCTCTCAAATATAAAGTAATGCATATTCGAAAATAGCAAATTTGTTTTTGGTTTTAGTTAATAACAATCTAGAACCATTAGCAGACGGCAACAACAATGTGGATTATACTGAATATTCTACTCACATTGTAACAGCCAATGGCAGGCGTTTATTTTCAGGTTCTTGACCAGTTAGACCCTGACTGGCCGCGATAAGCCTTTTTTTAAGAAGCTCCGGTGTTATCGGTGGTGTATAACCATAGCAACGCGTCAACAAATTTTTTTATTTTGGCATTTAATAATCTAGTAACGCGTTTGTACGATAGTACATAACAACTAATTATACTAAATAATAATTTAATTTTTTTGTTCGTGGAATATTCTAAAAAGTACTACTTGTTAATTAAAAATTATTTATAATTTTGTCTTTAACTGGCGAACTCAATTGTGTTGATGCACGGTAATATCACTCGTCCTTCGGACTCGTGATATTGCCTAGCAACAACACAATTTCGTTGTCAATGAAGCGACAGAATTATCGATAATATTTAATTCACTTGTGGTATTGCTGTTGAAAACACCAATTTTGTAAATTTATCTAATTTGAGTTGTTTTCAGAAAACAGTTTTGAAAAGTCATTTGTTTTAATTAATTTAACATTTTTTGAAAATTCAACTTAAGTTTTATATAAATAAAATAATAATAAATAACTTCAACAGATGCTTGTTTTAGCCTTATACGTAGTTTTTTAACTTGTTCACACGTCAATATTAAAAGCTTTTATTGAATGTAAATTGTTGGTATTTCGTATTGCTATAGGAATAATAAAACTTGATGACTTGATCTGGTTGCAGGTAACTTGATTTCTATTCCAGAGCTTGTTATAACAATTAATTATATAAATAAACAAATGTCATTAAATTATATTTTCATAAATAAAAATTTTTAGTTATCAAAACGGACTGAGGAGTAGGTTCAATTATTTTAACTTTGCATCAATCAAAATTACTTTACTTCTAATAATAAAGTTTATTTCCAAAATTATGGTTTACCAATGAGAAGTCCAGTTTCGCTTCTTTAAGCTTATAGATTTTTAGAAAATATTGGAGATATTTTCTCATCAATTGTGCATTGCAATTAAAAAAATACACAAAACACATACACATACACAAAATTTAATAAAATTTTCTAACACAAAAATGAAACTTAAAAATTTTACGATTATGACATCGTTAAAAAGGTGTTTATATGTATAAACATTACGCATACCAATATTGCAGACACACACAAAACCCTTGGATGTTTACTACCTATAAATAATGGAAGGTTATTTCCATGGCGATTTAACACTGTCGTGCCAAGTACGCATACGAAATTCCGATAGATAAATCAAAGTAAGAGGAGGACTTTGTCTGGACTTTCCTATACTTTAGAAACTGTTACTTGTCCTATTTTCAAAAGTATTGATGTACAAAATTTCAGCCAAAACAACAGTGGCAGTGTTAAACTTCACGCACTTAGATTACTCCACCACGTCATACAAATATATCACATTTGTTTGCTGCACTACACAAGAATTTTTTGTTTTTTTGAAAACGAGTTTTTATTATTTAAAAGAAACCAATCACTACAGAGGAAATTTGTAAGCCAAAAATGTAATGTGAGAAAGGAAAATAGTGTCTCTAAATATTTCTGCATCAATACTAATTAAGGTGGAAATCTTATTTTGCCAGTCATGAGCAATTAAGCTTATAATGTTTTAGCGTACCCTGTTTATTAATAATAAAGAGGCATGAATTTTCAATTTTTAAAATTTATAGAAGGAATTGTAAAGAAATTAGCAGGGTGATACCAAATTGCATAAAAATTCAAACAATTGTGTGGCTAATTACAAAATTTTGAAAATATTTTTACTTCAAAGTTTTCATATTTTCAAGGATGCATGTGCATTGCGTCTCTATAGGGCTATTAGGATACCAAATTTGATCGCGAGTTGTCAACTTGATTCTGAGTAATAAGACGTCAAAGTATTCAAAACATCGTAACGGCCGCAATGTTGAACCTAGAAAGTTCCAAAAAAAAAACGTTTTCTAGCAGACTCTGTTTTTAGATTTAAGAATTATGTTTTCTAAAAAACAGCCTTAATAAAATGTGTAACTTTCGGTTTGGAATTTGTTTTTAAAATTATATTGTCCATGAGTGTTTGATATAGTCTCACATTCCAAAGCTCATTCAAATTAAACCATCCGTTTGAGAATTTTTAAGCCTCACTTGCAACCCCCACACACATACACACTAGGGTGGGCCGAAAAAACACTTTATTTTTTTCCGATCGCTATACCCCGGAAAAGTTGCCTTTTGCATAGTTAAGTAAAATGAAAAAAAATATTTTCAAATAAAAAAATATCTGCCGTTCCCGCATCGCACTCAAAGTTTTGTAAAATGGCAAAATTTTGCTCTTTTTCGTACATTTTTTATAATTACTAAACTCACTACTATCGAAACGCTATAGGTCCTAATGTAAAGTTTGGGGCATGAAGATCACGAAAAAAAAATTAAAACCTGTAATTTCAAAATATTTATTGTTCGCGCACAAAGCTCAAAAAACCATAATTTTTCTTAAAAATGGCGATATTACGTAATTTCTTTTAATTTTACTTTTTCATCTTAAGTAAACAGACCTTTATAAATAATTTCCCATTTGACTACACTTGAGATTTCCCTTGAAGAACTTCGTGTGATTGGGAATGATGGAACTGTAATTAATACTGGTTGGAAAAAAGGTGTTCTCCATCAGATCGAATTGCACGTTGGGAGACCAATGCAGTGGGCTATATGTCTCCTACACTTCAATAAACTGCCGTTCCGTTACCTATTTCATCACTTGGATGGTGTTACCACAGGACCTAAATCCTTCAGTGGGCCGATCGGGAAAAAAACTGGCTGGCAGTGAAAAACTTCCACTGGGTCGTTTTGAACATGTTGAATGCCCCATTCCTCAAGTTGACAGGAAAGTGCTGAGCAAGGATCAATTATACCTACTTGATATTTCTGCTGCCATAAATTCAGGTACAATTTCAGAAGATCTGGCAGCACGTAATCCTGGTCCGCTTTCACACTCTAGATGGTTGACGACGGCAAACAGAGTTCTCAGACTGTACGTGAGCTTAGAAAAACCTAATAATGAAATGAAGCAGTTGATAGATTTTATTTTAAAATGTTACATGCCTCTCTGGTTCAAAATTAAAACCAGCAAAAATTTCACAGAACATCACGGTACCTAACTCAAAATTTACTGCAAGTAATCAACCCAGTAATTGAGCGAAACGCTTTCTTTGCTCACCCCGAAAATTTGATTCTTGCAATGATTGTGGATGAACGAAGGCATATCAGAGAACTGGGGCTCCGCCGAGTGTTGAAAGCTCGATCACTTTCCAAGGGAAAGACTATTCGAAATTTCAACATACCGAAACTGAACTTCGAAGCAACAGACTACGTCAACATGATTCGGTGGGATAGTTGCAATATCTATCCTCCTCCACTATTAAGGAACATCACGGATGAGGACATCGAAAATCTAATACAAACTGGAACACTGCTGCAACCGGATTTTCAAACCTTCCCTTGTCACACCCAAGATGTTGAACAGTGTGTCAATCTTGTGACCGAAGCATGTAAAACAGTGTGTGGCGCTGATGCAAGAGACGGCTTCATCAGGACGACCCTCTTATCAAGATCTATTATGCCAAATTTTTCCCAAAAATCTGTCTTTAAAGTGCATTCTTTTGAATAAAAAATTGAAAATAAAAAATATGTTTACCATTTATAAAGGTCTGTTTACTTAAGATGAAAAAGTAAAATTAAAAGAAATTACGTAATATCGCAATTTTTAAGAAAAATTATGTGTTTTGAGCTTTGTGCGCGAACAATAAATATTTTGAAATTACAGGTTTTAATTTTTTTTCGTGATCTTCATGCCCCAAACTTCACATTAGGACCTATAGCGTTTAGTAATTATAAAAAATGGACGAAAAAGAGCAAAATTTTGACATTTTACAAAACTTTGAGTGCGGTGCGCGAACGGAAGATATTTTTTTATTTGAAAATATTTTTTTTTCATTTTACTTAACTATGCAAAAGGCAACTTTTCCGGGGTATAGAGATCGAAAAAAAATAAAATGTTTTTTCGGCCCACCCTAATACACACCCTCCTACAAACAGAAGCAGTTTCTGGAGCCTTAAAACGCATTTCCGTCAAAATATAGCAATCGAACATTTTCCTCAAATCAATAAAAGCTGAAAGAAAGATAATTAAAACTATGAAAACGTGTCCTTACTGCAAAATAGGACATTTAAGGACGAATGTTGCCTTTTAAAAGTAGAGAATACATTTTTATATCATCAAGAATTAATATATACAGAAAGGTATAAATCAAACTGCAAAAACATTTAGAAGTGCAGAGGATGATGATACCTGTTTTGTTTTGTCAAAACATGACAAGTAATAGAAACCTTCTTAGTCAACCAAATTATATAAACTAAGAAGCTGAAGTGTTAACTTCGAGTGGACTTTCCCATGCTATATATTAATACTTGCCGTATTTGCAAAATTCTAATTTTTTATAATTATAACGTTGTACAGTTCACCCACTATTAGATATTTTTCCCGTTTCACCGAACATCAGATTTCTAAAAATACAATTTATATAGGCAGCCCTACGGTGTCGCATACCGTACAAGAATAGTAAGAACGGAATCGCCCGCCCTACAGCTCATGAGATGCGCTTCGGATTACGGACCATATATCGATATAAATGGTTTATTTAAAGAGTTACCAATAATCTGCAAAAATGGACAATTTATTTTTTAACTAGAGCTAATTGATTGGCATAGCTAAAATCAGGTAACTGCCGGTGTTGATATTAAATAGTATTGTTCTTTTTCTTAATTTTTAAAACATTCAAAGTTTTTGCTAATCCTAATAAAGTGTTTCAAATAGTCTATCGAACTGATAAAAGTTTATAACGATCGGCGTTTGCATTTTTGAATAAATAATTAATTAATTAATTAATTTCAAAGTTTTCAGAATATGCTGGAAGGCGTCAGAGTAAAATTTGAAAGACTAGTAAAAAATAAATTTGTAATATCGGCTCAAAATGTTAAAAAAATCGAGTAAGCAGTATTAGGTTTTTAAAAAATTTCAAAGTTTTGAAGTAGCGTCATTGCGATCCTTTTTGAAGTTTCAAAATTAATTTTACTTCATCGTATACTACTCATAAAGGACTCTCAAACAAATTGTAGCTGATCCCGATCAGACAACTACTGTTTGAAGAGAGGATGGGAGGGATTGATAGAGAAAGAGAAGGAGGGAGGAAGAAAAAGAGAGAGAAAGAGAATTCTATTGGATTCCGTTTTCAAATTTTTAATTTTTTTTCTGAACAAATATCTCCCCCTCCCCTCTCCACCCTCCTCCCCTACACAGACATACACATACACACACCCAAACACTCAGAGACAGACATTTTTTAAACCGTTTTTTTGGGTTTCTAAATGTCCAAAACATGTATTTTCGTCAAAATCTAGATTTTGAAAATTTTCATGAAATCAATACTTTCCTATACTGAAGGTATAGAAAAGTAAAAAGTATTGCATCTAAATGAGAACAACATTACAACTGACCAATTTACATAAAGACATTTATTACAAAATTTTAACAAATTCATAGATGGATTCACAGAGAAGTTAATCCTTCGTACTTTCTTTTACATCGGCTTATAAAATTTAAGCAAAACAGTTATTTTCAAAATTTTTAATTCGAATGTTTCAACTGAATTGAATATATTAATAATGCAGTCCTAGGACTGTTGCAATAACAAATTTCATTTCGATCTGCTAACTCATTTGAGAGACGTTACTGAATAAATTGTATCGGTCGCGGCGCCGTTTTGATTTGAATAGAAAACCGGAGCTGAATACAGGAATGAACTTTGTGATCCAGCCCATAACCGCTCATAGTTAAGAGCCCCAAAAATCTTTGACCTTTTTAGTTATTTAACATTACAGTTTTCAGGATCCCACACAATAAAGAAAAATATCAGCTTTTTCAGCACCGAATGTTTCCCCTAAACGCTTGCTACAAAACATGAAATTTTCTTTGTCGTTCGTTTTTCTTTAGGTTGAGTTCGGGTGTGAAACCGCATTGCGAATTGTTTCTCGTTTCCGTTATAATACGATGATTATTTAAATAAATAAAATTATTCGGCTCCTTAGTCTGTAAGAAAAAATTTAAACTAAGCACCATTTTTTATTTTTACTATACTATAGTGCTAAGCCCTTTAAAGACCCCTTTGTCAACTAGGCCCCTATGCTGCATCACAACTGACAATGTGACAAAATCTTAGAAGTAAAAAAAAAGAAAACATTTTTACAACAGTGAAGAAAGCTCTAGAGAAACAGGAATTTTTAAGTTATTCTTAAAATTTTCATATAGATATAGGTACGGCCCCTCATTATTCTTAGTCCTCATTTTCCGTTTTGGAGCAATTTCATATTATCTGTACTAAATTTCAAAATACATTTTATACATAAATTAAATATAAACAACAAAGTAATAATTAACTTCTTTGTCTACCATTATGTCTATTGTCTACTATGTTTCGGCAGGACTCGGAAATAGCAGTAAATACCATATTGATGCACTTTCAATCAATCTTAATAAAAGTTAAGCAGGCGCAACATAAGTCAATGCGCAGAGGGCAACGTGTCGCCATTTTTTTACATATTGAGAGTTGTATTTGTAAATATGAGATTACATACCACAAATTAACAGAAAATTTGATGCTAAAATAAGCGCTGCAGCGTTTTCCGTTTGCGTTTTATTTTTAGATTTTTCCAACAAAATGTTGTATGAAATCATGGATGTTATAGTCCTGATATGCGTGAAGCGTGTTTTGCATAATTTTATGTTTTGAGTTTTATGGTTAATACATTTTCCACGCGGTAGATTTATCTCAAGAAAAGGACAATTTTTAGAAACTTGTAATTTTTAACGGCAGCTGTTTTTGGATAAAATTTTAAATTAGAATAACTCTCAACGTTTCAAAAAAATATATTTTGTCGATGAGTGGTGCAGTAGTGGTAGTACTAGGGGGTGATATTCTTTGAATGCCGATGGGTTTCAACATTTTCCAATTTATTTGTCATTTTAGAGATTGAGCAGAGATAGAGTGGTCTGGAAAATAGATACATTCCTCAACTTTATTGAAATTTTCGAAAATATTAAACAAATTTCAAAAATTTTTAGAAATTTGTTACAATTTTGAAAAATTTCATGAAAATGAAGAAAATGTTTGAAAATTGTTGACCCATTTTCAAATTTCATACTTTATACCAGATCTTATTAAAAAGTTTAAAAATTTGGTTATGTGCAAATTTTATAAATTGCCAAAAATGTAATACTATCGCTACCCCTACACCTAAAAGTTTCTACATTTGAAAAATATTATCGCTAAAACTAACTCCTACTGTAACCCCGAATAACTCAAAAAAATTAACGTCTACGAGTATTGTTTAAAAATATGGCCTCCAAAACCACCCACCTCTAAAAAAAAATATATTTTTTAAATGTTGAAAATTATGCTAACTTAAAAGTATTGCTCAAAAACAGATGCCTTTAAAAATTAGAAGTTTTTAAAATTGCTAAAAATCATCCCTGTCTTAAGGCAAAACTACCTGACGGAAAAATGTATTACCCATCTTTGATCCTTAATGCACTATCCCATTGAACATTTATTAGCTGCAGCGTTTCTTTTCGCATCACATGTCCTGTTAGTTTTAGATATCTCGTACTTACAAATAAAACTGTATTTTTATTGTACACAAAAAATGAAAATTGGTTTAGATTTTTGTGGCCTGTTACGTTTTCGAAGAAAATGTTATGGAAATAAGTGTAACAAGATCCTCTCAGTTATTATAGTTGATATGTAGAAAAAGAGACTGTATATAAATAAATGTAAATAACATAAAATTTACGTAACAAATATCGCATCTACTTGTGAGTATTTTTTTCGGCACTTTTTTATGAAATAATAATTATTTTGGACTTTTTTGCATTTTTTTTAATTTCCGCAAATAGGGAATTTTAAACATCAACTTAATTTAAAAATTTTAAAATTAAATGAAATTTTAAAAAATCTAACGCTAAACAATAGCGCCACATCGTGTGAACGAATAGTAGCTTACATTCATAAAATACATTTTTCAAACTTTTGGGAAAAACGTTTTCGATTTGCCTTAAGCTCTTCTCTCAGATTCTGTCCTTAAATTTCCAAAATTTAGTTTTAGAAAAAGAAACCTACCAAAAAACATGTCTAACTTTCGTTTCTGGTTTCGGATTATTTTGAAAAGCTTAACTAGAACTGCAATTTGTGATTTCGCTCTATATTAAAATTTTTATCAAAATCGGTCCAGTACTTTAGCGTGTAGAGGCGTCACACATACCCACCCATACACCTAGACGCCCGCACATACACACCCACAGACAGACATTTTTTAAAACCACTTTTTTGGGGTTTTGAGCCCCAAAACATGGATTTTCGTTAAAATCTAAATTTTGTAAATTTTCATAAAATCAATACTTCTCTATACCGAAGCTATGACCGTGTGAGAATGTAAAAATCGGATTGAAGAATATGATAACGATGTTTACCAATTACGGTCGTCGTTATTGTTACAAATGATTTAACGGTTTAACTTGGTATTATCGGTAACTCAGAGTCATCCATTAAAACGAGTTTTTTTTCATCAATTTTAGCATGAGTAGTTTCGTCATAAGTGCTACAAAAGCACGCCTGGTGCGTGTGTCGGTAATTTATTGCAACTTCATGTAAATTTGAAAAGTGACGTACCTGCCCAAACCTATATTTAAACTGAAAGTTCAGGGCGCGTCTGTATTATTTAGTGAAGTGTGATAACAGCAAGAAGTAAATACAAACGTTAAACAGGTAGGATGCCTTTGATTTTGATGATTTTATTTTATAAATAAAATTTTGTTAATATATTTACGATATACTGTAAGATTAGATTGGGGGTTAAACGTTTATTGTAAAGTATTTTTGAATATGCAGCACTGATGCAAAATTTTACCCTTTTTACGACCTAGAACCATTTGTTTGAATTTCGTCACATTTTTTTTCTAATTATTACTTTTATTTGTCATATCATTTTAATTATACTTATATTTGTATTGACAAAACTCGATAAGCAAATGCTGTTTTGAATAAAATTGTAATAATGTGCTGTGCAAGATTCCTGAACCCACAGAATGAAATCATGCTATAAACAATTAAATTACAGCTAGTGACTCCAATATAAACATTAGCCAAAAACAATCAATAAACTGGACGGAGACGTCCTGGGTCCGTCGTAAGGTTATGGCGAGACCGTTAGGAATTTAATATATATAGAAGATAGATGCTTTCGAAAACAAGCAGGCATTTATTTTTAAAATATGAGAAAGTCCAGGCGAAGTGCTTTCTCCAATTTTCTAATTACTTGCTACAATAATGAAACAGCGGTGAAAACAGTTTACGATGATCTTAACCGTTGGTCTAATAGCTAAATTATACTCGGCGTAAAAATATGAAAGATTAAAATTGTCATTGTTGTCATTGTTATTTTTCTTTTAGATTTAATTTATCTGCATTTGCTGATATTCGTATCAAACTGTAACTGTAACAATGTCTACCGAAGATATTACATCAAAATTAAATTCTCTTCATTATCCATTGAAAATTGACGGCAAAGATATGGAAAAAGTAAGATTTTAGATTTATCATAGCAAACCCGTTTTTATATTTACCTGTTTTATTCTTGTGAAGGAAATATTGAAACCGTTTAAGTACTCCACTACAATTCCTGGTAAAAACGTCAGACAAAACATTCTTAAGGTTTTGGGACACTGGATAACAGTTCCGGAGGATAAGGCAATCATAATTGAAAATATTTTGTACAGACTCCATAACGCCACTCTTTTGTAAGTTTGTGACATATGTTGAGAATTGAATTTATTACAACGTTTCTCTATTATTAAAGACTCGATGACATACAGGATGGTTCACTTTTGAGAAGAGGTGTACCAGCAGCTTATACGGTGTATGGCATTCCAAAAACCTTATTTGCATTTTACTGGACCATCGGCGAAACAATGGAAATGATTCACCAGTTAAATAGCACAGAGGTAATACTATAAAACATCACATTGCAAGTGTAACAACTGATAGAATTGTAGTGGTTATTTATTTAAGTGAAGCACTAGAAAAAAGTAATTTACTTGACAAGTATAAATAATTAATAATTATTTTCAGCTGATAAGAACATACATGAAGACACTAGTAGAAGTAGTCGCAGGACAGGGAATGGAACTGCACTGGCGGGATAATTACATTTGTCCAAGTGAAGCAGAATATCTTCAAATGATTTATAGAAGTAGGTCTTTCTGAAAGTACCCTTGCAATTATGTATTTGATTTATTTTTTCAGAGACTGGTTTAATATTTTTATTAGCAGAAGAGACAATGAACACTTTTAGTACAGGCAAAAAAGCCGAAGTTGGCAAAATGCTAACAGCTCTTGGAATATACTTTCAAATTAATGATGATTATCAAAATTTACGTAATCAATTCGTAAGTTATTAGATGTATTGTTTACGATAATACTAAACCTAAATGTTTCTAGTATTTCGACAGCAAGGGTTTCTGTGAAGATATAACCGAAGGAAAGTACAGTTATCCAATTATTCATGCTATTAATAACTTTCCAAAAGAAGGTGCAATAATAAGGGGTATCCTTTTCAATTATGTCAGGTTGTTTCTAAATTTTCATATTTGAAGATAATTTGAGGACGTTCTCTAATAAAAATGAGCATAATAACTATATAGATCAAATATACGATATTGTTCTTAACGGTAAATAGGTATTCTACGTCAGCGCACCTATGATGTAGAACTGAAAAGAAAATGTTTGGCTATACTTGAAAAATGTGGTAGTTTCGAGTATACCAGTAAAAAATTAATCGAACTCAAAGGTGTTATATATTCAGAGATTGCGAAGCTTGATGGAAATCCATTATTTGACGAATTTCTCCAAACGGCCATGCTAGTTTTTCTTTAATCGTTTTAAAGCATGGATTAGCTTCTTTAGAAAGTGTTTAACTAGTGAAGCTACCCTATTTATTCATTTCTAGCAAGAGCAATAGTTTTTTATTTAATTTACTTTTGACTTTGTCTCAAATATACAACGTTTAAACAATACAGTCGTTAAAATGTACAATAAAAGTTAGAATTGTTAGGTGTTAATTTGTTATGTTTGATTATAAGTAATAAGAAAATTAATTAAAAATGATTAGTAATCTAAGCATATTTGTAACATTATTCTTAATGGTTTATGGTAATATTTAGTTAAGTTGTTGCTGTACATATAATCAAAATACTCTTCCAATAAAAATAATAGAAGTCGTTTCAATGTTTACAATTTTGTAGTACTTTGTATTTCTTTCTTCAGGAAATAAACATTTTGAATGTTAAAACCAACAAAACACTTGTTTATTAAAAATATAGAAAAAAAAATTACCAAAATATATAACTAAATATTAGTGTGTAGACTTGTTCTAAAATGGTCAAACTCAATTTTCGTTTTTGTCTTCTATTTTACGAAACTTCTTTTCTAATCCATCCAAAAGCACAACTGTGTTCTATTTTAAATCGCCATTTTAACTTTAAATAGTGATAGTGGACTTTCTTACCGTAGCTTCCTTAAACGGTATTAAATACCTGCTTCATTATACTTCGACTGAAAGTGATTAGAAGACAATTGAAGTTAGAACATGTGTTGTGGCATTTCAGTCAAACGCTTTTAAAAGATCTCTTTGCTATGTTAGTACCTATACAATTCAAGGAGGATAACCTATTGCCTAGTTGAAATTTCAGCTCAAAAGTATGTTTCAAAAGCATAAGGAATTTTGTACCTCCAAATTAGATTCTAACACGATTCTATCTACACTTACCCAGAAAAGTTAGGGCTATTTCTGAAAAACAACATGGACTACCAGAAAATTTTTTCTAAGAGGAGACAATCCAAAGTGGTTAGTTTGAACATTAAATTTCTCTTAACTGCGCTTAATTATAAAAGTAAATGAAGTACAATGTGCTATTTTAGAATATGAAAAAATTGCCTGAATTAAGTCAACTGCCGGTTTTACCACCCGCATGTACGCCCTTTGAATGATAAATCATCATCATCATCATCTGACATGGAGCTGACTCGAGGGTCGATCCTGGATTACGCCAGGCCCACCCCATGCCAGTAGGTGGGTAGGAATTTATGTGATAGGTGGGATCGGGTGGGGTGTTGAACCGCGTTAGCATGTCTGCAATGCATACCGCAAGACACCGCTGCTGCAACACCGGGTAGTTAGTAAGCTACGCATCAATGGGTGTTTTGAGTACGCAACCAAGAATGTTATGCGATTATGCATTTTAACTTAATAAACTTTGGTATCAAAGTTTCACATTGTTCTTATTTCACACATATCTATTGTTCTACGATTACAAATTGCAAATATCTTAATTTCCTAATAGCTAATAAACTACTTAATACTATTCTTTGATCTAGCATGATCATATTTAGCGTTCCATTCCTGCTTCCTATGGTTTCCTTTTCTTCTTTGGCTTCTTATTGCCCTGGGTGGTTGATTGTTGTCTACCGGAGTGTGTGTGGAGGTTGGACCTGCTTTGTAGTGTATTTCTATTGACGCCTTTAGTATTTCTGCTGCTGCTGCTATTGATTCGGCTCCTCCCCAAAATTCTTCTTTCCCTAGGTCTTCTAAGTAGGCTTCTGTTTGTAGTGTTGGGCCGTAGGTATGTGCTAGATGGTCGTAGCGTGAAGCCAAGTTTCTTACATTTTCCTCCAGTTGCAATCGGAATTTTTGTGGGTTTTCTCTGATGTATGACACGATTTTTTTCTTAAGATGAAAGCTTCTTTTTTGAGCTGTTCTCGCGTTGCTGTGACATTTGTGTTTTGGTCTGCTATTGAGGCGAATAAATAGTTTCCATCTCCTGGGATTTTCCGCACTGTCAATTTGTGTCTGTCCGTATATACTGTTCCTGTTCCATGGTAGGTATTGTGTTTCCTGCTTCTGATGATTTCCGTTGGTTTGCTGGTGTGTACACTTCCGTGTATATGTTTACGCACCTGTTAATACTATTAGTTGTTCTGACTGACAACAGACGTTAATGTTAGATACTAGAACCAGTCTAATTTGACATACCCGGTTCTGAGCCTTAAATTCAACATTACGCTCCAAACCTTACTTAAATTACATGAACATAAACGTACTCCCCAGACGTTCTGTTCTACAACTTAATATATAAAGTTTCTTAATGTTAGGTGTATATCACTGCCTTAGAGTATATAATAAATAACCATCTATACAAACATAATACTAAAAAAAAGTGTATTTTCAATACAAATATCGGTAATTAAATCAATTAATCTAATGGAAAATTAATATTTTGAATTGATTGGGTGGTAGGCACATGGTGAAACATTATTAATAAATATTTACCCATTAAAAAACCAACAGACTATCAATAAAACAAAACTCCTGGCAATTGTCTCACAATTTGTGAAACAATTACCAAGAGCTCCATCCCACTAACAATCCACCAATTCTCCAATAGTCAAATATTCATCAATGGAAAATTATTGTACTTTATTGTAGGTATCGCGGCGCACGTAAAAGAATTCGTTTGCCTGAATTTTCCCGCCTGTTGAGTGTGAAGTTATTTTGGTTCTAACTTTCCTAAATTGTAACCTATCTCGTTTGCCTTTTTCTACCGATCCTTAGAAATCTACCTGCTTCAAGACCTTTAGCGTCGACTTCCAGGAATTCTTCTGTTGGCGTTCTCTATTGTCGGGTTTGGACAAAAATAAACTCTATTGCCTAACAGACTGCCCTAACAGAATTACAATATCTACTTTTTTAAATTATTTGTATTGTTTAATATCTACTTACAGCCGCCTGTTCTTAATTTATCTTGGGGATTTTATCTACTTATTCTCTATTAGAAATTACTACTTATATTTATAACTTAGCTTTAACTGTTTGCTGATTATCCATTTTCCGGTTTCCTTTCATCTGTTGTGACATCGGCAGGTAATCCAGGTGGTACATTTAATCCCGCAGGTAATTCTCGCTTCTTTGTTTTTTGAGAACTGGCGCATGTCACTAATGCACCTGCTTTGCGCTGACGAATCAAACATTCTCCGGGTGCGCGCTCTACGTTGTTACCTGTTTTACCTGATATGCTAACCCAAAGGTACCAATTTACTAACTTTAATGATCACTCTAGGAGCGATCCACAGTAAAATTGTCTTTTCAAACGGTCAAAAACGCAGTTTTACATTTAAAAGCTGGAGCGGCGTCGTTAACACGTGTGAACTCGACCACTGCTGGAACTCGACTCCGCATGTACGCCCTTTGGATGATAATCAAATAAAATTTAAAAAAATCAGTCCCGGTCATTTTACCATTTACAGTGTGGGTCACGAGATGATGAACTACTTTGTTTTAAATTACAAAGTCCTATTCAATTAACATGATAAGTAACAATAAAAACTTATAAAACATTATTTAGAAAGTAGGTTATAATGGTTTACATGTCCAATACGTCCACCGTTTTATATCCATACCATTTCTAATAATCCAACTACGACATTGCTGACTACTCTGCGGCAAAGATCTTCATGAATGGTGTTGCAGTGATTTTTCCATAAGTTCAGCGAGTGTTTGTGGCCGATGTGCAAACTTTCGTATACAAAATCATCGTAAGGGTTGAAGTATGCACTACGGGGTGGCAGAAAATCATTACAAATCACACGATTATTGACGTCTCATGAAGAAATGTTCTGTTTTCTATGCTTAACCGACTCTTGTTAACCGTATAAAAATGATTTTCTGCAATTTTCTATCATACTAAAAAAATAAGTATTGGTTCTCTGAAGGTAAAAAGGGTCACTCGGCTGCTAAGGGATGGGCCTTGATGGTAAAATTTGACCATGGAAAGTTATTAATAAATTTTAAAATGGCCTGTAAGAACCTTATCATAACCGCTAGTAAGGACGCAATTCCTACAACTTCACCGTATCTGTATAAAGTTATTAATTTCATCAGACATAACACCAAAATAAATAACAACAATAACAATTAGCATTACGAGGTTTATTAGATAAGCTAAAAGATTGTATAAGTACCCAATATATTAATAAAAATATTCTATAAAATTAAATAGCACAACATAAAACTTTTGTAGCTAAATCAAATGAATATAGCAGAAATATTGTTGAATAAATGTAATCAAAATTAATTAAAAATTAAAAATTTTATATAAGTATCATAACGTACAATTGTAAAAGAATAATGTCAATAATTCAACGTAAGAATAGTAGTTACGTTAAATTTTCTCATCAAATATATACAAGCAAAAATGTAATTAAAATATACCAAATAAACAAACATATCTATTTTCCTTAAACAGAGAAATACTCTTCTTCGTGTAGTGCTATACCCTATTCAGGGCGTTGGCTACCTCTCTCCTATGTCCACCTGTGTTTGGTGCGCGGCGATAGATAATTTGCACAGACAGACATAGGGGACCTACAGTTTAACGTGGGCTCCGAACCACAGGAAGTGCATGCACTTCTTCTCCAGAGAAGTTTTCCCGGGGAAAAATCCACCTCGCTGGTTTCCCGTTGCCTTGCGAGGGAGAACGACCGGGCCGGGGATCGAACCCGGATCCGCTGCATTGGTAGCCCGCGCTCTTACCATTGGGCTACGGCCGTTCTAGAGAAATACTAGCAGAACGTAAAAATGTATTTCACCACTAAATTATACTGATTAATATCAACAGTTGTTGTTTAAATACAGCCAATGTTTTGTGCATAACATATTTTAGTTTACGACCTGTATATGACTGTTATAAATATCAACGCGTTTGCAAATCTTGCAACTGCCTAAAGAAAAGTATTTTTCAAACGTTCAAATAAATATAAATTACCAATATAGATTAAATCACTAAATTGTTTCAATAACAGATTTGTATTAATGTAAGAATTAGGTAAATTGATAATTTTTAGACGTAATGCAACAAACTAAATGAATTGTATAAACTGGGTCACTGCTGGTGTAAAAATGTGAAACGTACAACTAAATGAAATAATACCTTATAAACAACATTGGTTTTAACTTATAAATCGCGTAAAAGTGCTTAACTTACACAGTGTGAATAATAGTTATATCAATAATGGAAATCGTAAGTAATCAAATTAATTAAATAAATTATAGAATAACATTTCATAACCTTATAGTTATACAATACCGGATGTCATACAATAGTTATTTAAGTAACAAGGAATGTAAAGACGTAATAACATTCGAGGTAGGTAAATACGAGCCGAGGCGAAGCCGAGGCTTGTGGCCTGCCGAGAATGTTAATAGTCGATACATTCCGTGTTACTTATTAAATTTTTCACGCTACAGGTAGAAATTTAATCATATTTTTAAGAGTTCGTTTTGACTGCTGTCATCGGAATTATTTTTTAAAAGCCCCATTATTCTAAGTTGCCTGTGCTTGTTACCATATCAACGAACAGTTAAAATCAACATTATTATCCTAGGAATGTAAATAACACTATTAAGTTCAGTAGTCAAGGGCAAAAAGTAAACGAATGTTATTGGCCATTTACATCTTTTGTAGCAATGGATGTATCGTCTATTTACCTTGCCTGTAGCGTGACAAATAACAAAATGGTACCTTGGATGACATTGACAAAGTACTGAGCGATCAAAAAAGAATTCGTTAGAGCAGTTGATTAGCATGCGGGCACGTCTTAAGAAAACTCAAAAATAATTATTAGAAATTCCAATGTCGCTACTAACATCGTCGCCTTATTTGTTCTCAAAGCACCCCATTCTTGTTTACAGAAATGGTAGTAGTATCCTCACATAACGTGAAAACGTTCCAATATGCGAATCAAATGAAGGAATTTCTATTATTTGTATAAATCTATACAGCTATTAAAGCTGCTCCATGCAGTGACAACTGCGAACAATTGGAGCTAAATTTTCCTGCATTTATTCTAGAGATACGATAGTTTTTATATACTAAAAAATCATAATTCTAATCGTTGTATCAGTGACCTCCACATTTTAGGAAATTTGTGTTGGAACGAGTGAATAATTAGCTCTGAGAAATGGGAGTAGTCTATAGAAAAAGCAAGATTTCTGCTTAATGCCCCGTTTTAATTGCGTATATTTCACTACGAAGTAATATTTCACAAATTATATGTGTTTTCAATAGAAATTTCAAGTTCAAATGCATTTTAAATGTCTGAAATTAGTTTCACTGATTTTTAAAGAAAATCCCAAAAAATAAAAAATTTTAATACTATTTTCATCTTTCTCAGTAAAAAAGTACAACGTCTTGCCATATTAAACTGTCTCATAACTTTACGACTTACCGTTCGTTTTTGTAGCCTATAAGAACACAAGTGCAGTTAGAATTAAAAGCCGAAAAGTTTGATTTCCGCTCTTCCACGAACTAACAGTAAGAAATCGACGTTTTAATTTTTGCAGAAAAAAATTGCTTAAAAATAAAGAAAATTCAATTTTAAAAATCAATAATTTATGGCGGGGATGGAGGCTGGAAAGTAGTCAGCCTCCCTGAAAATTACTGGATCGCAAAATTAAGTTGATAATCTTATTCTATTGTTACTGATCAAAACGTCAGCTTAAATGAAAATGTTTTATCGCCCTTAGTTTATTAAATATAAAGATATTAATTTCTAAATTACAACAATTCATAGAAAGTGTTGCAAAAAATTAAGAAAATTGCGGAAAAAGACTCATTTTCCAAAATCTTAACACAAATGTGACTGTTTCTAGGGTTTCTGGAATACATTACCATTATAACATTGTATAATTGATGCCTAAGTTAATGTAGAATTACCGAGCAATCCATAAAAAAAGTACATTAGAGCAGGTCCTGATAAACGTGTATCACGTCTTAGAAAATTCAGAAAAACATTTTTACAAATAACAATCTCACTGTCACAACCGTCACCATTTAAAAAAAGTCTTGTAATTCTCTTGCAGCAAATACTTTTCTGACTCATTATTTTACTCTTTTCTAGTTTCACTCTATTAAACAACACTCTAAAGGGAACGCGTTACACCGTTTAACGACGAACGAATCGCGATGTTATAGATTGCAAGCATCCCATTCTTGTTTACAGCACTGGCAATAACATCCCTACATAACGTGAGAACGTTCCAATATACGAATCAAATGAAAGAATTTTCATTGGTTGTATAAATCTATACAGCCAATAACCCTATTGCTTCCGGTGAAAACTGTGACCAATTGAATATTCCTGTATTTATTCCAGCGAGTAGAATATATAGATTAAGTGAATTGTAAAATCGAATTGTAAAATGAAGATAAAATATGCTATAGTTTTTATGTACTAGAAATCATAGTTCTGTTCCCTGTATCAGTGAATGACACATTTTGAAAATTCTTATTATTCATTTCAGTGTGAGTAAATGATAAAAGCACCAAAACAAAATAAATATTCATATACGGCGAGTTTTTTGCTGATACTTTAGATTACAAATATTAAATGGATTTCATAACAAAGATATGGTTTAAATAGTAATACAAATGCTGTAGGGTCCTAAATTATTAGTATGATATATAAGGGAGCTGTGGGCAATTTTATAGAAAATCAAAATATTATTATCACGTCTTATTAAGTTGTTACCCAAAACGCATGTAACGTATTTTCAATTCCAATACATACAGTTAATAAATTAGACAAAGCAGCAACCTTAGACAAGCTCAGAATCGTTCATAAATTCTTTAGAACCGAAACAAAAACAAACCTGGGGTGTACAATAAACAGGGCCTAACCAGCGTCAAATAGTAAGGTGGGCAAAAACTGAGCACCTATCATTTTAGCTGTGCCCAATTAAATTAGAAAATAAACATAAAAGAGTATTTTAGCAACTAACCTAATGCTATAAAATTCTTCTATTATTGTGAGCAGCGCCAAACTACAGAACGAGCAAAAAAGGTGAAGAACTACGTCACCATTGACTTATTTAAATGTAGTGAATTTTATTTTCCAATGTTGGCTGTCGTGCTGATTTCCTTTTGCAATGTCATTGTGTTTTATTGACGTTCGTACTCGGGTTATATTTTTATCCACGTTTTTCTGTTAATTAAACAATTATCAAACTGCGACATTTATTTTAAAAAACAGTGCTTTTCAGAACTAATTGATCTACCTTAGTTTAGTGAAGCTTTCCCGAATGAGAACGTAGGCTATGAAAACTTTGTAAAGCATAAGCAAGTTCTTGTCCATTGCTTTGAAAACAAGAACTACATTTGTAAGGGCAAGTCTACAGGTAGACCCATTATACTTACAGAAGAAGTTGTAGAGGATATTCAAGCTCGAATGGAAAGAAGTCCTCATAAATCAATTAGGACGTTATCTGCACAAACTGGTAATGCACACAATAAATTAATTTAACTACAGCTAAAACTTATTTTTTGTATACGTATTTCTTATAGAACTTGCCGAAAGGCACTCGAAAAAAATCTGCATATGCACCCATACAGAGTATCGGTAGTGCAGCTGTATCCGCATGATTTTCCACAACGGGTACAGTATTGCCAATGGATTATAGAGAACTTGAACAATGACGGCTGAGTTCATTTGTGTTTACAAAGCAATGGCACTCATTTTGAGCAGCTACTGTAATTTATAAATGAAATGTGTTTTTCTACAAGAATATTATTAAATAAATCCTATTCTTTACTTTTGCGTTATTAAATGTTTTTACATAGTTTTTAAATTGTGTGACGGGCCAAATTCATTTTTTTTATGAAAATATGTTTTCTGTGCCCTAATTTGTACGTGCTACGCCAATGGTAATTGATACAACTGTCGAATTTAGTTTCCTGAAACAGGGTGGCCACTTCTGTAGAATGGGTTGCCTATGTTGCGAGGTCACGTAGTCCTTTACTTTTTTTGCTCGCTATGTACTTAAAAAACTGTAAAATTAGTTTTGCGTATATCTTCTACAGAGCATACCTTTGCAGTGCTAGTTTTGCACGGCTTAATTTTTCTTACAATAATTAAGTGAGCACCTGGGTAAGCACACGCTGGCTCACCTGTAGTTACGTCCCTAATAATAAAACATTGCACGAGAAACAATTTACATGATTTCGTAGAAAGAATAATACTCTCTAAACAAATAAATCTAGAGTGAGTAATATAAGAGCTATATACTATACAGGGAGCAACTGAGAACAGCTTCACTCTCTTTTTACCTTCCTCGTTCTATGAAGTGTAGCTAAAGAAGACGGTATTGTGATTGTCATGTAGCATGTAGAATTTTGAGCAAATGAGATCATTAGTAAGCAGAAGACATACACTTGTAACAGCTAGCTCTAATTCTTCTTTTTATAACTCGCTACATTTAATTACTCACACCGATGACATTGCTCATGCAACATTAAACAATTTTTTGATGTAGTTGTTAATCATTCTTTACATGAAAATGTAAAAGTGTAAAACAACACACAAATAGCGTCCCTTAACGATTTACTGAATGACATCCAACAAAATTAGTAAATATAGAATTGTTGTTTTAAATACAGGCCGGTTGGAAACCCTAAATGCGGGAATTTTGGGCGTTGTGTCTCTCCCAGTTCTGAATAACAAGGCCAATATTATACGAGCGGAAGTGGGTATAATGGGCTTTTTTGGATGTTGTAGACACCAGTGGCGGTTTCTCCATTGGGTCAAATAGTCATTGACCTTCTAATGAAATAAGAACAAATAAATAATTACTTTTTGTTAAGTACATAACATATTATACACTATAATATTTAAAAACTACTTTACAGTTGGCTGAGGTGCAGCACCAATTACTCAACTTAAATCAACATAAAGCTCCCGGCTATGACATGATATCAGGACAAATTCTAAGAATGTTACCGAAAAAAGCAATCGTACTGTAAACAACAATTTTTAATCGCATGTTAAGCCTTTCTTACTATCCCATAATATGGAAATATGAGCACATAATAATGGTTCCTAAGTCTGGAAAACCACCAGAGGATGTTACGTCGTATAGACCGATTAGCCTTCTGCCATTGACAAGCAAAGTGTTTGAAAGGCTATTCCTCAAAAGGCTTCGCGAAAACACGGATATACTAGCTCACCTGCCCAACCACCAATTCGGATTTCGCGAATACCATGCGACAACTCAACACACGCACAGGATAGTAAACCAAATATCAAGGAGCCCTGAAGATAAAGAGTTTTGCACGACCGTATTCCTGGATGTTTCCCAGGCATTTGATAGAGTGTGGCACTCTGGGCTGCTATACAAACTTAAACAATTACTCCCAAGCTACTACTACTTACTTCTTAAATCCTACCTAACAGATCGCTATTTCTCAGTTAAGCTCAACGAGTTATCCTCATACTACCCCATTAAATCCGGTGTTCCACAGGGCAGTGTCTTAGGACCTCTCCTTTACCTCATATATACTGCTGACCTGGCAGAAACCGACAACACAATTAACTCCACTTTTGCCGACGATACAGCCATTATATCCGTTCATGAAAACCCAATAATTGCTTCCGAAAACCTCCAACATCATCTAAACCGTGTAAACCGTATCTCTGAATGTCTCGGTAAATGGCGTATTAAAATAAACAAATCTAAATCGGTCCAAGTAACATTTACTACGCGATTTAGTGTCTGTCCGCCAGTCAGTATTAACAACAAACCTATACCCGTAAGACGGAAACCAAATACTTGGGGCTACACCTGGATCAGCGACTCACATGGCAGAAACATATCAAAACCAAACGCCAACAGTTAAATCTTAAATTCCGCAAAATGTACTGGCTTATCGGAAGAACGTTCAAACTATCCTTAAGCAACAAACTGTTACTGTACAAAACAATGCTAAAGTCTATCTGGACTTACGGTGTACAGCTGTGGGGATGCGCCAAGCCAACACGGATAAAAACCATCCAACAATTTCAATCTAAAACACTCCGCGCTCTGGTGAATGCGCGGAGTTTCCAATCTGACGATACACGAAGATCTCGGTATTCTATTTGTAGTCGACGAAATCCAGAGATTTGCAGAGAACTACCACCAGAACCTCCAGGCACACAGCGACGAACTAGTCCAGCAATTATCCTACGACCACTTACTTGTAAGACGCTTAAATAGAAAATGGCCTCGTGATCTGCTAACAGCACCCTAAGTGGAAGGAGTACTACAGGAGTACCATCGATGGATGGGTTCTCCTATTAGGCCTGTCAAACGTCATCACATTTATTTAATACTCCATGTAGAGTAGATTGTAAATAGTCTTTAACAACAACAAAAAATTATTTTATTACTTCTGACATTGACAGTTTAGCATTGTTTTGTGATTGACAGTTCAAAATGTTTAATCGCTTTAACGTTAAATAAATTACATAATTTTTACTTTATCGTTGGCCATTTTTATATACATTCGTAAAAAATTTGAAATTGCCAAATATTTGAGAAACTAAATATCACGACGACAATAAAAGAAACGCTAAAGATTCTCATTATACGATTTATATAATTTTACCTTCCTCGCTTTTGAAAAGTATTAAAAACTTTTATTTTTACTAAAATATTGAAATTCTCAAAATCCCAAAAATTTTGTACTAGACAGCAAAATTGCATTAGTCGTAATTATTTTGTGATAAAACCAGTTGGATTGAGATACTGCTGCCTAACGTGTGTTGTAAATTACGACATTGGAAATTGAAATACTCATTTTATCTTCATTAGCATCCTTAATTTATTTAGAAAACCAGTCGTATTTCCAGTAGTATAAGTGGGTATAACATAATCCGCATAACTTTACTGTTTTATTATTCTTTAATTGGCCGATCGTTGTAAAGTTTTATCAGTTCGATAGACTATTTAAAGTATTTTACTAGGAGAGGCGAGAATTTTCAACTCTTTTAACAATTAAGAAAAAATAATTATACTTTTTAATATCAACAACGCGTTTTCCGGCAGTTAGGTGATTTTAACCAATCCAATAGTTAAACGACATGTTTTTTATTCTTTGCATATTATTGATAACTCTTTGAATAAACCATCTATACCGATCTTTAGTTCCAAATCCGAAGCGCATCTAATTAGCTGCAGGGCGGGCGGTTCCCTTATTACTATTTTTATACGGTATGCGACATTGTAGCGGTCCCCTATATAAAATGTTTTCTTAAGTATTTAACATACGGTGAAATGGGAGAAGAGCTAAGGCAAACCGAAAACTTTTTTGTCGAACTCTCAAACTTCAAAATGGCGGCCGCTACAACTTTTTAAAAATCTCGACTTTAACGTCCATTTACTCAAAAAGTAGTCATCTGGCTGGCATTAAGTACAATTTGTTTGAGGGCCCTTTGTGGGTGGTAAACGATGAGACAAAATTAATTTCGAAAAACTGAAAACCATCGCAAAGGAGCTGCTTCAAAATTTTGAAAATGTTCATAAAAATATTATTCAAAAACTACTCACACGATTTTTTTAACTTTGTAGGCAGTTAGAACTGAAGATTGGCTACAACTTGATTTTTTTCTGGAAGCTATAGTTTCACTGTGGCGCGTTTTCTATGAATTTGGATAGATGGAATGGAGGGTTGCCTATATAGCTTGCTTTCTTAAAAATTTAATAGACTGTTAAATGTACGTGTCGGTGAACTGTACAATGTTATAATTGTAAAATTTACACGTTTGCCAATACGGTAAGTATTAGTATCTAGTATGGGAAAATCAACTCGAAGTCCGCACTTCACCTTTTTTAAATTTGTGTTTATACAAATTTGCAGTTTCTATATACCTCATCTAAGTAGTAAATACTATTGACTTTACTATTTTATAGTCGTCTTGATAAAATTAGCCTGTCTAAACACATTTATCTTATTATTTTTTAATGTTTATCAATTTATCATATATCAAAGAATCACTCCCTTCTTATTTATTTCATTTCATTTGTTTTTTTTTGTGCTTGGTTTGTGCCTGACACGTCAAGTTTATGTTTTATGTTTATACGAAACGAGTTCTAATGCAACTTAAGGAGTTTAGTTTAAAAATAAAGAGAATTGGTTCATTATGTGTTCGGATTTTGTTAATAATTGTTGGGTTGTGTTTAAGTAAATTCATTGTTTTAATTGTTAAAATTCCTACACTCAAACATTAATGCTAGCTTGTGCAAAGTAGTACAGTAAATATGATATACGATATTGATAAGTAAATTAAAACAAAATAATGTAAGATATTAGCATTATTATAACAAAAGGGCCCGGAAAAATTGGCAAGGGGGGCCAAAGTCTGAAGTTACGTTACTGAATAACTCTGTATGCGGTACATGCAGAAAGTAACCGCTCCCGCTCTTAACTCTTGTAATGCGCAATTAGGCAGAAAAGGCCACGAACGCTAAGTTATGTAGTTCTCAATTTTTATTAAATTCGCTTAAAAACGTATTCTATCATAAGTAGAATAACGAGCTGTAAAATGTGATGTCACTCGACCCGTTTTTGTAATTTTAAATTGTTGCGTATCAATTTTTTTGGTTTGCTAGAAATATTATTTTCTATATAACTTAATGTGATTTGTTCTATCCTCCTTAATTGCGGATTTCAGAAGTTGGAGGATAAGAGAGGTAAGTAACTTTATGGATTCACTGTCTAACAGGAGCAAGTATTCGTACACGTGGTTGAAACTTATTGGAATAATCACATTTGTGTATTTGACACAATTTTTGATTTGCTTGTTAATGTTTTCCAATTTTAATTCAAAAGGATTTTTCCATCACACATTTGCAAGCAATTAGTGGGTATTTATTTGAAACTCGTGCAATTTCTAAAACGGTATTAGTTATCAATTTTCGAAAATTCACATAAAGCGCCACAGAAAAATGATAGCATTTTAACTAAAACGAAATTGTAGCCCAACTCTAGCTCTATGAGACAATAAACTATAAGTATAGTGTAGACTGTTTCCAAATTTAAACGTTTTTTTTTGTGAGAAAATAATTGATTCTTCGGCGGCGGGAAAGTAAGCACTGGAAATATTGGTAAATCTAAAAATAAAGCTCTGGATTATATTCTACTATCACGCACGAGTAATTTAGCTTAAATAGATATTTCTTTTTCGTCTTCTATTTATTAAACAAAGATACATAAGTTTTCGATTTTTAAAATTCATAGAAGTCGTCACAGAGAAATTAGTAAGTTGAAACACCAACAACATTGTCGCTTATCCTTAGCTCTACAAGCCTACAACAACAAAATGGTGTAGCCAGTTTATGAGCATTATTTTTCTTAAAATGTCAAAAAATTTAAATTGGTAGAAGGCGTCACAGATAAATTAATTCGTGGGTTGGAACCTAACAAAATTGTAACACGTCTCGAGCTCTATAAGTTACCAAATTTAAAAAAAATTGTTTAGTCAGTTTTTGACCAATATTGTTAAAATTTTTAAATAAATTTCACTTTACAAATTTCATGCGTTGAAATATTATCGTGCCTAGTCTTACTAGAGCTAGTAAAAGACAAAATTTTATCCCAATCTGCCAACTAGTTTTGGGCAATAAGGCGTTAAAGCAAAAATATTAAGAAATCGTAGCAACTGCCATTTTGAAGCAGCAAAGTTCGAAAAAAGCGTTGGAACTGGAAGCCTTAAACACATATTTCCGTCAAAATTTTAAATTTGAAAATTCTCATGAAATCAGGACTTCCCTACACTGAAAGTATTAGTTAGCACAGATAAGGTTAACACTACAGATATACGACCCCTTATAAAAAATGTCCGCTCAGATTTGGAGACGAAATTAGCGTTAGTGTGGCTACAACGCACCAGACCAATTTTAGGGCGCTGCTATCCCTATTTGTTTATTACTGTTGAAATGTGTTGGAAACTGTTTTATCGCGAATTTGAATGTATCTGTCACAGATGACGTTAAAAACCTGACCTTATCTGGGATCTGGTTAAAGCGCGTATTTTATATTTTCCTTGTATTTACTGTTTACTGAAATTTGATATATCAGAAAAAGTATCAGTTCTGAATTGTGATAAATATTCAACATGTCGACTGCTGCTAGTGGTAATAAATGCCAATATTTTAACTGCGGTTTATCGGCGCGAGTGCAAGCAGGATTAAAGCCACATGAGAGTGACTTCAAAGTGATGCTATACCTAGATATTTACCTTATAAATTATATTGATTATATTTTAAAACTGTAATATGTAATGGTTCCAGAGGTATAACATAAAATAAATTGTAAGTTAAATATATTTTGAAGTTACAATTCTACTGATTTTATTATTAATACACTAGTATACAGAACTGTATCATACGTCTTTATAGTCTTATTTACTTGAAGTCTGTCACATCATGAATATAGTTTAAGTAGAATTGGCGTCAATATTAATTATTTACGAAAAATTGCGATTTGACAATTAAGGATGGCAGATGGCTTTTGGTTTGAATATGTGCTAAGTAATCTGCTCAATTACAGTCATCTGTGACTTAATTATAAATTGTCATTGTAGCGCCATCTACTTGCAGATTATTAATCACATAAAACAAGCTGCCGATAGCTCCCATATTTACCGTATATCTGTAGTGTAAACCTTAACCTTATCTGTGGTATCAGCAAGTAAAAACGAGGCAACTTTTGGCATAATTTCCAGATACTCTCAGGCATCGGTGATAAACTATATCAACAGAAATAGACTGACAAGAAACAGACGGCTCTAGACTGTTTTCCGCCTTAGGCAGCGCTACATAAAGCCACCCCCTCCCCATAAGCCCTAGCAAGGATAGTTTTTTACAGAAAAATCCATGTATCTGCCTGCATAAATAATTATATTTGTAAATGTTACCAACCAACAAAAAAAAATTTAGACACCAACGAACAACTTACAAACGGAACTGAAAATCGCGTACACCAAACAGAAATAAACTGAAGTGTTAACTTCAAGTGAACTGTCCCATACTAGATATTAATACTTGCCGTATTTGCAAAAGTGTATTATTTTCATAATTATAACGTTGTACAGTTTACCGACTATTAGATTTCAAATAAAACAAGCAGCGAGAATTTGAAGTTGCGATAGCCTGTGCAATTGGTTTCCTTATCGTATCTGTACGCATAGTAGCAGCGACTTAACAGTACGAAAGCAAGGTAAGCGCCTCGCCATACAGCTAACTACAAATTCCTCTTCGGATGTCGGACAAAAATTGCGGTAAATGCTTTATTTTGAGAGAGTTATAAAAATATACAAAGAATGTTAAATATATTTTTTAACTAGCGCGAATTAATCGGCGTAAACAAAATTACGTAACTACTAAAAAACGTGACGTTGATATTAAAAGTATCGTTTTCTTTATTAATTTTTAAATATTTTAACTAGTTGAAAATTTTTGCTGATCCTAATAAAGTACTTTAAGTAGTTTATTAAACTGATAAAAGTTAATAACCACCGGCTTTTGCGAATAAATAATCATTTTCAATTTTTTCAAAAATTCTTGGAATGCGTCAGAGTATAATTTAGGAGATAAGTAAAAAACAAATTTGTAGTTTACTGCAAGTTCTATCGGTTTAGAAAGTTTTAAAGAAATCGTGTGGGCAGTGTTGAAAAATAATTTTTTGAAAATTTTCCAAATTTTGAAGCAGCGCAATTGCAATCGTTTTCAGATTTTCTAAATAAATTTACTTGGTCGTGTAGTACCCACAAAGAGCTCTCAAAGAAGTTGTAGCTGATTTCGATCGGACAATGACTTTTTGAGTAAATAAGCGGTAAAGTCGAGATTTTTAAAAAGTTGTATTGGCCGCCATTTAAAGCTAGAAAGTTCAATAAAAAAGTTTTCGATTTTCCATAAGTTCTTCTCTCAGTCCCCTTACAATTTAATTTTTGATATGCCGTTTGGTTTCATCAAAATTGGTCCAGTACTCTCGCGTTTAGAGACGTCACACACCCACCCACACAATAACAAAATAACACATTTAAAACATGGAGATACTTTTTCAGCAGTGTAATTTAAAAATGCTATTTAATCGCTATATGTTTTTCAAGATATACACAGTAATCGAGATTGTTTAATAAATGAGTTTAAATGTGTTTGCTATATTTTTTATTGACAATTTTGTAGGTAGGTGTTTGTCTTCTTGGCTGGTCATAAGCTTGATAGGAAGGTGGTGTATTTGCCAAAACAATGGCCCCGAGAGTTCAATAAATAACGCACGGAAAACGTATAAAGAGATCTACCAAAAAATAGAGGCTTGGCCAGCGTGCGTAAATACCTACACCTCAAAAGGTCAATGCCAGTAACTAGTTAAATTTTCATGGTAAGCAAGTTCTTAGTTCAACGCCCTCTATTACTTAAGTTGTTCATTGTTTTCTTAATTATAATATTAAAAAACACTTACGTGTAGTATAATCCAACATTTATAAATAAAATTAAAACGTAATGTAGGTAAATCTTAAAAATATGCAAAAATATTATACTAACAGATTGTTAGACAAAGACTGAAGAAAACTCTTGTTGTTCCGTGTGTCACCGTTATCATTAGCCCGTATTTTGGAGTTTTGGAGATATTGCAGTGACACTTAGCATAGGTTATAGGTATTCAAAAAACCACATTTTTTGACTTCCGGTTTCACCGGAAATGATCTCAGTTTTTGAATTTCAAATAGGACCGCTGTATATTTTGACATTTTTGGAATTCTGAGTACACTTCTACTATTTTTTAAAATTTTTAAACCTACTTGATTTTCTTACAATCATTTTTATTTTAAGTCTAAAGTTCTGTGACCGGGCTCAAATAATTCGAAGGGGCGAAGACGATGCAGTGCTCTAATCACTCTGAAGATGCAAGCTGACCAGATACCAGATGAACCTTTTACAGTAAACACTGGTATTTCAGGTGCTACAGCACTTACAGCCCACTTTGTCGGGCCCATTGTGCGTACTACCTTAACTAAATTCTCAAAAACTGCTTAAGAACCAATCTATGATAATAAGTTTACAGCAGCAGACAAACTGCCCTGGCTCAGATTCGAACTCCTGGCCAAATAGGACCACATACTCCTAAAGTCTCTGTGACCTTGGCTGCAAGCGCCTGCTTCACTCATCTACCAAGACCCCTAAAAGACACTAGTTTAAAAATTTATAAAGTAATAAATAATAATGACTATAATAATAAAACAAAAATTCAAATTAAAAAGGGAACGTGGGCTTTGGATGCCACTGTTTTGCCGATCCTACCCAATATAGGATATGCACTGGGTAGCAACGGAAAAACACTAGCATTCAAAGCTCAAGTGACGCTTTTTTTAAACGCATGTTGTTTGTCTTTGCAAAAGACAATTGTAAACACGGTACAGTACACTCAAAGCTAAAAAATTACAGAACATCACAACATACACACATGCAGACATGTTTAATATAAATATGTTCTTGGGCCCACTATCGAAAGTTGCACAAACTATTTGCGAATCTTAAGAACACGCTAATATTTTTAATGACAACTACAATATTCACAAAAATTAAATTATTTTGAAAACCATTGGATTTGCCGACTTTCAACAGCAATATATTTTTGCGTATTGTTGCATGAACCATTTTTAAGACAAATAATCGAAAAATGTAAAGATGGAAGGTATGAAATAGGGCAGTGACTGGGGGACGGGGAGGTACTCTATATCTCCCCCCCCCCGGAAACTGTTACAACTTTTGAGGCAAAATACGCATTAAATTGGCCATTTTTTGCGAAAAACAACAAGTAAAAGAAATGGCAAAGCAATAAAGAAAATAGTGATCGCTACAAATTTATTAATTACTACAATAATAAATGGGCCAAGACGAAGACGGGCAAATATTGGCAGTATGTTTTATTAATAGCACTTCGTTTGACGCAAATTTTAATTTTGTTTTTAATTTCTCATAAATACAACTTTCAATTCAATATTGGTTCTGCAGATTCTGCCTATCAGTTTCTATTTATTTTAAGTTCGAGAAATTTTGCTTGAATAATTTTATCTCGATTTTTAATAAGAAAAATTTATTCGATATTAATTTTTTCCTTCATTTCAACGGGTGAGCAGGCAAAATTTTTGGTAGGCCATAGCTCACCCAAGACCACCCCCTGGTCTCAAAACGCGAATTCAAGTTCGGGATGCAGAAGTATTTAAACCCCTTTGAGTTTTGAGCCAGTCGGGCAGAACGGCGTATCGACGGATCCGGTAGAGTGTGATCATACTATAATCGATGATCCTAACGAGCCCTTAGAGGATGAACTGCTAGAGTCCAAACTTTACTGAGTCTAAAACCATCTTCTCCGTTTATGTTGTTAAGATTTAACACTCTTTTATCGTTAAAATTTGAAATTTCCACCGTCAAACAAAAATTACGATGCGTAGTAAACGTAATTAACTACTTCCACCACTCTCTTGTGTCTAACAGCTTTTTGTTGTACCTGAATTTATGTTGCAGTCAGATCTCTCAAATATAAAGTAATGCATATTCGAAAATAGCAAATTTGTTTTTGGTTTTAGTTAATAACAATCTAGAATCATTAGCAGACGGCAACAACAATGTGGATTATACTGACAATTCCACTCATGTATAATAATTCCCATTTGTGAGTACAAAAATCGTAGTTTGCTATCGGCTAAATAGGAAGGAACAGAAATGCAAGTGGATAAAAAAATCGGATAAATTATGTTACCGTAGCAACGCTAGCATTTACTGTTCGTTTATCAAGCGTTGCGCGTCGCATCAGTTTGACAATTGTAAATGTCAAAAACAGAATTAAACAACAAATAATATTCCAGTAAGTATGTCGAGATTTGGAAATATTTGCGAGGCAGAAATAGTAAGGGAGATTGAAAAATCAACTCCAGAAAATACAAAAAAAAAGTCATTCCTCCATTTGGAATCAATTTGGAAACCGAAGTCAGTGGAAAATGTGGCAGAAATATTGATGGACTGGTGCTTTAATATGAAGAAACAGAATGGGGAAGATTATAAAGAATACGTGGTTAAAACAATGTGGAACACAACAGCGAAAACGTTGCAAAGCATGTATTTCGAAAAATTTAATGTTACTTTCAACCCTTTCACTGATTCGGCAATTAAGAAATCCCGTGATGCACGTAATTCTAAGCTAAAGAACTTACAAGGTAATTTAGAAAAACGTAAAAATAGTTCAAAAGCATTAACTAAAAGTGAAATTGTTAAAATGGCATTAATATGAGATGAAAATAGTCCCATAGGTCTTTTAAAAAGATTTTTTCATATCGCTGCATATGAATTAGCTTGGCGAGGAGGTGAAGCTGCAAATTGTAAAGTACACTATTTTAAAGAAGAAAAATCAAATAATGGGGATTTAACTGGTCGCATTGAATATAATACAGTTTTTTCCAAAACATGTCAGGGTGGCTCAAACAAGTGCTGCAATAGTAAATTGCTAATAAAAAACATAGAAAACCCTAGCATATGCCCAGTAACATTGTTTTATAAAATATTATCACATAGATCGAACCATATTACAACTGATAGATTATTTATAACTCCCAATTCGTTTTGGAAAAATAATTCATCAAAAGGTTGGTACAAAAATGTTCCTATAGGAGTCAACGAAATTCTTAAGTGGACGAAAATTTCTGCTGAAAAAATTGGACTGGATACAAAGAATAAAAAAATTTCTAATCATTCTCATCGCTCAAGCGCCGTGTCAACTTTAGCTAAAGCAGGTATTAATGAACAAGAATTAATTAAAATAACTGGACATTCCTCTTCCAAGTCTATAAATCTCCGAGATAAAGCTTTGGATAATGAATTAGCTACAGTGTCAACAACATCCATGTCAATGTCAACAACAAAATCTGCATCAGTAAAAGAGCAAATGTCTACTCAACCAATTGTATATAATAATTGTATTTTTAACAATTGTTCTTTCTAAACATTATTTTTCTACTTATTGTTCTTTTAGTTTGTCAAATAAAGTTTAATTGAATTGAGTTTTCTATTCATGGAATTGTCTTACCAAATACCACCCGAGCTCAGATTTAGCAGGATATTTTTTACGGTGGTTTTCTCATACTTACTTTCATATAGGTAATTTAACTCGATCTGTTCTGACAAAATCACGAGAGCGTAGCTCTCGTTAAATTGCCAATGAAAGTAAGTATTCTAAAACAACCACAAAAAATATCCGGCTAAATCTGAGCTCTTGTGGTATTACCCCCGACTATTCTATTCACATTGCAACAGCCAATGGCAGGCGTTTATTTTCAGGTTCTTGACCAGTTAGACCCTGACTGGCCGCGATAAGCCTTTTTTTAAGAAGCTCCGGTGTTATCGGTGGTGTATAACCATAGCAACGCGTCAATAAATTTTTTTATTTTGACATTTAATAATCTAGTAACGCGTTTGTACGATAGTACATAACAACTAATTATACTAAATAATAATTTAATTTTTTTGTTCGTGGAATATTCTAAAAAGTACTACTTGCTAATTAAAAATTATCTATAATTTTGTCTTTAACTGGCGAACTCAATTGTGTTGATGCACGGTAATATCACTCGTCCTTCGGACTCGTGATATTGTCTAGCAACAACACAATTTCGTTGTCAATGAAGCGACAGAATTATCGATAATTTTTAATTCACTTGTGGTATTGCTGTTGAAAACACCTATTTTGCAAATTTATCTAATTTGGGTTGTTTTCAGAAAACAGTTTTGAAAGGTCATTTGTTTTATTTAATTTAACATTTTTTGAAAATTCACTTAAGTTTTATATAAATAAAACAATAATTAATAACTTCAACAGATGCTTGTTTTAGCCTTATACGTAGTTTTTTAACTTGTTCACACGTCAATATTAAAAGCTTTTATTGAATGTAAATTGTTGGTATTTCGTATTGCTATAGGAATAATAAAACTTGACTTGATCTGGTTGCAGGTAGCTTGATTTCTATTCCAGAGCTTGTTATAACAATTAATTATATAAATAAACAAATGTCATTAAATTATATTTTCATAACTAAAAATTTTTAGTTATCAAAACGGACTGAGGAGTGGGTTCAATTATTTTAACTTTGCATCAATCAAAATTACTTTACTTCTTATAATAAAGTTTATTTCCAAAATTATGGTTTACCAATGAGAAGTCCAGTTTCGCTTCTTTAAGCTTATAGATTTTTAGAAAATATTGGAGATATTTTCTCATCAATTGTGCATTGCAATTAAAAAAATACACAAAACACATACACATACACAAAATTTAATAATATTTTCTAACACAAAAATGAAACTTAAAAAATTTACGATTATGACACTGTTAAAAAGGTGTTTATATAAACATTACTCATACCAATATTGCAGACACACACAAAACCCTTGGATGTTCACTACCTATAAATAATGGAAGGTTATTTCCATGGCGATTTAACACTGTCGTGCCAAGTACGCATACGAAATTCCGATAGATAAATCAAAGTAAGAGGAGGACTTTGTCTGGACTTTCCTATACTTTAGAAACTGTTACTTTTCCTATTTTCAAAAGTATTAATGTATAACGTTTCAGCCAAAACAACATAGGCAGTGCTAAACTTCACGCACTTAGATTACTCCACCACGTCATACAAATATATCACATTTGTTTGCTGCACTACACAAGAATTTTTTGTTTTTTGGAAAACGAGTTTTTATTATTAAAAAGAAACCAGTCACTAGAGAGGAAATTTGTACGCCAAAAATGTA
Organism: Ctenicera cuprea; assembly: GCA_958336395.1. Classification (NCBI taxonomy): domain Eukaryota; kingdom Metazoa; phylum Arthropoda; class Insecta; order Coleoptera; family Elateridae; genus Ctenicera; species Ctenicera cuprea. The sequence continues at coordinate 24,850,480 of OY284492.1, read as the reverse complement.
ATGTGAGAAAGGAAAATAGTGTCTCTAAATATTTCTGCATCAATACTAATTAAGGTGTGAATCTTATTTTGCAGTCATGAGCAATTAAGCTTTTATGTTTTAGCGTACTCTGTTTATTAATAATAAAGAGGCATGAATTTTCAATTTTTAAAAATGTATAGAAGGTATTGTAAAGAAATTAGCAGGGTGATACCAAATTGCATAAAAATTCAAACAATTGTGTGGATAATTACAAAATCTTGAAAATATTTTTACTTCAAAGTTTTCATATTTTCAAGGATGCATGTGCATTGCGTCTCTATGGGGCTATTAGGATACCAACTTTGATCGCGATTTGTCAACTTGATTCTGAGTAATAAGACGTCAAAGTATTCAAAACATCGTAGCGGCCGCAATGTTGAACCTAGAAGGTTCCAAAAAAAACGATTTCTATCAGACTCTGTTTTTAGATTTAAAAATTATATTTTCTAAAAAACAGCCTTAATAAAATGTGTAACTTCCGATTTGGGATTTGTTTTTAAAATTATATTGACCATGAGTGTTTGATATAGTCTCACATTCCAAAGCTCATTCAAATTAAACCATCCGTTTGAGAATTTTTAAGCCCCACTTGCAACCCCCACACACATACACACCCACCCACAAACCGAAGCAGTTTCTGGAGCCTTAAAACGCATTTCCGTCAAAATATAGCAATCGAACATTTTCCTCAAATCAATAAAAGCTTTAAGAAATATAATTAAAACTGTGAAAACATGTCCTCACTGCAAAATAAGACATTTAAGGACGAATGTTGCCTTTTTAAAGTAGAGAATACATTTTTATACCATCAAGAATTAATATATACAGAAAGGTATAAATCAAACTGCAAAAACACTTAGAAGTGCAGAGGATGATGATGCCTGTTTTGTTCTGTCAAAACATGACAAGTAATAGAAACCTTCTTAGTCAACCAAATTATATAAACTAAGAAGCTGAAGTGTTAACTTCGAGTGGACTTTCCCATGCTATATATTAATACTTGCCGTATTTGCAAAGTTGTAATTTTTTATAATTATAACGTTGTACAGTTCACCCACTATTAGATTTTTTTTTCTCGTTTCACCGAATGTCAGATTTCTAAAAATACAATTTATATAGGCAGCACTACGGTGTCGCATACCGTACAAGAATAGTAAGAGCGGAATCGCCCGCCCTACAGCTCATTAGATGCGCTTCGGATTACGGACCATATATCGATATAAATGGTTTATTTAAAGAGTTATCAATAATCTGAAAAAATGGACAATTCATTTTTTAACTAGAGCTAATTGATTGGCATAGCTAAAATCACGTAACTGCCGGTGTTGATATTAAATAGTATTGTTCTTTTTCTTAATTTTTAAAACAGTCAAAGTTTTTGCTAATCCTAATAAAGTGTTTCAAATAGTCTATCGAACTGATAAAAGTTTATAACGATCGGCGTTTGCATTTTTGAATAAATAATTAATTAATTAATTAATTTCAAAGTTTTCAGAATATGCTGGAAGGCGTCAGAGTAAAATTCGAAAGACTAGTAAAAAATAAATTTGTAATATCGGCTCAAAATGTTAAAAAAGTTGCGTCATTGCGATCCTTTTTGAAGTTTCAAAATTAATTTTACTACATCGTATACTGTTAAGGATAGTCTTAAAAATTTCGTGCTCTTTAAGTTGGCAGTACGCCTTTAGTAGATTAATGTTCTGTGTTCAGTAGTAGTAAAAGCAGTTTTTAGTTGCCCTTTTTGTAAGTCGAACTCATCCATTAAATAAACTATTTAACAGGTTATGGGCCCAGGCGACGCCCTCCTTGCGTCAGCTATTATTATTTTGTGAAAACGCGTGTAAACGAAAGAGTTATCGTGCACGTGCAAAAACATAACCTAAAATTAAAAAAAACGAGCGCATCACGTTTCGCGTCGTAGTTGATAACCTTTGTTGCGAATTTGTTTTGCATAAACAAAAGGAAATGGCAGAAAAAGTGGATGTTGCACACATCAATAAGTTTGATGGTAAAAATTACAGATAGTGGAAATTTCAAGTTAAGTGTGCCCTAAGATCAAAAGGTCTTGAAAGCTTTGTGAGTGGCGTAAAAGTAAAACCAGCGAATGATAAACCAGTGGAAGGCGAGGTATGGAACAGAAGTGATGCAATAGCTATGTTCACATTAACGTCCGCTATGGATTTATCGCAAATAACACTCATAGAAACGTGTTCCACGTCAAAAGAAATTGTAGACAAGCTAGATTCGATTTATGAACAGAAATCAGAGCTGAACAAAATGCTGATTCACGAACGATTTTACCAGTATAAGATGGATGCCAATGACTCGATAGCACAGCACATTGCTAAAGTAGAAAACCTCGCACGGCAAGTAAAGGAGTCCGGTGAAACTGTTAGTGATGCTGCTATAATGACGAAAATACTTGGCAGCTTGCCCCAAAAATACCGAAATTTGAGACAAGCCTGGCTATCGTTGGATGAAACAAAGCAAACGGTAACCAATTTGACAGCCCGTTTACTTGATGAAGAAGCAAACTTGACGTCATATGAAGAAACTGAAACTGCCTTGTCAGTTTCAAAGAATCAATCAAGTAGTACTCCGAGACCAAAACAGAAAAGAGGTAAACCGAAACCAACGTGCTACAATTGCCAAAAGAAAGGTCATTTTGCTCGTGATTGTTATGCTCCAAAGAAAACTCGCGAAAATGGACAACAAGCAAGCCACAGTGGTCAAGCACAGCAAGGAAATGTTTCAGCATTCACCATCGAAGAAAGTGCAATTGGTGAAGAAGTTTGGATCATGGATAGTGGTGCATCTGCACATATGACTCATAAACCTGAATATTTTACAACGCTTGAAGCAATAAATGATGACACAACTGTTAAGCTTGGCAACAACACAGAGCTAAGAGTGAAAGGTAAAGGTACAGTGAAAATACAAAAACTTATAAAGGGTAAGTGGTATGATGCCATAATTACAAATGTTTTGTACATACCTGACCTTAGAAAAAGTCTGTTCTCAGAAGGTGTTATTACCAGCAAGGGCATGAAGGTGATCAAAGAAGATAACAGTGCTGAAGTGTATGTAAATGGACAGCTAACGGCCTGTGCAGTTCGGGAAACGAACAATCTGTATCGTATGTTGTTTCGAACAATCGTATCGTCAGATGAAGTCAACACAGTAACAAGTAATAATTTGAAATTGTGGCATGAGCGTTTGGGACATGTTAATTTGAAGACAATAAGTGAAATGGTCTCAAAAGGGTTAGTTAAAAATGTAACAATGAATCATGCAGACAACTTCTTCTGTGAAGCGTGCATGTATGGTAAGCAGCACAAGATGCCATTTAAATCGAAGGTAGTCAGAAACACAGAACCAGGTGAACTAATACACAGTGATGTATGCGGCCCCTTTTCTACAACATCAGTTAAAGGTAGTAGATATTTTGTACTATTTAAAGACGATTGTTCTGGTTACAGAGTGGTGTTCTTCATTAAACACAAGATAAATGTTTTTGACTGCTTTAAAGAATTTGCAAGTCTATTAAAGAACAAGTTTGGACAACTTTTGAAGGTTCTTCATGTAGATAATGGAACAGAGTACTGCAACGATGAATTCAAGGGATTCCTATCAAGGAATGGAATTCAGTTAGAGACAACAGCACCTTATACTCCGGAACAAAATGGAAAAGCCGAACGATATATGAGGACCATAGTGGAGAGTGCACGTTCCATGCTGTATGCGAAAGATCTACCTACCTATTTGTGGGCTGAAGCAGTAAATACTGCAGTGTATATACTCAACAGAACGCCAACCAGTCGAACTCCAAGTTCAACACCATATGAAGTTTGGACAGGGAAGAAGGCAACACTTGAGCATGTAAAAACTTTTGGTAGTGAAGCTTATATGCATGTTCCTAAAGAGTTACGCAATAAGCTGGCAACAAAGAGTAAGAAACTTATTCTAGTAGGCTACGATGGGAACTCTACAAACTACCGCCTGTTTGATCCAATGACGCGAAAAATAAAGGTTTCGCGAAATGTTATTTTTAATGAAAATACAAGTGTTTGTACTCAACGAACAAACACTATCCCAATAACAGTTATTAGAGACGATATAAAGAATTTTGAAGAATTCTTTCAAGAACATCTTCCTGAAGTCGCAAGAGAAATTGAAACACAGGTTGAAGAAGATGCTAATGAAGAAGAAAACGAAACTCCCAATGTGAATGAAGAAAGTAATATACCTCATCTCCGTGCAAGAGACAAAATTAAACCACCGGCACGATATGAAGTCAACTTTGTTGAAATTGGAATTCCACAAACTTATGAGGAAGCCATAACGTGTGAAGAATCCGACAACTGGAAGACTGCCATTAAAGAAGAGCTCAACGCCCTAGAGAAAAATGAAACATGGGAAATCACACCATTACCTTTTGGCAAAAAGGCAATAGGATCCAGGTGGGTTTTTAAGATAAAACGATCACCTGAAGGAAAAATTGAACGCTACAAATCGAGGTTGGTAGCAAAGGGATTCGCTCAAAAGGAAGGGATCGATTACAATGATACGTATGCTCCAACTACAAGGTATGATTCAATTAGAATTCTTTTAGCTTTTGCTGCTCATTATGATTATGAAATTATGCAATTTGACATTAAAACTGCATTTTTGTATGGTAAACTTGAAGAAGAAATCTATATGGTGCCACCTAGCGGTACAAATATAGATCCAAGCATGGTATGTAAACTAAATAAATCACTTTACGGATTGAAACAAGCACCTAGATGCTGGCATAAGAGATTTCACAGTTTTCTTGAAACTTATGGTTTTATTCAAAGTAATGGGGATAAATGTGTTTACCGGGGTAATTTTAATAGACAAAAGGTATTGTTGATATTGTATGTTGATGATGGTCTTATTATGGCTGAAAACAGAAATGCCTTAGAGGCAGTGTTGATAGAATTGATAAATTCTTTTGAGGTAAAAGTTAGCGAGCCAACCTACTTTGTCGGGATGGAAATTAAACGAAATCGGAAAGAACGCTCAATATTCATCCATCAAACGAATTATATCGATCAGATTATTAAAAGATTTGATCTTGAAAATGCCAAACCAAACAGCGTCCCTGCAGATCCACATGTACGCTTATGTTCGAATGAAAGTTCCAGCTTTGATGAACACGGTGAAATTCCCTATCGTGAAGCTGTTGGAACCTTAATGTTTACTGCCATTGTCAGTCGTCCAGACATAATGTTTGCAGTGGGAGAAGTAAGCAGGTTTGTAGGAAGGTACAGTACTGCACACTGGAATACTGTGAAACGAATTATCAAATACTTGATAAACACACGAGATTATGGAATTGAATATAAGTGTATTGACAAAACTCCAGAATTAATTGGGTATTCAGACGCAGACTATGCAAATGACCTAGAAACGAGACGTTCTACAACTGGGTATGTTTTCAAAATAAGTGGAGGACCGGTAACATGGTCTAGCCAACGTCAACGATCAGTTGCCCTTTCCACGACTGAAGCGGAATACATGGCTGCATGTTCTGCAACTAAAGAAACAATCTGGATACGTCTTATGTTAAAAGACATTGGTGAACCTATAACGGGGCCATTAATACTACTAGTGGACAATCAAAGTGCTATACGTTTAGTTCGTAACCCAGAATTTCACAAAAGAACAAAACACATCGATGTCCGTTATCATTTCATTCGCGAGAAGCTTGAAAGTGGTGAAATAAGTGTAGAATATATATGCACAAAAGACCAACTTGCTGACATTTTGACTAAAGCTCTCCCTCGAGAATGTTTTCAGAGGCTTCGCGGTGAATTAGCCATAAAACAAACCTAGAGCTTGTACTTGTTTATTTACTATGTTATACTTGTAAATGCTTCGTATGTATGTATTTCTAATGTTTTTTTTTATTTGTATACGTGCATGCTAAGTGTAATTTTTACATTTATTAAGATAGGCACTCAATTAGTGGGAGTGTTAAGGATAGTCTTAAAAATTTCGTGCTCTTTAAGTTGGCAGTACGCCTTTAGTAGATTAATGTTCTGTGTTCAGTAGTAGTAAAAGCAGTTTTTAGTTGCCCTTTTTGTAAGTCGAACTCATCCATTAAATAAACTATTTAACATATACTACTCATAAAGGACTCTCAAACAAATTGTAGCTGATCCCGATCAGACAACTACTGTTTGAAGAGAGGATGGGAGGGATTGATAGAGAAAGAGAAGGAGGGAGGAAGAAAAAGAGAGAGAAAGAGAATTCTATTGGATTCCGTTTTCAAATTTATAATTTTTTTTCTCAACAAATATCTTCCCCTCCCCTCTCCATCCTCCTCCCCTACACAGACATACACACACACACACCCAAACACTCAGAGACAGACATTTTTTAAACCGTTTTTTTGGGGTTTCTAAATGTCCAAAACATGAAATCAATACTTTCCTATACTGAAGGTATAGAAAAGTAAAAAGTATTGCATCTAAATGAGAATAACATTACAATTGACCAATGTACACAAAGACATTTATTACAAAATTTTAACACATTCATAGATGGATTCGCAGAGAAGTTAATCCTTCGTACTTTTTTTTACATCGGCTTATAAAATTTAAGCAAAACATTTATTTTCAAAATTTTTAATTCGAATGTTTCAACTGAATGGAATATATTAATAATGCAGTCCTAGCACTGTTGCAATTTCATTTCGATCTGCTAACTCATTTGAGAGACGTTGCTGAATAAATTGTCAGTCGCGGCGCCGTTTTGTTTTGAATAGAAAACCGCAGCTGAATACAGGAATGAACTTTGTGATCCACCCCATAACCGCTCATAGTTAAGAGCCCCAAAAATCTTTGACCTTTTTAGTTGTTTAACATTACAGTTTTCAGGATCCTACACAATAAAGAAAAATATTAGCTTTTTCAGCACCGAATGTTTCCCCTAAGCGCTTGCTACAATACATGAAATTTTCTTTGTCGTTCGTTTTTCTTCAGGTTGAGTTCGGCTGTGAAACCGCATTGCGAATTGTTTCTCGTTTCCGTTATAATACGATGATTATTTAAATAAATAAAATTATTCGGCTCCTGAGTCTGTAAGACAAAAAATTTAAACTAAGCACCATTTTTTATTTTTAGTGTACTATAGTGCTAAGCCCTTTAAAGACCCCTTTGTCAACTAGTGCCCTATGCTGCATCACAACTAAAACGTAGAACAAGTGCGCACTTAAAATGTGACAAAATCTTATAAATAAAAAAAAAAAGAAAACATTTTTACAACAGTTAAGAAAGCTCGAGAGGAACAGGAATTTTTAAGTTATTGTTAAAATTTTCATATAGATATAGGTACGGCCCCTCATTATTCTTAGTCCTCATTTTCCGTTTTGGAGCAATTTCATATTATCTGTACTAATTTTCAACATACATTTTATATACATAAATTAAATATAATCAACGAAGTAATAATTAACTTTTTTGTCTACCATTATGCCATTAATTGTTTAATAGATATACAAAATTCTGGTTATTTAATAGATATTTGATACTATAGTTTAGAATTCAAGGACAGCTCTTACGTATTGTCTACTATGTTTCGGCACGACTCGGAAATAGCAGTAAATACCATACTGATGCACTTTCAATCAATCTTAATAAAAGTTAAGCAGGCTCAACATAAGTCAAAGTGCAGAGGGCAACGTGTCGTCATTTTTTTACATATTGAGAGTTGTATTTGTAAATATGAGATTACATACCAAAAATTAATAGAAAATTTGATGCTAAAATAAGCGCTGCCAGTAAAAGATGAGGGTAAAATAACAACGCGTCCAGCCTTTAAGTTTCCGTTGTCGGCCCTTACATGTAAAGCGTCTGCGAGACCAGCGTATGTATCTACTCGCAATTTCACCTGTTGGTTACCGATGAATTTTAATCTGTCGCCTCGATGCGACAGTAATAGTCAACAATGAACTGCTGCGTTAACTTCCCCGCATTAATTATTGGGTTGAAGTCTCTTACAGGATGAGAACCTCGAACCATAAGTCTGTAAGATATATATTCTCGCATAGAAATCTTTTGGCAAATTTTAGTTTTGCGCTCTCCTCCAGTTGGCATAGAAATATACCATCCTGGTTCCCCGCACGGCCAGATCAATACATATGAAATCGGATCGCAATGCATACTGTCAAAGTCTATATTTTTTATTCCACCGTCATGAGCATAAACAGCAATATGTCTATGAGAAGGTGGAGCACCGTCGGCTGATTCAAAAACAGCTGCAACTTCAGAACATGTAGGATCATTATACCATCGAGGATTTGATTTGGGTTCGTGATAAAAACGCATTACCAAATTAATAGGTACACGATTTTCTTTTAAAGCCAACTCGTTTTCTTCACATATCTTCTGATGCATTGTCTTATATGACATTACATAAGGATTACATTTATTTAAGACACGATTTAGTATTTCTAGAATGTCTTTTCTCAAGGAACTGTTCGCAGCATGTTTAAGTCTAATTTGATTGGTTTCAGAAAAGTCTAAAATGTATAATTGTCCATAAGAAGCATATCCTGCATTTTGAGGGTATAATGACGAAATTTTATGATGCACGACACCGAGAATTTTTAAACAATACGGACCATATCCGGGAGGTAATTTTATATTTGCACCAAATGACACAAACAACAAAGCATTATTAAATTGTCTAATATTATTTTGAAAATTTTTCGATATCTCGTTATTCCCTGCGAATAATTCTTTTATTTCATCAGGAATCCGAAATTCCGGTAATTTGAACTTTTTATTACAACAACAAAGCCCAAAGTAGCCAGACGAATTCTTTTCACATGAAAAGTACCGAGCTGAACAATAACTACATATGTTGTTTAAGTTACCCAAGATGAATGGAGTTACATTTGAAATATTATCAGAAACGGCACATCTATATCGAATCGTAAAGCATGTTTTTCCTTCGTATTTTATACGTTTTTGTGTGCGTTTACGTCTCCTTTCCCTGCCGCCAGTTAACGTCTTTTTTATTTTCCTTTTTTTTTGAAACATTATGTTGCACAACATTGCAGATTGGGTTTTCCACATCCGCATCATTAGTGACTGAATTGGACTGAACTGGACGAAATTCCAAACTACTATAATGCCCTGCATCAACATTACCAGAAAAAAGTAAATTAGAAATAATATTTCCAGTACCATAGTCAAGAGTTTCGTTATTGACATTTCTATACACTCTGAACAGATGATCAGGAAACAGCTGACTAATACAGTGCAATTCGACATGTCCGGCGAACTCACCATCTAAAGATAACAAATTTTCATAATCAGTGAAATTAGTAATCGGCAACCTATACGATGAATCTCTAACAATAAAACCTTCATAATATTCCCATGCATTTTTAATTTTTTCGACGACTTGCATGCGTATTTCGCGATGATGTTCGTCATTATTAAATACACAATGCGAAACAGAGCGAAATAAACAGTTTCCGTCACCTATAATAGAAACAATATGTCGCTCCATACTCAAAACCGCACAATGCACTGACAGACAGCGTTGACAGAACCGGCGAAATGTCAAGTCACGTGATGCATTAGTTCCGCTAATGACACGCGACGTTATTATAGATGGCGCCCCAACTGACGCGCGTCTAGCCGACCTTCATATATATTATAAATTAAAATAATTATTATTAAAAAATCGACGTAGAATAAAAATATAAAAATGTTTCATGTTTCATCTGTGGATAAAGACCTTTCATTTAAAAAAAATGGTCTAAATTGGTGAAGCGGTAGCCGCTGGAGGAAGGAGAGAAAAAAACGCTTTGTGCTTTTATATATGTATGGATGGATTAGAATAACTCTCAACGTTTCAAAAAAATATATTTTTACGATGAGTGGTGCAGTAGTGGTAGTACTAGGGGGTGATATTCTTTGAATGCCGATGGGTTTCAACATTTTCCAATTTATTAGTCATTTTAGAGATTGAGCAGAGATAGAGTGGTCTGGAAAATAGATACCTTCCTCAACTTTATAGAAATTTTCGAAAATAATCAAAAAATTTCAAAAATGTTTAGAAATTTATCACAGTTTTGAAAATTTTATGAAAATGAAGAAAATGTTTGAAAATTTTTGACCCATTTTTAAATTTTATACTTTATACCAGATCTTATTAAAAAGTTTAAAAATTTGGTTATCTGAAAATTTTATAAATTGCCAAAATTGTAATACTATCGCTACCCCTAGACCTAAAAGTTTCTACATTTTAAAGAATATTATCGCTAAAACTAACTCCTACTGTAACCCCGAAAAACTTAAAAAAATTAACGTCTACGAGTATTGTTTAAAAATATGGCCTCCAAAACCAACCACCCCACCTCTAAAAAATTATATATTTTTTAATTGTTGAAAATTATGCTAACTTAAAAGTATTGCTCAAAAACAGATGCCTTTAAAAATCAGAAGGTTTTAAAATTGCTAAAATCATCCCTGTCTTAAGGCAAAACTACCTGATGGAAAAATGTATTACCCATCTTTGATCCTTAATGCACTATCCCATTGAACATTTATTAGCTGCAGCGTTTCTTTTCGCATCACATGTCCTGTTAGTTTTAGATATCTCGTACTTACAAATAAAACTGTATTTTTATTGTACACAAAAAATGAAAATTGGTTTAGATCTTTATGGCCTGTTACGTTTTCGAAGAAAATGTTATGGAAATAAGTGTAACAAGATCCTCTCAGTTATTATAGTTGATATGTAGAAGAAAAGACTGTATATAAATAAATGTAAATAACATAAAATTTACGTAACAAATATCGCATCTACTTGTGACTATTTTTTTCGGTACTTTTTTATGAAATAATAATTATTTTGGACTTTTTTGCAATTTTTTTAATTTGCGCAAATGGGTAATTTTAAACATCAACTTAATTTTAAAATTTAAAAAATTTTAAAATTAAATGAAATTTTAAAAAATCTAACGCTAAACAATAGCGCCACATCTTGTGAACGAATAGTAGCTTACATTCATAACTCATATTTTTACAAATTTTGAAAAAAATGTTTCTTTCTCGTCAACAAAATTACTTTTTTCTCAAATTGCAAAATTATTTGTTCAAGTATGATAAAAAAATTTTTAAGGAAACCTTTTTTTTTATTTTTTTTATTAAGCATTTGTTTGCAAATTAAAAATTGCTACATAAAATGTATGCGTACAAAAATAATAAATTAATAAAAACGAAAGTTTTTAGTTAAGAAAATAATATAAACTTTAATCCCAGGGCTGGCGCAAATGGTGCTTCATAATTCTAGTCATGTTCACATATTTTTATATTATTAGACTAGTATTTTCCTTAAGATATTTGTTTAAATTTGATTAATTTTATTGGCTGTGTTAGGTGTATTTAATTACTCTAAATAATAACCACATGTTTGACGTTTCGAAATCGGGTTTAGCTCTTTCTCAAAAATCTTTAATGCTACAGCAAAGTACATTGCCAACAACTTTTTATAAGTAGCACAAAACAGAACAAAAAAAGTAAAAATATATGTTTTTGTTACTACGTACACTGAACCTACGGTCTTTAGATTTCTAAGAAAGCAAGCTATAGGCAACCCTCCATTCCATCCATCCAAATTCAAAGAAGGTGCTACAGTGAAATAATAGCCTTCAGAAAAAAATCAAATTGCAGCTAATCTTGTGTACTAACAGCCTACACAGTTTAAAAAAATCGTGTTGGCAGTTATTTAATAATATTTTCAAAATGTTGAAGAAACGCCATCATTATCAGATTTTCAAAAAGTTGTAGTGGCCGCCATTTTGAAGCTAGAGAGTGCGGGAAAAACGTTTTTGATTTGCCTTAAGCTCTTCTCTCAGATTCTGTGCTTAAATTTCCAAAATTTAGTTTTAGAAAAGTTTCGGATTATTATGAAAAGCTTAACTAGAGCTACAATTTTTGATTTCGCTCTATATTAAAATTTTTATCAAAATCGGTCCAGTACTTTAGCCTGTAGAGGCGTCACACATAGTCACCCACACACCTAGTCGCCCGCACACACACACACCCACAGACAGACATTTTTTAAAACCACTTTTTTGGGGTTTGAGCCCCAAAACATGGATTTTCGTTAAAATCTAAATTTTGTAAATTTTCATAAAATCAATACTTCTCTATACCGGAGCTATGGCCGTGTGAGAATGTAAAAATCGGATTGAAGAATATAATAACGATGTTTACCAGTTACGGTCGTCGTTATTGTTACAAATGATTTAACGGTTTAACTTGATGTTATCGGTAACTCAGAATCATCCATTAAAACGAGTTTTTTTTCATCAATTTTAGTATGAGTAGTTTCGTCATAAGTGCTACAAAAGCACGCCATGTGCGTGTGTCAGTAATTTTAATGCAGCTTTATGTAAATTTGAAAAGTGACGTACTTGCCCAAACCTGTATTTAAACTGAAAGTTCAGGGCGCGTCTGTATTATTTAGTGAAGTGTGATAACAGCAAGAAGTAAATACAAACGTTAAACAGGTAGGATGCCTTTGATTTTTATGATTTTATTTTATAAATAAAATTTTGTTAATATATTTACGATATACTGTAAGATTAGGTTGGGGGTTAAACGTTTATTGTAAAGTTGTAGCGTGACGCACCCTTGCAACCAAGGGTGCATTAAGGAAAGACTGCGCAGGGAGTGAAAGTGCGGACAAAACTTAAGTAGTAAACTCAAGGGTGTTGCGGGCGGTCGGTTCCTCGCGGTAATAGTGAACTTGGTTTTCGATATTTTTTTGTTTCTCACCTTTAATGTTTCGTTTGCATTCAATAAATAAATATTGTAGTTTTGCCAACTAAACGTTTTGTTATTTATTCGTGCATTGAAGTAACTACCCCGTTACAATCTGGCGCCCAACTAGTGGTAAATTTTTTTTTTGTTTTTAACTAAAAATAAAACCCATTCCATAATAACCTACAGGCCAAAATTTATAATAAATACGTGTAAAATTACAGTGCAAAATAAAATATATTTAAAATCTACTGGATATAAAGACAGTATAGTGGAGAAAATTAAAAAACGGGGTTTTCTTTTGTTCGAGTGCTGGTGTGAAAGCGTCGCTCGCCGTTTTATTCGTCACCCACAACAGCTCGAGCCACCCCTCTGTTCACTTTCTTGGTGTTTCGACACAACAACCGCCATTTTTCTCACAGCACCCTCAACGACTTGCAACTGTGACGTCAACAACCAAACCGCCAGCGGTTACTTAATGGAACGTTACCCGAATCGCAACAAAGAAATTACTGAAGGTAACTTTGTTTACGCTCTGCGGAAGGTAACGAACAACAGTTGTTTGAAAGACAGTAAAAAGTGTTAAATAATCATCGAACGTTCTGACAGCAGTGTTAAGTGTTAATTATTGCCACATGAACATTGAACTGTTAATTTACTACACGAACACTAGCTTGCTTTTAACAACAACAGATTTTTTCTTTACAACCTAAATGTTGCATATTTCTCGTTGTTGTTACATGAACGTTGTATTGCCATTTTTTTTTAACAACAAGAGTTTTTTTAAACAAATTTATTGTTGCATGTTTCTCTTGGTTGTTACAGGAGCGTTGTACTGCCATTTTTTTATTGTAGTTTTGCCAACTAAACGTTTTGTTATTTATTCGTGCATTGAAGTAACTACCCCGTTACAAAGTATTTTTGAATATGCAGCACTGATGCAAAATTTTACGCTTTTTACGACCTAGACACATTTTTTTTCTAATTATTACTTTTATTTGTCATATCATTTTAATTATACTTATATTTGTATTGACAAAACTCGATAAGCAAATGCTGTTTTGAATAAAATTGTAATAATGTGCTGTGCAAGATTCCTGAACCCCCAGAATGAAATGATGCTATAAACAATTAAATTACAGCTAGTGACTCCAATATAAACATTAGCCAAAAACAATCAATAAACTGGACGGAGACGTCCTGGGCCCGTCGTAAGGTTATGGCGAGACAGTTAGGAATTTAATATATAGAAGATAGATGCTTTCGGAAACAAGCAGGCATTTATTTTTAAAATATGAGAAAGTCCAGACGAAGTGCTTTCTCCAATTTTCTAATTACTTGCTACGATAGTGAAACAGCGGTGAAAACAGTTTACGATGATCTTAACCGTTGGTCTAATAGCTAAATTATACTCGGCGTAAAAATATGAAAGATTAAAATTGTCATTGTTGTCATTGTTATTTTTCTTTTAGATTTAATTTATCTGCATTTGCTGATATTCGTATCAAACTGTAACAATGTCTACCGAAGATATTACATCAAAATTGAATTCTCTTCATTATCCATTGAAGATTGACGGCAAAGATATGGAAAAAGTAAGATTTTAGATTTATCATAGCAAAACCGTTTTTATATTTACCTGTTTTATTCTTGTGAAGGAAATATTGAAACCGTTTAAGTACGCCACTACAATTCCTGGTAAAAAAATCAGACAAAACCTTGTTAAGGTTTTGGGACACTGGATAACAGTCCCGGAGGATAAGGCAATCATAATTGAAAATATTATGCACACAATCCATAACGCCACTCTTTTGTAAGTTTGTGACATATGTTGAGAATTGAATTTATTACAACGTTTCTCTATTATTAAAGACTCGATGACATACAAGATGGTTCACTTTTGAGAAGAGGTGTACCAGCTGCTTATACGGTGTATGGCATTCCAAAAACATTATTTGCATTTAACTGGACCATGGGCGAAACAATGGAAATGATTCACCAGTTAAATAGCACAAAGGTAATACTATAACATTGCAAGTGTAACAACTGATAGAATTGTTGTGGTTCTTTATTTAAGTGAAGCACTAGAAAAAAGTAATTTGCTTGACAAGTATAAATAATTAAAAATTATTTTCAGCTGATGAGGACATACATGAAGACACTAGCAGAAGTAGCCGCAGGACAGGGAATGGAACTGTACTGGCGGGATAATTACATTTGTCCAACTGAAGCAGAATATCTTCAAATGATTTATAGAAGTAGGTCTTTCTAAAAGTACCCTTGCAATTATGTATTTGATTTATTTTTTCAGAGACTGGTTTAATATTTTTATTAGCAGAAGAGACAATGAACACTTTTAGTACAGGCAAAAAAGCCGAAGTTGGCAAAATGCTAACAGCTCTTGGAATATACTTTCAAATTAATGATGATTATCAAAATTTACGTAATCAATTCGTAAGTTATTAGATGTATTGTTTACGATAATACTAAACCTAAATGTTTCTAGTATTTCGACAGCAAGGGTTTCTGTGAAGATATAACCGAAGGAAAGTACAGTTATCCAATTATTCATGCTATTAATAACTTTCCAAAAGAAGGTGCAATAATAAGGGGTATCCTTTTCAATTATGTCAGATTGTTTCTAAATTTTCATATTTGAAGATAATATGAGGACGTTCTCTAATAAAAATGAGCATAATAACTATATACATCAAATATACGATATTGTTCTTAACGGTAAGTAGATATTCTACGTCAGCGCACCTATGATGTAGAACTGAAAAGAAAATGTTTGGCTATACTTGAAAAATGTGGTAGTTTCGAGTATACCAGTAAAAAATTAATCGAACTCAAAGGTGTTATATATTCAGAGATTGCGAAGCTTGATGAAAATCCATTATTTGACGAATTTATCCAAACGGCCATGGTAGTTTTTCTTTAATCGTTTTTAAGCATGGGTTAGCTTCTTTAGAAAGTGTTTAACTAGTGAAGCTACCCTATTTATTCACTTCTAGCAAGAGCAATAGTTTTTTATTTAATTTACTTTTGACTTTGTCACAAATATACAACGTTTAAACAATACAGTCGTTAAAATGTACAACAAAAGTTAGAATTGTTAGGTGTTAATTTGTTAGGTTTGATTATAAGTAATAAGAAAATTAATTTAAAATGATTAGTAATCTAAGCATACTTGTAACATTATTCTTAATGGTTTATGGTAATATTTAGTTAAAGTTGTTGCTGTACGTATAAGCAAAATACTCTTCCAATAAAAATAATAGAAGTTTCAATGTTTACAATTTTGTAGTACTTTGTATTTGTTTCTTCAGTAAATAAACATTGTAAATGTTAAAACCAACAAAACACTTGTTTAATAAAAATATTTAAAAAAAATACCAAAATATGTAACTAAATATTAGTGTGTAGACTTGTTCTAAAATGGTCACACTCAATTTTCGTTTTTGTCTTCTATTTTACGAAACTTCTTTTCTAATCCATCCAAAACCACAACTGTGTTCTATTTTGACCATTTTAACTTTAAATAGTGATAGTGGACTTTCTCACCGTAGCTTCCTTAAACGGTATTAAATACCTGCTTCATTATACTTCGACTGAAAGTCATTAGAAGACAATTGAAGTTAGAACATGTGTTGTGGCAATTCAGTCAAACGCTTTTAAAAGATCTCTTTGCTATGTTAGTACCTATACAATTCGAGAAGGATAACCTATTGCCTAGTTGAAATTTCAGCTCAAAAGTATGTTTCAAAAGCATAAGGAATTTTGTACCTCCAAATTAAATTCTA
This sequence comes from Ctenicera cuprea, assembly GCA_958336395.1. Lineage (NCBI taxonomy): Eukaryota > Metazoa > Arthropoda > Insecta > Coleoptera > Elateridae > Ctenicera > Ctenicera cuprea. The sequence continues at coordinate 24,833,844 of OY284492.1, read as the reverse complement.
ACACGATTCTATCTACACTTACCCAGAAAAGTTAGGGCTATTTCTGAAAAACATTGTGGACTACCAGAAAATATTTTTTACAAGAGGGGACAATTCAAAGTGGTTAGTTTGAATATTAAATTTCTCTTAACTGCGCTTAATTATAAAAGTAAATGAAGTACAATGTGCTATTTTAGAATATGAAAAAATTGCCTGAATTAAGTCAACTGCCGGTTTTACCACCCGCATGTACGCCCTTTGGATGATAAATCATCATCATCTGACATGGAGCTGACTCGAGGGTCGATCCTGGATTACGCCAGGCCCACCCCATGCCAGTAGGTGGGTAGGAATTTATGTGATAGGTGGGATCGGGTGGGGTGTTGAACCGCGTTAGCATGTTTGCAATGCATACCGCAAGACACCGCTGCTGCAACACCGGGTAGTTAGTAAGCTACGCATCAATGTGTGTTTTGAGTACGTAACCAAGAATGTCATGCGATTATGCATTTTAACTTAATAAACTTTGGTATCCAATTTTCACATTGTTCTTATTTCACACATATCTATTGTTCTAAGATTACAAATTGCAAATATCTTAATTTCCTAATAGCTAATAAACTACTTAATACTATTCTTTGATCTAGCATGATCATATTTGGCGTTCCATTCCTGCTTTCTATGGATTCCGTTCCTTCTTTGGCTTCTTATTGCCCTGGGTGGTTGATTGTTGTCTACCGAGTGTGTGTTGAGGTTAGACCTGCTTTGTAGTGTATTTCTATTGACGCCTTTAGTATTTCTGCTGCTGCTGCTATTGATTCGGCTCCTCCCCAAAATTCTTCTTTCCCTAGGTCTTCTAAGTAGGCTTCTGTTTGTAGTGTTGGGCCGTAGGTATGTGCTAGATGGTCGTAGCGTGGAGCCAAGTTTCTTACATTTTCCTCCAGTTGCGATCGGAATTTTTGTGGGTTTTCTCTGAAGTATGACACGATTTTTTTCTTAAGATGAAAGCTTCTTTTTTGAGCTGTTCTCGCGTTGCTGTGACATTTGTGTTTTGGTCTGCTATTGAGGCGAATTAATAGTTTCCATCTCCTGGGATTTTCCGCATTGTCAATTTGTGTCTGTCCGTATATACTGTTCCTGTTCCATGGTAGGTATTGTGTTTCCTGCTTCTGATGATTTCCGTTGGTTTGCTGGTGTGTACACTTCCGTGTATATGTTTACGCACCTGTTAATACTATTAGTTGTTCTGATTGACAACAGACGTTAATGTTAAATACTAGAACCAGTCTAATTTGACATACCCGGTTCTGAGCCTTAAATTCAACATTACGCTCCAAACCTTACTTAAATTACATGAACATAAACGTACTCACCAGATGCTCTTAATATATAAAGTTTCTTAATGTTAGGTGTATATCACTACCTTAGAGTATATAACAAATAACCATCTATACAAACATAATACTAAAAAAAGTGTATTTTCAATACAAATATCGGTAATTAAATCAATTAATCTAATGGAAAATTAATATTTTGAATTGATTGTGTGGTAGGCACATGGTGAAACATTATTAATAAATATTTACCCATTAAAAAACTAACAGACTATCAATAAAACAAAACTACTGGCAATTGTCTCACAATTTGTGAAACAATTACCAAGAGCTCCATCCCACTAACAATCCACCAATTCTCCAATAGTCAAATATTCGTCAATGGAAAATTATTGTACTTTATTGTAGGTATCGCGGCGCACGTAAAAGAATTCGTTTGCTTGAATTTTCCCGCCTGTTGAGTGTGAATTTCTTTTGGTTCTAACTTTCCTAAATTGTAACCTATCTCGTTTGCCTTTTTCTACCGACCCATAGAAATCTACCTGCTTCAAGACCTTTAGCGTCGACTTCCAGGAATTCGTCTGTTGGCGTTCTCTATTGTCGGGTTTGGACGAAAATAAACTCTATTGCCTAACAGACTGCCCTAATAGAATAACAATATCTACTTTTTTAACTTATTTGTATTGTTTAATATCTACTTACAGCCGCCTGTTCTTAATTTATCTTGGGGATTTTATCTATTTATTCTCTATTGGAAATTACTACTTATATTTATAACTTAGCTTTAACTGTTTGCTGATTATCCATTTTCTGGTTTCCTTTCATCTGTTGTGACATCGGCAGGTAATCCAGGTGGTACATTTAATCCCGCAGGTAATTCTCGCTTCTTTGTTTTTTGAGAACTGGCGTATGTCATTAATGCACCTGCTTTGCGCTGCCGAAACAAACATTCTCCGGGTGCGCGCGCTACGTTGTTACCTGTTTTACCTGATATGCTAACCCAAAGGTACCAATTTACTAACTCTAATGATCACTCTAGGAGCGATCCACAGTAAAATTGTCTTTTCAAACGGTCAAAAACGCAGTTTTACATTTAAAAGATGGAGCGGCGTCGTTAACACGTGTGAACTCGACCACTGCTAGAACTCGACTCCGCATGTACGCCCTTTGGATGATAAACAAATAAAATTAAAAAAAATCAGTCCGGGTCATTTTACCACTTACAGTGTGGGTCACGAGATGATGATCTACTTTGTTTTAAATTACAAAGTCCTATTCAATTAACATGATAAGTAACAATAAAAACTTATAAAACATTATTTAGAAAGTAGGTTATAATGGTTTACATGTCCAATACGTCCACCGTTTTATATCCATACCATTTCTAATAATCGAACTACGACATTGCTGACTACTCTGCGGCAAAGATCTTCATGAATGGTGTTGCAGTGATTTTTCTATAAGTTCAGCTAGTGTTTGTGGCCGATGTGCAAACATTCGTATACAAAATCATCGCAAGGCTGAAAATCATTAAATTCATCATCACACGATTATTGAACGTCTCATGAAGAAATGTCCTGTTTTCTATAGTTAACCGACTCTTGTTAACCGTATAAATGTGATTTTCTGCAATTTTCTATCATACTAAAAAAATTAAGTATTGGTTCTCTGAAGGTAAAAAGGGTCACTCGGCTGCTAAGGGATGGGCCTTGATGGTAAAATGTGACCATGGAAAGTTATTAATAAATTTTAAAATGGCCTCTAAGATCCTTATCATAACCGCTAGTAAGGACGCAATTCCTACAACTTCACCGTATCTGTATAAAGTTATTAATTTCATCAGACATAACACCAAAATAAATAACAACAATAACAATTAGCATTACGAGGTTTATTAGATAAGCTAAAAGATTGTATAAGTACCCAATATATTAATAAAAATATTCTATAAAATTAAATAGCACAACATAAAACTTTTGTAGCTAAATCAAATGAATATAACAGAAATATTGCTGAATAAATGTTATCAAAATTAATTAAATAATTAAAAATTTTATATAAGTATCATAACGTACAACTGTAAAATAATAATGTCAATAATTCAACGTAAGAATAGTAGTTACGCTAAATTTTCTCATCAAATATATACAAGCAAAAATGTGGAGTTCAGTTTGAACATTGGCCGAGAGCAGACGTATAACAACGCAGCTCTAGCTTTTAAAAGTAAAAACGAGATTTTTCGCCGTTCAAAGCGGCAATTTTTTGGTGCAATTCGATCCTAGAGTGAACATCAAAAGCAGGGTTCGTGAATTGATAGCTGTGACTCAACGTAGCAGGTAAAACAGGTAAAAACAAATAGCGCGTCACGGAGGTCCTTTGTTTGGCCAGAACAAAGCAGGTGCATTTGAGTGTTTAGTGCGCCATTGCTCAAAAACAATCCAACAAAGAGGCAAGAGATACCGGAAAGGAGAGGTGGAACACCTAGAATACCTGCTCATCTAACAACAGGTGCAAGGAAACCGGTTAACCCGCAACCACGCAAAGATAAGTACATACTGAATAAGATAGACTAGGCAAGTAAAAATAAATACCTTGTAGAAAACATATAGAATTCCTCCAAGATAGTGGTAGATCAGGGGGGCATAGATATTAAACAACAAATATAATTGTAAAAAGTAGGAGCTTTATTTTATCTTATTTCATTAGTTTTGCAATAGAGCCGATTCTTGTCTAAACCCGGCAGCCAGAACACAAACAAATTCCGGGAATAGGGTTGCCAAACGCAAGGGTCGTAGAGCAGGTAGTATACTTCTAAGAAAGGGCCCTATTTTATGTAGCCGGGGAGAAAGGATCGCTTACAATTTAAACAAGCTATTTTAACTAAAGACTAAAATTCTTTTGTATAAGCCGGGTCTATTGAATTTCAAACCGAGGGTTAACACAGGAACAAAAAGAGTAAAATAATTCTCGAACAACTTTAAATAAAAACTTTAAATACTTTGTTAAACGGCAGCAGGCAATTTAACGTAGTTTTTTCAATGTTAATTTTATTTGATTATTGAGTTAATTAATTATTGATACTAGCATAGTGTAATGTGTATATATGTAGGTATATAGGTATATGTTATATGTATATATAATCTAACGGCGTAAATATATACGGAAGTGTACACACCAGCAAACCAACGGAAATCATCAGAAGCAGCACAGTACCTACCATGGAACAGGAAACAGTATATACGGACAGACACAAATTGACAGTGCGGAAAATCACAGGAGATGGAAATTGTTTATTCATAATTAAAAATGATTAGTAATCTAAGCATATTTGTAACCTTATTTTTAATGGTTTATGATAATATTTCGTTAAGTTGTTGCTGTACATATAATGAAAATACTCTCGCAATAAAAAACAGTAGAAGTCGTTTCAAAGTTTACAATTTTGTAGTACTTTGTATTTGTTTCTTCAGTAAATAAACATTTTAAATGTTAAAACCAACAAAAAACTTGTTTAATAAAAATATAGAAAAAAATTTACCAAAATATGTAACTAAATATTAGTGTGTAGACTTGTTCTAAAATGGTCAAACTCAATTTTCGTTTTTGTCTTCTATTTTACGAAACTTCTTTTCTAATCCATCCAAAAGCACAACTGTGTTCTATTTTAAATCGCCATTTTAACTTTAAATAGTGATAGTAGACTTTCTTACCGTAGCTTCCTTAAACGGTATTAAATACCTGCTACATTATACTTCGACTGAAAGTGATTAGAAGACAATTGAAGTTAGAACAGGTGTTGTGGCAATTCAGTCAAACGCTTTTAAAAGATCTCTTTGCTATGTTAGTACCTATACAATTCGAGGAGGATAACCTATTGCCTAGTTGAAATTTCAGCTCAAAAGTATGTTTCAAAAGCATAAGGAATATTGTACCTCCAAATTAGATTCTAACACGATTCTATCTACACTTACCCAGAAAAGTTAGGGCTATTTCTGAAAAACAACATGGACTACCAGAAAATTTTTTCTAAGAGGGGACAATCCAAAGTGGTTAGTTTGAATATTAAATTTCTCTTCTGCGCTTAATTATAAAAGTAAATAAAGTACAATGTGCTATTTTAGAATATGAAAAAATTACCTGAATTAAATCAACTGCCGGTTTTACCACCCGCATGTACGACCTTTAGACGATAAACAAATAAAATTTAAAAAATCAGTCCGGGTCATTTTACCATTTACAGTGTGGGTCACGAGATGATGAACTACTTTGTTTTAAATTACAAAGTCCTATTCAATTAACATGATAAGTAACAATAAATACTTATAAAACATTATTTAGAAAGTCGGTTATAATGGTTTACATGTCCAATACGTCCACCGTTTTATATCCATACCATTTCTAATAATCCAACTACGACATTGCTGACTACTCTGCGGCAAAAGATCTTCATGAATGGTGTTGCAGTGATTTTTCCATAAGTTCAGCGAGTGTTTGTGGCCGATGTGCAAACTTTCGTATACAAAATCATCGTAAGGGTTGAAGTATGCACTACGGGATGGAAGAAAATCATTAAAAATCACACGATTATTGAACGTCTCATGAAGAAATGTTCTGTTTTCTATGGTTAACCGACTATTGTTAACCGTATAAAAATGATTTTCTGCAATTTTCTATCATACTAAAAAAATAAGTATTGGTTCTCTGAAGGTAAAAAGGGTCACTCGGCTGCTAAGGGATGGGCCTTGATGGTAAAACTTGACCATGGAAAGTTATTAATAAATTTTAAAATGGCCTCTAAGATCCTTATCATAACCGCTAGTAAGGACGCAATTCCTACAACTTCACCGTATCTGTATAAAGTTATTAATTCATAAGACATAACACCAAAATAAATAACAACAATAACAATTAGCATTACGAGGTTTATTATATAAGCTAAAAGATTGTATAAGTACCCAATGTATTAATAAAAATATTCTATAAAATTAAATAGCAAACATAAAACTTTTGTAGCTAAATCAAATGAATATAACAGAAATATTGCTGAATAAATGTATTCAAAGTTAATTAAATAATTAAAAATTTTATATAAGTATCATAACGTACAACTGTAAAAGAATAATGTCAATAATTCAACGTAAGAATAGTAGTTACGTTAAATTTTCTCATCAAATATATTGCTATGATATTTAGAGGTGTTTGATTTGACTGGGGTATTGTGGTTGCTGGAAGGCAATTTTTGGAATGCTTGCTGCAGTTCAATTTACATTTGGAGAATTATGAAGACTTGTAAGATTTTAATATTCTAACTTATAAACTCAGGGTTGCGTATTTTTGCTAGAATTCCTGTTATAAATTCTAATAATTGTTATTTTTCATATGGTTTGTTTTTACCGAAAGAAAAGACAAACACAACAGATTGATACGAAGACTATTTATGTTAATTGTAATTATAATTTAGTTCAGAGTTGTTCAAAAGGTTTAATTTATAAGAAGTTTTAGAGTTACTTGATTTGTGCGTCGATAAATGTCAGTTTGGATGTCAGTGACAAATGTCACAATACGTATAAAAGGGATACTCATGCACATGAGATTTATTTGTTTGTTATAAAAATAAAAATCAAAGAAGGAAGACAAAAGATATAAAAGAAATTTGTTTAATTAGTACGGCTCGTCTTTGAAAAAAAAGACAGAGAATTTGATATCCTCTGGATGAAAACAGAAAGAACGAGTTTAAAATGTAATGTAAACTGATTTTCAATATAAAAGAAGAAAATATAGGTGATTATCTACGAATTGTGAAAAGTACAGAAGTATTACAAGTAAAAGGCGATCGAGAAAGTTTCTTCGTTGGTGATGATGGTAAAAGCAAGTTGGAAATAATATAAAACAGATCAGAAGAAGATTCGGATTAAGGGCGAGTATTATTTGTTGCTCGAGAGGCCAGCAGAGCGAAATAGAGGTTGGACACTCAGCGTTTTGTTAGAGCAAGGAATGTCCTAATAAGAAGACGCTAAGATAAGTGTTCTAATTTTAAAAAAAGACGATAGTAATTAGTAAAAACTCATTTAATTTTTCGGAAACCACATTTTGAAATTCATTTGATAAATAAAAACTTATTTTGTAAAGTTGATATCGTTGTGTGTGTTTATTTCTATTTAAAATTAAATTAAATAACTTATTTACAAGCTAATAACGACCCTGAGAAAATTAGAAGAGTCTCATAGCAAGTTTGAATTTAATTGCGTGAATTGCAGACAGTTTAGGGATTGTTTTCTGGTAGTCACAAGACCAAGCATATCATTGCAATATACAAGCAAAAATGTAATTAAAATAAACCAAATAAACAAACATATCTATTTTCCTTAAACAGAGAAATACTAGCAGAACGTAAAAATGTATTTCACCACTAAATTATACTGATTAATATTAACAGTTGTTGTTTAAATACAGTTTTGTAAATAACATATTTTAGTTTACGACCTGTATATAACTGTTATAAATATCAACGCGTTTGCAAATCTTGCAACTGCCTAAAGAAAAATATTTTTCAAACGTTCAAATAAATATCTCTCTCTCTCTCTCTCTCTCCGTGGCGCTGCAGTCCCATCTGGACCTGGGCCTCCCGTATTTTTTGCCTCCATTCTTCTCTGTTTTGTGCACTAATCCTCCAGTTTTGTGTGTTAAGTATTTGCCGTGCATCCTCTTCTATGTTATCGGACCATCTTTGCCTTGGACGGCCTCTTGTTCTTCTGCCTTCAATTTGTCCTAGATGTATTTTCTTTGGTATTCTGTGCGCGTCCATTCGTTCTACATGCCCAGCCTATTTCAGTCTTAGCAGTTTTGCAAATTCTACTATGTTTGCCTCCTTATACAGTTGTCTCAATTCAAAATTATATCTTATTCTCCACAGGCCACCTTCTTGTACTGGACCGAAGATTCTTCGTAGTATCCGTCTTTCAAAGCGTAGTACTGTTTCTTCTGCCTCTTTGGTCATTGTCCATGTCTGGCATCCATATGTTACCACCGGTCTGATTAAAGTTTTATAGATCTTTAATTTGGTTATTCTTGTTACATATGATGCTTTAAAGACTGACATTAATGAGAAGTATGTTCTGTTCCCGGCTGTTACACGTAGTTGAATTTCTTGCCTGATCTTGTTTTCACTATTTATTTGAACTCCCAGGTACTTGAATTGTTGTACTACTTCAAAATTTTTGTCCTCTATTGTAAAATTTTGGCCTATTCTTCTTGGAGGTTTTACTGTTAACATCTTTGTCTTCTGTTCGTTGATCTGCAGTTCAATCTTTTGAGCTTGTGTTTCTATTTTCCTGTATATGTCTTTAATTTCTCTTTCCGATCGTGCTACCAGGTTGATATCATCTGCATATCCGATCACTTGGTGTGACTTGTTAAAAATATAATATAAATAAATATAAATTACCAAGATAGATTAAATCACTAAATTGTTTCAATAACAGATTTGTGTTAATGTAAGTATTAGGTAAATTGATAATTTTTAGACGTAATGCAACAAACTTAATGAATTGTATAAACTGGGTCACTGCTGGTGTAAAAATGTGAAACGTACAACTAAATGAAATAATATCTTATAAACAACATTGGTTTTAACTTATAAATCACGTAAAAGTGCTTAACTTACACAGTGTGAATAATAGTTATATCAATAATGCAAATCGTAAGTAATCAAATTAATTAAATAAATTATAGAATAACATTTGATAACCTTATATTTATACAATAACGGATGTCATAGATGAAAACAGCAAATAAGTAAAACTAAATGCATTAGAAATTGGCTACAGTAAACTAGCAAACATAAAGAATTCAAATATATACAATAAATAGTAAATTTCTAAACTTAACAAAGCTCGACTTAGTTAACGTAAAATCAATGTATTCCCCAAATAAAGTAAGATACAAATGGCTAAATATCTTCACAACTCTGCTTCTAACTGAATCTTTCTAACAGATTTATAAGCTTTCTCTGGTTATCAAAACATATACAGAACGTCTAATACCCTTTGTGCTTTTATATATGTATGGATGGATTACCAATTTAGAATAAATCACTAAATTGTTTCAATAACAGATTTGTATTAATGTAAGAATTAGGTAAATTGATAATTTTTAGACGTAGTACAACAAACTAAATAAATTGTATAAACTGGGTTACTGCTGGTGTAAAAATGTCAAACGTACAACTAAATGAAATGATATTTTTTGCACTCCCGGGAGTAAAAGTGCTTCTTCAGTCACTTTTTTCGAAGACTAAAGTGTCACTTTTACTCCCAAGGGATTAAAAATGATTGAAACTCCGAAGGGACTAAAGTAAATGTCAAACTGAATGAAATTTTTTTATTGGTAATCTAACCTATTTCTGATTTATGTTTACATTAATATTCACATTAGTACAATTTACTAGATTAAATAAACGATTGTTTTCGTCGGATATATGATGAACAAGTGTACGTGACGAAGATGAAAATGCAGAAGTGGTTGATGGGTCATCTTCATGTCCAAAAATTTTATCTGCTATAGTTTCTTTGTTGTTAATGGAGTTCTCAACATACCCCTCAGCAACTGTTGCGGATTTCCACCCTCCATGGCGCTTCAAAACATCAACAGTAGCTCCAGAGTCCGCCAACAAAGACGTAGATGTGCGTCTAAAACAATGTCCCGTATATGAAGATGCATCTGGTAGGTTTAGGAAAGCTGCTATTTTTTGGGGTACTTTTCCAATCGTATTTTTTCCGACTGGCTGAGTAGTACATTTCTTGTCTTTGAAACAGACAAAAAATCGCGAATGAGGTGTCTCAACCTTTCGTAAGGCCATATACTTCCTACACAATTCAACAAAATTGATAGAATTTTTTTCTGAATTCTTGACAATGAAATTTCTATCAATTTTATTTTTGGTATTTGTAATATTAAATAGGATTGATCGACCCAAATCGGTTACATCGTTAATAGACAATTGAAGTAACTCATTTCCTCTGCAAGCTCCCGCTACACCTAAGATAAGTGCAACCTACAAAATGGCCTGTTACAAAATGTTCATATAAAATGTTTACTACGATTACTCACTTTCATCATCAAATATTCATCATCCGAAGCTTCTATTAGGAACTGATCAACCTGCTCCCCGGTCAGAACTTTCGACTTTTTAGGTTTATAGCCATCATTTCTTCTTTTCAGAAAGGATATTAGTTTAGGAAATTTGCTAATATCGATATTATTTTTGATGTTAAGCATTCCTTTCAGCATTGAATAATGTGCCCAAAGAGTAGACACACAAACTAATTTCGATTTCTCGTGAAAGTATACCAACAAAACATTTTCGGTATAGTTTTCCAGTTTTTTCTCACTGCACCACTTAACAAATGCTTCATATTGCTGCTCATATATTTTTCGCGATTTTGTGGGTAATAACTTTTCCGTGACCTCTTCAGCGGCCTTATCTACATCAAATTCACTCATCTTCTCTTACATTCAAAATCACATTAAATAAATTTAAAATGGCGAACCGTTCAATGAAGCTTGTTTTACACTGTCAAAATCACAAAATTTTATGTCTTTTCGACTATTTTGATTTCAAATTATTCGGGAGTGCAAAAAATAGCGTATATACCACGGGACCAAAGTGCCTTTTAATCCCTCGTGTGATAAATGAAGCACTTTAGTCCCGTGGTATATACGCTATTTTTTGCACTCCCGAATAATTTGAAATCAAAACAGTCGAAAAGAAATAAAATTTTGTGATTTTGACAGTGTAAAACAAGCTTCATGAAAAATGCTGTGTAACCATAGTAACGCTGTCAACAAGATCCATTGAACGGTTCGCCATTTTAAATTTATAATATACTATTATAAACAACATTGGGTTTAACTTATAAATAACGTAAAAGTGCTTAACTAACACAGTGTGAATAATAGTTATATCAATAATGCAAATCGTAAGTAATCAAATAAACTAAATAAACTATAGAATAAAATTTCATAACCTTAGATTTATACAATAACGGATGTCATAGATGAAAACAGCAAAAAGGTATTACAAAAAAACTAAATGCATTAGAAATTGGCTACAGTAAACTAGCAAATATAAAGAATTCAAATATATACAATGAAGAGTCGATTTCTGAACTTAACGAAGCTCGATTCAGTTAACGGAAAACCAAGGTATTCCCCAAATAAAGTAAGATACAAATGTCCCAATATCTTCACAACTAGGCTTTCAACTAAATCCTTCTAACAGATTTATAAGCTTTCTCTGGTTATCAAAACATATACAGAACGTCTAATACTTTATGTACAGAATAGGTTATGTACAGCAACACATTATCGTACCCAAAATATTCTATAAAACAGGTAAATACGTAGATACTGAGATACAAACGATGAAATGTAAGAGTGTACAGGCACGTACGAAACTGTACAAACGTATACCAACGGGTATAAGCATGTACAGACGACAGAGCTAAAACAGCAAAGACAACACCCTAGAAAACCAAAACTAACGAAAATAACTAAATCAAAATACTTTAGGTCTAGGTGCCCTGCTAATTAGATCCGATATATAACAATCGACTTCAAATTACAGGTATTTTCGATTCAAGAAGCCATGCGTTGTTCGAAGTCCAAAAATCCCACAAAAAGAGGTCTCTGAGACAAGATTTACCTAGAAATTCAAATTTCTAATAATATCTCGTCTCATAAATGTATACAAATTTTACTAATTAATCCAAACAAATATATAATCAATTAAACGTTATCAAAAGATTCCTAAAACTTCAACAATCAACTGAACACTTCAAGAATCTAAATTATAGTGGAAGTACTAGCTGATAGCCAAAACATTTTCAAATATCCTTAACTTTACAAGAAACTCAAAAACTATAAAATAAAGCAAGAAACAAAACTCAAAATTCGAAAATTACTAACCGGGAGGAGCCAAAATCATGAAAGATGTATAACGGGTCACCTAACTACCAGGAGTAAAATTAAACTCGAACTGTAAAAAATTGCATACAACATAACAAAATGGTACCTTGGATGACATTGACAAATGTACTGAGCGATCAAAAAAGAATTCGTTAGAGCAGGCCTTGATTAGCATGCGGGTACCTCTTAAGAAAACTCATAAAATAATTGTTAGAAATGCCAATGTCACTATTAAAATCGTCGCCCTTTTAATAATGGCTTACAATTTTCTGGCAACATATAATCTTGTAACTCATTATTTTACGCAAGGAATAAGTTACACTTAATTCCACTTAAAACGCATTACATCGTATAACGAGAAAGAAACGATGTTACAGAATAGCTAAGGATTTGTTTTCAAAGCATCCCATTCTTGTTTACAGAAATAGCAGTAGTATCCTCAAATAACGTGAAAACGTTAATGTGCGAATGGAATGAATGGATTTCTATTATTTTTATAAATCTATATTGCTATTAAAGCTGTTCCATGCAGTGACAACTGTGAACAATTGGAGCAAAATTTTCCTGCCTTTATTGTAGAGATACGATAGTTTTTATATACTAAAAAATCATAATTCTAATCGATGTATCAATGAACTCCATCTTTTAGAAAATTTGTGTTGAAACGAGTGAATAATTAGCTCTGGGAAATGGGAGTAGCCTATAGCAAAAGCAAGATTTCTGCTTAATGCCCCGTTTTAATTGCGTATATTTCACTACCAAGTAATATTTCACAAATTATACAGAGGGCCCATTTTAAAACTCCGAGCCTAAATTCTTTAAATGGGCAACACACAATACAAGTCACTGCCGACTATTATTTTAAAACAAAATATTTCTATAATTAAGATCAGAGCAATCATGTTTGCATTAACTTGACAGTTTACTAATCAAATTCGTTAAGCCACATTACTTGAACGTTGCAAAACAAAGATTGTCGATCACTAATCTTTGGTGCAAAATGTATTCCAACGCTGACAAAGTGGACATGCTTCTAATTCTGGGTGAATGTCGAAAAAATGCGAGTACTGGCAACTTTGTATGCGCAACGCTTTACAGGTAGACGAATTCCAACACACAAAACATTTAGAATGCTTCTTCTGAATTTACAAGAGTATGGGCAATTTTCAAAACCAAAAGTAAGGGCACGGCAAGTTACGGTTGAACATAACGAAGTAGCTGTAATTGAAATGGTTACGGATAATCCCCATACAAGTCAAAGAGCGATTGCAAAAGCCTTAAACATTAGCAAAGGTTCTGTTTTCAATATTCTTAATGCGAACAAATTTCACCCCTACCATGCTTATATCATACACCATCTTGAAGATAGGGATTATGAGCATCGTGTTCAGTATTGTCAATTTCTTCGACAGCAATTAAACGGCAATGCGGAATTTCTAAGTATGGTATTATTCTGTGATGAAGCGAGGTTTTCAAACAACGGCATGGTTAATCGACATAACTGCCACTATTACGCCCAAGACAATCCCCGCTGGATCAGGATAACTCATTTTCAGAGAATTTTTTCTCTTAATGTGTGATGCGGTATTATTGGCGATTTTGTAATAGGTCTTTAATGGAAACTTAGATGGTGAAATGTATTTAAATTTCTTAATTAAAGAACTACCGGCTCTCCTCCAAACAGTTCCTCAAAACGTACGGAATAGCATGTGGTTTTTAAATGATGGTGCACCTCCGCATTTTCATAGGGATGTGAGAAATTATCTTAACCAACGTTTTGAGGGACGCGTAATTGGGCGAGGTGCATTGCATCCTTGGCCTGCCCGTAGTCCCGATTTGACTCCGCTAGACTTCTTTTTGTGGAGCAAAATAAAAAATGATGTCTATGAAGTGCCCATTCGAAATGAAGAACATCTACGCGAAAGGATAATTCAATGTTGTCGCTCTATCACACCGGAAATGTTAGCTCGTGTTAGAGGTTCGATGCGTAGAAGAATTACACTCTGCGAAAACGAAGGGGGAAGGCAATTTGAACACCAACTTCGTTAGTTTTTGTACTATGTTCCTATTAAATTATTGTAGTTATTGTTGTCAAATATTAAATTTGAGTTATTAAAGTAACCTTAAATTTGTACTTAATCATTAGTAGGTAGATACATGTACTGTAAAACAACTCTGATCTCAATTTAACAAAAAATGGTAGAAATGCATAGTGATGTGGGGGTTGCATTATGTGTTGCCTATTTAAAAAAATTTAGCTCGCAGTTTTAAAATGGACACTCTGATGTGTTTTCAATAGAAATTACAAGTTCAAACGCATTTTAGATGTCTGAAACTTATCACTTATTTTTAAAGAAAATCACAAAGAATAAAAAAGTTTCATACTGTTTTCACCTTTCTCAGTAAAATGTAAAACGTCTTGCCATATTAAACTGTCTCTCATAACGTTACGACTTACCGTTCGTTTTTGATGCCTATAAGAACACAAGTGTAGTTAGAATTAAAAGCCGAAAAGTTTGATTTCCGCTCTTCCACCAACTAACAGTAACAAATCGACGTTTTAGTTTTTGTAGAAAAAAATTGCTTAAAAATAAAGAAAATTCAATTTTAAAAATCAATCATTTATGGCGGGGAGAGAGGCTGGAAAGTAGTCAGCCTTCTGGATCGTAAAATTAAGTTGATAATCTTATTCTGTTGTTACTGATCAACACGTCAGCTTAAATGAAAATGTTTTGTCGCTCTTAGTTTATTAAATATAAAGATATTAATTTCTAAATCACAACAATTCATAGAAAGTGTTGCAAAAAATTAAGAAAATTGCGGAAAAAGACTCATTTTTCAAATTTTAACCAAAATGTGACCGTTTGTAGGGTTTCTGGAATTTATTACCATAATAACATTGTATATTTGATGCCAAAGTTAATGTAGAATTACCAAGCGATCCATCAAAAAAGTACATTAGAGCAGGTCCTGATAAGCGTGTATCACGTCTTAAGAAATTCAGAAAAAAATGTTTACAAATAACAACCTCACTGTCACAACCGTCACCTTTTTAAAAAAGTCTTATAATTCTCTTGCAGCAAATACTTTTGTGACTCGTTATTTTACGCAAGGTAAAGTACACTTAGTATCACTCTATTAAACAACACTCCAAAAGGAACGCATTACACCGTACAATGACGAACGAATCGCGATTTTATAAAACAGCAACGGATTGTTCCAAAGCATCCCATTCTTGTTTACGGCACTGGCAAAACATCCCTACAAAACGTGAGAACGTTCCAATATATGAATCAAATGAAAGAATTTTCATTGTTTGTATATATCTATACAGCCAATAACGATATTGCATCCGGTGAAAACTGTGAACAATTGAAGTTAAATATTCCTGTATTTATTCCAGTGAGTAGAATATATAGATTAAGTGAATTGTAAAATTAATTTGTAAAATGAAGATAAAATACGCTATAATTTTCATGTACTAGAAATCATAGTTCTGCTCCCTGTATCAGTGAATGACACATTTTTGAAAATTTTTATTAGATTTCAAAATAAATATTCATATACAGCGAGTTTTTTGCTGACATTCTAGATTACAACAAGTAAATGGATTTCATAACAAGGATACGGTTTAAAAAATGATACAAATGCTGTAGGGACCTAAATTATTACTATGATATTTTAGGGAGTTGTGCGCGTTTTTTAGAAAATTAAAATATTATTATCACGTTTTATTAAATTGTTACCCAAAACGCATGCAAAGTATTTTCAATTTCAATGCATAAAGTTAAAAAATTAGACAAAGCAGCAACCTTAGACAAGCTCAGAACCGTTCATAAATTCTTTAGAACCGAAACAAAAACAAACCTGGGGTGTACAATAAACAGAGGCGTAACCAGCGTCAAATAGTAAGGTGGGCAAAACTGAGCACCTATCATTTTAGCTGTCCCCGATTAAATTAGAAAATAAACATAAAAGAGTATTTTAGCAACTAACCTAATGCTATAAAATTCTTCTATTATTGTGAGCAGCGCCAAACTACAGAGCTAGCAAAAACGGTGAAGAACCACGTGACCATTGACTTATTTAAATGTAGTGAATTTTATTTTCCAATGTTGCCTGTCGTGGTGATTTCCTTTTGCAATTGTGTTTCATTGACGTTCGTGCTCGGGTTATATTTTTATCCACGTTTTTTCTGTTATTAAACAATTATCAAACTGCGACATTTATTTTAAAAAACAGTGCTTTTCAGAACGAATTGATCTACCTTTAAATCGTGTAAGGTAAATGTACGAATGCAGTTATTTTCAAGATTGAAATCATAACACAACCTTATATTTCAGATTTGATTTATCATGCCTTTTACAACCGAACAAGACGCATTTATTCTTATGGCCCATTTTCGGAGTGGAACCCGGAATGCAGATGGTTCATGTTCATATTCGTTGCCATCTTGTATTGAACAGTTTAGTGAAGCTTCCCGAATGAGAACGTAGGCTATGAAAACTTTGTAAAGCATAAGCAAGTTCTTGTCCATTGCTTTGAAAACAAGAACTATATTTGTAAGGGCAAGTCTACAGGTAGACCCATTATACTTACAGAAGAAGTTGTAGAGGATATTCAAGCTCGAATGGAAAGAAGTCCTCATCTGCACAAACTGGTAATGCATACAATAAATTAATTTAACTACAGCTAAAACTTATTTTTTGTATACGTATTTCTTATGGAACTTGACGAAAGGCACTCGAAAAGAATCTGCATATTGTCACAAGCCAGAATGCACAGTAAGAAACAAATTCATATTATAAAATATTATTTTAAAAACATTTCTAAATTTCATACAAATGTTACATAAATGAACACAATTCTTATCAGAGGAAGTTGAATATTAAATCGGTCATAAAATGTTAATAGGTTTTGCAATATAAAGCCAAGGTTACCATTGTATAGAAACACACGTGGCTTAATCTGTCCACCACATGATGTAATTTTCTATATATAAGGGAAACCAGAACATTGGCAGTAACAGTAGAGTCAAAGTCAGAGTCAGTTGCAGTCCCAGACTAGATTCAACGTTCAGCATTAGAACCAGATAGCATTCTGGTGGTGACAAGTCCGTCATCATGAACCCTTTACATTCCGTAATGTAAGTAAAATTATAAGTTATTTTGTTGAACAATATTGTCCTGTTAGAAATTATTTTAATATAATAATATTAGGAATGGATTGGTTATTTATTTGGGGTTGTGTCCAGACATTGAGCATGGTTTGATTTATTAAGAATAAATCGGATCGTGACAATTGGTGGATGTGCCGAGTGCCTTTTTGGCATCACAAAATTTTTTTTTTACAAGCACTGTTGCTTGAATATGCTTAATTTGTAAATAATTCGCGTGAATTTAGGGGTTACTGTGAACTGAGAGAATATCTCAGGAGATCACACCCTTAAAAACATGTTAGAGGACTGAGTTGGAAAGAAAGTAAAGCATAATTACAAAATTTTTCTTTGAAAATATGAAAATCGCTACAAAGTTTCTAATGGAATATGATCCCGAAAATAATAGTCCAGGCAATGAAGACATAAAAGGGGGCTTTCGCTACAAAAGGTCAAGGAAAGTTCTAATTTGGTAGATTTGTACAGTTTGGTGTCCTTATTAATATTCTGAGTTTGCGACCTTGAGCGACCGCCGCTCGCGCCGCCATTTTGGAAAAATGGTACCGAAAACCAGTTTTTCGAGAATATCTTCTTTCCAGGTTCCGTTCTAGGTTAAAAATAGTTATTACAAAAATTATAGAGCATAAAATTTCTTGCAACTTTTGTAGGAAACATTTTTCAATCAGATGAATAGTTCACGAGTTACAGCGGAGTCAAGCTCAGCAAATTTCTACAATTCGCAAAATCGCTACATTTTTTCTCGAAATTTCAGTAAATATCGATTACTTGTTTTTTACTCATTTCCGTGCAACAAATTGACGGTATTTACAGGACTTTTAGATTACATTGTATAATTTTCTTTTAGGACTAAACGAATATTAGCGAAGAGGACTTCAGAACAGAGCAGGTCAACATTCTTTCGGTTGGGGCCAATACAAAAGACCCTTGGAGGGTCTGCTATTCCCTCTTTCTGACCCAAATCTTTACGAACAACTACCGTCCATGCTCGGGGGTTCATATGGCATCGCAACGAATCGTTTGCATCAATCTGCACAAACTACGTACAGTACGTGCAAAGGCATTATGGTTCTAACACAGTCGTTGTTTTTTATGGGTATCCAATTAAGGCAGCTACCAAAAGTACAAAGAGTGCAGAAAGACTTCGCCGTTCAAATAAACAAACTTCCGCTGACGTACATCTCGACGAGTCGATGGTTCCAACTGTTTCGCAAGAAAGATTTTTCTCAAACGAAACAAATAAAATTCGCTTGATTTCGATACTAAAGAAGAAATTCGAGAATTCTAATTTCACAGTAAAACAGGCTACAGAAGATGCTGACACATTGATCGTTAACACGGCGATCAGTATGTCCGCATCGTTTGATTCCGTATTCATAGTAGGAGAAGATATAGATCTTCTCGTCCTGCTAACAGCACTGGCTAGATCTCATCCAAACGTTTACTTTTGCAAACCAGGCAGAGGAAAAATTGTTGAAAAAATTTATTCTCCTCGAAGTCTACAGTATGGAGAAATAGTGGCGGACAACATATTGTTCCTGCATGCGTTCAGCGGTTGTGACACTACTTCTGCTGTTTTCAACGTAGGAAAAATTAAGTTTATAAAAACACTTGAAAAGAACGAATATTTAAGCCGAACTATACAAGCTTTCAAAGAGCGAAACGCAGATCCCGAAGTCATTGCTGCTGCGGGGGAAAGCTTTTTTATCGCTCTTTACGGCGTTTCCACAAAAAACACCATTACTTTGGCCTCCCTACGTTATCAAAATTTCGCAAGATCCGTGACGAAGAGTAAATTCAATCTTGCTACATTACCCCCTACAAGAGAAGCTGCACGGCAACATTCCCTTCGAACCTACCACCAAGTTCAGGCTTGGTATGATATACACGAGAGTCCAGAGCAATGGGGTTGGGAAAGAAGCAAGATTGGGTTTACTCCAGTGAAAACAACAAAAGATCCGGCACCCGAAGCACTCCTGAAATTCATTTCGTGCAAGTGCAAGAAGGGGTGCGGTCGAGCCTGTGGGTGTAGGAAAACAGGCTTGAAGTGTTCTGTTATCTGCACATGCTGCCATGGAGACGCGTGTGAAAACAGCGCAGAGATTTTTGCGGGCTCTGGAGAAGAAGAAGAAGAAGAAGAAGAAGACGACGACGACGAGAATGAAGACCTGACCGTTGCGAAATTATTAGCACACGAGGTCGAAGAAGACAACGAAGATGAAAACTTGGAAGAGGAGGAAATAAATTTGCAAGAAGACATTGATATCAGTGAGCCTGGACCATCTAGGGCATCGAAACGGAAGAAAATACATCAGTAAATAACGAATCGTGAATTAGGCCTACTGGGGATACCACATCGCGCCTCTCACTCTACCTCATGGTGGTACTTAAATGAGTAAAAAACGGTGGTACATATTAAGTAATCGTTATTTACTGAAATTTCGAGAAAAAATGTAGCGATTTTGCGAATTGTAGAAATTTGCTGAGCTTGACTCCGCTGTAACTCGTGAACTTATCATATGATTGAAAAATGTTTCCTACAAAAGTTGCAGGAAATTTTATGCTCTATAATTTTTGTAATAACTATATTTAACCTAGGTGGCGCTGGAAAGAAGATATTCTCGAAAAACTGGTTTTCGGAACCATTTTTCCAAAATGGCGGCGCGAGCGGCGGTCGCTCAAGGTCGCAAACTCGGAATATTAATTAGGACACCAAACTGTACAAATCTACCAAATTAGAACTCTCCTTGACCTTTTGTAAGTCAGAACCTACCCATTGCCTGGCCTATAATGTCTGGTGCACGGCCTAAAAATAAAGTTAATGCCGAGCCAGGACAGCAAAAGCGAATTTTGAGAAGTAATAAAATAGAGTCTGAGATAGTGAAGGAAACTATAGATAGTTCTAAAGAGCCATGTGTTGATTCCTCTTTAAAAATTACTCAAAAAATCGAATCTGAAACATCACAACCAAATTTTGATAACTCGAAGGAAATATGTGTTGATTCTCTAGTTAGTATTTTTGAACCAGTTCATAATAGTTCCGAGTTAGTTGAAAAAGATTTGAAAACGGTAGACAAGAAAAAAAGTGGCATAAATATTTCTTATTTTGCGTTAGACGATAAAATAATTCCTGTAGAGGATCTTACTCGTAGGAATATTAAAACTGCTAGGTCACCACTTTCCTGTGCTTCAGTATTAGATCTTTCTGTTCAAGAAAGTTCGGAGGAAAATTTTGAGGAAAACTAATCAAAATTCAGAAAATTCTAATTCAATCGTAGAATCAGAACAGGATAACCCCAATACAATAATAGAAATATTATCAAAAAATCAAAATTTAAGCGAGGACTCTTTGAATGCACAAAAGTCCACAAATATTTTACAAAATCCGGAATCATTGACTACGCTCGCATTGAATATAACAGAAATTCTAAGTAATATTAAAGAAAAACCACTGGAAATTATTTCCCAAAATAAAATTTTTTTTCAAACAAGTGAGTCTACAAGTATTACACCATTCACAGAAAATCCTTTGGTTAAGTATAGTCCTGATAGGGAATTACAGCTAGAACAAATCATTAAAAATAAAAAATCCTTAGACGATTTCAACATTGTCCAATATTACAAAGCACTAATAATTTGCCAGTTTCACAAAATTTCTTTATAATGGCAAATACTACAATATCACAAGTGTCCGAAACGGTTTTACCTAAATTTATAAGCCCAACACAGCAATGTTCACTAGTTTTAATAAAGTTGAACTATTATATTTTAAAAGCACATCATGAAGTTACACATAAAATAATGCAACGAAGCATATCAACGTTTTAAAGTATGTAACAGAAAAAGTTAATTTATTCTGTCATAAAATAAACGCATTTCCGATGTAGCTAAAAATAGAGTTTATTAACTGATAAAATTGTGTGAGACTGAAAAGTTTCGTTCTATTCGTTTACTTAGAAAGCTAAATATTTTTTGGTGAAAATAATAAGGGAGCGCAGCTCAACTGCTAAATTATGTTTTCAAACATTGAATTTATTGGGTTATTGTTTTATCTAAGAAGTCAGAGTTTTTTTAAACAATGTTGGGTACTAATATTAGATTATTTTTGTGGTTTGAAGATTTTGAAAAAAATTGCTAAATGAATTTCTTTTGGTTACAATTTCGATGTAGATTTCATGATTTTTGCATTAATTTCAAGTTTTGTATAACTATTTTTTTTTTCGAGCTACAGAAAATGTGCTGGTATTTATTCGGGAGTTTCTAATAGCAGATTGGTGCTAGTTTTTTAATTTTCATGTAATCATGTAAAATATGTTTGAAGGTTTTTACATTATTTTATTACTAAATACATAACATATGTAAATTTAGTTGCAAAATCTATGGTTTTTTTTATAATTCCAACAGAATTGTGAAAGAACCTTTCTTTATTTTTAAGGAAAATTTACAATATTATTTTAGTTGGTTTTCATCATTTTTGAATTTATTTGCTGTAAAAATTTATTAAACCATTCAAATGGTATAGTTTGGTTTCAATAGGTTACCTAACCTGATATACCCTTTATCATTATTTCTGTTAACTCCTTAAATTTTCTTTTTACGTCATTTTCTATAATTCATTAGATAATATAGTTTTGAATGTTATAGTCGGTATAATTTTATTTAATATGGTTTTTACATTTTAGAATTTAGATTTGAATTTAAGTGATTATTTCTGGAAAAATTCTTTATTCAACATAATAAAAATTTGTTCACATAAAACTTTGTAATAAATTGGATTTAATACATCTCCGTTGTATTGCGCTGTTTGCCGAGCGGGCCGAGAAAAGATGATGAAAACTATCCTAATATAATTTTCGATTTTTGTAAAAGAAAAAAAATCGCAGTTGACTGGACTTTTACATCTTGTAACATTTAATATTTTCCTAAAATACAGCGTTTTATTCTCCATACTAGACAAAAAAACAGTTTCAATCGGACAATAAATAAATTTTTTAAAGGGGTGTTTCCAAGCACAGTGGCACACACTGTATGCACATCTTAAATATAGGGAAAGCGCTATCTACTTTAGTATATATGACGTAAGGGTGTTCAGGATTGTTTTGAACCTGATAGTAGATTGGTAATTTCGTAAGTTTCGATTCATCTTGCAAGTCCCTACAAAAAAGTTAGGATTAATCAATTTTTTTTGATTAACGGGACGCATACACACGTACATAAATCCATCCTAGATTTGCTTTAGAGTTTGTGTTTGGGTGGATCAATAGTAAATACATATTGAATATGAATAAAATACTTTATTGCTTCAACAATATTTATTTATTTTAACCTTATATGTATTTCGACATGTTTACATAACGGTATCAAAAGTAATATTAAAAAGTAAACAGTTGGTGTTGCTATAAGAAGAATAGAACTTTGTGACTTGATCTTGGTTATCTATGTCTGCAGATGACTTGATTTCGTTTTCCAAAATGTTCAATAGAGGTAAATTTAAGAGATCAATTTACTGATTCATTAAGGGTACAGTTTTTAAATGTTTGTGAATTTCAAATGCTTCCAGTGTATCTCATTTAATTCCTCTGTTAAATAATATTGTTATTAAACAAAAACACACACTGAACAAAATAAGTCCATTACCTCTTGAAATTTAAAGAAAAATTAATTCAACTAATAAACCTGAATACTCTAATTATAGAAAACCTACACAAACAGACATTACAATACCACACAATTCTTATCATCATACGCAATCAGCCTTAACGTCCCACTGCTGGGCACCGGCACTCTTCTCTGCCAAATACTCTCCTTAGTGCTAAGGTGGAGTACGGGGGACCTACAGTTTAATCTCGAATCCGAACGACTAAATACCAGAGAAGGTTTCAGGCATTAAGACCCCACGGCTGCCTACACCGGATTGGGGAATGTGAGGAATATGAGCTACCGCCACTCTTATCATCATAAAACACATAAATTAGCAGCATACGAGTCTATTATACACAGGTTTTTAGCGGTTGCTTTAGATGAAATTAATTATAATACAGAATTTAAACAAGTTACATATAGCAGTGGTTATAATACTAAACTTATTGATTCATTAATTTAAAAAAAAGTTATAAATTACCCATTCAAATAGCTTATCGGAATACCATCCGATACAATTAAATATGCTTCGATTCTATATTTTTGTGACAAATCAGAAAAAAAGTCATTTATTTCATAAAATTTTGGGAAAAATATTGTACTACTTACGTAATATTTTGTGCATTCTTATTAATTAAAAAAAGTAGATAGTTCTAATTTACAAAAAATCACTAGGTATAGTTTTTTTACAAAAGTTTTCACTAAATCTGGCAACACTGTTACGATTTGTAGTAGCCGCAACACCGTCTAGTAAATTTTATTTACTAGACTGTGGTAGCATCTTACAAACAGGTAGGTCAGGTCGCTTTATCATATTCGCTATGAAACCTTCAAATGTAAGCTTCTGCCTTCCATTCATAGATGGCGCATAAGGTACGTTGGAAAGTTAATTATAAACTAATAAATTGTAACAACACAAAAAAATTAAGTAACATAGCTGAATTAGAAGCCAATGATAAATTTTGTATTTAACAAAATGGCTCTTTATTTATCGTTTACCCTGCAATCTCAAATCCTTTTTCAATTAAAAAAAAAAACTTGGAATTTAGGTATCTAATAATTTATGATAATTATGGACCGTTTTATAAACAAGTAGAAAGATAAGAATATATAGATAGGATAGCAATTTCCCTGTTTAAGTTAATATATTCTGATAAGAGCCTGTTAATCATGTAATAGTCATGTAAATTGTAATCTCACTTTCAGCAAAGGAAAATTTTTTAATATTTTTATCAGTTTTTATGTTTCCATTTCTTTCCTCTGGTAATGTCATCCTTTTGTCACTGGTCTAATTAAAATGTTTGGTTTTTTTTTAAATCTACAATTGAATAACATTTTTGATAAAATAGTGTGAAACATTTCCTTTCAATGTAGTTAATTCAATCTATTCTTACAGTCTCTAGGACTTTATTCCTAGGTGTCTCGAGTAGCCCATTATCACCACCAGCATTATAATTTGATATTACTGTAAGTAGCTGAATAGGTGAAAAAGTCTGGAGAATGTTTTGAGAATCTTTGGTAAGCATTGTGTTTTTATTACTGATTCCGCAATAAGGTAGGTAATGGCCACTTCCTCAAAATTTCCACAAAGATTTTAACACAAGCTGTATTCTCAATTAGGTACATAGAAAAAATCCTACGCAGGGATCGAACCCAAAACCTCTAGATTATTGGTCAGACACTCTAACAAAACAACTAAGCTCTCACCCCACTTGATAAGTGGATGCTCTCTTGTATGATATATAAAATTGTACAATATTATGCTAGTTCCACAACAATAAAATTTTAATTAGTTTTTACAGTTTTATTTCAATATCAGAATTGTTTAATTAAACTTCCTGAAACTGAAGTCGTTCATCAGATGATATGAACAGAAGTATTACGTTAACAATAAAGTTTGTGTATCGATCGTTTCACAGTTCGTTTCAACATTCGTTCAATGGTTTTAAAGTGAGTGTGACCCACACTTGCTATTTTAATATTACTATTCAATGATTATAAATATGATACTAAGCTTTTAAAGCACTAGGCATTATCTTTAACTACATATTTAATACCACTTATTGTTGATCCAATTGTATAATTTTTAGCTTGTGTTTATATCTGTGTCTATGCGTGCTGTTAATCAAAGAAATTGATTAATCATTACCTTTTTTAATGGACTAAAACGTGAAATGTAGTTTTGAATCTCTTGATGATGATTGATCCAGAAATGAAAGCAAAGAATAATGTAAAATATGGTTTGGTTCCACAAAGTAACAAGATCTTTGATTTCCCGATTTATACTGGTACAGAAATAAAATGCCATTTTTGAGGAAATTGATATTTTATTGAAATTTAGAAGGTTTTAAAAAATTTTTGCATTATTTTTGGGCATATTTTATATGTTTTTTGAATTTCCCGATTTTGACTGTGCAAAATATTTGTTGCCTCCTGGGAGTAATAAATGAGTTCTAAAATGATGGATTTTGATTATTATTGCATGATTTTCTTTACAATTTTTGATGATATTTTGATGATTTTGAATCTCCCAATTCCTGGTGGTTCAGAAATGTAATGTTAAAGGAAATCAAAATCGGGGGATCATTTTTTAGCGTAAAATATGTAATCTTGATGTGCAATGGGAGGTTTTTGAGGTAAAATATGTGGTTTGTAAAGAAAAATAGGAGATTATTGCGTTTTTGAAATCTCCCAATTATCAGTGGTCCAGAAGTAACATTTAGTACTCAACTAGCGGTTTTAACCCAAGTCTGAGGTAGGTAGTAGGTTCTGGTCAGAGACGTGCACCGCAACGTAATCTAAAACCGAAAAAAAACCGCAACGTTTCCCAAACCATAACCATAACGAAATTAAACATTTTTTGAAGCATAATCTAAAACCGTAATTATTTGAAGAGCATACCGGCATTTTTTCGTTCTGACAAATGCAGAACCAACATTTGGTTATATTGTAACAATTGATGAATTACTATTTAATCTTCGCATTCTGCATATTTAGCTCTTGTGGTTGAGTCTTGAGGTTGTAGCAAAAACAATTATTAGAGTTATTAATGTTTCCCAAACGCGAATACAAAGTTTTTGCCGGTACCACGTCATCGTATAACATCATATCAATGCTTTACCAGCAGGATACATTTTTCCATTTTTACTTCCAAGTACTTAATTTTTGTGTTATTGAGAGTTAGTAAGTCAAAACTGTGCACATTGCTACGCCGGTGACGCTGCCACTATCGCTAAAAATTCCAGGGAACATAAACAGTAGCGTGTTGCCATGTACACAACACCAAATAATGATAACCTATGTACCCCATTTTCTTCTTCTTAGTGCTGCCAAGTTTTCGTGATAACTTTTAACATAATCTTGTCGAGAATTTTCTTTGCTTTTCAGGGGCAGAGAGGCAAAGAGAAATTATGGAAGTGTTGTTCCGATACCATAAAAATTGTAAAATTAATAATTTGTTTTTAATTTTTTTTTAAATTATAATATGAATAACTCATCAAACGATTATATTCTTAAATTTTGTGAGCTAATAGAGCTATAGATGAACCACATGATGCATTGTATGAAACTTGAAAATTATTCTTTTTTATTTAATAAAAAGAAGATAAAGTGTCCACGATTAAGCTTAATTGCTCATAACGGACAGTAGACAATAATCAGCTTAACTTAATTTTTTGACAAAGTAATGCTTAGAGAGGCTAAATGGTCTAGTGCCACCCATCCTTCAATTTTTAGATTTTCAAAATTTACTTTCTAGTTCTGGTTGTTCCTTATTGTCAAGCTATTGTTTAATGCACAAATAAAAACAACATTCGATTATTTTATTGCGTTTATTATTTTACCTTCTGATTAAGCTTGCATCCGAAGTCGCTTAATAAGTTAAGGTAGTTGATTAGGTCATCTAATACAAATGTCATTGAACCAAAAAGCACTAAAATGGCGACTGCCTGCTCAATAAAACTGCTTGATCTATTTTTTTTGTTCCCCATCTGCCAAACTAACAGAAGCTGCAACACATTAGTTGCAGTTACGAATAGATTTAATTAAGCTTCAAAATTGAGATTTGAACAAGTAGACAATCAATTTGCACCAAAATGACGTCCTATATAACCTAATCAACTACCCTAACCTAACCTATCAAGCGACCTTGCTTGTACCTACCTTTATTATTTCTATAGACATTGAAATCTTACAGGTAGGTGAATGATGGTTCACAATTTCCTATTTGTTTTTCTAGTTATTGGTGGGACTGGAACGTAGATTTTGAAAACACCAGAAGTATTGTTGTTTGGGGTGCTTGGTACATTTTTACAAACTGGTTTTAACAACCAAGTTCTTATTCTATTATTAATTAAAACAAGATCAACATAAACTGGTCGGATTTTCAAAACCTACAGGAAGCTTTGCTGGTGAATTCTCCTTAATAAATAACAATAAAATACATTAATTAAGACGGGTATATTTATTACCTTATAGAAATAGATAATTTATTTGAAATCACAGTTAGAAATACTATCGAATAATAAATCTACTAAATTTTGATTAACAATCCACTAATCTATAGGCAGAATTTGCACTGTTAGTATAATAAGTGGTCACAAAATATTCGATATAATATTCTACCAATGATTAACACTAATAGAAATCTTTTCTCTTTATATCTTACATACTTTTATCAACATTTTAAGGAGATGAGATACTTATTGGTTCCACTAAAGGATAATATAAATAATCTCTATAGATGAAACTGGCAAAACAAAATTTAAAAATAACAAAAAAATCTCATCCTAAACCCTGTAACATTTAGTTGGTTATCTGAATCTTTCAGGACATCTAAATTAATTCCTATTAAACAGTGTGAGTTTGTTTTCCAATTTTCAATAAAAATACATTTTATTACAAGGACGAAATTTTAAAACTGCAGTTGGGAAAAAAGACAAAACACAAAGATACAATGGCAGCAGTAAATTGGGACATTCTTGGACAAATTACTATGGTGCTTCATGTTTTGTTCATGGCTTTTTCCCAACAGCATTCAAAAATTATACTTGTACGTAGGTCATAAATACATACATAAGTGGCATTATCAACCCTGCTTCCTTAAATAATTAACATACCAGGTACAATACATCATAGGGTGCTTTGTAAAAAATACTGCACTTAATTGGTACCTGTTACGTTGCAACTATAAATATTCGAGCCACTTATTATAGGTACACTTCTTATAAAAAATAGTTATTGGATTCATAACAAAATAGATAAGTAATTAAGGCATCTAAAATCGCACCAAAGAAAGCCATTAAAATGACATCACAGTACCTATTCCTTCACTATCCGACTAATAAAAACAAGTATGATAATGATCTATTGCTATTTTGAGAGTAAACTACATAAAATTAGTAAGTGTGAAAGTGGTTATATAACAATTCGTAACTAGCAACTATTAGCTACGTTACTTTAGATCTTACTGCATAATACTGTTTGATATTAGAAACTTTGTTAGATGCTCTTTTTGCTAATAACCAAACATGTAAGCAAATAATACATAAAATAAGTAAAGAATTACATTCCTATATTCGATAAGTAAAATTGGGCACACGTATATAATACTGAACTCGATAATTTTTGGTTCATGAATCAACGAATTAGGTCTCTATTAATACATTTTAGTTTTTGATATACAAATTGCCAGTATTTTATTCGAAACATGAGAAACTAATGAGCGCGACAAGGAAGGGAGCCAAGTAGAGATTCACTTATCCATAAATACTTTAACTTTAAAACAGATAAGGGTATTTAGAAGTTTAAATGTATCCATGGATACACGAAACTCCATTTGGCTCCTCTATTATCTCCCTTCTCGTTAGTTTCCTATGTTTCCAGTAAAATAGTGACAATCTGCATATTTCATTTGTAACACAGCCCTACTGAAAATCATCTCAGTTGCCTCATAAAACCTCATACAAAATGAACCTGGTTGTTTCAAAAACCGCATAAAACCATATACAACCTGATGAAAACATTATCAGGTTATATGAGGTTTCTATATATATTTTCAGTAGGGAGTTTACTTTATTGTAATTTATGCAGTGAAAAGTAAACTAAATTAAATGATTTGGTAATTTCAGGTATAGCAGTTTTTAATAATTAGGCTGTTTTTGTTAAATACACAATATGCAGTACCTACTACTTGCACACAGTCGGTGTGAGAAAAACTACATTTTTGCGTTATTGTGGTTCATTGCCATCAATAGCAAAAAGCTTGCTTGTTTTTTAAACAAACCTATAATTTATGTAACGGTTTTAAAACTTGCTGCTCCTTTTGGTTAACTGATTTATAATTTAAACATCCTTTGCAAACTACCGCAGAAATATGCACATATCTCTTGGGTTTTATTAATATTTGTTAAAAATATTTTGTTGTAAATCAAGTCAAAATTAGCTTATTAGCTGCTACCCATCTACACAGAATTTAACCAATCTTTTATGCTAACAAGATAAAATTACTGTTGGTTGTAGCAATAAATTGTACATTTTCCTTTTCAAACTAGTTGTTTATACATACAGGGTAAGTCATCTAAGTGGCACCCCCGTTTTTATTTGTTTAATAGTTTGTATAATTGATTTTTTGTCAATTTGTTCTTAATAAAGTTACTCGAAACCAAGCTAGTATATTCTGATGTAGTTACAATTGTTTCTTCTCCATGACTGAGATCGAAACAGGCGTTTGTTTCTTTTAACGAAATTACACTAAAAAGATGTTCAGGAAAACGCGAAATACTGTTCCATATAAAGATATTATGTATTTTTTAACATCTTATTATTTTTACTGTTTTTTAGCATTGTTTGTTGTTTTGTAAATTCTGAGCATTTAATTTAAATTTTATTATTAAAGCTTTTTTGTTATTTTATGTTTATAGTTAATTAATTGTAGAAGTTGTTAATTACTGTATGCTTACAAATAATAATTTTTTGCATTACATATTTTAGAAAAAAAAATTATTAAGAAATTGAGTGATCTATAAATGTTAAAGAAATAACTGAGTATGCTGCAGTAGTGCATGGGCGTTCAATAATTGTTATTAAAAAAATCAATTACACAAACCGTTAAATGTGTTACTCTGTAAACAAGTAAGCACTTATTTGATAATAGTAGTAAAATCTATATTTAAACAAAGTGCTCCAATTTTATTGTTGGTAACTTTGGGGATACGTTCCGTACCGAAAGTTAAGAGACCGGTATTTTTTTCGATTTCCCCAATTTCAATTTTTAATGGAAATACTGGCCCCCAAAAGGTGGCATCTAAAAACAGTTTTTTATAAATACTTAAGAATGCCCTTGATTTAGATGAAATTTGGTATGCGTATTAACCAAGTGAATTTACATGTATATGCTAAATGATAACTTTATTAAATTCGCTAGAGTGCGCCAGGGGCATATGCCCTTAGTTTTTCTACAGCTAAAATTTTGTGTATATTTTTTTTAACTTTTTGTAGCAGAATCATATACAAAACTTGATTCTTAAAAAAAGTTATTCCTGTGTTTTTTTGCACTGCGCGCCGTTTACAAGGTATTTCAATTTTTATGAAAAATAGAGTTGCAATAAAAATTTCGATAGGTACTTCATACTTTGTGGTTTAACCTCTCAGGGTGGATGCAATACAATAAAAAAAATTATATGAATATGTGTCTGGAAACGTGTCTTTACAGAGTTGCAGCTTCCTTTTTGAGATACACAAAATGTATGTCAGCATATTCAGTATTCGTAAATTTTCTCGGAATAGCTACTATACATAAAAATACAACACTAAATAGCAAGTACTATACTAAACACAATTTGAGAAAAAATTATTTAATAGACGAAAAATCGACAAAATAAAAGTCATAGCATACTCAAATAGTTATTTACAAACCAAATGCGGGAAAGCAATGTTCCCGCATAAGCGCTGTGTTGAAGCATGAACGAGCGCTAGCGAGCGAATGCCTTCATATGCGCGAATGCGCGGATTAAGCTTTCTATGCTTTCGCATAAGGTTTGTACAATATTTTTTGTATCAAACAGAAATACATTAATAAAGTAAAATAATTAGTAATTTAGAATTTCAAGCGAATGCTTGTATTTTCAAGCCAGTAGAGGTAGCTAAAAAACAAAGTAGGTTGATAGCAATTGTTTTATGCAGTTGTCGACTTACATTTCATATTTTTAATTTTGAAGAATTTTATTATTAATGATTAGTCTTCAACTTGTAACATTTATTAAATGCAAATCGCGGAAATGGTATTTTATAAATTAAATTTTATTATTGTAAAGACGATTATTTTGTAAAATGCCTGAGAGGTTCAGTGCTGTTTGCTATTTTTCCTGGGTAAGTAGATCGGGAAATTGACGTTTCGCTTTGCCACTAGAGTGCGCGGAATGTCATTTTCTACGCAGTGAGTACAAAAAACTTTTTTTCATATCTCGAAAAATGGAAAATTTTTTAGAGAATCAAATTCTACATTTGATTCCGCCATAAAAAGATTAAAAAAATTTACACAAAAAAGATACTGTAGAAAAACTAAGGGTATATGCTTGTAACTGGCTCTAGCTAATTTTATAAAATTATTGTTTGGCATAAAATTCATTTGGTTACTATGCATACATCATTTTATCCGAATCGGTTGAGCATGTTCTTAAGTAATCACAAAAAACTATTTTTAGCGGCTACCTGTTGAAGGCCAGTACGCCCACTAAATCGAAATTGAGAAAAACAAAAAAATTCTGGTTTCTTAATTTTCGGTGCGGAACGTACCCTCAAAGTTACCAACAATAAAATTGGAGCATCCTGTATACCCAACGACCCACAAAAATATATTAGAGCAAGCCTTGAAACAGTTACAAGTATCAAAGCCAATCTCGATTTTAGTTTTTTGAATATACAAAGACTGTCAAATTACAAATGTTTTTTTGATAAGCGGTTACTCTAATCATAACCGGTTTCCTAAAATACCCGACTCCGCCGGATTTTGTAACCGGATGATTATGCTGGTTTTCATCATAGGTTATCGGTTATGGTCGGTTATCAGTTGATGATCGGATTTTTATAATGAAATCGTAGAATCTGATTCCATTACTATTATTTTTTTAAGAAACTAAATTTGAGCGATAAAACCAAAAAATCTCGACGCGTTTTAGCATCCCCATCATTTTCTAGTGAAAACATTTACAAAAGCTCATAAATTTAAGAAATACTGTGTAGCGTCTGTTTCGAGATTTCGACAAAAAGAAACAGAAACTTAAATCACAATCAACAATTATCATTGTGGGCCATACAATTATAAATAACGACGTCAACATTAATAATCTGTATAATTTACGATTGGTCGATATTCGGTTATCACCAGCGATCGGTGACCGATAAAAGGTCATAAGTTATGACCGATAATCCGTCATGAGTATGACCGGTAATCCCTCATGATCGATAACCGGTCGCGCTGGTGGAAAACGCGGTATTCAATAGTCGGTCATGATTGGTTGACCGCTTTTAGCCAAATTGAAAACCGTGGTTTTCACCAGCGCTCATAACCAGTTAATCGATAATAATCGTTGGCAGCCTTAAAGTATATCTACGACGTTGGTCAAGGCCTGCTCTATGTATTTTTTTGTAGATCGCTGGGTATATCCAATGATAACGTACGATAAAAAAATCAATTACAGTGGGTCTTGGTCAGCGTGCGTCACGTGACACGTCTTAGCAATATACAGAAAACATTAACAAAAATGTCAATGCCAATCTTAACCGTAGTTTTTTGAATATATCTAATGCGCGATGTGACGCATTTTAATTACTGCTTGCTCTTTTTGATTTTGTTTTTGATCACACGTTATGTATTTAACTTTTACTGTGTCCATATCTACACTTAATCTGAAACTGGCCAAATATAACATCTTCATAAAGTTTAAACACAGAACCGGATTTCTCTTTATTATTTTTCTTAGTAAATATCTGCCATTATTCCTTAAAAAACTTCACTATAGTTGGCATACTATTAATCAAAACCTGTAAGAGGAAAAATTGATTTAGCAAGCAAAATGTTTAGGTATTTTTGTATTTAAAATTAAGTGTAATTCTTCTTTGCCTGAATTATCATCCAAAAGATTACAAATGAAAAATACGAATAATCCAGCTAGATCGGTATATTGTGATAAAGAGACAATAAGTACACTACCCCTACAATATAAAAACGTTTCAATTTACTGTGTGGACTGAATTTCTATTAACTGTAGGTAATAACTTGTCCTTTTCTCTGATTAAAGATAAGTCCTTTTCTCTGATTAAAGATAATCTAAACAATTTGAGCACATATTTTATAAAAGGAAAGTTTTTGCTACCTTTGTTAAAATCTGTTTTTCCGAAATTAAATTTTTTTTCGAACCATCACATTTTCCAATCTTATATTGTTGCCATTTCGTGCTTTCTTCTACCGTCTTCATTATTTTTTTAAAATCTTTATAATATCATTACATGCAAACACTATTTCAGATCACTAATAATACTGATGTAATAAGCAACGAAAAAGAAAATACACTTCGCCGCAAAATTAAGGGATCAGAAATAAAAGTGCTATATTTTTTTTATCGTTGAAAATATTGTTATGAAACTCATACGCAATAAAGATAGGACTATTTATCGCTACTTTAGGGACATTCATATCTTAAGATATCACAAAAATGCTGCTTAATAAGAAATACTGCAGAAATCGCATAAGTATTGTAATTAAAAGTTGCCTGTTAGGGTTTTCTAAACAATTGATACAGTGACTTAAATCAAAATAAATGGCAGCTAATGTCCAGAGAAATTATCTTTCGGAGGTAGATGTATCTAAAGTGGCCACACTGCTCGAGGAGGGCTATACTCAGAGAGAAGTTGCTGCAAGGATTTTGGTTGCGCAGTCAGTGATTTGCAGAGTGTCTCGGCGGTTTCGAATGACAGGGAAGTATACCAGGAGACCTGGCCAAGGTCGTAAAAAGAAAACCACCAGGCGTGAAGACCGGTATTTGGTCGTAACAGCGAGACGTGAAAGGTTCATCACTGCTCGATCGCTGAGGAATGATCTTGAACTATCCACCGGAACAGTGATTAGCTGCGATACCGTATTGAGGAGACTACAGGATGCTGGTACGAAGACAAGACGTCCTGCAACCGGCCCAATTCTGACCCCCCTTCACCGGAGGCTACGTATAGCATTTGGTCATGATCATTTGAACTAGGGAGATGAAGAATGGGCAGCAGTGTTGTTCACCGACGAGTCTAGATTTTCTCTAACCACCAATGATCGACGTGATAGAGTGTGGCGAAGCGCCGGAGAGCGTTTTGCTCAAATCTAGACTCGTCGGTGAACAACACTGCTGCCCATTCTTCATCTCCCCAGTTCAAATGATCATGAGTAAATGCTAAACGTAGCCTCCGGTGAAGGGGGGTCAAAATTGGGCCGGATGCAGGACGTCTTGCCTTCATACCAGCATCCTGTAGTCTCCTCAATACGGTATCGCAGCTAATGACTGTTCCGGTGGATAGTTGAAGATCATTTCACAGCGATCTAGCAGTGATGAACCTTTCACGTCTCGCTGTTACGACCAAATACCGGTCTTCAAGCCTGGTGGTTTTCTTTTTACGACCTTGGCCAGGTCTCCTGGTATAATTCCCTGTCATTCGAAACCGCCGAGACACTCTGCAAATCACTGACTGCGCAACCAAAATCCTTGCAGCAACTTCTCTCTGAGTATAGCCTTCCTCGAGCAGTATGACCACTTTAGATACATCTACCTCCGAAAGATAGTTTCTCTGGACATTAGCTGCCATTTATTTTGATTTAAGTCACTGTAGCAATTGTTTAGAACACCCTAACATGCAACTTTTAATTACAAGACTTATGCGATTTCTGCAGTATTTCTTATTAAGCAGCATTTTTGTGATATCTTAAGATATGAATGTCCCTAAAGTAGCGATAAATAGTCCTATCTTTATTGCGTATGAGTTTCATAACAATATTTTCAACGATAAAAAAAATATAGCACTTTTATTTCTGATCCCATAATTTTGCGGCGAAGTGTATTAGGTACCTGTTATAATACTTAATGTAAGTATCCAACTATTTTTTAAATTTTATTGATGCAGCTAAAATTCGAATAATGCTAAAATTCGAATAAGTTAAAAGTTCTTGCTCTACAGCTATTTACCTACGCATTTTAAAGAATACATAATTTTAAAATGTCAGTAAGTTTAAAATTGTATAGTACTCCTAATGCTACATCCAACTTTGTGGGCTGTTTTTTAGTACCTAAGTAAATTCGAGGAAACTGAAAATGGTGTAACTGCTTTGGGCAAATTATTCAACGAGCGCATTTACGGTGTGATGTTCCATAATACAAACGGCCATTGTAACTCCCTCGACCGTTATAACATTAAATAATTACTTTAAACAGAATGTCCCCGCTTAACTACGCATTTTGCCGCAACACGCGCCGTTAAAATAATCATTACCGCTTTTACATAGTCTCTGGTTAATCTGTGTGAAATTTACTCTGAATACATTAACAAATTCATTGAATACATACATCCAAAAACGTGAAAGTGAAAGACAACCAAACTGAAAGCACATTCGTGTTGTGATATGTGTTACATTTAGAAAATCCTTTTCGTTTAAACATGTAAATCTAGCGAATTTATAACACATCGGCTTTTGAGGATTAATTTCGCTTATAAAGGATTACAGGGTAAAAATCCTTTATGCAAAGGTTGGAATTCGTTTTAATATCGTAATCCTATACATATTTATAAATAACGCATAAAAGCACGACCTAAAAATCTTTTTAAGCTGGTAGTTCGCAAAATTTGATTATTTGAAACCCCGCTGCAAATAATTTGTACATATTGTCACTATTTTACTGCAAACATAGTCAATCAAGAGGTGCGCTGCCATTAATGAGTGCGACAAAGAAGGGAGATGAGCGGACCAATGGGGATTCACGTATCCCCGGATACGTTTCAATTTAATGTATGTAAAGGCGCGTCCACATTAGTAAAAATATACGTTGTATGTTGCATTCCGCACAAATTTGTGTGTGCGTTACAAATTTATGCGAGTGTGGACGTGTTCGCCGCATACGAACGCACCCAAAAATTTTCGCAACATTCAACACACGCGATCCATTCCTTGTCGGTTTTTTTCAAGACATCAAAGAGATTTGCGCCGCAACGTCGTTCTAGTGTGGACGTATTTTTCGCGAACGCAGTGATTTTGGCGAATGTTGTCATTGTGTGTTGGTGTTTAGAAATATAGGAGTTAATTTAAATCCCACTATAGTATTTTCACTTTGTTAAAACAACTAACTGTTACCATGTCTGATGCATTGATAATAATGAAAAGAAAATGTGCTGCTTTCATTGTTATGCACCATCTTATCAAGGAAAAAAAATTTTAATTTTATTGAAATGCCACTTATCCTTTGGATCCCATAAAACCTTATGTTTTCGGTATTCTTGAATTAAAAGAAGAACATCGTCTTTGTTTAAATTCATATTCATACAAGAATAGAATAAACGTTCACGTTGTTTCAACGACAACAAACTACACACACGTGTTGATCGCGGACGCACGGCGCATGACGTAAATATTTAAGCAGCGATTGCAGCGAATTTGCGGCGCAAATATTTGTGCCGAATTCTACATTCAACACACAACGCATATTTTTACTAATGTGGACCCGCCTTAAGACTAGCAGATATAACCGGCACTGCCCTGGCCCGCTACCACAGCTCGCTTTCACATAGAAAAGTCCAATTCCCACCATATCTACCCCGCCTTTTTAGTCAATTTCCGTCATTTGCTCCGCCACATCTAGCCCCTCTTTATCGTTCAATTCCGACCATGGTTTTTGAAATAAAAGTGCAACAAGCATTATTTTGTTTTAATTTTTTACGAATACACACAAAATTAAGATTTTTATAGTT
This sequence comes from Ctenicera cuprea, assembly GCA_958336395.1. Taxonomy (NCBI): domain Eukaryota; kingdom Metazoa; phylum Arthropoda; class Insecta; order Coleoptera; family Elateridae; genus Ctenicera; species Ctenicera cuprea. Next base: position 24,796,758 of record OY284492.1, on the reverse strand, counting down.
TTTGGACAAGTGTATACCATGACCTACTAGCGACCTAAATTTTAAAAATAAAGTTTCTAGCTCGTCTGGAAGTGGGTTTGAATTTCAGGACATGAAAATACACACACATACGTTCTGCTTTACATGTATGTAGACTATAGATACGTGAATTCCCACTTGGCTCGCTCATTATTTACCTTCTTGTGGCCCTCACTAGTTGCCTGTAGTTACCTTGTCGCCAACATTCGTTACATAATGTTTCCAGTAAAATAGTGCCAATCATACAAACAAATATTTGAATAGCAATACTTGTAAACAATTTTGCTTCCTCGGTTACACATTTTTACTGATATTTTGTGTTTTAAAGTTATGTAAGAACTGCGGTTGCTTGGAAGGCTGACAAAAAATTTAATTTTTCTGTAATATAGACTTATAGTACTGGACATTTCGACTTATCATACGAAATTTTCGATTACTGACACGAAATTTCGACTTAATAACTCCAAATTGCAATTTACTTACACGAAATTTCGACTTAACTTATTGTAAATTTCCACTTGATAATAGGAAATTTCGACTTAATTAACTTGCAAGTTCCACTTATAACACAAAATTTTCAGTTTAACACGACATTTCGACTTCTACCTCCAAATTTCAATTTACTCAGACGAAATTTCCAATTTCGACTTAATTAACTTGCGATTCCCAATTATAACACGAAATTTCTATTTAGAAAATTCTAAATTTCCACTTAATACCAGGAAATTTCGATTTAGTAACTTGCAATGTCGACTTACTGTATAGGAAATTGCGACTTATCAACAAGATAATTATAACTATCTACAGTACATATATCAAGACGTAGAAGGCAGCAAATAGTTACAGTGAAGTTGCCTCCTCATTTGCAACTTAACTTTGTTTCGACGCCAACACAGCAGGAGATTCCGCTATGTAAGTTACAATAATGTCGAGTTATTTTGTCGAAATCCCTTTCAAGTTATTATTACTTATTCATTTGAAATTTCGTGTTAGTAAGTGGAAATTTCGAGTTACTAAGTAGACATTACAAACAAATTTAATTTTTCGTCTGGCTCTTCCAAGCTGTGATAAAGAACAAACACAAGCCTAGCGAAAATTACATTAAATATCTGCACGTTTTGATATACTTAGCGGCTGACCTCGAATGACCCAGATGATTGCACACTTATTACTTTTAAGGACATCATTAAATAAGCAAACAATAATCAAATGTGACACCCACACAACTAACGCGCCCATACCATAATCGCCTTTTAAATCAGCCTACAAACCAAACAAAGAAACTGATCTTAACCTTCAAAACTTTGCGAATTTAAATGACCAAAGATCGAACCTAAAAAATTTCATATACACATTTATTATCTCGGTTTTCCCGCTTCCGTTTTCCGATTTAAAACAATTTCAAGGTTGAAATTTGTAGGACTTATCACATCGCAAATTGAGCTCGAAGAAAATTGCACCAAAGCTTATTACCACCAGGAAACAGCCCGATTAAAATTGAATGAAATGCGGACAGATTTAATTATTACTAAACAAAACGTCTGTACAATGAGCGGAACTTTCATATAACAGTTTTTGGTAAAACGTGTATACTCCCTAATGTCCTTCATTATTTACTGTTATAACCATCGTATTCTTTCAAGCGTGAGCCGTGAATAATAAGAAGGTTAGAAACAAAACAACATTCATTAAATTGAAGATGGGTATTGTTTGTTGGTTTCTAACTTCCATTACAATTTAATATGATAAATTAATAATACACTACAAAATAATGTTTCTAGTTGATTTCCCCAACATCAACTAGAATTTTCGATGCCGTACGCTATAACTTATAACTAACTGTATATAATTTTCAAGTTTAAAATTTTAAAGTACAAATGTGTGTGTGTACATGATTACGAGGTCTATTGCGGAAGCAAACATTATAAAAGGAAGTGTTCCCATTAAGGAACAAGGTAGGTATTTATCCAGGAAGTGGTGCCTCTGCATAGAAGTCGGGTTCATCGCCATCGGCATCCGGTTCATCCCCGTCGAGCTATAAGTAACACACTTTATTGTAAATGTTTATAATATGAACAAATTAAAAGAGTTAAAAGTATCCAATATGTTGAGTGAAACATGTAAATACTAAGAAGGGGTCACAAGCATACGCAAATGTTACCATATAAAGAAGCTTTGATATGTACCTACACAAATAGTAACAGTACACATGTTGTTAGCTGGTTTCTAAAGTTTGTTTTTTCACTTGTGGCCTGCCCTGTTCAAAATAAATATTTAGTTAGCTACCAGAACCTCAAGAAGTTTAATTTGTGTAACAAATCCCGACGGCTGAAAACATTAAAACTTTCAAAAAAGTGAAAATTCTTTAATTAAATATGGTGAAATAGGCCAAACTTACATTAAATTTGTTTAATTATAAAAAAATTTCTAATTTAAACGGTGGGTGTAATTACCGCGCTACGTAAAAATGTAGAACTGCAACCTAATGTTCATTATTGATGGCCCAAATGCAGATTAATTTATGACATGATGTTGGTTAATATTGAATTCAATTCTTGGAGAAACTAGACTTGATTAAATTATCACATTTAAGTTCCGTTAACGCCCATCGTAATCTTGAAACGCTAATTTGCAATTTAATTGCTTTTTGGAACATTTCATAACAATATACGTAAGTAGGTACAGGATTATTCAATCGTACATGTAGCAGGGAAAGAACGATCATTTCTTTAATTAGTATCGTACTATTTAAGAACAAAACCAAACCAGGTTTCTATTTTAAAACAGCAAAGGTTATTACTTATACAAGGTGTTGACAAAAGGTGGTACCAAATCAGGGGCCAGTAGCGCTCACCAAAACAAACATAAAAGTCTTAAGAAAGATGGGTCCTAAAATGCTTTGTTTTCGAGATATGATTGTACCTGCAAATGTTTCGCTTAAAACTGCTTTACTTGTTAATATTGACAAAATCACTCCGGACAAAATAAAGAAATTTTGCATGGGACCGATTACATTTATTAAATGTCTATGTTTCTCACCAGTTTTCATATCAAAATTTTCTTCAGGGTTGGCACAAATGCGGGGCCACTCGTACTCTTTTCTAAATAACCTTTTTACCATGTACATTGTTTTATATCTGTTTATTAAAAACCTTTGTTGTTCATACAAAAACACACAAAAAAGATATTCTTATTGAAACACGTTAAATTCAACGGTTTTAGAGTTATTTTTTTACCGTAAAAAAAGCGTAACTCCGTAAGAAAGCGTTTCCGTAGTATAAACTTTTTTATTCCATTGATGTGTAGAACTGTTTCTCAAAGTGTGCACAAACTATTTGTGCACCTTGAGAAAACACTTTGTCCACGGTTAATAGAGTATATACGGTCGCCGCATCATGCCTCTAACCAATCAGCGCGCAATACGTCACAATAGACCCACTGCATCTTTTTCTATTGTGCTATTCCGTCTAACACACAGTAGTTCTGTACTGAATTGTAGCGGATTATTTGAAATACCACTCAAATACCGCTTATTTGTTTAACTAATTTACGTAGAAAAGTAGATAATACACTGGTCAAACATAAAACTATTGAAATTAACCACATATTCTAGCGTTTTTGCAAAAAAAATGTAATTACAAGTAAGGTGTTTGCTGGTTGTGCCACATTAAAATAAATACAACGTAAAATTTAAATATAAGAATTTATTTTATGTTACAATTTTCCTCATTTTCTTTTGTAATTTTCTAGCTTCTCCCAAATGTTTTCTTTTCAGCCCAGATTCTTGATTTGATAGGTGATTTAAGCGTTTTATTCTAATATACGTTCTTTGCAGGACAAAGGCTCTTATTATTTCTTCTGGTACATCCTTATTTTTTTTCTTAATAATATTAGTAAGTCGTTTGACTACATTTTTTTGAACTTCTACTTTTTGCTTGTGAAATTTTAAAAACTGTTTTTCAAAAGATTGTGCTTTTGTGAGCCATTCGGTACTTGGTTGAGTCAAGCCACCAAAAGACAAATGTTGCAGCCAACTTATTGTTGCAGCATGTTCTGGTTTGGTATCCTTCGTGTAACAGCCCAGATGGGGATATTTATTTCTAAATTTTCTAGCGATCCAGCCACATAAGTATATAAATCCATCTTCTTCGTTTATATTTGCCGGTTTGTTTGAAGATATTGATGAAGATGGAGAAGAAGAGCTACTCTCTGAAGACAACTGAGAGTCATTCGCGGTGGTAGTAGATTCATCTTCTTCGGGCAAAATTGTAACACATACACCAGCAGTAGATATTACATTTGCCACTAGATATTCTTCTTGGCAGCTTCCTTTTGTTAGAATATTAACTTTCTCTTGTACAACACCCGGATTCTTGCCCAAAACAATAAGTCGGATCCTGTATATAGCATTTAAAGGTGTCGGGTGGTCGTGTAGTCCACCACGACTTCTGATCTGAGAAAAAAAGCTTTCGAGACTGTCTTGATTTAACCTATGAGTGACGATATAAGAAATATTATGTTGCTGTTTAAGTTGCTCAAAAAGTAATTGTAACGATTTTGTTGAAATTAGAATTCCTTTTGGAAATATTTGAAGAGATTTTTTTCCGGCACATCTCAACAAATATATCAACTGATACATTTTCTGCAAACATTCGTTTTGTGTTTCCAAATTCAAGCCGTATGGTTTTTTGGTACATAAATTTATCTTAGGAGTATAGGAGTTCATGATATCAAACCAGTTGCTGACTGTTTCAATGAACTTCCCTGTATTAGAAGCTAAAGTTTTATCAATCCCTGGCTGATAATAACACAAAGCAGTAGCAGTTGTATGCGACAATAACTGTGCTGCTAATCCTACATTTTGTCTTTCGCTTCTTTCACACTCCAGGTGCTTTGTTGTTAATTTGTGGCAAGTCGTAATTTCAGTATCAACTAATTTTAATAACTGTTTCAGCGGTTCTTTATTAATTATAGATCCATCTGAAAGAACAAAACCAGAATCGATGAGCCAATTTCTTATTAATTTCAGTAGGTGCGGGACATCTGCGAAAAGGAATACTTTTTCGCTTGTTATTGGATGTAAAAAATATGTTTTTTCAATTGATATATTTAACTCTCGCCATAGTCCCATATTTCCACCGCCACAATCACTAACATAGGCAACTACAGTATAAGAAATTTCATGAAGAGCAGTTATTGTTTGATTGAGGATAGCCGGCGTAACTTTTTGATCAAAGTCAATGTATATAGGTTGCTTCCAATTTCCGAACAGCCCCCTGACCATAATTACTTGCATTTGCGTATATGGTCCAATTACTTGGTCATTTATTTTGTCGTATTCGTAAATTGAACAGACTTTAACTTCGTCAAACTGAATTACAGAAATTTTCTCAAAACTACTCATGGACATCCCAGCTATCTTCATAATACGAAGTACGTCAATTAAAATGCCTTGTCGAAAATTTAATCTTGCAGCCCATTTCTGAAGAGTTGAAATGTGAGGTAGCGGATATTTTAATTTACTTCTAAGATAAACGTAGCAACGTTTACTTAGATATCTAATTGTAAATGCCTTGGAAATATCTTCAGAACTCCAGATTACTTTCTTTTTTTTTGAGCTCAAGATATCGATCTGTGCATTACTAAAAACACCTTGTAGAACGTCAGTTAAACATTTAGATCGCTTGCATTGTTCGCCAAACTTTTGCGCAACAAGGAAAACTTTTTTCTTTAATTTTTCTATTTGCTTATTTTGTGTTTTGTTAAGATCTCTTACGTTGTCGTATTTTTTCTTTAACTTTTCATGTTCTTCTAGCAATATCTTATACTTATTTTCGACGGGCTCTAGTAAAGGTAATTGAATTTCAGGCGTGTCAACTGGAACTGGTTCATCTGCAACTGCTAACAACTTTTGAACAATGCAATTATCCTCCCGTTTTTCAGCTCGAACTTGTCTTAAGCTAGGTTGTATTGTTTTAGGAACAGGTTCTTTTTTTTTCAGAAACTTAGATGGAATTGCTACAATAAAATTTTTTATAATAACTTTAATTTAATCTAATATAGTTTTTAGACGATAAAACAAATATTACCAGTTGCTTTTAATCTTCGTTTCGTTTGCATATTCATTAATTGACTTCTCAAGTCAATTTCGAAATCATCATCTAGGAAATGCACACTACATATATTGCTAGTTGTAGGGTTCCAGGTATCCTTCCTTCGGCAAGCTCTTATCCAAACATTTTTCAGTTTTTCATCTTTAGGAAAAGTGTGATACGAAATTTTTAAATTTTCTCTTTTTGTTGCCTGAAGGCTGTTGTTGCATACAGCTACGGAACACCTAGTTCCAGGCATTGCAAATCTTTGTGAATACAAATAAGACAGTATTATTATTATCACAGTTTTTGGTTTTTAAATTTGAAAATTTATATATCTTACCGTTCCCACAACTGCAGGCTACACAACCACAATTTTTAATTATTAAATCAAGTCTGAATCTAAAGAACTATTTATTTACAGTTCACACGTATCTCCAAACAAAACAAAACGTAAAGCAACCACTAGTAAGAAGCAATAACAATTACTAATAGTGTGTTTCACGCTTCACCACGTACGGCTACAGACCTAAGGGTCTAGTGTGACGTCACGGCGATGCATCCCCACCCAGAAATTCGTTGGATGCGGCGACCGTATATACTCTATTAACCGTGCACTTTGTCAACCTTGAGAAAACACTTTGTCACAGTAACTCGAGTTAGTTTTGCAAAAATTGATTTATCTCGAAAACCCTTGGATTTATGGAGTTTTAACAACATCATTTTTGTGTATTTCTGTATGAAGAAAAAAGTTTTCCCAAAAAAACAAGTCTAAAAGCCCTCCTTTGTGGTGTTCCTGAAGAAAGTTTTCAAACGAAAACTAGTATAAAACATACTTTAAAGATATAACCGCAACCAAAAATTGTTTATCTTATACAGGGTGCTTTTCCAATATTAGTAAATAAAGTAGTTTTAAGCAAACCATTTCAAGATAACTATTTCAAAAACGAAGCATTTTAGGACCCATCTTTTATTAAGACTCTTTGTTTTGACGAGTATTAAATTATTTTGAAATTAGGCACAACCTTTTCTCAACATCCTGTATAATACACAAGTTACAATAAATCTGAATATACAGGGTGATTATAAAGTATGAAATAATGGTTCAACTGATAGTCATATTCACTTTATCAAAACATACCTTAAATGAAAGTTGTTTTTTTCAAACTTAGGTAACAGTATGGCGTTATCCAATTTTTTTTTTAATTTTTGCTACATTTGACTGGTGACGTCACTGCCATTTTTTTAATGGATCCCTGTATTTTCGTTTACATATTTTGATATTTTGAAAAAAAAAATTAAAAATGTTTACACATAAGACGTAACAACACTCATTAGTTTAGTATCTATCTACCACTAACCACTGGTACGAAATACCGGAAAAAAACATTAAATATTTTACATTAAATGTTCAAACTGCTCTCTATTAACATCTTGACAATGAGATATCCTATGCAGAAAACTATGAAAGGTGTGTTTTGCAAATATTCTGCTATTTCGTTTCTTAACTGAATTCTGAGATCTTCCAAATTACCTGGCATGTCTCGGTACTTTTCAGATGACCTCACAAGAAGAAATCCAGAAGGGTGAAGTCTGGAGATCTGCTTGGCCACTTAATGTGCCCTCTATTCTCAATTAGTCTGTATAGAAACGCTCTAGACCCAGATTCTGGGTTTGGTATGTTTCATCTCCATTCGAAAATAAAGCAGCTGCTGCAGGAACAATATTAGTTTGCAAAAGTTGCAAATATCGATTTGCAATTGATTTTTATGCCCCTAAAGGTTATTATTTGTTATTAATGATATTAATATTATTGTTAGCATGTTTTTGACTCCATCTTTGATACTGACGTGTAAAAAATTTTAATTTTTTTTTGTCGGCGTCTCCCACACAAAGGTATGTGATTGAAAACAGAAATAATAAACCTATCAAAATATGAAAAGAAAGATACAGCTTGAATTTGACTAAATAACTTTTATTTAACATACTTTTTCATTAAACAAATATTATTTTTATTAAATTATTTCGTACTGTAAAATAACACTGTAATTAGAATTTTGTTTTGGAAAAAACGTTTTGGTTCAATACTGCTGACCGAATTAGCCAGCCGTCACTTATTCAGCAATTGGATTATTTGACTAACTATCAGTGGCGTAGCTGTCATAGCGACAATGGTCGCAAGGCGACAGCGCCTAGCGACAATGGTCGCAAGGCGACAGCGCCCCTAAGAATTAAGGGCCCCTTGGGACAAACGGTAAAAAAATTCAGTTGATTCTTAAAGTCAGTGGCGTATTTGCAGTTAATAATGCTTTAATTTACGGTGTCAAATGATAAAAATTACTTGACAACGCCCTGAACGGCCCTTTCCCAAGAACAATTGTCTGGGAGGGGGGGGGGGGCTCTCAATTATTTTGCAAGCAGGCCAAAAAAATCTAGCTACGCCACTGCTACCTATACAATAATTTTAGTAATACCCTATAACCGGAAATCGGCTGGGTTGAGACCTGGCCATCGCATCGTGCAGGCCCGAGGTTGAAAGAGTGTCTATTTATGGTTCGATTTTAGAACCTATTTATTATTAAATTTGTTGTTCCCATATAAATACAGGATGTTTAGTAAAACATACAGCAAAAATTTAAGGGGTGATTCCCTGGGTTATTTTAAAAATATTTTGTCCTTTGATGATTTTTGGAGAGACGCTTTTGTTTCGAAGATACAGGGCTAGATACAAAACTATTGAAAATGACTACCACCTGCTAGGATGCATGAATCCAATTTTTTCCTCATTGACTGCCGAACTCTTTCAAAAACACCAGGGTCGTTTCTTCTTGAATTACACCCATCAATTATCTGATTTCTCAAATCTTTTACATTTTCCACTGGAGCAGTGTAAACTAATGACTTCAGGTAGCCCCATAGGAAAAATCCAGAGGGTTTAAGTCCGGGAATCGAGCAGGCCATAGGTGAGGTCCACCTCGACCAATCCAGCAATCTCGATATGTTGCTGTTAGAAACTCACAAGTCACGAGACGTAATCAACAATGTATGAAAACCACGGTTAAACATATCGCCCTGTATCTTCACAACAAAGCGGCTTTCCGAAAATCATCAAAGGACAAAATATTCTTAAAATAACTCAGGGAATCACCCCTTGAATTTTTGCGTATGTTTACTAAACACCCTGTATATGGTGAGTATTGGATGAAAATAGCATTTTCAGTGTTATAGTTACGCAACCTTAGGTAACATAATCAAATCAGCATCTTCATATGGTTGGGGTTCAAAATAGTGTCGTCCCAAATAGCGCCAGCCAACATGGCGCCGGTCAGAAATATGGCCAAGCAAAAATGTCGCCTGCAAAAAGGTCGGCGGTCAAAAATGTTGTCGCCAAAAATAGCGACCATCAATAATCTCGCCAGGCAATCATGTCGCCGGCAAAAATAGCACCAGTCAAAAATGTTGCCGGGAAAAATAGCGCCGTTAAAAATGTTGCCAGTGACAGTTTTGCCTGGCGACATTTGTACCGGCTTTATTTTTGGCGGCGCTATTTTTGGCGGCGCTATTATTGGCGTATACCCTTAATATACCGCTCCTCCTCTCTGATAACTGAACCGTTATTAATTGTTCACTTAGAAGACGCAGATATTCCTGGTTTAAAAACCTACGCCAATGGATTGGAATGACATCTACCGAACTTTTTCGATAAACCGTAGACAAAGTCAGACTTGCCATGATAAATCACTAACATCCGGTAACGCATATAAGAAGAAGGCGAATCGTAAGGTTACGTTAAAGTCGTAAACTTCTTGTTTTGCTGTGGTAAACGTATGGTGTGTTGACCAAATGAGCAAATTCTGATTTATTTAAATCGTCGTTAAACTAAAAAGGTGCCTCACCGCCACTGGTTAAAAAAATTGTTGATTTGATTATTTGATAATTAGGTCAATATTCCTACAGTAAAATTGTATTTTCCGATTCTGTTTGCTTAAGTTCAGTTTAAACCTTATTTTATAAGAATACATAGCTACTAAAGTACCTCCTGAGAATTCTTTAACCAATTCAAACTGGAGGCGTTTTGATATTTGATTGGCACTATTTTCGCATACGCTGGCTGCTTCCAGCAGATACTTTTTGAATTTCACGAACACTTTCAACGCTACTTCCCACGAGTTTAGATCTCCCTTCTTTATTCTTAACGAAACGGAACCAGTCTTTTTAAATTTATTAATTAACTTGTGATACGTACGTTAACCTACGAAGACTCTATTTATTTATTCTTAATTTCGCACATCTGCTGTAACGCTCGTTCCACACTCATAATAGTAGGCATTGAGCAATATTAATTCTTGTGTGTAATTTTAACCCCATATTTTAAACTTTACAATTGATAGGTAGGTACAAACCATTTTTTTTTTGTATAGTACTAACACAACAATCGTTGCCCATAACAAAAATTTAAAAACAAATACTTTTTATTTTAGAAAACCCAAGAATAATAGCCGAAAAATAAATAATTCTACATTTTACTTCCTGTTTTTGATTTTAAAACTCCTTTATTGAAAGTTGTTTCGATATAAAATAGCATAAAACATTATGTTTGTAGTTATTTAAAATTAACTAAAATAGATAAGTACATAAAATTTCCAAAAGAAGTGTTATGTGTTGTTTGAGTGCTAAATGATACTCATTTAAGCTAATTACTACTTTAACTGTAATTACAAATATAAACGTTTCCGTCGTTTGCTACATTAAAGAATGGGTTTTGCCTTGATACGTTAAAGGTGAGCGTAATTTTAAAAGTAAACATGTTAAAGTCGACTTTAATCTAAAGTGGCGGCTGCAAATTCGCGAGACCCGTTATGAACTAATTTTTGGCATTATATTACAGGGTCTAAACATTTTTTGTATGCAGTTTAGAGCTGCTAATGTTCTTCCATTTTCTTTTTCTTTACTGAAATAGGCTAATAGATCCATAATCAACGTTCTTGACTCTTAATTTACATATGTATGTCAAAAGATTATGCGCTATTCGCAACTAGAATTAGTATTTTAGAATACCTAGATAAGAAAAAACGTTGAATCGTCTCAAACGTCCGTAATACAAGGGTTTAAAAAGTCAATAATGAAATTTAAAAAAATAAAACGTGCATATCCCTCGACATCTCACATCAGAATTTTTGACGATAATAATACCTCGCTATAGCTATACTCCGCATAGCAAGGAAGGTAAAAATCAATTTAAAATTATGGAGGTACCCGCAAAGAGTGCAAAGAGTATATTAACATGAACTTCAATAGTTTACCAACTACTATTATTAATTTCAAAATTACCGTTAGAAAGTTATAAAATTAAGGCTACGCCATCATCACAAAATTACTAGATAGCTTTGGAAAATGAAAGCCGTAAACTTCAGCCATACAAATTATTATTGTCATCAACAATTAGTTATACCACGAGTGAATTGAAAAATAACCGGACAAAAAATTAAGAAAACTTGTTGAGCTATCGTGCCGAGCATAATTTTTTAAGCAAAGCAAACACGAGTTGCTACCCAGGAAGTTTGAGTAGCTTTCCCTGGTTATTTTTTAATTCCATAAATATCCGTATGAACTTTTCTATTGGCTGCTGAAACCGCAAATTCGACGCAGTGATTAGTAGATATCTTATTCGAGTGAAATAATTTGTAGTGTCAAAATAAGTTGTAGTTGTTTGAGCTATTCTTTGTTATAACACCATTTGTGCTTAAATTTTTGGTGTTCTTTATTAGCATGATAAGAGAGGCAGTGCCAGGTGATCAAAAACAATAATTATTATTTTAGTTGTTTAGTCGACGCCGTAGAAATCCGGACGCTTGTTGCAACTTAGGTTTATTTAACTTTATTCATTGTTATATTATTGTACCACGACTACCAATTTTTAAAGAGAAAATTAAGTATAGTATTTAGAATCATTTAATATTGTGTCAGTGCAGTAACCATAACATTTTATTATAGCAGTATTATATCATTTTAATTGATATAAATAAAGAAGTGTGTGCCGAGCACGCAAGTTCTAAGTGGAACTTCTTAGCGTGCTTTAACTAAAAGGGAATTTAATATTGTTTGATTTACCAGAAAACGAAAACGGTTGTCATGTTCTACTTGGTTGTAGGAATCGCTATAAAAAAGTTTATGAGCGTGAATGAATTACATTAAAACATGATATATGTAATAACTAATATCTTGTATATCTTGGTGCAATTCGCATAACTTTATCTAATAATTCCGCCATCTTGAATTTTATAAGTTAGATCCTGAATTAGCAATTAACACCCCCAAAAACCCCTCGAATAACAATGTTTATGCAAATCGGATAACGTTATAAAATAATTCCGCCATGTTAAATCCGCCATCTTGAATTTTGTAAATTGAATCCTACATTCGTAATTAGCAGTCCCAAAACTCCTCGAATACCAACTTTTAATGCAAATCGGATAACGTTACGAAATAATTCCGCATATTAAATTCGCCATTTTGAATTTTATAATTTAGGTCCTGGATTCGTAATTAGAAGCCCGAAAACCCCTATAATGCCAATTTTTATACAAACCGGATAACGTTATGAAATAATTCCACCATATTAAATCCACCATCTTGAATTTTATAATGTAGATCCTGAATTTGTAATTAGCAGCCCCAAAACTCATCGAATACGATTTTTTATGCAAACCGGATAACGTTATGAAATAATTTAAAAACGATGCCAAGAAATACCGTCGCCGGTACCTAATGTCGAAGCCAAAAACAGCAAAATCAAAAATGTCGCCATCTAACACAGTGCCGGTAAAAAAACTAGTTCTTCAATAATAGTTAAATGTCAATGTACCTGTAAAAAATTGTGTAATAAACAAAATCCATTAATGCAAATAGTTTCGTCCTAAGAACCATCTTATCAGAGCCATCTACCAGGCTATAGAGCAATGGTTGTATTACCGGCAATGTATTCTTTGTTCCTTTCCTCATGCCGACCTAAACGCGTAGAACCCACCGGGCAATGATGAGGGCAAGATTACAAATGGTTGCAAGCGCGTATCGGTTACCTACGTTGCATAGCAGGAAAATGCGCCACATTCCATTATGGTGCGTGCACGCCACGTGACTTACGTTGTGGTGCTTGCGCCACATTCACTCCACGATCGCATGTTGCACCCGCCGGCTAAGAAGTTTCACTTCAAAAACTATAGAAAATTTGGTTCAGTTTTCGTCAGGATTTCTAGGACGTCGGGCTTATAAAGCTAACAAACAAATTTTATTTTCTAATGTCATCCTTTATCCACCATTTTCTTGTCGTTTATTTTCAATGAGTGATTATAATTTTGTATGATATAATTCGTGCATATTGTAGAGCAGTATTTTGCTTAGCAACTGACCCGAGACGTTTTGGCAAGCGCTCTCGAGTTTTTCTTTTTTAAAATTGTCAAAACGTCGACTGTGGTTGCTCAAAAGGAAAATTTGGCGAAACAATATCCATGAAATTTATCCCGAAGAAATTATAAGCACGAATGGTAATTGGATAGATTATTACATGATTAAGAAACGAAGCTACATTCCTGGTTTGCTTAATAGTTTGATTTTGTGCTATGACCAAGAGAGTGAGTTTTATTTATAAGTTCGAGCTTTACTTCGTTGAAGTTCATTTTAATTTATTGTAAATAATACAAATCTTAACTTCAACAAGTTTTTTATTTTAGCCTTAACAAACATTTTGTAGTATTATTAGACGTCATTGAATTATTGTGTTCTAATAACTGTTTAGCGTAATTCGATTTATGTGGGTGTTTGTATTTGTAACAACGCACGTGTTCGTTTCTAATTGTTTATCCTATATAAACCAAATTACAGTGCGAGCAATTTAATTTGTAAATGTCTGATTTTAGTAAATTGTCTCCTTTTTCGTTAACATTAATTAAAGCGCTTAAAATGTTTTTTGTTGTTTTAAAAATTATTTTACATTTATTTGTTTTGTTCATAATTTTGGCATTTTTTTCTGATTTATTGCCAAAATATGGAATTGACGCGTATTTAATTTTATCTGATGAAGTAGTGGGATACATTTTCTGAATAGCTAATTGATAATTATTTTCTTTTTTATTTTGTTACAAGTATTAACACCCCCATAAATCCAATTGCGCTAAACACTTATTAGAACACAATCATTCAATAACGTCTAATAACACTATAAAATGTTTACACTTTTGTGATGATAAACGTAAGTTGGATATACTAAAAGCATTTGAAATTCACAAACATTTAAAATTTGTATCTATAATGAATGAACAAATTGATCTCTTAAATTCACCGTTATTGGACGTTTTGGAATGAGAAATCGCGTCATCTGGACGCAGATATAGAAAACCAAGATCAAGTTATGAAGATTTATTGAGCCTATAGCAACACTAACTGTTTACTTTTATTTTTGCCTTTGATAATGACGTGTAAACACGTTAAAATACGTATAAGGCTAAAATAAAAAAGAAGTGTTTTATTTACAATAAATTAGAGTGAGTTTTGTTTGCACAGTCGCTAGGATATTACAATCTATCTTCGATTTTTCTTAGCTAAAAATCAAGTTGCTGCTTTAAACACGGCATGTTGCTGTTTTATCAGTTAAAAACGAATGTAATTGGCAGAAATTCCGCAAATTGTGGATTCTGATTGGCTTTTTGTAATAAGAGTGGAATAATCGTGAATAAATTTAAACAGCTACTCATTTGTTTTGTGGTTTCAAAAATAAAAACTATTCGACATTCTAATACATTATACGAAAAAAAATCCACCCAGAATTCAGATACAACTAGTGAATTTCAAAAAGCAAGCGTAGTAAGTTACTCAAACTTTCTCCACAGGAACTTGAAGTAAGTTTGGTTCCACATTTCTTGTCTTCACGTTGATGTTTAATACAAAATTCATTCAAACTTTTACCTAAAACGAAATAAGCATCGAGTTTGAATATATGCGCACAGAACGAATTGACCGTGTGCATTTTTGGCTAATCCTTTTTCTCAAATTTTAAAAATATTAGCCCTAGTTACGCATTACGGCTTCGTGAAAGATTGAGGAAAAGCTATAATTTACACGAGAAGTCATAACTTCTACGGCAATCCAATCCTTATAGAAGGTAAATGCAGGGCAGCTGAGTGTTCAAATATTGATTTTCCAACAGCTTAAGCAGGACGCGCACTGAATCGGTTCGGATCAGTCCGCTCGGAACGGTACGATCGGAACGTCAGTTTATACCGCGCACTGAATCGGCACATTCAGTTTGTCTTCAGCAGCAGTTTAGAAAATTGTTAATAATTTCAGTATTTTAGATGAAACCAGTTCTTAATAACAATGTTTTTGAATACCAATGATGATTTAACAATATTCAAACAACTGTCATGAAAAAACAAAAAACTGTTATTTGTTTTATAATTTGAAATAAACAGGAATTTTAGTTAAAATAGTCATTTTTCGACAATTAGAAAGGTTTATGTCACTAGTAGTGAAAAAAAAAGTATATACGCCTCGGTAGAAAAGTCTTTAATTCCCAGATGATTGCAGCTTATCTAAACTACTAGTTGGAAATAGTTAACGACCGTAAGAGCATTCGGCAGTTTTTGCCCCTTCTATCATTCTTTGCCGATGCCGAGACGATCTGGCCGGTCTGAGCCGACCGAGCCGATGCAGTGCGCGGCGATGCATTTAATTTCGTGTATAGCAAAACCTGCCGATCGTGCCGTGCCGAGCGGACTGATCCGATCCGATTCGGTGCGCGTCCTGCCTTACTGCTTTTCCTGCCAACTGTCCCTTTTAATACAGAGCAACGAAAGTACGTTTAATATTCAGATATTTAAATTCGAACGGGCACAGTATCAAACTATTCGAAAACCGAATTCCGAGGTTTATATTTTCTATATAAAGAAAAAACAATTTAATTCTAGTATTTTCACTTGAGTGTGTTATTCAAAATTCAAGTAAGTTGAAAGCAAACAGATCAAGGATTTCGAAATACTACACCATAAGCACTAGTTTTCATACGAGACGTTAGGGATCGTGACAGAAATATAAATGCAACGAGGGAGCGATCTCGAGAAAAATCTTGGCTTCATTTTCACGTACCTGTATTTGATATTCAGATCACGCTGTTTGTAAGAAATATGCAAAGAGTTACGGCTGGAATTTCTTACAGATGCAAATAATATTCACCTAACATTTTTGAACTTAACCCACAGCAACTATAACTCAAAAGTTATAAGTGATTGGAAATAAGCGAATATGTCAGTAGCAATATTGTATTTTTTTCTTTGTAGAAACAAAATAATGTAAAAGTTAAATTTTTCGACTTTTACATTACTTAGATACCTATCAAAAGAAAATGAAAGTACAACATGATGTCTAGGTTATTTTGTGTAACTAACTATGTAACTGCCTGACTTTGCTCCGTTTGCTATTTATTATTCATGTTTTGGGGTAAATTTAATGCCTACTGAAACAACGTCGGGAGAATTAATCTGATGACTCATGAGAAAGTTTAAAGCGTATTTACCGTAATTATTTGTGAAGAGATGTCAAGCGAAATGCCTAGCGCGACTGTTAATTTCTAGTTTTGATTTGACAGCATGAAACTTTTCACTTGGCTTTGATAAAAATGCGAAAAAGAATAATTTACTACTTAAAAACTTTCCTCGCCTTTTAGCAATATATGAATAAGATATAAAACTGTCATAGAATTATTATAATTTTGAAAACGTAAGTACCTATTCAGTGTATCAGATATAATTTTCACTCAATAAAGTTATACGCGTTTGTATTATCTGTAATTCATCATACAATTTCCCTAATGGCCCAATTAGTGACATAACAAGCAATCAAACCTGAAATCTGGATATTGACTAAAGTGTATGGTGATGCCGTAATATCATGTTCCAATTAATTGTAAGTGTAACTGTATAAGCCAGAAATCTGATAATTATCAGGAAAAAATTATTGCGTATGAAATGCTAAACCCCTTTAATTCTCAAGAGAACGCTTTAGGTACAACTAAAAAAATACTAAAACTACCATACCACATGGCATACACACTATTTATTAGAGGAACTATCAGATAAAAATAGCTGTAGTGTTGGAGTATGCAAAAACGTCTAGGTAACTTAAAATTAACTTTGTGATGTTCGAACTCTACAAGATGTTTTACAAAGTATAGGCCATAGTATTTTAATCATATTGTAACTTGGTTAGGATCAGAGTGTGCTCGGAATGCTCTTAAGGTAGAGCAATCGTTCACCGATGCGAGAATCCCAGGTTCAGTTCCCCTCAAACTCTTTTTTTTTATTTTTCATTCATTATTTACGTCCATACGACATTTTTATTACATACGAAGTAGTCCAAGTATTCACTCCACGTTTTTGCACGAAATTCTTCAATACGTACTGGAAATAATACCGGTACTACGTAATAAAGACATTTAAGAATTGCTTTGTTTTAGTTTATAATAACAAACAATTTGATACCCCATAGTCAAACGAACAATATTATAGAATATGTATAGATATATTATTTTATTCAAATAAATTGACGATAATACACGGTGCGCCACAAGCAGAATACTCGCTGTAACGTATTAATTACTATTTTTATCAAACATCCTTCACAGAGTCTACAAATTTCATAAAACGGAATTGAGCAACACATTTTTAAAAGTTTTTGAACTGCCATTTTTAAGTTATGACGTTATAGATAATTTTTTAAATGGAAACATGCTTTAAATTTAATGTCGTTGGATTGAAGTAAAACTTCTTTTGCGGCGGCCGGCAGGAGTAACTTGTGAACGCATAGAAGGAAATTGCGAGACGAATATTTAACCGGTGTCATTACTGGCCTCTCAACGTTAATGCTTATATGGTTATTCTAGTGGCTGCCCGCTAGCACACGAAGCCGCTTCGGCGATCTGTCAGTTTTATTCCACTGCGTGTAGCGATCGGACGGTTGGTTACGCTCACAGTTGCTCCTTCATAAAACTTTATGGATTTTAATAGGTATTTATGTTACTTGTGGGATAAAGGCGTTATTCTTATTATAACACGAGTTTGAAAATTGCACGACGAAATCGTAGATCGAGTCGTGTAATCAAACTAGTGCCATAATAATGCATTATCCCACCTGTGACATCCAAAATTTTGTCTATTTCACATTTCGCGTTAATTTATTTGTAAATGTCAAGTCAATTTTAAAATACTTTTGTTTTAAAATCAAAGGAACGAAATAGATTCGATTGTTCAATACTATGGCAACCAGCCAGTTTTCTTTGAAACAAAGCTTCAGTTTTGTTTGTGTAAATAAAATGAGATGCGTATTGAATCCATCATCTCGTTAGTGAGATAATGAACTTCATTACCTAACACAAATGAATGTCAAAATAAGTCTATCTGAGCAGTCGTACATAAAATAAATATTCGCCCGTTTAAATACAAATTTGTTAAGTAAATGAGCGTCGATTACGATGGGCCGCATGGCGCATATATTATTAAGTAGCAGAGCAGGTCGTTACCTATTTAATGTGTCTTACTTCATTAAAGCCCAGTATGCGGAATTAAACAAATTGGTGAGAAGAGAAATAAGAAAGGACATATTCGAATATAATGAGAGAATAACTGAAGAAATAATAGAAAACAATAAAAGCTTAAAAGTCCTACGGTCAAAACTAAGCATGGGAAGAACACAAATTACTAAAATTATAGACAACACTGGAAAAGAAACAACAAATAGAAAAGAAATAATAAAAGCAGTGGAAGAGTTCTACGCCAGCCTATATCAATCACAATTAGAAGAAGGAAACCAACGACACCAACAGAACAAGAACAAGCAAAGAACAAAACTAGAAATTATGAATGTGGGCTCCGAAGATATGTCAGATATCTCCAAACGAGAAATACAAAATGCCCTACGCCAAATGAAAAATTCGAGAGCACCAGGACAAGACGGAATAATCTGCGAACAATTGAAATACGGTGGAGAAAAGTTAATAAATATAGTGAAACGACTAATGGAGAAATGTTTGGAGGTAGGAGACATACCAGATGCTTGGAACACCGCAACGATGATACTTATCCATAAAAAAGGACCCAAAAATGACCTGGAAAATTATAGGCCAATTAGCCTACTGTCTCATCTTTATAAATTGCTGATAAAAATAATAGCGAATAGAATAAATAGCAAACTAGACGCGTACCAACCGGTGGAACAAGCTGGATTTCGCAAAGGATTTGGAACTAACGATCATCTGCAAAGCATAAAATTGGTAATTCGAAAATGCAACGAATCCAACATACCACTAGTACTCGCCTTCTTAGACTACAAAAAAGCTTTCGACACTATAGAGATACCATACATAATTAAAGCTCTCAACGATTGCCGTATAGATTCTAGATACACTCGCATAATACAAAATATATACAAAAAAGCAACAACTATAATAAAATTACACGAAACAAGGCGACACGCTATCACCCAGATTATTTACCTTAGCACTCGAAAATATATTTAAACAAATGAATTGGGAAAAGAAAGGTCTAAATGTGGACGGCAGATATCTATCAAATCTAAGATATGCTGATGACACAGTGGTGATTGCGAAGGACGAGGCAGAGATGCAGACAATGTTGAACGAAATCTATGAACAGTCAAAGATAACCGGTCTAAAATTAAATATGAAAAAGACAAAAATTATGACAAATAGTGAAGTAAACAGGTTCACAATTAACAATGAAGAAATAGAGGTGGTTGACCAATATATATCCCTGGGATATAAGTTAAAATTGGGTAAAGAACACCAAGAAGCAGAAATTAGCAGAAGAGTGAAATTAGGTTGGGTAGCATTTGGGAAACTCGCGAATATACTTAAGTCAAGAAAATTCACCAAAAGACAAAAAGCGAAAATCTATGATACATGTGTCTTACCAGTACTCACTTACGGACTTGAAACGTCTGTAATCACCAAGAAAATAGCCAACAAAATAGCAATAGCCCAGAGAGCTATGGAAAGGCAAATGTTGGGTATAACTCTCCGGGAAAGAAAGAGAGACGAATGGATCGAAATGAAACAGGTGTGGAGGATGCAGTAGAAAGAGTGGCCCAATTAAAATGGAGTTGGGCGGGACATATAGCAAGGAGAACTGATGACAGATGGACAACCCGGCTGCTACTCTGGAGACCAAGAACGAGTAAACGAAACGTAGGAAGACCTTTAGCTAGATGGTCGGATGATATTAGAAAAGTGGGAGGACGCCAATGGTTCAGAGTGGCAACCAACAGAGAGGAATGGAAACACATTGGGGAGGACTATGTCCAATATTGGACCAATAATGTCTGAAGAAGAGAGAGAGAGAGAGAGTTCATTAACAATTGAACTAGGGATGCGCACCGTAATACAAAAATCGATGCTGAACATCGGTAAACACCATCGACGCTAAAAAAAATATCAAAATATGTTCATGTTCTCTTCCTGCTATTTGATTTGTGCTTAATGCGTATGCTAGTGACTGTTAGACGGCGCTAAACAATTTGCCAATTTACAAAACGTAACAATAAATACTTAAACGAATTAATAATCTATATGTTATCGCGACAAAACGAAACTTGAAAAAAAAAACAAACATCGACATGTCACCATCGACGTTACAGAAACATCGCAATAGCGGCATCGATGTATTTTTGCTTAACATCGATGTTCGTTGCGCATCCCTAATTTGAACTCAAAAACTAATTTGTTGGCCGCCACCTACGGGCTTGAGTCAAAATCGAATACACCTTAGAGTACAATATAGAGATTTAAAAGACGACAAGGAAATTTGGTCTTTTGTTTACTCATTTGTTTGAGCGATTTTAAAAATAAACGACAAACACATTATAATGGAAATAGCTACTAAAAAAAATTTCAGTGCTAAATGTATATTAAGTTCCCAAAATTCAGCTTAAAAATTCGAATAAATATAATTTTTGTTCTTCAGGCTAATTAATAATAAAAGTTTGTCGTAAATATTTTATCGATGTATCACGTTATCCGTTCAGATTACCATGGCCAGTTTTATCGCTTTTTTACTGCTCATGCTGAATAAAGTTTAATTGATAATTTCGCCTACCTAGTAGGATATAAAACGCTCCTGTATTGATCTTAGATTGGCAAAGCATGTAATATAAAATTATACCACTTCCAATGCTTTAAGAAAGAGTAGTGCGTTCATCAGCTAAATTTTAATTGGTGAAAACACTGCCATCTGAAGACCTGTAAAGTGCTACCACTTCAACTGACATATGGTTACACAATGAGAAGCAGGTAATTATTTTCAGAAATTTTTAAAACTACACGAACACACTATTTTGTTACTATAATACGGCGTAAAACACACTGTAGTCAAGATGGCGGAATTATAAGATAAAGTTATTTGAATTGCACTAGGATAGATACCTACAAGGAATAATTAAATATATTAAGTTTTAATGTAACTCACTCACGCGCATTAACGGTTTTGAACGTTTCCTACAACTAACTAGAACATAACATAACCGTTTTCGTTTTCTGTTATTTCATACAACTTAAAATTCACTTTAATAAGAAATTTTACTTACAACACACTCAATAGAAGAACTAAAATGTGTGAGCATACATTAAATCTATGACTTTAACAATCACTTCATTTCCGAATTACAAAAAATAGGAAGTAATAAAAACTCATAACAGCATAAAGTTATAAATTAAAGCTACAGAAACTAAAATCTAGTATTTGTTTTCAAAGCCTGGTATGTTAAAGTCATTGAATTTAATTAACGGTGGCAGTATTTTGGTTCACCCTTCCAGATTTTTTTTATAATTTGTGGGTAGAACAAATATATATAAATCATATCACTAAATAGATAAAAAACGCTCCAGCCAACGGCAGCAAAACTGACATATTTTCATTGAAAAAAATCGATGACGTCATAAATTCAAAATTGCTGCACACAATTTTTTAAGGTAATTTTTAGGCTCCTTTTATGAAAATTTTCATAACTCTTGAAAAATTTTTTAATAAAATTAATAATCAAGACGCTACAGCCAGTATTCCATAATTTTAACGCATCCTATGTATAGTACCTATTCGTTCTTCATGCTTTAGAATATGTAGCTAGCAAATACAAATACTTTTTTCTATCTATGATTTTAGAAGAAATATTATAACAATTACACAAACTTTCTGCAGAAAATCAATTCACCTTTAAACAAACCCTGTACATCTTTATTCTTTTACAACATAGTTTTTGTACTGCTTCGTGCGAATTTCAAGGTCACATTAAAATATTATTCAGGAAAATAGTACATCTGCGTTCATACAAGTAGTATTGTTTTAGTTACATCAGAAGATTAGCACATGTGTATACTTACCGCTCGTAACTCTGTAGGCGAAAATAGATATTTTAAATTTGCCCTTAATGGTACCATCAGAAGAAGGAAGAAAGGAAATGCCAATGATGCTTTCGTGGATTTTACAGTCCACAATATCGCCAAACACGTTAGCTGGATTAACGTGAATAGATGCATTTTGAAAGTTTTGACCTGTAAAAAACAAAAAAAAAACATTACACTTGATAATGATAAATTAAAGTTAGAATAGTCATTATCTTTTACAAGTAAATACAATCAAACTGTTTTTAAAACTTGATTTTTTATAACAGAATGAAATACAAGCGACGCGACGTTTAAAAAAGAATCATTCACTTCCATTTTACAGTGTTTCTTTTAATTCATGCTTGTTATCAGGTGACACAAAATACCTGAATCATGCCTACGTTTTACAGTACAGTTATTTGATTTGACTATGAGAAATTTGATAAATGAAAATGATGTAGGTGTTTCAAGTAAGGAAAATAAATAAAGGAATAAGCAGAGCAAAGGACTATACACATAAGGTGGGTAGAAACTAGTTTCTTTTTGTTTTATTTTACGATAGGGTGAAGTTCTCAAGACAAAATATGAAAATGTTCATCATAATACACGACTGTACTTACTACAAGATATATCAATCAAATATAGGAAGAAATATAATGAATTATCTGAAAAATTATCTTATAGCAAAAGATTATATCCTGATAAAAAATAACTGTAATTTAAATTTAATAACAAACCTTAGGCTAACCACTATGTAATTTTCCGGACGTTGTCTTTGAAAAGGTAAATTATATAAGCACTACTATTATAACAGGAGTCAGAGAGTCTTGAGAAACTTCGCCCTGCTCTGTAACAACCAGATGAACGAATCAGTTTTCTGTTTATGT
Organism: Ctenicera cuprea; assembly: GCA_958336395.1. Classification (NCBI taxonomy): domain Eukaryota; kingdom Metazoa; phylum Arthropoda; class Insecta; order Coleoptera; family Elateridae; genus Ctenicera; species Ctenicera cuprea. The sequence continues at coordinate 24,773,320 of OY284492.1, read as the reverse complement.
TACCCACCGAAGACTGTCGTGTCGTCAACATAATAGGCTTTCTTGCCTTCATATCCTACTTTCGAAGGCTTTCTATATGCCGAAAATTTTCCGTACAAAACCCGGTAAAAATTCTTGAAAATTTACCAATTCAGAAAATTTCACCGGCAAAATTTTCTACTCCATATGAGAGCATTGGGGAAAATACAGTAAGGTTGTGAAATATAAAAATAATTGCTGCTAAGACACACTTTAAACTTATAAATATACAAAAATGTGAAAGCTGGAAAGAATTGTACGGTAGCAAAACTTTTTAAGGCTTCATTAAAGAACAAGGGAGCTTATTATTTATGGTGAAGCGGGTAAAGTCGGTGAGTGATTTCCCAGAACAATCAAAAAGTTTTAAGAAATCAGGTGAAGAGAAACAAGCTTAAAGTTTCTTGGGTAGCGTTCGTTGGGTTGCACAATTTAATTGTACTTTTAGTTATAAAAACAAATAAATAAATTTATCGAAATTAAAAAATGTTGTATGTTATATGATAAAATAAATATAAAAACCATAATATTGGCGAAGCACTTAGCCTTGTACTTTCCCATACTTTAAATAATTGCTTTTTTATACAGCTGACATTAAAAATGACACTTTTAGTTCAAGTTACCCGGATTAGAAATTCAATTTTATAAGGTAGCATGTTAAAAATATCTTTAACACTAGTAAAAAAAAGATTTTTAACACCAGTGGTAATTAGTTTATAATTTATTTATAAATAGTAACATACACATTAGAATTAGAACAATTACTGATATTAATTCATCAGTATCAGTATCAGCAGAGGAACCATCGTCAATAACAAATTCGATTTCATCACAATCCATTGTTACTATTGCAGTATCAATACGAACTGTTTTAAAAAACGCAAACAAAACGTTTTCTGAAGTTTCTAATAAACAATTTTCAATTGTCACTGCATTAACGTGACTACATCACGACATAGCTGATTTTTGTGAAACAATTTAAAATAAAAATTATGAATTCGTTGTTAAATTAAATATAAACATTTGTATAAAAAATAGTGTACGATATACATGTTAAAAGTGATTTTATTTTGTTCGTGGGGGTTGCTCAACAAAATTCCGCACTTTTCTCACTTTTAACACTTATATCGTAAATAACTTTTTATTATTCTAAAACATGTAAGTATAGCTGTAAGAGTTAGTTTAAGCGTTAGCTCTACTATATAAAATCATCACTGACGAGCACTTTAGCTTAAAGCGGAATGTTTATTAAACGAAAAGGAATTAATTTCCCAATTTCAAAAACGCATAGAAGACGTCAGAGAGAAATTAGCGAATTAGGGCACAAACCACCGTTATACCTCTTCCCTATAGTTCTATGAGCCTACAGAATTAAAAAAAAAAGAAATTTTAAGCCGAGCACGCAAGTTCAAAGTGAAACTTCTTAAAATGTTCTCACTGAAACTGTTTTTTGAATTCTATGATTTAACAGAAAACGAAAACCGTTTCAGTTACAAATCTGGTATTTAAGTCATTTTCCAAATTTTGGTTTAGAAAGTCCAAGCGAACATGGATGGCCCTTTGCATCAAAGAAGGACTGAAATGCTGCAGTGTATATAATTGTAAAAATTCTAACAATAGTTTAGTGAGTTTACTAAAAGATTGTGATTCAGAAACAAAGAATCTTATTAAGAAAATTTTTCTCGTTCATTTACACGTCATTGTTTTTATATTACGTCACATATATAATGTGTCCCAAGACTAGCCGACTATAGGCAGATAACACGTGGAAACTGAAAATATCGTAAAATACTTCCCCTCAATTGTAGACGTCATAGCGATGAAGAACGCATATTTTTGAATTATTCGGTAGAAATTTTAGTAAGCTTTCGGTTTAATTGCGGCTTATAACTTATGAAATTACGCTTCTCTGCATGCGTGTCTTCATAGCGCAGTTAGCAAACGTTGCACGCTCGTGACACAACAACAGTACTGAAAGTGCAGCGGTTCAAATCCCGCTCGCCGCCAATTTGATTTTATTAATTTTTTTAAATTTATAATTATCTGTTTTGTTTTATTTTATTTATTTTTTTTAAGAATCATGAAGCCGTGCGTGAGCACGACTTCATGATTCCCATCCCACCCCCTTACCCGGGCTCAGCACACTAAGTGCTCTTCACCGGTCTAACATGCCCCACCCCTGAAAAACATGCAATCCAACATACACACCTACATACACCATCCATGGACCCGTCGGATTTAACTTGTTCAGAAAAATTACCGACGAACAGTGGACTCGAACCAACTGCCATTGGGAGTCTAGTTTCAAAGCCTGGGACTTTAACCACTAGACCACCCGCCGGCCCTTGTTTTATTCTATAAGAGCTGAATATTGTTTTTGTGTAGTTTTAGTTTTAAAATTGTTACATTACGCAATATATTATATTTAAACGGAAACTTCATCGAGTCATATTTTTAAAGTAAATAATAAGTAAAAAACTCAAAATAACAATTTAGTTATTTCACAACTTACTGTTAAATCATAGATCATGATGATCTAGTTTCAGTTAAATTCATACCACTTAAATTGATAATTTTTCAGATTTTTTCAGTTTCTCGATGTTTATTGAATATTTTAATTTTGCAGACACAAGTTATTCAATGGGTACGGTTTACTAAATAGTTTTATAGTTTTAATTATGCATTTAATTATTAAACTATGGTTCAAACTGTGCCAAATAGCTGAATTATTATTTCTAAATTGCCAACACTTTATTATGTACAGCAAGTGCCACCTAACCTTGCAAATTTTAGTGGCCTTTGATTCGGCTACTTCCGCCTTGTTTCGTCGGTAGTCGTAACTTAAACTAGCTCTAATTGGCCGTTGGACAGTGTGGTACACTCTACTAAAAAGTGAATGTCAATTTATTTATGGTTTACGAAAAATTGTGGATTTTTTGACAAATTAAAAGGCCGTGCGCCATAAGGTTAGAAACAGTTTGCTTTGAGAAGGGATTAACGATAATTTAGGTTACGTATAAAAAATACAGCAAAGAAACTAGAAATGTAATAAAAAACCTTGCTTTTGCTTGAGAGTGTAAGGGCTTCTCGCCTTTTAAACTTATCGTCATTTTTTTTGCAAGGTTAAATGGCACTTGCTGTAGAAATGTCTCAATAAAGATTTAAAGATTTAATTAAATATATTTTATGTGATTTACCATTTTTTTTTACAAAAAAACGAGAGTACAAGAATAATATTTAGCTCTTATAAAATTAAACAGATAATTAGAAAATAAAAAATATTAATAGAAAATAACAGGGGCAGTGAGTGAGATTTGAACAGCTGCACTTTTGGTACCGTTGTGGTGTCGCGAGCATGCAACGCCCTTTGCTAACTGCTCTTTGGAGACACGTATGCGGGGAAGCGTAACTTTGGAGTTGTAAGTACATTTTTTTATTGCAATTATAAATTAATTAATTTAAGCAGTAATTAAGCCGGATGTTTACCAAAATTTCTACCGGGTAATTCACAAATATCGTTTATCTTTATGAGGTCTAAAATTGACGAGAACATTTCCGGGAGATATCATACAAGATTTTCAGTTTCCCTGTGTTATCTTGGGACACATTGTATGTATTATTGATTTTGGTGTTTTATTAATAGTTTTAAAAAAATGTACACCTATAAAGTTATTTTTATACACAGCTTAAAGCACTATTAAGATTTTGGAATAATTATGCTGTTATGCCTTATATCCCTACGTCTAGCAGAAACCTCGTTGCGCGTCGTTTTGATAAAAAATTCATACCACCAAAATCATGGCCATATGATATCTATTTTTTGCTTTCAAATATTTCTCAAAGTTTATTCTTAATTTTGTTTGCTGCATGTATATGTTAAAATCTACAAATAAAAAATTTTTTGTCGCTTGTAATTTCTTTGGTCAAAAATTCGTTTTTGCGGAAAATAAAATGAAATTATAGACAGAGGTGATGCTTTTAACAAAAAAAAGTAAGTCATATTCTAAGTACTTCTCAAGATATTACGCTGTGCTTGTTAAAAAAACGCTTAATTTGAAAATTGGGATTTGGGCATTTTTTTTACCAATAAAAAAGTTTGTATGGCAAATAAGGTACTTAATAAGAACATGTCGGTGCAGTCTAGTTCTAGCACAAAAAAACTTTTATGAAGGAAGCGAATTTTACCGTCAAATTTACATGTAAAGTTTATCAGTTTACCAACAAGTTACTATTTTAATTTTATAGCGATCTATGAACATTGAGTAACAGGCTTTACATTCAAAAATTTTCAAAAATTGCAGAGACTAATTCTATAAGCTATAATAAAGCGATCCTTGTTGATAAAAATTGTAGAGCGTTTCCGCGAGCGCTATGCTCGATAATAGTGACAACACGATTAAATTTAATTAAATGCGGTATTCCACAACTTCCCAAAATAGACCTATGAAATTAGGTTCAATGAAAATGGTGCGACGTCGAGCAAAAAGTGCAAAAAATATAATGTTCAAGGGAAAATGTAAAAATTTAATTAAAGAAGCATAATCAAATGATTTATCGGAAAATTTGAGTTAATATGTTGCGCATATCCATAAAACAAAAAATTCTTAGTAGACAGTTAAAACCGTCATAAACCATATAGCCCATTGTAATTACTGTAAACAATATTATGCTAGTAATATTAATAAAGTCATATATTATTATTATTATTATTATTATTAATAGTGATAACGATAGTAATAATAACTAAGCATTTGCAATGTGAGATGCAAAAACACAAAATGCATTTATTTTAAATTTATTTAATAATTTGTGCCGGCCAAAACTAAAAGTTCCGTTAACGTGCATATTTAATAATTTTTTTTAATCTTTTTTATAACAAACGTTAGTTAGTAAAATTAGTAAAGCGCCTTTCAAAAAATGTTTGATTACCACTGTGCAAATGCAGCAGGTGGAACTTTCTCACCTTTTAAAGGCGCTTTAATAGGATTAGCACTAAGTACCATGTGCCATTGTGTGGCAAGGGTTAAATTGGTAACAGGAACAAGTTTTCACGAATACGTTTGACAACGGTGTAATTGTATTCTTCACACACTGGGCGGAAAGTATGAAATGCACTATGTCTCTAGGTATAGGAGAATCGAAAAAAACATTCCGTTTGTCTTGTCTTGTATTAGATCCCGTTTTTACATTTTTGCAAAATTCAGCAAAAAAACATGTCAATACTTTCTTACAACGGGAGCACAAGAAACAAAATGTACTGGAAATTTCTAGCACATTATAAGGTGCAGCTGCTATAGAACTAACATAGGGTATTACGTAAATGTACGTAAAAAATCAAGGAAATAAATAAAAATTTGTAGGAATTACCAGTGAACAGGAAATAGTGGTATTATGTTGATAGGAAATGTAGGAGAATAACCAGGAATTTTATTAATTAACAAAAGAAAACCCACACTTTCATATAGAGCAGGCCATGTTCGTAACGAAAATTCCGCGACAAAGTTCTAGAGGATGCTATCTCGAGAAATTGAGTTAGAGAGTTGGAAAACGTTTTTGCTTGAGTATCACACCTTCCGTTACTGACTAATCTATTTCTATACAATTTTATGTTTGTAAAACTTTAATGTTTTTTAAATTATATAAATCTCCAAAACCTGTTTTTGCAAATGTAGGTATATGTAGGGATTAATATATTTAATTATTCCAAAATGGCGCCCACAAAGTATTGAATAAACAATGCGTAGTAGTAATATATGTAGTTCTATACAACAACAAAAATGAAAAATAGTTATTTGTTTGATAAGGCAATAAAGCATATGATTTAAAGCCGCGGCTGAGGCTTTAAATCTGCTTTATTGCCGTATCAAACATATAATTTTTTCGCTGATCGTTTAAGATTTACATTTTTAAGATCATTTTTCCTATAGTCAACTGCAAATACGATATTGAATTGTTTGTTTGTTCATTTCTCAATTGTCTATGTTTGTGAAGCTAGTGTCAAACGTGATACAAAAAAGCTGATATCAAATATAACTTATAAAAGTGAATTGAAGAAAACGAATAGTGAAGAACAAAGCTCAGTAGTACTCAACGATTGTACTAATGTAACTGTTAATATTTACAATAAATAATATTGTTCTTTTCCACATTTACTGTGTTATAATAATTTAGGTTATTAATTCATTTACTGCCTAGTCATTATGTCAATGTATTTACTGCCTAATCATTAAATGTGTTACTTTATCGACCCTCAACTGTCCGTAATATCATGCATTTACTGACCATCGGCGAAATAGTATGTTATACACCAAGGTAGAAAAGTGTACTATTATAGCCCGAGGGCTAAGGTTAGATCCCGATGCGCGTAGCGCCGAGGGATGTAAGGCCCGGGGGCTACAAGACTTTTCTACCGAGGCATATATACTTTTCTTTTCACTACTAGCTTTGATTATATAGTATAGTCAATGCTACTAGTGATATAAACCCTTATAATTATCGAAAAATGACTATTTTAACTTAAATCCCTGTTTATTTCAAATTATAAAACAAATAACAGTTTTTTGTTTTGTTGGCATGACAGTTGTTTGAAAATTGTTAAATCATCATTGGTATTCAAAAACATTGTTATTAAGAACTGGTTTCATCTAAAATACTGAAATTATTAACAATTTTCTTATTTTTACTTTGTGTGGTTGTATTATAGGGGAAATTGATATTGACAGAGTTGTCATTTATTACGGCGCGAAAAACGTATATTCAAATACACCGAAGTTTTTAAAATTAAATTAATTTATTTAAACAACTATTTTATGCATAAAATACCATTAAATAGAATCTCTCCATTATATTAAATCGTGCTATAAAAACGTTCTCTTTAAAACTGTCACAGGATTATCAAAAAATATAAATTTGTTCATTATTTACCAGTGGTTAATAATGAAAAATTAGTTACCTGTCAGTGAGCAATGGTGGAGAAATTGAATTTCACAACATTCTATGATGCGTCAAAATGCTACGCCATATTACTAGTAGTGAAAAATTTTTTTTATTAGTGTGCATTACTAATTGAATGTCAATGTCACGTCTGCGATCGTTTCATACATATAACATTTTTTACTTATCAAAATGTTGTGATTCACGATGAGAAACCGTTCGCAATCTTGAAGCAATGAATGTAGAAGAAAGTGCAATATTTTGAATTGCGTAAAAAAGAATGTACAAATAACAGCATAAAAAATATTACTTTAGACGATAGTTTAAAATTGAATGAAACAATTTCAGCGTGACATTAAATTTTCAATGCAAACTAAATATACAGGGAGAATCAAATTATTTCGGTACTAAAGTTAACTTTTTTTATTATTAGAGCTACAGATTTGGTTAAATTAGGAAAGAAGTGCAACTTTAAACGCTCGTTTACAGAAAAAAAAACAATTGAGTTATTCGATGAAATAGTTTTGTATAAAATTGAACACTGCACATGTACATTCTTAAATATACTGAAAAATAAATTAAACTTTGAATACAGTAGTAACCTAAAGTGGAAAACAAAAAGATATCAAATTGCTCCATATAGTCAGTGTCGGATTAACAATATCGGGGGCCTAGCGCCAAACAAAATAATGCAAATAATTTCAGAACTGCCAGATAGTAAAAACTTACTTTGCCACTGATTAATATATTCTTTCGCTTCCGCCTAAACTAAATACAAATTTGAGACTGTACCGGCTCGGTTAATGAAAGTTTATGCCAGTAACTTGGTTGTCTATGCCTGCGATCATGTCTGATTGTATTTAGAACTTTTATAAGAAACATAATCGCTTTTTGATTTTTGAAAACTATTCCTGGGGAATGAATTGTTGCTGCACCTAAAAATTAAAATATGAACCTTATTTTACTATCACTCATGAGCCATGATAGAGACTCTATCATGGAGTAATTTGGTTTAAACAGAAATCTTTTCTAGTACCCCGTTTTTAAATAAAGCGGCATAAATTTTTGATTCTTCAAAAATAAATAGAAGGCGTCACAGAAAAATGAACGGACTGGAACCCAAGCCACATTGTAGCTCAGTCTTAGACAAGCCTACAGAATTTTTAAATTAACTTAGTAATAAGTATAACTTTGACACCAAATTAGGTTCGTTTATAGTAAAGATATGCGCCTGCAAAAACTATTAAGAAACTTTGGGAATTGAAATTCATTATTTAAATGCCAGGAATCTTTAATACATGTTAAAATTCAGAGTAAAATTTTTAATCTTTGGGGATTAACTTCGTTAGTAGTTTCTAAAAATAGGTACGTATGTTATCCTAAAAGGTCCATTATTTACTAATGCTTTTACAAGGGGCGAGGTGTATTTAGGAAGTGCAGCACGCAAAGCAAACTCATAAAAGCTGCCCTTGGATATGAAACAAAACAGTCATTTTACTTTAACTGTTAATGATTATATCAATATATTTTGATAAAAACACAATACGCTGATAAGAGATAACATTCGTAAACAGCGTATGTTTAACAGAAGCAAAACCAAAAGATATTTCTACGTGCACCAGTACATTTCTTTTAAAGTAATTCAGCACTGGGCACATGTTCTATTTACTAAATACAATATATATTCTAAGGTTCCCGTTTTCATTATCGATTCTTTGTGCGGTGCGCAACGCACGAGCTTCAGCGGGGCCAACTTATCCGGTTTAGTACGAGTGCAATTCCTTAGGCAGACAAACCGGCAAATTCAAACATGCACAAGATTCATCTGGACGACTGCATGGATTCCCTCCCAACCGGCACACGCGCTCCCCCACGCTTGAAACCACACTCACCATAGGCGGAGGCGTTTAGGGAACTCCATTCGGTCTAAAATTGCAGTTTATACGGAAAGTTGCATTTTCGCACGAAAAAAAGTATTGATATTCAAAAATGTTAGTCGCTTAAAATGGCGATTCTGTATTAAAAACTTAAATTTGATTGTATATTTAAGGCTTTTGAGAAGCAGTTTTTTTTAAACAATGACATTTTGTGTAAAACTGTTAATGAAAAATGTTTGAGCCCATATCTGCAGACAAAAAGCTATCTGCACTAGGAAGGTTGCATGTTTGTGGCGTTACAATCGATATTGGGTATTTTATGTTGCTATCAAAGTTCGACGACGGATGGCTCTGCAATCGAGGGTAAGTATTCAACGTGTTTCTTTTAATTTCTGCTTTAAATCATACATTTGAAACGATTTCAGGTTTAATGTTTTCAAAATAAAATTTAAATTAAAATTTAAACTAAACCTCGATTGCAGAGGCATCTACTGCCGAACCTACGTAACATAATATAAAATATCCAACATCGATTGTAGAGCCACCCAAAATGCAACCCTCCTATTGTACCAATTGTTCGTCAATTTCATTAGCTAATTATTATGTCATTAATTATAGATAGAAAAAAATAATTCTTTAAATCAGGATAAACGACTATACAATTTATTACGCATCCTAAATTTTATTTAAAAAATATGTAAAAACAAATAATAATAATGATAGGTTACACCTAAGCATTAATAAATATTCACAAATCGAATAATAATGATTTAAATTTCAACATTAAAATGTGATAAGATGAATGCTAAATCTTGTGCTTGGATTATAATTTAAAAATTCCTACTGTTCGAATTAAAGTAAAATAAGAAAACCACTTTTCTATTTTTTTAAATAAGTACATTTCCCAATCAGTGGGTTATTCAATAATTATCAGTGCGTAAAAAACTTGACATAATTAAAATTAAGAATATTTCGAAACTTTTGTCAATTTCTAAAAATAAAATACACATTACACAATTACAATAATTTAGAAATTTTGTTTTTAATCTTAAAAAATATTACTATAAACGCTTTAAAAAAATAAACGGGAATAGTAATTAGTAATTGGTTTGGTGTATCCAAGGCAAAAATATTAGCAAATTAACAACCGATTCTACAAATAATTATATACACTTATTTATAAATTCAAAAAATTAAATTTTTTAATAACTCTATTTAATTTGTAGGAAATTTGTGTAAAATAAATAACAAACATGAAAAAAGGGGTAAGTGCTTTTAAAGTCCCCTCTTTCAGTCGCCGCCTATGTGCAACAGCTCACAACAAAACACGATCGCAAGCGGGTCGAACAACTTTCGCCATCTGGATTTACCGAGGAAACTAAAGTTAGTCAAAATGAATTCGTTGTCGAGTTGTGATGGTTAGTTGTCTATTTGTGAATTAACGTGCATTTTGTCAATGTAAACCGTAGTAGTAGTGGACTTTGTATTATGTTCGGTCCTTTGTGAATGCGTGTGCACAATTTTTATGTTTATTCAGAGGGAACATTCAGAATAAAACGGAATAGACGCTATGTTGACGGGCGTGGCTGACCAGTAAAACATTACTCATCTTTGACCGTTTTATCTTGGTGTAAGTAAATAAAAAAAACTTTGAAATCCTGTAAGTGATTAACAATGCTGTAGTGTGTACACAAACGCAACAATGAGTGCCAATAATGTGAATGCTCAAGTACCTACAACTCAAACTCAAGTAACTGCTACAATTAAATCCCGACCAAATATAATGCCTAGTAGTTATTTGTACACATCAAGCACGGGGTTACTAAACCGAAGTACGGAAAATAAACCAGCGCCTCCACCAACTTTGCCTAAATACACGTCGAGTTTTAATGCAGGAAGTGGATTTAGAGACCGGGATAAGGACAACATAGGTGGTTCCTATCGCCTGTCGAGTTTAGACAGGTTAGGTTTGCGACAAAAGTATCTTGACCAAGGCAGTACTCAAAATTCTTCCCCAACAAATGGCACGATGAACCAAACAAACGGAAATGAAAGTTCACAACCAACACAAAGTAAAAGGGAAATGTTTTTTAATTCGACTGATCCTCCAACTGTCAACAAAGATTCCAATCGCATCACCAAAGGTCCTTCGCTGGATAAACCCCCCGAGCCTCCAGCAAAATCCCCTTCAGATTGCAACACTAAGGAAGACGTTAGTAAGGAATCGAAAGAAATTGAAGTCGTGAAGGAGAGGCCTAAACCAAAAGAATTAGATGGTTATGTCGGATTTGCAAATTTGCCTAATCAAGTGTATCGAAAAGCAGTGAAAAAAGGTTTCGAATTTACTCTGATGGTTGTAGGTGAATCCGGTCTTGGAAAATCTACTCTAATAAACTCCCTGTTCTTAACGGATGTTTACAATGCAGATCATCCAGGACCAACACAGAGGCTCAAGAAAACTGTAGCTGTCGAAACAACAAAAGTATTGCTCAAAGAAAATGGAGTGAATTTATTATTAACCGTAGTGGACACCCCTGGATTTGGTGATGCTGTTGACAACAGCAACTGTTGGGCCCCTGTAATAGAATACATCGAAAGCAAATATGAAGATTATTTAAATTCCGAAGCAAGAGTTACACGCAAGCAGGAAGCCGATCAAAGAGTACACTGCTGCTTGTATTTCATACAACCTTCGGGACATGGTTTGAAATCCTTGGACATTGAATTCATGAAGAGATTATGCGATAAAGTAAATATTGTTCCTGTAATTTCAAAAGCTGATACACTTACAGCAGACGAATGTAATTTATTCAAGAAACAAATTTTAAACGAAATTACCCTCCACAAGATAAAAATTTATGAATTCCCGGACACACTGGAAGACGACGAAGAGCACAAACTCAACAAATCCCTACGGGAACGAGTGCCATTTGCTGTTGTCGGATCTAATGCAGTAATAGAAATAGACGGTAAGAAACTTAGAGGTCGTAAATACCCATGGGGCATAGCCGAGGTGGAAAATTTAGAACATTGTGATTTCATTGCTCTGAGGAATATGGTGATACGTACACATTTGCAAGATCTAAAGGATGTCACCAACAATGTACACTATGAAAATTACAGATGTCGTAAACTAGCAGGCTTGGGAGTTGATGGCAAACCGTCCAGAATTTCAAATAAAAATCCACTAGCACAAATGGATGAAGAAAAACGCGACCACGATCTTAAGATGAAGAAAATGGAAGCTGAAATGGAGCAAGTATTCGAAATGAAAGTGAGGGAAAAGAAACAGAAATTAAAAGACAGCGAATGCGAACTCACTCGAAGACACGAAGCTACCAGAAAAAGCCTCGAGCAACAAGCGAAGGAGCTCGATGATAGAAGGAAACAGTTTGAATATGAAAAGCAGCAATGGGAACAAGACAATCAAGTAACCATTGAAGAACTGCGTCGCAGATCTCTCGAAGGCAGCAGGGAGGCTGTTGATGGGAAGAAAGAGAAGAAGAAAAAGGGTTTGTTTTAAATTTGGTCATAGTGACTTCCTGGTGGTGTGTAATTCTCAGGAAGTGTTGATGAAGTGTTATTTTAAAGTAAGTGGCATAAAGTAATGTATTAAACGAAGCCGTTGGTTGAGATTAAGCGATACTGTCTTGCATAGAGGAGCTTATTTTTAAAAGCCTATGTATGTGTAAAGTCAAGTTGTATTGCTATTTCCAATTAATTTTAAACTGCCAACAAGAAAATAGTGTAACTGATAACGAAATAAATAATATAAATTATTTTAGGGTACCTACCTATCTATGAAATAAATCTATGATATTGTCAACTTGCCTACATTTGACAGTTTTAAAAGTGAGTAAAATTGCAATCTGTATCTTAGCGTACTATTTAAGAATGTAAATGGGCGTAAAATTAATTTATAAACCTACCTACATGTAAAACAGAGAAAAATAGGTATAAGAAAAATTTTACAGTCCAGTGTTCAACAATGACATTTGCTGTAATGCAATGTGCCATTTTTTAATTTTATTATGTATGTAAAATAGTAAAAAATATACACTTTTAAAACTTTTAATCCGTTATTTTGTGTTTTTCATATTCCATTGCTTAATATTTTTTGGGATTTTTTGATGTAAATTTAGTTCACAAATTTCAATCGGACTACATATTGCCATAAAACATTTCAAGTTGTGAAATGCAGTTCCGAAATTGGGTTAACTGCATTCATTATCCAAAAATGAAACGACTATGTGATTCATTCAACATACATTTCACCCATTGTTATTTCACCAATTGTTATTTAAGTGAACTGCAGCTTGTTGAAAAAGGAAAATTTTATTTAAAATTCTTGAACAATTTGCTACAGGCTCTGGGCAATTTAATTATGTATGTTTCAGAGTGACTGAACAGTTTTAAAAAATACGCACAAATACAAATTTAAGTTCTGTTTTCCATGCCAATATGTTTGCTAAAAAATCTGTTATTGTATGAATAACCAATAGTTCTCCTGATTAAAAAAGACTAGAATCCGAGGTCAACCTTAACCATAATATTGTTAAAATAAAAGTTGTTTCTGTAAAATTTTATAATTTTATATTAGCTGTTATTGGTTCTCTATAATGAAACACATGTAAAATTTGCATTTCTCGCTGACCATGAAAAGACAATGGTTATGCAGTTTGCAATATTATTTATTTCTCAAGACCAAATATGAGTCACTTTTATGATGAACATTTGCATTGAAGGAAAAAAGTTAAAATAACAAAAAAATTAATAAATCTACAGAGATATTAAAAAATTGAATTTTCCATACTAAAAGTGACAGTTTTTAGTGTCAAAAATTGCGTATTTAAACACTAGTGCGAAAAAAATGTTTTTAAACACTAGTGCGAAAAAAGTTTAAAGCAAAAACTATTCAAACCATAGCAACGGCCTTAGAAAATATCAAATGCAATACTAACAACTGTCGGATACTAATACAAGGTAACTTCAAAAATAGGTTCTTTTATTTTTTCCAATTATGGTTGTAATATCTCTCTTGGCAAGCGGGTAGAAAAAATGGCTTATGCTCTTGGCACTTGTTGCATAATATAGAACAATATATAACTGTATTTATAAATTCCAGCTTTACTTTGTTAAAGTCCATATTTAATGATTATCTGTATATAAAATACTTATTTATTTTAACAATATTTATTTTAACCTTAGGTTAAAATAAATCATTATTGTTAAAGTAATTAAGTATTTTAGAAACAGATAATCATTTAATATATAACGGTGTCCATGGATGAGGTTCAAAAAGAGGAAAAACCTATTTATTTTTGAATTCTCGTTTTCTCATTTTACTCTTTCATTAAACTTTAGAAAAAAAAAATCGATTTTTTTTTGATGCAGTCAACGGATGTCACTGACATTTACTTCTAGTAAGCCCGTGTACCTAAATGTCAAAATTTACGAACGGAACCACCTGCTTAATGCCTTAATCATAAAAGCACTTTATCATATAAATACTTTGCTCCAAGGTAAGCATCTTTAATAACAAAAAAAAGGCAGGTACTCAATAGATGACAACAAAACGTCAGGAATAGACGTACGATATTTAAAGAGAACATATTTTTAGTACCTAAAATAGTTTTGGATATTAGGAGGTTTGAAAACAAGCAAAATTTTGAGTAAAAGTGTCGGAAATAAAAAATGAGCGAAGTACTTCGCCTGGACTTTGCTTTACTTTTAATCAAAATAATTGCTTTTATATGTCTAATCACAATTCCAGCATATCTAATTAAGAACTGTTTTGAATTGTAGAGTATTTAAATATAAAACCTTGCTAGTCCCGCAGCCCACAGTGGTCTCAAAAAACTGGCCAAAATTAAAAAAGACATCGGATTTGCACGAAATTTGTTTTAACTGGTTTTTTAGAGTCGCTGATTTCAAATCTGATTTTAAAATTGTAAAATTCAAAATGGCGGATCCAATATGGCGGACATTTACAACAATATTAACAATGATTGGACAGATTTACGTGAAATTTTGTTTCCGGAAGTTTTCAGGGTCGCTAATTCAAAAACCGATTTTAAACTTGTAAGATTGAAAATGGCCGATCCAATATGGCAGATATTCATAATATTTTAACAGATTCACATGAAATTTTGTTTCCAGGAATTTTCAGGGTCGCTGATTCAAAAACTTTTTATCACAGAATTGAAAATATAAGAACAAATCACTTTCTTTTTCATTTTTGTCCTAATTTCCGCCATGATTGCGCCGAATGTCAAAAAGTACGCGTTTTCAAACTTGACTAGCAGCATCTGAAATACGTAAAAAAATAAAACTCGCAAATCTCCGCAGCTAAAATGTAACCAGCTATTTGCAAGAAGATTTGGTGAAACACTTTTTGACATATATAAGTGTATCAAAATGTAACAATGTTTTAAACCTGAACTTTTATTTAAGAATATTTATTGGCATTTTATCTAAATTGGCGTATTGATACAAAAATATATAAATTATTGAGCACTGAAAGGCAAATACTTTTTTAAAATTTAATTATTTATTTATGAAAAGTATATATTTTTTTAATTTTTAGCAATTATTGAAAAATCACCAGTTTTGCGTTTTTCAAAAGTTTTCACCAAGCACCAGATCATGCATTAAAATCACCAAATCTGGTGATTTTTCACCAAACCTGGCAATACTGGCCTACCGCAACCACAATAGTGTGCTATAAACAGCCTATAAATCATTAGTAGCATGGCAATGGCTAACGTGACCATAAGTGCCGATTTTCAGGACCGTGTCCCGTTTTCCTCGGAAAAGCTGACGGGACTCCAAAATGTCCCATTTTTAAGTACATAAGGACATAGCGCACCGAAAGCCGCATTTTAATTTTTATTTTAGACTCACAGAGCCATAGTTATATGACAAACAAGCAAAAATCATTAGTAAAATATTTTTTACAACATTTGAATCAAGTATCTCAGTTTATGGCGGATATATTAATTAAAGCGTGATTGGACTATTCCATATACGGGAGGCTGTAACTCCGTTAGACATTATTCTGTATTCCATCCTAAACCATTAAGAAATTATTGTTGTTTGGGCTGTAACTTAGGTTTTTCCCAACGTTCTTATATTCTCTGGAACGCCCGTTATGAATTATAAAATTTGAACTTTAATGCTTTAGTGGGGTGACCCTTTACCAACAGAGTATACTGTTTCAGACTATACGTTTGAGGGATTAGATATAGATGAAAATAGTAAGCAATTCCAGCAAAATAGTTTATTTTTAATATCGCTACCGGTTAGTCAGTCCATTCTTTTATAACATTCAGTATTAAACGATCTAGATTTCTTCTTACTGTCTGTCTGTCTGTAACGGCCCTAGTCATTTTGGACTATGATGGCCCATAATTTCTTATTTCTATTTGTTTTTCGCAAGAGTATCCATTACAATTTTCTTTTAAAAGTTGGCCAACGAGAATTTCTATATTTACTAAATAAATAAACACACAATAGCTGCATGCTGCACCCAACTGCCGCTGACTGGATCAAATAAAGTAAAAACTACAGAGGCCGTGCCTTTGCGATGCTTATTGCGTTCTGAAATCCCTACTATTTCTTTGCATCTGATCATTGCATTATTTTACCAATGTGCATGCAAACCTATTAATAATAATAGATTGGTTGATTGTGTCGTAGCTGAAATCATTTGCCCCAATAACCTCGGCCTATTTATTTGGCGCCTAATTTTTAATGTTACGCAGTAGTGTTTAAAAGTAAAAACTGTATGTAAAAGTAACTTTTTTTTATTGAAATTTGTAATTTGATTTTTTTTTGAAAACTTATGGATAAGCACTGCCTACCCTGCCTAATAGGACGGACCGCCACCGTACACCACTTGGACTGATTTTTAAAAATTACTTTTTTCTTTATTTCAAAACGCAGCTAACACATTTAAGAAAGAAACATTTCCTTTTCTATTATTTATGTTATTAATGTTTAATAACTATATCTTAATATTCCAATTTCATAAAAATTAGGGAAGTTAGTCCAAAAACGTCAGCAATCGAACGCAGTTACCTATAAAAATTATCTGTAAGCAGGGTATTAAAAATCAATTACTTAAATTTATTGAAAATTCGTTATTTACAATCCAAGTAACTTTTATAGAGCGTGTAGAAGTTTCTCATTTTTATTTTATTGTAAATAAAACAATTCTTAACTTCAGCAGGTTTTGTATTTTAGTTTTATACGTATTTTAACGTGTTTACACGTCATTATCAAAGGCAAGATTAAAAGTAAACAGTTGTTGTCATAACTTGATCTTGGTTTACTATATCTGCGTCCAGATGACTTGATTTTTCATTCCAAAACGTCTAATAACGGTGAATTTAAGAGATCAATTTGTTCATTCATTAAAAGTACAGATTTTAAATGTTTATGAATGGGTGTCCGCAGAGTGAAATTACTAGATTAATCCAAAGTAATTTTTTATATTTAATTTACAAGTTTTAAAAGCTCGATTATAAAAAATCAGTTAAAATTAATGTTAATTTAAAACAATGAGTAAAAATCTAGTCATACAAATTAAACGTGCCTTTTGTGTAAGTTAATATTCAATGTTTAGTATTTGCGTTTGCGCTAGACTTAATAAAATATCATATCTTTAAACACGTATTAGAGAAACGGTCCGTGCATAAAAGTAAAGCATTCAGCCTTAAAATTTCCATGAACCCTAGAGTAAACCTTTCCGGTCGATTGATGAATTATTTATGGAATGCTAAATAATTTTGCTATTCACCGACATCGCTCCTTTCCTCCAATTTTATTGTATTCTCACTGAGCTTCCTGTAAGTAAGATGCAAAAAGTGAAATTAAAGTAAAAAATCTTTCTGCTTTACAGAACACAAGTTTAAATTTTCAGAATTAATGGAAATACCATTTTATATCAATGAAAACACAGACGCTTGATAAATATTTACGAAAGGAATAACATTTAATATTCAATAGACAGCACATCAGATACTATCCAGGTTTCTAACCGTTGTAAGCCTGTTCCGGAAAGTTTAATTCTGAATGTTATTAATTTAAGCAGACATTTCAGAAAGAAAAAAGCCGAAAAAGAAAAGTTGAGCTCATTCGTTATTTATACATATAGACCGAACATTTTTCTTGATACATAATAATTAATAATTTACATGGTTCATTGATCAAAGCTCGTTTTATAAATTCAAAGCATCAATTACTGAATTATACCTAATAACATTTACTAACTGAATAATCAAAAATTCTAAAGAGTCATTTGAAGGTTAAAAGAAATATTTTATTTTAATGAAAATTTGAGTTAAGACGGTTTTAAAAGCAGTTTGTAGGTGTCGTTTTTATTTTCTTAAAAAAATATTTCAGTACAACTATTTCATTCATTTGCAACCTTTAAATAGGGCCGAATAAAATTAGAAAAACTACTATTATAAATATTTTGTTTAATAGTATATTATAATACAGGTGTATAAGCAAGCCTTTAAAGCACTCGCGACGGGTTTAAAAACACGAGGCAAAGCCGGAGCAGTGCTTTAAAGGCTCTTATACACACGTGTATTATAGGTTATTTTTTATTATACCTGCTACTACTACAATCTGAAAATTATAACAAAAAAAGGAAATTGAAATACCTGTTTCGAAGTAATCTGTGTCATTAATCGTTGATATAGAAACGGTTAGCAATTGTTGTTGTTTCGTTGCTATGTATAATGTATATTTATTATAAATTTGTTGATTTGTGAAGTTTGTTTCGACTTTGTGTTCGTGAATTACAAAATGAACGAAAACATGGATATTTCATCCGAGATTAAAATGTTAGCCGAACAAGCTGAACAGCGATTAATCCCCGAGAAAGGTGAATTTGTTGTTACCTAGGCAACTTTAAAGCACTAGTGCTTTAAAGGCCCGATTTTGCACGCTTTTTAGTTTCAAAAACAGAGATTATGATTCAGGTATAATAAAAATAGTATATTATAATACGAGTGTATAAGCACTGCTCCGTTAAAAGGCACTCGGCTTCGCCTCGTGCTTTTAAACCCGTCGCGCGTGCTTTAAAGGCTCTTATACACGTGTATTATACGCTATCTTTTATTATACCTGCATCATAATCTAGAAAATAAGAAGAATATAGCTAGGAAGCAGCATTTTGATTATGATTCATCTTACATAGTAGTCTATGATGTGACGTCATATCATTTACCTGGAGATTGATTAGCATTTTTTGTTGTTTATGTTGCTATGTGAATTCGAATTTTTTTTTTCGCATGTTTGTATTTTGTTGCTTCAAAATTGATGACGTCATTGTTGCTTAGCAACTTTAAAACACCGGGGTGTTTTAATGTTGGGTTTACGCACGCTTTTTGGTTTGTTTTACAAGGATTATGAAGCAGGTAGAATAAAAAATATCTTTTTATTATACTTATCTGAAAACACCCTGTTTTCATCCGTTTTTACAATGACGTAAAGGTGACATTTTCAGAACAGCGCACGGAAAACTTTTCCCGATCACCGATTTTTCCCGTGCGCTAAATAAAAAAAATACAATTAGAGTTAATTATAAGAAAAAACAATATTTATTTATTTAACTTTTTTGAGATCTCGCCATTCCATAAAAAGTTGATACTCGTGTTTATATCTCGACCTGGATTTTGCTGGTAACAAATCAGCACTGGCTTGTGCCGCTTGCTCTAATATGTTCTTAGGAATATCTGGATTTTCTTCCGAGCACATTTTTTAAAACTGACATGAATTAAACTAACAGAAAATAAAACAATGCCGATAATAAATAAATCGTTGCTATGGAAATGTTAATCATGTTTGGTACTATTACCATGTATTATTATTACTTTGAAAATAAAATGTTCTAAAGTTACTTCTTATCCTTTTTTGCGTTGTTTTCAGATAAGTATAACAAAAAGTATCGTTCATTACACGTCCAGAAATGGATTTTCCGTGCTTGCATGACTTCCCGTGAGAATTTGTCACGCGCGTACGGAAAAATCCTTATTTCCAGACTCCTAATGAAATATACTATTACAGTAATTCGCCTTTTAGAGAATAATTTTGTTCTATATCAATTTTTCAACAAATGATCAATAATTATACGATCAAAGGAACTTACCTGTGAAGTTCGATCGTAATTATGTGAAACGCCTTGCCCGAACAGATAACTATTATGTAGTCCCGTCTACTGTTGCCAGATTACGCCACATGTTTAAAGTTTAACGCGTTTTACGTCCCTCTCCACTCCCGTGGTTACCGGCTCCATGCCATATGTCAATTTGTTTAAAGGTTGTAGAGTCGCAACATCTAAGGGGTTACTGAAAGGGAAGGGAGGGAGTTATCTGTTCGGGCAAGGCGTTTCACATAATTACGATCGAACTTCACAGGTAAGTTCCTTTGATCGTATAATTATGTTTCAACGCCTTGCCCTCCAGATAACTATTATGTAGATGTTTAAAGTTGAATGTTGCGAAGTTTATGAAATCAAAAAGAATTCCAAAAACCTTCCAGTAAAAAATACTAAATGCAGGAACTAGACAAAAAACAATATAAAATAGTTGAGTGGCTTTTGAAGATATCCGTGTCTATACCCGATGATTACAGTGTAGTCTTAATCCATCTGCGGATTGTTTGTTTGCTAGCTGGACCATGAGGCTTTATGTTGAGTATAAAAAGGTAAAAGAAGACATGGCTGAGCAATGGTTCTGCCTGATGTTTTTATAGGGTCACTAATTCTGATGCGTATTTCATTGCCAGTTTGTATTATGTTTGACAATCTGATGAGAGATATTGTCTGTATTCTGTGACCTGTTACAAGAGCCAAAAGCGTGGCAAGCTTTGCGCTCAAGACTGCTATAGATGGGTCCGAAGTTGACGCCGTTTAACCAAAATAGTCTAGTACTTTCTGCGGATCTCAGGTGGTGGAATATCTTTGTTTCAACGGTCGAATGCGGGCAATACCCTTCAAAACCGCTTAAGATTGGCATTGCTGCCTATCCCCAGGCAGGATTAAAGCCAAGGCAGACCGATGGCTATTGAATGATCCGTAAGAAACCGATTTAGTATTAAATATGTTTTGAAGGAACGAGATGACTTAGGGTGAGAAAGGGTCGATATTGGTTTGGGAACAAAAGTCCACCATGCCTTGTAGGTACTATTATACTGCTTTTCTGTAGAAGGGGAGATTGATGCCAATGTGGTTGTCAAGGCCTCTTCAGGTATACCTTTTCGTCTAAGTGCTTGTCGGATAACACTGCGGCAACCAACGTAAGGTTGCCGGCGAGTGGGTGGGTTTCCCCGAAGGGAGATAAAAGCAAGCTATCATTAGATTCAAAAAATATTGATCCCCTGATAAGTAATTTAGAAAACAGGGGATGCCAAGCTTGCGATGGCGAGAAAAGCACAACGAGAATCCCTTCCGCCTTATCCCCTACAATTTTGTTCAATGTATTTAATATTAAAGAAAATGGAGGAAAAGCATAGAAAAAAAATAGACGCTCAGTTAAAAGTGAAGGCGTCTACTAGAATAGACCCAGGGTCTCTTTGCCCTGATACGTATTTTCTACATATGTGATTAACGATGGAAGCATATAAATTTATATCCGGTTTTCTAAAAACTCTAGATATAATCGAGAATGCCTCCGATGGCAGTTCCCGCTCGGTTTCAGGTGGCAAAACACGGGAACCCTTATCAGCCACGTTGTCTTAGGTGTTAACATACTAGGCAAAAATCCATATATTTCGTTCCTCGTACCACTGCCAAATTTGTTTAGCAAGATGTCCGGACTTTGGATGTTGAACGCTTCCCATCTTGTTGACATACGAGAGAGCGGTAGTGTTGTCTACGCGGATTAATATGTTTGCTGAGGTAGCGTCCCTGGCAAAACATTTGAGACCAAAAAACACAGCCTGTAGCTCTAAAAAATTAATATATTCCGATCTCAATGCGTTGTTCCACCAGCCGGAGGTAGTAACACCCTTACAAGATGCCCCCCCCCCCCGTCAGAGAGACATCCGTAAAGAGTTCTAAATCAAAGTGGGGAATTTTAATTTATTTATAGCTGACGGAATGATTTTGGTCCACCAAAACAGATCCTCTTTAGAACAGGGGGATAACGACCTGTAACTGTTGCAACCGATTTTTTTCTTAGAGCAACAAAATTTCCCTTTCAAAATGTTTGATATAAAGCCAGGCATACCGAATTGCATGCCGGGCAGGCCGAGACCAGTCAGCCGACAAGACGAGCAAACTCTCGTATCTTAAATTTTGTAGTTTTTAAAATAAAATTTAAGTTTTTTTTTTTTAAATGTTATGCCGCCTTTCGGGGGTCAGTTCAATACTCATGTGGATACTGTCGAAAACGAAACCCAAGTATTTACAACGTTGGGAAGGAGTAATACAGCATTTGGCCGGATTAATTAGGAAGCCTAAAGCTTTTAACACAACTAGTGTTAATTTGACACCTTCAGGACCTTCCAACTCGGTCTGGCCCAAAATTAAAGTCATCCAAGTAAACAACGCAGCACACCCCTTCATTTCGTAACAATTGTACAACGGGCTTTGTAAGTTTAGTGAAAGTGTACGGAGCCACGGAAATGCCAAACGGTAAAGTAAACTAGTACATGGTGTCGTCAAAAACAAATCTTACGTATTTTCGGTAAGATGGGCAAACTTGAACTAGGTAATACGCATTTTCTAGATCAAGTGATGCCATATACCAGTTTTTATAGATCAGTTTCTTTACTGTTTTGGAATTCTCCATTGTAAAATGAGGGGGATCAATAAAAGCATTTGATTTGTTAAGATTTAAAACGAAGCGTTGTTTACTATTTGGCTTCGTTACTAAAAAATAAGGCGATAGGAACTGTCCCCGGCATGCGCTGAAGGTAACTATGACCCCTTAGAGTAGCATTTCCTTTATAAGAGCAGCCAAAGTTTGAGTTTCCGACTAGCTAAAACGTTGTGTTGGTAGAAGATCCCGTTGGTACGGTCTATGTTTAAAAGGATTTGGAATCCTGCGACCCACTGTAGCAGCAGTGGTTGAGAAGTAATAATTTGCCATTGTGATAAAAAGAAACGAAGCCTGCCAGCAAATTTGCTACGACTTACCTCGGAAACTATTTGGCTTTGTATGTTGGGCGCCTTGGTCGGAAATTCGCCTAAGGAAATCGCCCTAGCTGTCTCGGCTGTCGAGATGGGCTCTGTCGGTTTAAAAGATGGGACCTGGCCTGAGAAAATCTTTGCACACGCGCAACCCGTACGGTGGAGGATGCTGGTCGTGATGCTCTATCAGAAAAACTTTTTTCGAGAGCTTTGGAGGCCTTAATCCGGTCTCCCAGATTTTTCCCAAAAAACCATTGGCCAGGGGGAACCTGTTCAATAAGGTCTTTGACAGATTTGGTTAAGGTAGGTGTAATAAAGGATCTTCGAGCCTGAGATAGGTTAAAGAAAAGGTCAGCTAAAATCTTGCCCGCATCACATAAGGGGAGCAACAAGTCTTCCTTTGTGGCGATATTTTCCGAAGACCTATCTTTGAGCAAACGGCTTATGGCTGTTCCTAAAGCGCAAAGCCCAATGCCTAGTTGATTTTGATAGTCCCCCTGATACGTATCCTTTTTAAGAGAGAGAGCGGTGTAAGCGCTGCTGAGATTTCAATATTAATAATAGGGGCTTTTAAGGCAGGGCAATTTTGTGGAGGAGTATAATGCTTTAATAACTCCCTCTTGGCCTCTGCGTCAAGACCCTTTATGAGAAGAAAGCCCACCTGGATTGTAGCGCCTCATGAAAATCTTTTAAGAGAGAGCGGTGTAAGCGCTGCTGAGATTTCAAGATTAATAAGAGGGGCTTTTAAGGCAGGGCAATTTTGAGGAGTATAATGCTTTAGTAACTCCCTCTTGGCCTCTGCGTCAAGACCCTTTACGAGAAGAAAAGCCCACCTGGATTGTAGCGCCTCCTGAAAATCTTCCGTTTTAGTTTGCGAAACACTGGGATCGTTTCCTAGAATGTGCATGAGCTCATCGTCCAAGGAAACGTCATTGTGAATGCGCAAAGTTTGTTCATTATCAGAGGTTGACTCAGCAGCAGAAACAGCCTGTAGCGGCGGGCGGCGAATTTCTCGGAATTCGCTCGTTCCACGCTGGGTGCCTAGCAGACGCTGACGTCGCGTGTCGCAGCACGCGATCAGGTGTCGAACGTCTCGCGTTTCGATCATCCTGTCTGCTATGGCCCTCACGCCGGCGGCTGGAACTTCGGCTACGGGAACGAGAAGGGGCGTACAAGCTACGAGATGTTGAATGTGTTCGATCCCGCTTCTTATGCCGAGATAATTTACGCTCAAGCTTGGTTAATCTATTCAAAAGATCAGCATTGCTAACTTGGCTTTCTCTCTCTTCCGAACTGGAAGCAGAAGAGGAGTTTCTGCGGTTTTTCTTATGCTTCATAGCTAAAAAATACCCTAGAATGAGGTGAAGAATAAAATACTTACAGAAAAAAAACTGCCGAATCGTGGACGATGTGGCTTGTCTGACACAAGAAACAGAATTGACATATGGCATGGAGCCGGTAACCACGGGAGTGGAGAGGGACGTAAAACGCGTTAAACTTTAAACATGTGGCGTAATCTGGCAACAGTAGACGGGACTACATAATAGTTATCTGGAGGGCAAGGCGTTGAAACATAATTCAGAATTTTTCAAGATTCGCAGTCACAAACCTTCGGTTCAATCGGAATATAAATAAATTTTTGACATTCAGCAGTTTAATTTACCTATAGAATATTATACAATATTTATTCTACACAAAAACAATCTGACAAATTGTGCTAGACAACTGTACTAACTTAGATTGCTGTTCTACAATTGATGATTGATACATTGGTTATATTATTTAACGGAAGTTCAACAAAGGTTATTCGCATCGACTGTAGTTGTCAGATTTTGTTCATCATATCTAATAACACGACTGTACTGATTTCATCCAATATTAACAACACATAAAGTAGGTTTCTTTAAATATTTTATTTGCTATATTCAGAGCAGCAGAACATACTTTCTGTAAGAAGTATTTATTACTTTCCCATAATTCTATTGAAGTACGGAAAGTTACAATTCCATGTAAATTTTCGAATTTTAGATTTTAACGGAAATACGCGTTTTGAGGTCCAAACAACCCGAAAAAGCGTTTTTGTTAAATGTCTGTCCGTGCGTGGGTGAGTGCGATCGTTCCCCTATATCTCCGGAACCCCTTGGCTGATTGTTATAAGATCTGGTGTGTGGAATTTTTTTAGTTGCAGGTAGTTCTTTGTAAGGTCGTTTATCGGAACCGGAAACGTAAATTAGACCTGTTTTTTGGTATAGATTTTTATCTAAACACTTTTTTAAAATTTTAATACATAGCGTTGTAGTGCATCTAAAGACAAATCAAATAGTTTTTTTCTAAATGCTTTTAAAATGGCCGCTACGAATTTTTGAAAATTGTAACTTTAATGCCCGATTACTCAAAAACAAAATATCCAATCAATACAAATTATCATATTATTTGATATCCCGTAATAAGTATAATCAACTGATTTAAACATATTTTTCGAAATATGAAAATTGTAAATATGATAGCGGATCAAAGTTTGGAAATGTTCTAAAAATTATTCCTTAAAAACTGCCCACACATATTTTTTAACCTTTTGAGCCGATATAACTTGCAATGAACTATAAATATGTCTTTTACTTATCTCCCAAATTTTGCTCTGACGCCCTTCAGGAATTTTTGAAAATTTTCAAATTGATTAATTATTTATTATAAATGCAAACGCCGATCATTATAAACTTTTATTAGTTCGATAGTAGACTGTTTAAAGTACTTTATTAAGATCAGTAAGAATTTTCAATTATTTTAAAAATTTAAAATAAACGATACACTTTAATATCAACAACGTGTTTTCGGGCAGTTACGTGATTTTAACTAAGCCTTTCAACTGATAAATAGCCATTTTCGTGAGCGCATTAACTATCTTAGCGCCTTTTACGTAGTAGGAGCGCGCGCCGTCCGTATGTAACCAACGCCTTGAATCTGCAGCGAGCTTGTACCGGCTAGACATGGCTAGATGTAAATTTCCATCACTTCTTGACGCCAGAATATTTAAAATGTGAAAAGTATGGAAAAGTACCAGCGACTTGTTTCGCCGTTTCGTTTTTTTATTATAATATGATGGAAAATACAACTCGAATAATTGCTAATAAATAATAATAATACTTATAAAATGTATTATAGTCAAATATAATTTTCCACTCGGATGATAAATTTAAAGTAAGCAAATTTAAAAAACTTTCTTCTTATTCCATATATTAAACATTGACCTTACGCTTCTATCGTAGTGAAATTTAAATAGGCCATAAATTTCCATTTCCTATCATATTTCTATATCCTAGTCGAACATCGTATTTCTTTTCCTTTGATATCGCTTTACCCGCAGTTTCCCTTACTTTCCCTTTATACCACGAATTTCCTGAGTGCTCGACACATATCATGTTTGTATTGACCAGCTTTCGTTCTCGTTTTTTGACGCGACAAGCCTCTGCTTTTCAGTGAGATGCAAGGTAAACTTCAGAAAAAACTGTGAAATTCTATATTAAAAATATCTGCCTTCCGTGAACGTCGACGACTGCCATAAATTCATTATATTTTACACGTTGACTCCCCTAGTGATATGCGTTCACTTTAATTAACGGCGGTAGTTTTGTGTGACTTTTCCTCGAGCTCGACCTACCAATATCACAACCACTCTCTTTTTATTTTGCATTTTCACGAATCTATACTTTTTTTGCACTTCAGCAAGCATTTTTATGTAAGTCGTCGGTTATTGTTGTTCTTTTATTATTTTCATTTAAGATAGAAGAGGGCACGCTGCATTTCCTTTCTCCGTGAGCTTTAAAGTAATGCGTGTTGTATGCGACAATGTCCGTAAATCAACTTAGTACTGTGTAAGAGATAAGGTAGTATGCAATACGCATGTTTTCGATAAATAACTGAGCAAATTTACTTATCGTATCTACACACCTGTACCGTATGACGTTCTTTTATCAAATAAGTACTACAAGTTTCATCATTGTTCGTTCATGAGAAATTCAACTATAAAACTGTTTTTAGTTTATTTAAAAATGTATACACAGAATTAGTAAAAAGTATAAAACTTTTACTGTATTTATTGTTGACCATAGAAAAATGTTTCGAATAAAACATTGACAAGAAAAATGTTCGCAATTGCATGAATACATCTTTACAGTAAACAAAAAATACAATAATATATTAGTTGCAGCAAATATAATGCCAACACTAAAAAAATGTGAGTCACACACAAACTTTTCTAGAAATAGAGGCCGCAAAATATCAAAGCACACAACGGTAGTTGGTCGTTATACAACAGTACAAAATGCACTCACGTTGATTACTCCGCAAAGGGCAATTTTGACACGTCATACGAATATATCACATTTGTGTGCTGCACTACACAAGGATGGGAAGATACCGGTTGTGCAACGAACAAAACGTAATATGACCAGGATTAGAGTATAAGTCACGAGATCAAAATAAAAATCGCGAGAAACCGCGAGATCTTAAAAATTCGTGTAATTAAGAAATGTACAAATGTTGTTTTTTTTTATCTAACGGAGAATTTCTGCACTTAAGCACCTATCAGCAAGCTACAAAAATTTTTTTCAGTGATGTAACGTACGTGGTCAGAACCCCTAATATTTAACCTCGATATTTATAGGCAATACGTTTGCGTAATTTTAGGGATATTTCGATCGATTTAAGAAAAACTCATCTGTTGCTTTCCCTACGATGTACAAGCGCCAATTTTAAAAAGTGTCTAATTTTCTAATACATTTTCAACAAATTTCAAATTAGTTGTTGTATAAAGATGAACAAATAATGATCTATGTTCGCAACACTTATTGGCACAATTTCAGAGCGCAATTATACGTTAAGAAATACAAAAATATTATTTTCAGTCTGTATCAAACGTCATTTTGTGGTTTTGTTTAACAACGTCAACAAATCGGGAGAATTTGCGTCTAAATTATTAGATCGTTTAATTGTATATAGTCGAAATCGGTATATCTTACGATAAATCGTGAGACCTGACAACTTCGAATATGACTTGCAATCAAAACCAGCCAAGCCATAACCGTCGCCGCCGAATCCGCATAATGTCATTAGTCCGGGTTTCGAAAATTTGTCATTTTTGTTATGAAAAAAAAAATAAATTATTGATTTTTGAAAAACGATTTCTTGGAATTAAAGAAAACTCTTATTCTACTATCACTCACGAGCAATTCAGCTTTAAATGTTTTATTGGTATTTCCGTGTACTAAATAAAAGAGCATGCATTTGGTTTTGCAACATTTATAGATGTCTCAGAGAAATCAGGGAAATAAGAAACCAAACAAATTCGAACTCATTCCGAATTACATGTGCCTACAAAATTTAAAAAAATCGCGTGACCAGCTTTTGAGAAATAATTTTTTGAAAACTTTAAATTTTTGACTATATTTTCACTTCACAGTGATCATTCTTTCAAAAATGCATCTGTAGTAAAATTGCGTTCCGCTAGGGCTGTTAAAATTTCCATAATTTACGCTGATCTGACAACTCGTTTTTAAACAATAAAGCGTTAAATTCAAAATTTTCACATAATCGTAGCAGCCGTCATTTTCAAGCTAGAACCTACCGACAAAAGGTTTTGGATTTGATCTTACGACTTTTTATCAAATTCCGCTTATAAAATCACCAAACCGCTTCCGGTTCCGTTTAGTTTCGAAAAGCCTATTTTGTAGATGAATTTTTGATATACCTCACATTCCGAAGCTCATAGAATTGAACCATCCTTTTCAGCTTCATATTTTATTACATGCAACGTAAATAGCAAAATATAGAGTTCTGGCACAAATTGATGAAAATCGTATATTGCAACTCAAGAAAATGCGACCGAGTCATCGCCAAAAGTTTTGTAGAGAGAAATTTCTGGAGTGGTTTATAATAAGGAATATGTACTTATGTTTTAACTAGATTTTTTTTATTTTTTATTTGCCTCCATGTAACAGGCACGGACGAACACAAAAACTCATTTTCAAGACAAACACTTAGATCCGCCAAGAATTGAACTTGGTATATTTGGTGAAGCAGAACTAAAGTCGGCAACCTTAACCGCTGCTCCATCGCCTGCGCCCGCCCCAAATCGAATATTAAATTTTACTTTAAATTTCTTTAAACGTTTTAAAATATTTAGTATAGGATACAACATTTTTAATTTTTCAACTTTATGGGGAGATATTTAGATGCATACTGTATTTACTCATTTTAAAACTTCACATTCTACAAATTTCGTTTAGAGCTTCAAATTTTAACTTACAAACATTAATTCATCAAATTGCAAGACAAATTAAGCTTGACCCTTCGCATTTACATAAATAATAAATTACACAAAATATTTTACATTGAACAAATTATGAGTTAAAATTTGAGGTTGAATTTTTGAACTTTAACTTTGAATTTAAACATAAAATTTAGACTACTGACATGTCCAAGGCAATCTGAATTTATAGTTATACTTACAATGTTGCTTTCCGGTAAAATTTAACAAGCTTTTCTACAACATTTAATCTTAAATATGTATATTCTTGAAATGTAACTTAAAAGTTTATGTAATCAGCACGCTTTCTTTTTTCCCAAAACGTGGATGTTATGCACGACTTATATAACCAAAAGTTTATGAAAGTATAAAAAATATTTTTAACAGCCAAATCGTGTTTGGTGCGAACAATGGCATTTCTAATTGGTAAGTGAATCACACACAGTCACTAATATGGAAATACCCTCGAGCAGCAAACGGTAAACTTTCACCCACATGTTAAATTTTACGAATGTTTTTTTGTTTTAGTGTTATGGCAGGAAATTAGTACATAATTTATTTTCCTGAACTTTTCACAAATACTTAACTTAAAACGAGAACTCGTTAAAATTAATGGTTGCATTATATTCCAAGCCATAGGAAAAGTAAAAATGGAAAAATTGAAAACAGATGATAAAATTGTGTAACTTGGAAATAACCTTCAGGCTTTTATTAAAAATTCCTTAGAAATTATTCCAGGCCTTTCAGAATAATTTATTTCCATAGCGTTTCCCAGGACGAATTCTTTTGTACTAATACTTCTAAAGATTTGAATATAGAGAATTATTATATGTATACTTATATACCAGTTCAACTAGGGATTTATTTCTTATTAGACTGTGGACTACCCCGACAGTCAAGGTACTAACCTCATTTTTGTTAATGCGCAAATCACGTGCTTATCTTCTATGTTTCAGTATTTGCTGCAAGCAGCCCGGCAGCTCAGTTGCAAAATGCGTGTACGGCGGCGCCGGTAGCCGCCACGGGTTAACTTTCCGTTTGATTATTTAGTGATTATTTTTTGTTGTTTAAATGGTAGAATGCTACTGCATATGCTCAATGGGATGTTTTTAGGGATAATTACCGTAGACGCAACAAACTACACTTTCCGTCTGTCGTAATAAAATAATTTTGCATGTTTCAATCTCCTGATATTCGCTGTTCAGACTTAATTGTTTTCAAAATTAAGTACCCTTTTTATTGATTTAGTTAACTGAATTGATCAAATGGGGCAGCACACGAGAATTTTCTAAAGACAAAGAATTGCGATATCTAGAAATCGTGTGACTTTAAATTGATAAATCCCAAGTTTCTTATTTAAAAGCTGGTGTAATCAATACGTTGAAGGCAACTCATTAAAAAATAAGAAACACCTGCTTCAACGGATACGGCTTTAGAGTTTCTCTGGTTAAAAAACAACCCATGCATGTCCACACCATAGTGTATTCAGTGCAGTATGTAATTCTTTCATTGCTGTAATGTATAAAGCATGAGGCTGAAATCTGCTATAAATATCTTCAATAAATTACAGTGCAATTAAATGCGAATAATAAACTTAACCCTGCTGCAAGCATGACTCAGCTTGCAGTCAGTCGTCAAAATCAAGTACTAAGGAGTTAATTACACGAGCGCATTCCCTTTTTTCCTTTTACGTTTTTATATTGCCATCTGTTTAATTAGTTGAAAACAAACATATATTTATGGGTTGCAGACTAATGCGTTATTAATTACTCAAGTTCTAATATTTAAAAAAATACTGCAGCAAAAATTAATATTTTTTAGTAATAAACAATAATACTCCAAATGTTTAAATGTACTTCACGAATAGTTTATTTTTTTTTTGCAAAGAACTGATCTGCATTTTTTAACGAAATTATACATTCTGAAGTAGCTACGATCAGAAGTACAAGGAAGTGCTTTAATATGTAAATTGCTCCTCCTCGTTACGAAGTTGACAATGAAATGTTAATTTATTTAATAAATTGCGAAATTTGAATCTAATTTAACAAACGAGCTGTATTAATCCGTACTTAACTCAACAAGTGCCCTTGTTCATTTGTTGAAAGTTTGCTTACCTTCAGTCGTAAATAAACAAAATTAAAAATTCCTTCCCTAATTTTTGGTGTAATTTAATTTGAACGTCTTGTCGGTGTAGTAAGAAACGGTTCTACAAGCATTAAATACTTCCACTGCAAAAATTTTAGTATTACATAAAAAAATTTGTAAAACGGCGTTGATATGAGGGACAAGAAACTCCAGACATACTTCATTATGAAAAATTTTTTTTAATCTTTACGAAAATGGTAAACAAAAAAACGGGATGGAAATGTTAAATGGCAATAGCAACGGCCTCCAATTATGGAAAAAGCGACATGAGGTGTCCTTTTGGCCGTTTACCTAAACAGTTTATTTGAGCATTTGGCCAAAAACTGGATAAGTGCCAAAGGTGTGTAGAAAATGCACTATCGATTTTGAGATTTCAACGGATAAACCTTGGTTGCAACTAGAAAACACAAAATGTCATAACACAAAGAGACTGCTTTAAAGACAGGGAGGGGGAGGGGTGTTCTACTTTAATATAGACACGTGTTCGAGAAAGAATCGTATTCTACGCATGTCAAATAGCCGATCTGCGCAAACGCGATCTCCCTATCAGCCCCCACTATCGATTTTTTGTTTTTTTTCTAAAATGTACTAGTTTTGGCTTCAAACTCAGTATGAGCATAGTAAGTGACAATTGGAATAACTTTTCATTGAAAAAACACCACTGGGAAGTCTCCTTTTTGGTCGTTTACCTGACAGTTTTTTTGAGTAATGGCCCAAAGTGGTATAAGGCATGAATAATCGATTTTGAGATTTCAACGAATAAACATTAGTTGCCACTAGAAAACACCAAAGCCAGGACACCGTTTCAAAAAGTAGGGAGGGAAATTTTCAAAATTATGAAACTTCAAAAAGTTAAAAGCTTTCAATTTTACAAAATTTTCTAAATTGTCAAAAAAATTTTAAAGCAAACATTTTTTAAGTTTCCAAATTTTGAAACTAATAAAATATACAAAAATTTTGATAATTTCAAAAAACTCCGATATAACAACGAAATTTGAAAATTTTTTAAGCATTTTAAAACGTTTACTAAATTTTCATATAACTGTCAAAAAATTAAAATTATTAGAAAGCAGGACATACTTTACATGGGAATTACAATAACCAATAACCATCAGCGATCCAAGTTAAGAAACTAATAAACGCAATAAATTTTTTGGTAATTATATGTAACTCAAACGGAAAGACGTTTAGTTATAAAATCAGAAAGATGTCAACTGTTAAAAATAATCGTTCACTTAATGTTCAGTTATTAAATTTCGCACTAATTAGTGCTAAATTCGGACCGTTTAATTTAACTAAC
The DNA here is from genome assembly GCA_958336395.1 of Ctenicera cuprea. Lineage (NCBI taxonomy): Eukaryota > Metazoa > Arthropoda > Insecta > Coleoptera > Elateridae > Ctenicera > Ctenicera cuprea. The sequence goes on along the minus strand of OY284492.1, from coordinate 24,740,600 downwards.
TCGAAGGTCTCTATAATTCAAATCAAGATATTTTGCAAACTATTACATGCTTCCTGTTTTTGTAAAAGAAAACGAAAAATCTACGAGCTACGAGTCAATATACGCATTACACGCAAATCTATTGTGAAAAAATAATGAATTGTGAGAAATAATCGATTGTATCGATTAATAAAACTTTTTGACTAATCTATTAACAGAACAATAGATTAATTAATCGGCAATTAATTAATTACGTAATCGATTAAACGATTAAACAAATAATCGATTACTCGGACAATTAATGGAAAAATCGATTAATCAACCAAGTAAAGTTAATAAATAAACTTACGGTTCGATATGTTACCCACTTTTTCCATATGGTGACCAGACGTCCTACTTTGCTAGGGCCAGTTTATCTTTATACACCCTAGACTAATCGTTGGAAAATGTTTTTATTTTAATTATATCCCTCCTTTGTCCAGCTTTAAAGCAATTTGTTCTTCTCTGGCCTTCTTTTAAAATAAAATTAATTTTTAAATTAGACTTAATTATGAAATTAAAAAAAAGGATTTTTCTCAAAATATTAATTGGAAAATTGTTATTTACGGTGTTTCTCCAATGTCCGCAAAGTTTCTCTAACCAGTGGCAAGAAAGAGTGCCGTAGGCAAATTTAATTTTTCAATCTACATTTTACAGTCAAACAATAAAATTACCAACTTTATGTTGTAGATAATTACTCGCACTGACACGTAAAAACAACCAAGAACCAAGCAGAATCGACATTTTACAGAAAGCTGAGTGTTAACTATTGCTACCCCTAGCCTTATCAGTTTTATCAGACACAAATAACGATTTTTGCTGCATTTTGAATTCAGGAAAGATTCAAAATTATGTTAGCAGTTGGTGCGACTCAGAACGCTGTGTAGTAACTGTTAAGATTTAAACTTAATTATGCAAAATACTTCTGAAAATATTGTGATTTTTGGAAGAGTTAAAGATGGTTAAAGGTAATAAGTTTTCAAATATCAAAGCTTGTCTGTTGCAGGTGCAATGCTTTTTCTTTGATTAAGAGATATTTTCGGAAAGCTTTGACTGGGTTAGAGGCTACGAAGAATGAGTAATGAAAGAGTCCAATGAGATGTCAAAGAAACCTTTCATCTTAATTTGTTAGAAACTGCGGTTGAAAAAGAAACATTCGAGGTGTGTTTTCATTTCATGTGGGAATAATATATTATGAATTTCTATATCTATCTAAAAATAACAACCCGGTTGATACGAATTCGAATTTATACAAAGTCACTGTACTGTGACTTTATTTACATTTTATATAACCAATTTTCCAGGAAATATAAATTATTTAAAAATTAGTTTTATCCATTTAAATCAGTTTCTTTTATATTTCACTTTTATAACATTCCATTCGTTTCCATTTTTATTATTGGTTAGATAATGATCTGCATTTTTACTAAATTCCTTCATTAGCCACGCTTGTCTTATCCTTCAATTACCTTAATCGCAGTCTGCTCGTTCAACAAGCAACTACAAACGCAGCCACTCACAAAAACAAGTGGAGTACTTCATTCTACAGTTCTACACATCCTCCACAACAACCACACCTTTTCCTATTCAGGCGTCTTTGATCATTCAACCGTGTTATATTCAACTTTTAAAGCTCTTCTTTAACACAGACTGTGTACTTATAGTATTTTAGAAGTACCTAATACAAAATTCTTAAAAAGGAAACCTGATTTTTAAAGAACATGTTCATTCGTACGAGCTCAAAAATTAATGCTTTTTAATTTTTATTTTACGTGTATTATATTACAGGACATTACTTTAAGCAGCCGTTTTCGGCAAAATAAAAACGTGAATTGACGTTTTGTAAATATTAAAGAAACATTTTTAAATAAATAAAAATATCTCTTAGATAAATAATTAAAAAGATCTCAGTGATATTTTTAATTATTCCAAAATACGTCTGTGATAATTTTTCTTAGTGTACTTGAGTATAAAATTACCCGATAATATCTTTTTATCTTGGTAAATAAACAAATTAATATTATTTCAATTTTTTTTAATACTGTACAATATCTTAGAAGTAATTTTTAATTATGACATTACTTGAAATATTTTTTATAAAAATTATTTAATAATATTTCGGAGATATTTTAATGTAGGTACTTTATGAATATATATTAATTGTAAATATCTGGAGTATTTTACTGATTTCGAACTAGCCTTAACTAATTGTATTATTATGAAGAAATTCTAATAATACTTTTTATTCGTTTTTTACAAAGATGTCAGATAATTTTTATAATGAAAAATATCTAAATATCTTACATATTACAAAAATATTCTATTTTAAATTATTTTAGACATTTTAAAATCAAAGAATTGTTGCATATCTAAAATCCTTGAAAATAACCGCCATATACAAGGTTTGTACGTCTGATAAGTGTTAAAATTACACACGGCAACAATGGGTAACTACAGGCTAAAACGCCTACGCATGGTAAATGGTAATTGCACAGTATATACCTACTAGTAGAGTAATGGTATGGAAATGTTCGTTATTAATGATGACATGCTAGTTTGTGCAAAGGAAAAACATAAATGAGTTTTACATTTAAATTAAAATGAGTGGTGTATGATCACGCAACGTTGCCAGATGTAGTTTGGCTTAGCAGTAGTTCAAATCTTATAAGTAGCAGTAATTTCCAAATATCTTAGATTACGAAAATTTCATTATTTTAAAATATCTAAGATATTTTTATAACATAAAATAATATTCAAATATCTTAAGATATTGAATTATTAGATTTATTTTAAAATATCTTTGAAATGTTTCTGAATCAATGAATTAAATCGGCGAAGCACTTCTCTTGGACTCTCTTATACCTGAGAAACTTTAACTTTTTCTATGTGCAAAAGTTTTATCCACAACATTGTAGCCCCCCCCCCCACAACAGCCGCAGTAGAAAATAAACGCACATTGATATTACTATGCAGAGCGCAAATGTCAGTTTTCGACCAATATTTTTTTGGAGATTTACAAAACTTTGAAAAAAAATGCTTTATATTTATAGTTTTCATTTTTTCAAATTTTAATGTACATAGAGCATTGTATCCCCCTAGAGCTACTACAATACCAAATTTGATCCTCATCTACTAACTCGTTTTTGAGTAATGAGACTCTAAAGACAATATCTTTAAAGAATCGTAGCGGCCGCCATTTTAACGCAACAAAGTTCGCAAAAGAATCGTTGAATTTGTCCTAAGGTCTTCGATCAGATTACCCATTCAAACATAAAACATTCTATTTCCGAGGAAAATGCTATAAAGAAACAGTCTAACTTCCGCTTCCGCCACATTCTAAAGCTCCTAAAAATCGGGTCATCTGTTCGGGAGTTATGGTGCACCACACACATACCCAATCATAGACAAACTTGTTTTAAAAACCACTTTTTTGGGTTCCCGGAGGTCCAAAACATGTATTTCCGTCAAAATATCGATTTCGAAAATGATTATGAAAGCATTTATAAATTCCCTATACTGAAAGTATAGGATAGTAAAAATATCTGAAATATTTCTAAATCGCGTAAATCAATAATTTTGTTTGGCCGAAAATCACTGCCACTAAAAAGTAAAACGGTGTTTCATGTTTTAATGTGTTTTTAATTAACGTTGGACTTTGTTTACTGTAATTGAAAATTTTGTATAGTTAAAATACGAGGTGAACGACCTTTTTGTGTGTAGTACAATTTACATATTTATTAGAGTTATCTTGTTAAAATTTTGTAGAAAGTTATCTATATTGAAAAGTGATTTGTAATATTAATAATACTATATTTTTAAACGAAATTCCTCAGATAGTATAATGACTAATTCAGTGTAATAGTGGCACAGCGATAAGTAAAATGACTCAAGTCATAAAAAATTCGGATAACATTGCAAATACGCCATAGATATCAAAAAATAATATTAAATTAAATAAGCATTCATTAAAGCTATTACAGTCTCCAATATAAATTATCAAAAAATATTAAATATGATTAATTCAAGTACTTAATTGAAAACTGCGTAAATGTTTTCTCCTAAACGTAAAATTTTTAACCAAATTATGTTTACAGAAGGTTAGATGCTCTCAATTAAAGCTCTTTTTTCCTGGCTCAAATGGAAATAATTCTGTTAATTGACGTAAAAGGGAAATGAGCACACGAAACCGCTACTAAAGTTTAAACCTGGTGTTTTAATTTTGCTGACTCGTTGTAATTACTTTTTGTAATTTAGCTCTGCAATATGGTCCATTATAACTCATTTCGACATGTTGTTTTTATAGATAGATTTAATTAACGTAAGACCCAAAGGTATCGCACGAACGCGATATACAAATTACTTGATAAACAAAATACATTAGCTGTATTAATATTCTTAACATCTAGGTATGTAAAATAAATGTTAAAATTAAAAGTTTGTTGAATATTAACATACCAAGCACGGCATCATCGAAATAATTAAATGGAGCATATTATGTAACAATAAACTTTATTCAGCAAAACAAAATGTAACAATTTATAATAACAAGAATTAGCAGAAACGTCTCAGACAAACTAAACGTTCATTAAGGATTATTCCAAATTCCCTACATCACAAATAATTGAGATTGCATAAATTTGTGAGCGTCTGGCCTCTATACTATACTAGCGAAATATCTTAATTCCTGCAGTTAATTGGAATACCATAAATCACTTGGTTGCTCTGTGAAACATATATAATTCCTTCTCCTTGTAATTTCTAATTTGCCTTTAGCTTACAATAATACGAAAAACAGAATTATCAAAATTAAAATTCAATAATCATGTTAAATTCGTTTTCAGGCATATAAGGAGGTCTAAATTTTTATAAAACACGCTTTATAAGTCCTAAGAATTAATAAGTCAATTTCGAAAAATGTTTGTCCACGGAGGCGAAAATTTCACAATATAAAATTTCACTTTAAAAATAAGCGAAGCACTTCGCCTGGACTTTTCTATACTTTAAAAATTGTTACTGATCATATTTTCAAAAGTATTTCGGTATTAACGTTTTATGCGCCGACAGTGGCTATCGATCGCACTAATCCTAGTGCTCTAGCGGAAGGGACCGAAAGCGAGAACGGAACAACGGCCACCTGCATATAATAACCGAAAGTTCTTTTTTGGAAAAAATAGATTTATTCATTTTTGATATCAAAGAATGTTCCGCGTTTGTTGAATATATAGGTACGAATTTTAGATTTTCAAAAATTCATAGAAGGTGTCTCAGAGAATTAAGCGACAGAACCAAATTGTAGCTTATCCATAACTCTATGAGTTTAAAAAATTAAAAATAAAACATGTAGCCAGTTTTTAACATAATTTTTTGAAAAATGTATTTATAATTTTGGAGATGTTTTTAACTTCACAGTTTTCAATCTGTTAAAAATGCTCCTACATTGTGTTTCCCTAGGACTATATAATAAAATAGCTAAAGTTTATGCCGATCTGGCAACCCGTTTATGAGTAATAAGGCGCTAAGATAAATATATAAAAAAAATCGTAGCGGCCGCCATATTGAAGAAAGAACGTTTGAGAAAACAGTTTGATTTGACCTACGGTCTTCTATTAGATTCCGCTTATAATTTCACTAAATTCAGTTTCTGAAAAAAATATAACCAAAAAACTTCCGCTTTCGATTTCGGATATTTTTAAAAGCTTATTTTGACAGTAAATGTTTAATATTCCCCCACCCTCAATCCGAAGCTCATTGGTATCTGCCCATCCGTTCGTGAGATATGAGCCGCACATACATAGCCATCCAAAACGCGTATTTCCGTCAAAATCGCGAAATCGAAAATTTTTATGAAATCAATACCCTCCTGTGCAGAAAGTACAGTGAACGTGAGAAATTTAAGAAACACGTCGCGTTGCCCGGACTGAAAATAATTACCCTTTATGTTTTCAAAAATATTTTATGCTATATAAATGAAGGTTTATATTTAAATAATTTATAGCCTATTATACGCAGAATGAAAAGACATTTTAAATGATGTCATTTGAAATTTTTGCATCAGTGGGCGTCGCGACGTCACTATAATGCAATTCGAATTTTTTATTGACCTAAAATGTAATATTTTAGACGGTGGTCATCTAACCTTAGCTTTGATTTGATTCTGTGGGGGACAGTAAAAATTGTTCTTAACTAGGAACATCATATGTGTGACACCTCAAATGGAACTCCTTATTACCTCTATATTTTATAAAAGTTATTTATTTTTTTAATTTTAAAACAGAAATTAAGTGAATTGTTACATGGCTTTTGTTTTCTACACCGATTTGGTTCTTAAATCTGTTATTGTGTTTGTTAACGAAAAATTTTAGTTCACCCAAGAGAATGTTTAGTTCTGCCGAAGGTTGTTTATTCAAGAGGAAATACGCGGATATGAAGGTAATGTATGCTCAGACCCTTCAAAAATCCTGAACTGCAATAAAATGTAGAACAAACAATAACAACTGTAAATAACAAATCTATGTAGAAAACAATAGCCTTGTACCAATTAACTTAATTCATTTTTATCATAGGCAGCTAGAAAATCTTTCAACAAAGCAAAAAAATTCATATATCTTCAATTAACCGCTTTGATTTAAAAAAATAAAACTTGTCAACAGGGAATAAGAACGGCTTTTATTTGCGGGTGTTTCCTTTTAAACAAAATCCCCCCACCCCTCTTAAAAGTCAAACGACTCTTTTATCAGAAAATGTGTGCCCCTTTCTGCCATTTCGTTTTCTTCATTCAAGTTTACATCACCTTAAATGGCATTCAAAATATCTGTTTGTAAGATCCTTCGCTGAACACACTGTATAAACTTAGTACAAGGGAGGAGTGACTTTACAGACGCACATAAAAATACTATTAGTAGCCCCGATTATTTCAGCAATTTTTGCACTACAGAATACAGATTGAATGTAGCTATTTTTTCGGAAATCGACAATATTACGAAACACACATCTCAATTCTTTTAAGCGATAGCTAAGAGTGATCTTTTCCCCAAAAATTACCTAAAGAATCGTGACCGGATGTGGTATGTAGCATGACAATTATACACATATAGAAATAAAAAAAACTAGAGGAAAGAATACACTGCAATGCTACCACCATGGTGCATGGTGCTTGACTGCAACATTCCTAATGTATTTTTTAGGCTAATACGATTGTATGGTATATTCTGTTTAAGAAACTATAACACAACTGTAGGCCTAAAGCTAATAATAAGTGAAATATTTGATTTAAAGCAACATATACATATAAACAAATGTATTGGTTCTAAATCGAGTGATATTGGGAGGCTGTTAGTAAGAAAATAATAAAAGAAATAAACAAACGTGCAATTAATGTTAATTAGACATCAGTTGTTTATTACATTTTTAAAATCTCCAAACAAAAAATCCATAGAAGTTAGGTCAGGTGACCTAGGTTAATAGCTAAAAGCGTCTCGATTGGTAAATTAGAAGTGCCTACAAGCTGTATAACTTTTATTAATACATTTTTTTTAAATGAGCAAATCAACTAGTCGTGAATTTATAATCAACCTGTATAATTTATATCAATCAAATATTAAATGACCAATGGTACACATTTACAATAGTAATTTTCAATTATATTAGTTTAGAAAAATCTGAAACACTATCACGGCCATAATCGAAAAAGTAGTGGTTTAAATTCCAAAACTATTTTACAGCACCAATGCAGTAAACCAAATATTACAGTAAAATTACAAATGAAAGTTTATATGCCATACAACATTTGTGAATTGTTTATATTAGTACTAACCACAAGATAAATCATAAAGTTGATTTCAAATCAAGACAGGGATTGGCATGAATTGGATAAACAAACGTTTTTATCATTTAATCCTAGTACTCCAAACCAACAAAATGATATGTAGCAAGTACAGTAGGATTTCTACTAGAATTTAAACCCAGCATAATCCAAGAGTTTAATAACAATCCAATACAGATTAATATCCTGCAATAAGGATTACCTTCAGTAATACCAACAGTGGAGAATACAGCAAAGTTTTGCAACCGCTTATTATAATAAGCATATTTTAATTACAACTATGTTCGGGATGCTTTTAAAAGTACAAATAAAGCTACTTGTCATAGATCTAGTGTAAGTTTTGGTTAGACTTAAATTATAAATTCAAATAGTTAAGTCATATTGGAAATTTACCTATTAACCTTAATAGCCATCAGCCTCATACGACACACGGCTCACCCACCTGCTTCTTTATTTATTAATTTAAACGACTAAAATTTGCAGTGATCATTGTACACATAAATTGCTATTATTTTATGTCAATTTCAATTTTCTTGCACTCTCGGTTTGACCAGATAATCGAAATGATCCCAGATTTCTTATTTTAACTAGAATGCCCTATGTGTTTTGAGGTTTTTTCTGGATCATAATTATGTTTTTCATCTAAAGTGCCATTATGACTCACGTACAATGGTTTCTATGAAGTATTATATATTTAAAAACAAAAAACAATAATTTAACGTTTTCTGCTCTGTTGTGTGAGAAGTTCAAGTTTCTAAGTAAATGTTTTAAAGTTGATTCTTTCAAATGGAATGATATCGACGACTCGTTAGGTTCTTTAAAAACAGTAAACTGTAGTGATTCATATGATACCCACAGTTCAATAGTTTTCTTCAACCAAGAGCAGGTATTTGTATGAAAAACTGAATTTAATTTTATATGTCACAAATTCATGCATACACAAATTAAATAAAATTTTAAAGAAAAGAATGAGATGGATTTTCATTTGTTTTATCACTACATACATTTATGAATGTATTGGTGAATAATCTACTTATAATCCTACATAGGACAGATCTCAAATTGTAGAATTGGTAAATAATAAAAATAATATTGTAAAAAAAAATTCTTTCAAAATTACAGATTATGTAATGCCGATAACCCAGGGCTTAAATCTTGAACGGCTACTTTACCCCATTTTTGTCAACAACTTGTCCCATAATTTCAGCAACCCCCAAATTGAAACTAAGACTTATGCTGATGATATCAGTTTTGTGGTCTCTAGCAAACATTTAATTGACGTAAGGAACGTTATATTCTCAATCCTTGACTAAAGCTCAAAAATGTTCTCTAGCTGACAAACTTTGGCTTAACATAAAAAGATAAATATAATAATGTTTAATAGCACTAACAAAATTTTAGAAAAATTTTGAAATTCTGAATAGTGAATTTAAGTTAGTTAACACTTGTAAATTCTCAGGGTTAGAGATTGTACAAAAATTAAATTAGACGCAACACTGTACGTCTTCGTGATTCATGTCATTTGCATTTCATACAGTTAAAGATACCTACATTAATCGACTTATTTGTTAATGAGAGTTCAGAAAAATTTTCATAAATTTCAGCTCATTTACAATATTCATAGCCACCACCATACAATGCGTGCAGGGTGCTTTAGAAATTTGATTACCACGTTCAAACTGTAGTGTTTATCATAAATCCTTTGTGTACAATTCAATCAAATTTTATAATCACCTTCTGGCTGATTTAAAACGCATATGCGATATAAATATTTTTGCTTGTAATTAGAAACACACTCATTATGGTTTTGCGTTTAACTCGGCAGAAGAATTTTTTGATATGACTAGCAGCTGAATAAGTCTATCTTGGCAGGTTGGGCATGTTAAAAGTCCAATTGCATTGTATTGTATTGATGTGTTTACTTTACTGTGTTTATTTGTATCTATTATTTCAGTTTAGAAGGAAAATACTTGCCCTAAATTCAAGAAAAATATTGAATTACGAGCAACATGATAATCATTAAAAAAAACTCTCTTCAAAGAAGGTATGTATAATAAGCGATATCGCTTCATTTGAATAGATTTATCATTTTCAAACAAACTGCTTTCGACAACTTTCACTAAATTGAGGCTAGAGTAATTTAAAAACAAATTAATTAACAACTATAAATATTTGTTTATTTTAGCCTTCTATGTATTTCAATGTGTTTACATGCCATTATCAAAAGCAAATTAAAAGTAAACAATTGATGTTACTATAGGCAAAATATGAAATCGAAGCTTATTTAACTGTATCAGGTAGACTACTTAGATACAATTTTGAGTTGCTAATTTATAATTTTACTCTTTAATTATTAATATATTAATAAGTTTAGTATTATAAGTGTTTAATAATTGAAAATATTCCATTTTAACTAATTTTATCTAAAGGAACCGTTATTGTTCTGTATATCGTAGATGTGTATGCTGCTAATTTATCTGTTTAATGATGACAAGAATGTGTGGTAGTGTAATGTCTGTTTGTATAGGTTTTGTACAATAATAGGGTATTCAAGTTTATTATATGAATTAAGTTTTATGTTTGCGTTTAAAAAGTAAATATACATATTTTGTTCAGTTTCTAGTGAAAATTTTATGTTTATGTTATGGATGCAAGCTGTTAATAAAAATTATAAATTCAATAATTAACTTAAATGAACTATCAAAACATGCTAAAAGTCAGCAACATAACGAAACCAAAATATAATAACTTTCTCAGACTGGTTTGATTCAAATATTGCGTTTCTAGATTTTCCACAAATATATTAGCTAAAAGAGGTGATGATCCCATGGGTAAATCATCTTTTTGGAGATTTTAAAATATATTTGATTAATGCAGTTCAAATAATAAAATCACCTCTGCAACATTGTTTCCTTAATTCAATATTTTTTTAATAAAAATAATATTTAATATAGATTATTATTAGATATACCAAAACTATAACCTTTGTTAAAAACACACAAACCCAACATGCTCCTTGTATCACTAGTATCATATATACAAACATGCACCCAACCACATGCTAGCAATGCCAGTCTTTCTCCTTTAAACATTAAATTATTTTTGTTCTATTTCTTATCATTTTTTCCAAATTGTTTATTTTTTCATTGTAATTATTTCGATTTATGTTCAATAAACATTACTATTATTATTATTAATATATAGTTATCAGTTTTGATTATAAACCTAAATATATCTAACTTAAATTAACCACCACAAAGCAAGGAAGTCAGTTTTCCTTACTAATATGTTTCCACAAATACCTCCTCAAGAGTGTATTGGTATTCCTCTATTAAATACTATTCTTATTATCAAAAACAATGAAGTAACAAAACAGACCGAGTTGATTCACTCATTTATAGAAAATTTAGAAGAGCAGGTTATATTTTGGTTTCATTATGTTAATGATATTTTAGGATGTTTTTGATTAATAAATTATTTAAGTTAATTAATGAATTTTAAATTTTTATTGGAAGCCTACATCCATACACCAAATTTACACTGGAAACCGAACAAAATAGGTTTAATAACTTTTTCGACTTAAACATAATAATTATTTCAAAAAATCAACTTGAATACCTTATTTATAAAACACACCATTATAAAAGCAATAATAATCATAAAAGAAATAAATTAGCAGCATAGTACACATCTACCATACACAATTGTGCACAAATTTGTGCACAAGGCTTTAATGGTTCCTTTAGATAAAATTAGTAGGTGTCAAATTAGACTAATTTTCGGAGAATACCAAAAAATAATTCTGAAATTTTCAAATTTGGCATTTGTATGGGCCGACTGTTGAACGTATTAAAGTCCTGAAAAATTGAATGTAAGGAAAAGCAGCCATCTTAGAAAAGGTGTGCATCTTTACAGTTTTTTGCATACCTATATATTGTGAATAATCGATTTTATCAACGAAAAAATCATGACAAATATGAAAAAACATTCAACTTTCTACAAAAAAGGTGAAATTAATTTTTATGTTAATCTGATAGTTTCTTAGTACATGGTCAGCGAGTCTATTGTCGTTTTGTTAGTTAAGTAGCCCTAAAAATGCTGTCACACTGCCAAGGTGAAAACCTGAGTTGCGAAAGGTAGAAACAAACCAATGGGAAGTAACATAATCTATTCTTTTGTTATTGACCCACTATACCTACTAGAGCAGTTTGTAGAGGAGATTTCAATCTGGCTAGAATTCATTTGTACGTGAACGACAGCATAGGGATTTTGAGAGGCAATTAAAGGACTCCAAAACGTTGAAACTAAGTTTATATTCTACTTTGTTACTTACACTGCTCTTTTAAAAAAATAATGTTGTTGGTCTAAATGGTCTACGCAATATTATGGTTAGGAGCAGGTATTTTTTCAATAAAAAATGCGAAAACAGAGTTGCATTCGCTCAGTGATACATTACTTCTGTTCAGTGGAGCGATTGGGCATGCATTCTTCATTGATTTATTCGGTGCAGTATAAACATTTGATTCAAAAAACAAAGCGAGACAGAGATGACCGCTTTTCAGTGCCCAATGTCACAACGCTGACATTTTGCCTTAAGGCTGTCTGGTTGCGTGTATATTTTGGGTACGAGACATAGACTTTACAAACTGCATTTCTTCTAATAGTATATTTTTATTGTCCTTTCTTTGAATACTCGCATTTTTAAAAGAAGCAATTCCTTTTTTCTTCACATTTACGACATCACCATTTGAAATATTGTTTTCATAAATGAAGCATTTTTCGTTTGTTGCCACTATATTAACTGCATACGTCAATATTAATTACTGTATACTGTAGACAAGTAGGAAAACACCGCATGTCGCTTCGAAACTCAGTACAGCTGTGTTCTGAACGTAGCATCGCTTGTTCCGTTTGAGGCAAGAATTTATTTCTACACATGTCCGATTGAATAGAAGCAATTTAAAAGCAATAAACAACGTAATATTTGCCGACCATATCGCCACTTAATAACCTGTTTTGTAGAAAATTTAATGGTCTATAATTGTTGTCATAAAATTTTTGTTGACAAAATTGATAATTTGCAAGATACATGTAAAAAACCGTAAAAGTGCAAATTGTTTCCAAGATGGCGACTTTTCCATACCTTCAATTTTTCAGGACTTTTTACATGGTTAACAGTAAGCCCATATTAACGTCTGTGCCAAATTTCAAAACTATCGGAATTATTTTTGCTAATTTGACTGGCCTGTAATTAAATAATAATAATAATAAAATTGTCTTTACTGCAGGAACACAAATAATTAAATAAATAAATCTTTATTTACCTAGAAATAAATATAGAAAAATTTCAAATAATAAACAAATTGCATACAGTAATGGTAATAATACTCAACTCATTCATATATTAATTAAAGACAAAGATTATAAATAAAGTATTCCAAAAGTTTAGTCAAATAATTCATGATACAATTAAAACATTTGAGATCCATATTTTGGGGATCAATCAGATCAAATTGCTAAAATTATAAACAAAAGAAATAAATGTAAAGTAATTTTTAAAACAAATAAAAACATTTTAAACACTTTCTCTAATGCTAATAAAGAAACAACAAATGTTTTACTAAAATCAGGCATTTACGAATTAAAGTGCAATTTGGTTTATGTAGGTCAAGTTAGGTACAGTAAGAAATTTTGGTATTAGGTACATAGAACACATACATTGTTAGAAATATAAACACTCACATAAATCCAGTTACCTAAAACAGTAATTAAAACGTAATCATTTAATGCCATTTAATAACACTATAAAATTTTTACTTTTTTTGATGGTTAATGTAAGTTAGATATACTAGAAGCATCTGAAATTCACAAATATTTAAAAACTGTAGCTTTAATAAGCAAATCGATCTCTTAAATTCTCCATTATTAGCATTTTTAGAATAGAAATCCAACCATCTGCAGAGATAACCAAGATCAAGTCATCAAGTTGTATTGTTCCTATACCAACACCAACTACTTACTTTTAATTTGCCTTTGATAATGACATGGAAACACGTTAAAATACATACAAGGCTAAAACAAATAAATACCTGTTGAAACTATTAATTATTTTATTTTTAAATTAATATGACTTCAACGAAGTACAGCTAGGAACTTATTAATGAAGCTAGAATCTATCCGCCACTTTAGATTTAATCCTACTTTAGCGCATATTAATGTTTTTGCAATACTTGGACAAAAATGTTGCATAGACTTTATAAATACCTGTAAAATAAACAACTCTTGGTACAATATTACTTCTGCTTGCAATAAATAACAATAAGATACATAAAATTTGCAATCTTACCTTTCTAACATAGGAAGCTTGAGGATGATGTTTCACGGGCATGAAGAACAATTTCACTCTATCGAAAAACTGGATTCCATTTGTGGACGCAACCCCCATGTACAGGAAGACACCAAATAGGACCGACATGGGCACCAACTTTAGAAGTGATGACATCAGCACAGAGAGACCAACAAGTAATGACACAACGTATGCAGATACCCGCTGTTCCTTCACCTCAATGAGATGAGGTTTTTCACCAGGAGCATGAGTTCGAGACATTACAGTTACTGCTGAAACGTGTGCCACAGATCGAACAGTGGCAACACACATCCAAGGTGCACCCATAAAACCACAGCCAACATTTATCAGACAAATTAAAACGATGTCTAGATGAAAACCACTGCCCTTCTTAAGCTTGCGTTCTGGTTTATCGATGATTAATCTGTAAAAAAAAATTAGTTAACAAATTATTTTTAGATACAAACTTTAATAATTGTACATACTCTGCAATATGGGTCTCCATGAACAAGAGAATGTAAACAAGCATAGCAGGAATCCCAGCAGCCGAAGCTACCCACAAAGGGAAGGGTTCATCAGGTTTTCCAGCAGGACTGATTATCCAACCTCTCACATCAGGATTTGACGGTGTTAAGCCATTTGGTACTCTTAATTTTTCAGTATACGTCTGAGGAACCATATTGCTCAAGCTTACCATAATAACTATTGCTATTGGAACACCAAAATCACCTAACGCTCGTCTAGCCTGCAAAAAGAAACCAAATATTAGTCTTAATATTACAATAGTATTTAACGAGAACAAAAGTTTTAAAAGTGCTATTAATATGTTATACAGACAATAAAAAACAAATAAGAAAGTTAATTGAGTAGGAGATTAAGTCACAGCCATGTGGACGTTGTCATTTGTGTACCATTATTGAAGCGGCTTGCTTTTGAGGCTCAGGGCAACATTATTATAGTGCATCTAGCAACAAGAAAATATTAAACAGAAACGGATATTAAGTAATCTTCTGAACTGTTAAAAAAATAGATATATTAAATATATATTTATTGATCTTAAACGGATTTCTGCTGCTAAGGCTAAGAAGTTTTAACATTAAGTATTTTTATCAATGTTTTAATTGTCCTTAGTAACCAAAAATCTAAATTAAGAAACAGAAAGGAAGGAAATTCTATTAAAGTAAGTATCAAAATAGATAAAGCACTTCATCTAGACTTTCTCATACTTTAGAAATTGTTACTTGTCATATTTTCAAAAGTATTTTTGTATTAACGTTGTATGAGCCAACATTAACTAAAGATATCGCGTTTCTAGACAACACTAAGCCGAGCCAGAGGACAATGCGAGGGCAGACAGATGCTTTCTGTTTTCTGTTACAACAAAGCTACACCTACAGCAAATTCGTCAGCCAAAAACTCAGAAAAAAGGGAAAATTCACCATCCTAAATATTGCTGCACCTAAAAATTAAGATATAAATCTTACTCTATTATCATTTATCACTCTCACTCATGAGGAATTTAGCTTAAACAGAAATGTACAATTGTCCCCCCCCCCCCCTGTTTATTAAACTAAAGGGTATAATTGTTTGATTTTAAAATGCATAGAAAGCGTCACAGAGAAATTAGCCGACTGAATTGTAGTTTGGCCCTAGCTCTATGAGCCTATACAAGATAATAAAAATCGCGTTGCCACTTTTTGAGCAATATTTTTTTGAAATTATGAAAAAACTTGTTTGCATATTTTGATATTAGTTTCGGCCCTTTCAACTCGTTTTTGAGTAATAAGGCGCTAAAATTCCAATATTCAAAAATCGAAGCCGTCGCCACTATACAGGGTGTTCCGAAACTCACGGACACGGACAGCGGGACGGTATTCTACCATAAAAACTGAGCAAAATGTTCCTCTACGATTTTTCTATTAGACCAATATTTTTAAAGTTATTAAAGTTTTGAAAAATCTGAAAATAATCAATAAATAAACATTCAAACTCAAATTTAAGTGTTTAAACAAGTACTGACAATAAATTCATGATACATTACAACAAGAGATAATGCAAAACGATAAATGCATGGAAAAATTACAAATGTTGTTTAAAGTGTCTTAAAACTCTAATTTACGTGTTCAATTAAGCATTAACTATTGGCTGTTGGAAATAGCACGTCATTATTTATTTGTTTCATAGTTCGTCATTTGTTTGAATTAAGTTGTAAAGTGCGACAGAATGGCGACGAATTATTGGAACCAAGAGTATTATGATATGCTGATGGCATTGGGAGCTTCTAATCAACAAGCAGTACGAGCGGCACGTTTATACACGACCGTTTTTTCGCACTTTGGACCGGTTTTAAAATTTAGAACTAAATTCAAACAAATGACGAACAATTCCAGCAAAATAACTTATTTAATGAGTATCTGTATGTAAAATACTTATTTACTTTAACAATATTTATTCATTTTAACCTTATACGTATTTCGGCATGTTTACAGGGCACTGTCAAAGGTTATATGAAAAAGTAAACAGTTAGTGTTGTTATAGCAATAGAACTTGGTCTCGACTTGATCTCGGTAATCTTCTGCAGATAACTTGATTTCTTATTCCAAAATGTCCAACAGAGGAGAATTTAAGAGATCAATTTGCTCATTCATTAACGGTACAGTTTTTAAATGTTTGTGAATTTCAAAAGCTTCTAGTATATCTAATTTACGTTTATCATCACAAAAGTGTAAACATTTTATAGTGTTATTAGATGTCATTGAATGACTGTGTTCTAGTAGGTGTTTAGCGTAATTGGATTTATGTGGGTGTTTGTATTTGTAACAACGTACGTGTTCTTTATACCTTTAAAATAACTTATTTTTAATGCTGCTAGCAATCAGCCAGTCCATTCTTTTATGCCATTCTGTATTAAACGATCTAGATTTCTTCGTACCGCCTGTCTGTTACAGCCCTAGTAATTTAGGAATACATTGCCCATAATCACTCAATAGCTTCATACTGGACGTGAATGCCGCTGACCGAGTGAGGCCGTGCTTTTTCGACGCTAAAAACGTTCTGAAATTCTTAGTATTTCTTCCTATCTGATAATTGCATTATTTTATAAATGTACATGCAAACGTATTAGGAATAATAGACTGGCTGATTGTGTCTGACGACCTGAAGTAATTCGGCCCAATAAGCTGGGCCTCGCATAAGCAAAACGGTGTTTTAAACGCTTGTTTGTTTATTTGCGGTCGCTTTGTTACAGAATTATTCTGCTATTGTTGCTTTAAGTGTAAATGAAATTTGATTACATGCTGGTTAATACATTTACTCCCATTTTTTGTTTGGCGTCAAATTTTTAATATTACGCGGCAGTGTTAAAAGGTAAAAATAAAAACTTTGTAAAAGTAGTTTTCTTTTATTGAAATTGGGAATTTGATTTTTTATTTGAAAAATTATGAGTTAGCACTCCTACGCTGCCTAATAGGACGGACCGCCACTGTTAGAAGACAATTTGAAAGATAATGCGCTAAAACTAAGCTATTGTTATACTATCGGCAATTTCCAGATAATAAACTTTCTTTGACAGTGTTTACTTTCTAATTATCAAAACAATGTATTACAAACCAAACAGGAATAATAATGAATACAATAAGTACGAAAAGAAATTGCCGTGGGATGTATAAACTCGGAAAATAATTCAGTAAGTAGCATTCGAAATTTGCTAAATGGGAATGAAGATTATGTAGCTACAAACTTGACTCCAGAATGTCCGTGATTTATTTGATCTGATCTACAGCAGCTACCATATTTTTAGTTTAACATATTGTACTAAATTAGGTATAGGATTTTCGATAGATAACGAGATTACTAAACCTCAGAGCAATATTGTAGTAATTTTGTATAAATGGGGTGGACTGAATCGTAAAAGCATTGGAACACACTTAAACGTGTACTATCTGAAATGCTTTAAAATAATAGTTTCCAGGTTTATAATGATTACTCTACTCATAATATATCAAACAATAATAACGACGTCGCATTTGCCGTTTCAGCTAATACGGATATGTTTTGATGTTTAATATTTTATCCTTTATAATATAACAGTGTTTATATTATTTTACAATAGCAACATAACGTATGAGCCAAAAGCGAGAAAAAATTTATAGATATTAATTCAGTATGAAAACTGCATCGCAATGTCAAAAAGAAAGAACTACTGTTAATTTAAAACTAACTACTGGGCACTTTAACAAACTGAAACAAATGTAAACGTCGTTAAACAAACGATTTGGTTGCTGCACAAGCAACGCATTGTTTTGTCTTTGAATTAAGTTTTGAGTTCAGTGATAATTAGAGCGCGGATTTCAAGCATTTTGCTTATGCACTATTATTGTAACAAATGAAAATCCTTTTGTATTTACACGATTCATGAAAAATGTAATCATTTGACACCACTTTTATGTTGCTTATTTTGCGGGTTTTCTCTATTTTGCTGCTTATTTTTCTCCTTAAACCGCTTATATGCGCTTATTTTAGCTTTTATACAGCTAGTTGGTGCTTTTTTTAAATCAAGATAACATTTGCAATTTTTAGTTTAAAAATCTAATATTAAAACAAATAGTGCGCTCGGGGAATCACCAAGTTCTGTCTTCTACCGAAAGCAACACAATAGTCTATCGCGTTTATTTGTAAAAAGACTAAAAACAGCCTTCAGCTTTGAAAAGTATTTTAATTAATTTCATCGCTAATTCTGGCCTGTTTTTTTTTTATAAATATTTCTATACCGCGCGATAAATACATTTCTCTGTTTTATAAATGAATTATTTTTTTAAATAAACCAGGGACAAAAACCATATCTGATTATTTTTTATTATATAAATAATCGATTTTAATTTTTTTCTGAAGTGTACTAGTTGTTTTTATCAACAGTAATACAGTATTATTCTAAATATTAATAAATTTCTTTATATTTTCATATTTTTTATTATTTTTACATTTTAGAGCAATATTAAATTTAAATACAACCCTGTGTTGAAATGACCACGAGAAACAAAACAGTGCAGTACAAACTGTTGTGTTTGCTATTCTTAATATCAGTAAGATGTTTTGTGATCAGTTATATCCGAACTTTGAAGTCAAAATATTCTTATGTCGTGCTTGCGCGGGAAATGCAATAGCATTCCGGAAAATCTGTATCCATTAGTGTATTCGCATCATAATACCACGGATGATGGCGTCATCGTACCATGTACTTGCAATGAGCATTTACTGTTGCCTCACATAACTATAAGCGCTACGAATAATTTGTTTAATACTTTGTTTTCGGTTTTTTTGGATTTGCGAGACAAACTCTGATTAGGCCCTCTACTATCAATTCAGTCAATAAAAGATTACGAAAATAATAAACATATAATTTTTTAATATAAAAAAATACTTACACTTCGTCCTAGAAATTGGCTGTTCCTGAACAGTAGAAGATAGTAGGCTATGGCAAATGTCCCAAGCGACAGAATAGTACAGAACAGCGCTGTGTTTGGTCGATTTATTGGTTCATCAGCATCATCGAATGTTGGAAGTAGTTTGACAGTAGAATTTTCGACCAAAACTGACAATTGTGATGTAAAATTTTTCCAGTCCGAGTAATCAGTTGCGTTGGTGTCGTTATTGATATACGGATTATTTGATATCAAACCCGCAATAAGCGTGTTAAAATTACAATAGCTCTCCATCAGTGGATGTCTTCCAAAAACCATAAAAAGCTTCATTACGCTTTCAACGATATATAGAAGAGAAATAAGAGCAGAAAATATTTCTTCGGTGAAACGTGTAAAAAGTTTGACAAATACACTGCCTTCTAGTGATGCGACAAACAAAGCAATTAATCCCAACCATAAACCTATATACACTCTTGTAGTTAGGTAGTCAATTCCATTTGCTTGACAAAATTGATACAAGCTTTCGTCGAATAATAATAACGGCCCCGTGCTTCCAACAATAACGAGAGGCTGTCCACCCAATAGGGCAAAAATTAACCCCGACAACGATGTTGCTATCAGAGTTTCCGATATACCAATGTAGTTTTCTGTCTTATCACTCATGAGTCCACCAAATGTTATGGCACCCGATAGCGCAGCAAAATACATGAAAAGTGCAGCTGCTGCACATTGAGCATTTAGACCGTCAAGGATATCACTCTTATAATAGGGGTATCGTCTTTTAAGATCGTTAATGAGTCCGCCGAAAGGTCGACGGGTTCTATCCAGTGGATTTGGAAACGGGGGTTTTTTACCATCACCATCGCCACTTATCAACAAAGCTTTTGTTTCTGGACCGGCTCGTTTTTTCAATGCATTTTCCTTTCGCTTTCGAATAGCGTCACTTTTAGCTTTAATTTCTTCTATGGGAAGTAAAGCTTGTCTTTCCCAATCTCCTGGGGGTAACACGATACTATCATCCAAAAACTCATTAATTGCGGACAAGAGCGCCTTTCGATTGTAGGCCTCGTAAGCAATATTATGAAACTGCTGATTTGCCATTAAAGTCGAAATGGATCTTCCCACCTCGTGATAATCTAGATTAGCTCCTTTGGGACCCAGTAAGATGAAAATAAATCGAACGGGAATATTAACTTCAATCAAGGATGTAATATGAACTCCCTCAGCTAAACGAATAAAAGCAATTGCTGGCTGCTCCAAGAAATCAACGTCTCCTACGAGAACACTTGTGCCTTGAGCACCCACGGGAATCCGTCGCAATATTGTATCATTTAGAGCTTTTTTCATATCTTCTGTACTTGTCGTATAAGTTTCTTCTTTTATGTCAACTATAGCGTGATTATTCGAGGATATAAGACGACCCTCGGAATCGACGCCTCGACTTCCGTTTTTAATTGCATGAGATGGGTCAGTGAAGCTCATCTTCCTTTTTTCCGAATCTTGAAGATTCTGAGTAATAAAAACATAATTAGTTTACTGTAAAATAATTACATGAAAAGTCACAAGCTTTATAAATAGCAATAAAGAAGAAAGCGTGCTTTTAATGCAGTATCGGATTACGATTATATGGGTATTTTAAAATTTACGTATGGGAAAACAACAACTACCTACACAAACCACCCAGTGCAAGTTAAAAACACAAAAACAAAATTGGTCTAAAAAATTAATAACGTTGATGACGTTACGTGTGAACAAGATGAAATAGAACCCCGATGCAGCACGTGCGGCGGACACAGAGCTCCCTGTGCCGAACACACGGAGCAACGAGACGTTCTGTAGATAACCCCATCCTCCAACCACTGAGACTGCAAGCATTAACATCACATAAACATCGGTTTCGTATTATACAAAGCTTATTAATTACATCGATAATCACAACAATAAACGCATCCTTTCACACAGCTAACCTTCTTTTCAAAAACATACCATTCAGTTCAGTATATTACGAAAACTAAAAACTCTTAATATTTTGAATTGATTGTGTGGTAGGCACGTGGTGAAACATTATTAATAAATCTGTAATTATTAAAACATTAATAGTATAATAATAAAATAAGACACTTGGCAGTTGTCTCACAATCTGTGACTGTGACAACAGACTGAAAACTATTGTTTAAGAAGCGTTCGTCGATTAACCAGATTGTTTATAAGAATATGCTCGTGTGAGCTTCTATAATAAGAGTAGAGTATCAAAGTTTGATGTGACTAGCTGCTTACGCATGTTTAGGCGTATTTGTAAGTAATAGGGTTTTACCGATTAGCGTTCAAAGCGCAGGCAGATGATAGTGATAGGTACTAAACAAGTCTGAGGAAACAGAGACATACGTTTTTAATCAGTTCAGATGCCTAATCTGTAACCACATAGTTTTGGAATATACATACGATATCTACCTAAAAGACCAAACCACAGATTGCTATATTATTGTACATACGTGAGATTGTAAAACTTTTAGGGGCTGTTTTTAAAATGGCGGTTACTTTTTTGGAGGTCCCTATTGTCTCATGACCTACACAACGTACAGTCTTGATTTTGGTGTTAATGTCAACATATGAGTTTTTGAAGCCAAGGAGTTCAAATACGACATTGGCAAAGCAGTCATTTCGCCGCTTTTTAAAATGGCGTTTAAATATTTCATTTTCTTTATTTCATCAACCAAACAACGTATAATTGCGATTTTGGTATCCAAAGCAATCCTTCGGCCAGTTTTTAAAGTGGCTTCTAACTTAATCTGAAATAATAGACATTAGTGTGTTTTTCAGGTTAGGGAAATTAATATTCTGAAACATGACAGGAACTTGTGTAATGCCCGTTGGTGTTTTTCACATAGTGCATCTAAAGACAGTTTTTACAAAAGAAGGACCGTAAAGGCGTCATATCTTATTCGGAAAATGAACAAAACAGTTTAAACGTTTAAAAATTATGAATCCAGAAGACCAATTAATGTATTACAGCAACAATCAGTGCTATAAGAAACACACCATATCAAAATCGTTTAAAAGAATTGCTGAAGGTAAAGCGGAAGCTAATCATAACACCGAAACAGAGTTTGAGTACATTAATAATAATAAGATATCGGTTCTCCATTAAATTATGGCTTCTTCAGTTAAAAAACATTTACATATATTTCGACATATGAATTTTATAACCAGAAGAGCGAACATAGTTGATTTCTCACTAATGTTTCGGCCTACCAAAAATATAAAAATTATATTTAAATTGTTTTTAGGCAATTCAAAGTATGTTTTATATTTTTAGTAAGGCAAAACATTAGTTAGAAGTATGCAATGAAACTGTTCTAAAAATAAAACTTAAATTTCAGAATAGTATGTAAATGATTTGAAGCTAAATAATCCATAATTTAATGGCGAACCGTTATCTTTTACGTCAATGTTAGTAGAGTGTTTAATAATTTTTCAACAAAATAAAATAAATTAAATGCTGAAAAATATATCAATTAGATTCTTCCCTATTTTGTTTAATTAAATTTAAAGGTTCCTTCAATCGTTCTAGAAACAAATTTTGTCATTATTACGTCCTCACTAAAAAAATTTTAATTTCATTAGAATAAATTATTGCCGTTGGATCAATATTCATCATATATGTTTGAAGTGAAACTTCTTTGCCGGCAGTTTCGCGAATGCGGGACGGAAAAAATCAGTGGCGGTCCGTCCTATTAGGCAGGGTAGGCAGTGCCTACCCAGAACTTTACAAAAAAAATCAAATTCTAAATTTCAATAAAAAAAGTAACTTTAGTTAGTTGTACAATTTCTTTAATTATTAATAAAACACAGAAAGCAGTAATACATATACGTGACGTAATATAATATACCGTCTGACTATAAAGTACCCCCTCCCCTAACTAACTTTTTAAAGACTTGCTATTTTACCACAACATTTGGTGTGCTTTAATGGGAAATGAAATACTATTTTTAGCCAAAAATTAAATTTTGTGTCATTCAAAATGGCGACTGGACGCCATTTAAAAATTTTTTTTTAATAGAAAGGGGGTCAAATGACACCTCATTTGAAGGGTCTTTTAGTTCTGCGTGTGATCCTAGAGTTTTAAAGAAAAATATTCAGTCATAACAAAAGGGCGGATTTTAAACAAATGGACTCACTCAATTCAAAATTGTTTTGATTTTGTATCCATTGTCGAGTGACACCTTATTTGAAAGTTCTTTTAGTTCTGCGTCTGATCCTAGAGTTTCAAAGAAAAATATTCAGCCATAACAAAATGGCAGATTTTAAATAAATGGACTCACTCAATTCAAAACTGTTTTGATTTTTTTATCCAGTAGTCCACTTTTTCATTTGCAAGACAAAATTTTCCCAGAAATATCTCAGCTGGCTGGAAATAATATTGAAAACGTTATGTTCCAACAAGACGGTGCGCCGCCTCATTATTATAGGCCTGTTTCTGACTTTCTCAACGGACATTTTCTTGGAAGATGGATTCGTAGAATAGCCGGCTCGCTCCCCAGATTTAACTAACTTACATTTTTTTCTATGGGGATATCTGAAATCGAAAGTGTACAGAACCCGTCCAGAAACAATTGAAGAACTGGAGCAACGCATTACAGAAGTTTGCAGAAATATCACTTCAGAAACGTATGAAAATGTAAGGCAGGAATTTCATAACCGACTTTTTATGTGCCAAGAAGTGAATGGTGAACATTTCGAACACTTAATTTAATTCTTTTTTTGCTTTAATTCTTAGTTTTTTCAAATAGACTTCTTTATCTTCAAACATTGTCATTTTGTTACGGCTGAATATTTTTCTTTTAAACTCTAGGATCAGGCCCGGAACTAAAACACCTTTCCAATGAGGTATCACTCGACCCCCCTTTCCATTTAAAAAAAAATTCAAAATGGCGCCCAGTCGTCATTTTGAATGATACAAAATTTAAATAGCGCAACAAATTTTGTGGTAAAATATCAAGTGTTTCAAAAGTTAGTTGGGGGGAGGGGGTTACTTTATAGAGACAGTGTATAATAGCAAACGAAAGTGACATCAAGTTTGGCTTTGAAAATTGAAACATATGTCTGTGATTAATTCAATGTGAACAAACGAAAGCGAAATCACATAGTCATGTGCATTATTACTTCTAGAAGTGTCAAAGTCATGTCAAAGTTGAAGTTCTAACAGACATATGTTTCAATTTTCAAAGCCAAACTTGATGTTACTTTCGTTTGCTCACATGTTATAATGCTATGTAAATAGGCAAGTAAAATTTTCTTAGTATATTTCTCCTGTTTCTGATACTATTGATACAATCTTTAAAATTGCATTCACTGCAGGTTTGCAGTCCCTCTTTTATGCAAAGATCCATCTATGTTTGTTTCGAGTTTCTAAATTAATATTTGGAAAATGACTTAAATACTAGATTTGTAACTGAAACCGTATTCGTTTTCTGTTAAATCATGGAATTGAAAAAACACTTTCCGTGAGAACACGGTAAGAAGTTTCACTTAGAATGTGCTCGGCACATTTGTATAAGTAAGCGTAAACGTGTACACAGCATTTATTTACTTTCTGGAAAATAAGGTACTTGGTTGATGTGATGGATGGTAATTATGTCGCTTGAGGGCAATACTCGAATTCACTTGCGAATCTTGCGTACACGCATAATTCGAGTTCTAAAATTCGTGCACGCAACGAATAATGTTAAAAAACGTTATATACACCGAGAAAAATAATTAGTTGAAACAAACAGAAAACGTTTCAGTCAACAGTTTTTGCACATCACCGGTAAACAATGTATCTCATGCATTCAATCGAGATTTTAAAAGTGTTAAATTAATAATGTTGAAGCAATCGCAAAAAGTGTCACATTAATACATAGTAGCTTGGTTATTTGGAATGCTTTATTTCTTAAGAGAACTGGTTAAGGATATCAAACCAATCCAATGTTTATCAAAAGAATCGCATAATGCTTTTGATTAGAGTGTGTTGCCATATCTTCTCAAAGTTCGCGGTGCATTAAGTCAACAGGTTAAAATTGTCTAATAAATTGTAGTATTTTGTTCGTTCAAATAGCAGAATGCATTCCACGGACATCTGAAAGATGTTCCACCAATAACAATTATTTTTAGTTGATGTTTCATACTTCTCAAATTAAAATACTTTTCAATTTTGAATCAATATGAAACACTGTTTGAATCAACAAGCTTAACAACGATTGAAGCAATAAATTCCTTTTGTTGGATATACTCCTAGTTTGGTTTTGGATATGATTAACACTGAAAAATGCAACTTTATATTTTTTTCTTATTTATTAAGAACAGCAGATAAAAACAGTGAAATACATTAAATTTAGACGCTATATAAAGAAGTAAAACATAGAAAATTAAATATTTTTTCAGAAATAACATTAAAAATATTAAACATTAAACACAAAGTACTTATATCTATAACTCAAAAATAACAACAAATATTTTGCCATTTCCTAGAATATGAGGTGTGTGCCACTCTACCCTATTTAATTCAGCATATTTAAAAATGGAAATATTCGTAGATTCTTGAATTTCCTAACCTGGTATGTTCAGAAAAACCAACGGCACGTTATAAAATACACACTAGAATAGAATTTGCGTACAATACAATATGTGGTATCTGAATAATCTTTTAACACTCTAACAGAACATTTTTGATTGCTTGTATTTGGTTCTATTTCTTCTAAATGCTGCCTAAGTAGATGCTGTTCACACGAAAATATTGTTGGAAACAAACAAAAACATTTGGTTTGTCTGCAAGTGAACTTGTCGGAATACTAATGTCTAATCTTGCTATTAATTATAAACAGTTTTCTATTTTTGAATTTGCAATCCCACAGAGAGCATATTATTATAAAAATTTACGACAAACAAGTATAATGAAACAAAAGTACAAACATATTTCTCATTCACTGAAGTTATTAAGAAGTGTACACTGAGACCATTATATTAAGAGATAATTATGACAAAAAATCACAACAAACTTTACTTTTACATGGTTAATGATGCTTTTTTGCACTCCACAATCGCGGGCTTCCGTAGAATATTTTTATTTCTTATTCGTCCCTTGGAGGAAAAGGGCACTGATTTTGATCGTCCATTTGCTATCTAAACAAACAATTACAAATAATATTCCCTGAAAAATTAAACGTGCATTGTTTACCTTCAGGTAAATCTTCAGATAGATTACTTAACAATTCTTCTGTTGACTTATCTGATGATATTCAACATTTTGTTAAGAAAACCATCCTCATTTCAAATACATATTCATTCCTGACTGCGGACACATTATATTGTAATCATCTTCTATCTTTCGTTTTAATTCAGAAATCCATACCACTTATTTGTACATTATTACCAATACACCAGCACTTTTGTGTTTCAAAATTGGCCAATCGTCAATGAACTTTTTTACTGTTGAGACATTACTATTTCGACTCATCTGAAAAGTATCTTTCCAGTGTGTCATTACTAACTCCCATGTTTCTGTATAACTCTGTAACTATACAGCACTATTTTCCATATCACCTGCAGAAAACATAAATTATGAATAATTTGTAATACAAATTATATAAAAGAAATTATACTAAAAAATATTCGCATAAAATAATTATATATAAATACATATTTTATTACACCTACAGATGGTCTCCCAGAACTCTCCTTAAAGCTTTTTAATGGTGAAAAACGCTTATAAGCATGCTTTCTCAAAAAATACATTTGATAATTTCGACAAGCCCCCAGCGCGCGGCTATTTCCTTTAATAATTTTGAAAATACTTACGCTAGCAATTCTAAACAATAGTTAAAGCATGTCCAGAGAAAACGTCGAGTAGTAACCCTAATAATTAAAAAAATTATTTTAAAAGTACTTATCTTCAACTTTTATTTGACGACATAAAAAAACGTTTCCATTTATGTGTAACTATAGTTATAAACGATATTTTAATTTTGTACTTACTTTAATTAAGCTTGCAGATACCTCACTAAAGACACCAGTCACCGCACTGTTCTCACAGAAATAACGGTCTTAAAATTTGCGCGAGCTCCTCGACTTAGTCAAAACACGCAACTGAACAAAGATAAGCTAAATGTCAGCACCCCAACTAATGTATGTGATCCACATTACATTTCATTAAATGTTATGGCAAATCTTCAAAACATTTGTTCCAAACACCTTTCGTATATTGAAGAAACTACCACAAGTTCTATATTCAAAATTGTATGTTTGTTACATTGAAAGCAACATATTTCGAATCGATGTACGACAATTTTACCAATAATGCTGCAATATGTTGAGACAATACCAAACACGTTTTGGTTTAAACAAACAGTTTTGCATTGAAACAATTACTTACATTTTATTGGATTGACTAAAAAGTGTATTCTTTCAAAGCACAGTTGTGTTCACTATTCATTCAACCCTACAATAGTGTTCAATGAAACAAATATAGTTTGACAGTTTATTTATTTTGCATGAATACTCTGTAACTATTAAAGCAATATAATTTTTATTCGGAATAAGCAAAAGTCAGTTGATTCAACAGAAATATTTTGAAAGTCGAAATCATGTTGAATCAACAAATCCTGTTTTCTCAGTGTACGAAAAGCGCTCGCGCTTGCTGTGCGCATTCGGCCTAGCAACCAATGAGAAAAATTCGTAACTACATTACCAACATTGTTAGACGTCAGATTCAAATTTTAAATGGTATTTTATTGTGTTGTTATTTATACAAGTTGTTTTAAGATTTACATTTCACTATTATGCCATCCAACGATATTAAATTATTGTGAAAATTAAAAATTAATGCTGAACTCGAAATGCCACATTGTTCACACGAATTCAGTGATTGGAGCGGTCACTAGCATTTTGGCGATCAAATTTTTGTGTGTAAGAATGGGTACTTTGCGACCGCAGAACGTTCAAGTATGCACATTTATATTATTCGTTCGCAAATCCGTCATTTCCGTGTACGCGAATGTTGCGAGTGAACTCGAGTATCGCCTCCTTGGAACATTTCTTATATTTTTGTATCTAAGCTCGTACACAATTAGGGTGTGCATATAAATCTGCTGCAACCACGTGCTTCTTATGATTAAGATGCCACGCGCCACGCAATAGAAGATTTTGTCTTGGTGGAGGAGAACCTTTGCTTTGGACCGCAATGTCTAGCGAATGACTGTTGAAATCACTCGTTTTCTGTTTCGGTATCACTTTCCGTATAGGGAAGTAGTAATTTCATGAAACTTTTTGAATTCGAGATTTTGAAAGGAAGACACGTTTTAGACGGTCACGAGTTCAAACATCTTTTAAAGTGTGTGTATGGGCGCGCGCACGCTCTACAACTCCCAAACGGATGGTCCGATTTCCATGAGCTTTGGAATGTGGAGGTGTATCTAAAAAAAACAGAAACCGGAAGCGGAAGTTAGACATGTTTTTTTCCTATACTGAAAGTATGATTATATGTTTATAATTCCAGAAAAAATACTTTAGGTGCAATATTCCATGGGTTTATGGTTCAGATTATTATTGGCGTACGATCCCACGCAACCAAGTTGGGTGTAGTGGCGGCACTCATGCGATACTAAGTCACTGTTTTTGGTTTGAGGGCTCTCTGTTTGTTTTAACGTGGCAACACCTGTCATAAGCTTAATTCTCCACGACCATCGTCGACAAGAAATTGAGATATGCTCAATCAGCGCGGTTGCTCCAGAAGAATCGAGAACAAGCTACCAGTACGACACCAGGCTGTGAGCCCTAACCTCCACTAGTAAAATCAGTACCAAAGCTGAAACGTAGCTCACCCACCAGAATGCCCAAGCATGCGCCTTGGTTGCACAAACCTACCACTGCCAACTTGAGTTCTTCTCATAGCTAGACCACGGGCCGCGGTTTCCTCGCAGGGCTACCTGGGCAGTCTTGGTACAATTTAAAGACTTTGACAAATCTTTTCAGAGTAGCCAAAACTTTCCCAGTTTAGGCTACTCGCAATGCTTAGTACTGGTCAACTACGCACTATCCAGATAGGTCTGATAATACCGACCGGTAGCTGTACAATGTGGGCAATTTAACACGAGATTATGGGCGTGATAAAGTAAACTAAACCTCACCTCTAGCTCATGGCTTCCTGAGCTAGAGCCACCCAGTACCTATATTGCCTAGGCAATTTAAAAAACCGTAGAGTTTTACAGACATAGTGACTGGTACACATGCATATGATATTTATAGGCAAGCCTAGGGAGCGGATGCGTAACCATGACAGGAAGTACGGAACCATATTAAAATATTTGCATTAATGAAACCCATTTCGCTTTATGTTCGTGCACCTAAACACGGCAGTAAAACCGCAGTTGTTAAATTGTCTACACCACAAATATACGCTTGAAATGGTTTAAATTTTCGTGAGATGACGACGACATTAATTTAAGATGAAATATTAAGTTAGGGATAAATACTCATGTTGAGTGACATAGAGTGGATATTAGATGAAACTGAAAATTTACTTTATATATAAGATATAGTGGGTATTAATTAACCATAAATAAAGTAAATAGGGTAAAGTTAACATCAACCTATACGTGAGGTAAAGTAAAGCTTTGAAGGATAGGGAAAATGACTTGATATCATAAGTAAAAAATATGAAGTTAAAGCATTTAATCGAAATTTATTAACCAACATAAACCGCGTTACGTACATTAACGGTAAACCGTGTTAGTTCCAACTAAAGTTTACTTAACGTTAACCACAAATTGTTTTGAATTAAATTTTGGTAAAATTAACTACGAACGTAGACTGGAAGTTTGATTTCGGCTCAAATTTCAATGCATAAATATATTTAGGGAATAACTGTATACAAAGTCAATTCGCCATGTTATACATATACAGTGTGTGGATAAAGTTTGGAACAAATTGAATATTTCAGTAAAAACGCTCGGACACTTAAACTTCAATTTTATCACAGCCACATTTTAAGCATATTGCTGTTGCTTAAAGGCTCACATGACAAGGCGCAGTGACTTGATTGTTTATTTTATTTTTATTGGAACAGTATGCCGTGTGGCGGTTCATTTGAAAGCTCTTTTCAAGCGGAATTCAGAGCACTGTTTGTTTTTCCAAATATTGACCGATAATGTATGGATAACCATGGAATATCTCATAAAAAACATCTTTAATGGGACAAATCTAATGTGCGCTTTTTAGTTTTGTTTTAATTTTGACGTTTAATCATTAATTAATATGAGTAAACGTCAAATTAAATTGTTCGCATTGTAATTCGGTTTATATAGGCCAGACAATTGGAAATTTTGATATGGGGTATAAAGAACACGTACGTTGTTACAAATACAAACACCCACATAAATCCAATTACTCTAAACACTTACTAGAACACAGAGATCAACTTACCGAGTTCTATTGCTATAACAACACTAACTGTTTACTTTTTCATATAACCTTTGACAATAGCATGTAAACATGCCGAAATACGTATAAGGTTAAAATATATAATAGTATATTAAAACACAAGTTGCATAAGGCATTGTCTTAACATACGAGTCCAAGATTGAAAAACGAGGGAGCGTAGCGACCGAGTTTTTCAATGGACGAGTGCGTCAAGACGCCTTATTAAACGAGTTTTTTATACTATTTTTTCTATTGAGGAGAATTAATGAAAAAACGTTATAAAAAATTGCTGCGATCAAATTAAATATATTAAATTTAGTATATATATGTTGGCAGCAAGTTTCAAATTGCTGCCATCAAATTTGGTAAATTTAGTATGTATATGTTGGCATACATACTAAATTTACCAAATTTGATCATGAAAATATCATGAATAGTGAATACCAATCTTTGTTGGTGAAATTTTATTAAAAACAATGCTTTAAAAGACTCTCTTAAAACACTGTTTTTTAGATAAAACAGTGCTATAAGAATAACCTTAAAAAACCGAAATAGAAAAATACTGTTAAAGTAATTAAGTATTTTATATACAGATACTCGTCAAAATTAAAACAAAACTAAAAATTGCACACTAGATTTGTATCAAAAAACTGTGCTTTTTGTGAGATATTCCACGGTTATCCATACAGTTTGGTCAATATTTGGCAAAATAAAACAGTGCTCTAAATTCCTCTTGAAAAGAGCTTTTAAATGAGCCGTTACACGCTATACTGTTCCATTAAAAAATATAAGGATCAAGTCACTGCGCCGTGTCACGTGACCCTTTAGCAACACCAATATGCTTAAAGTGTAGCTAGGATAAAACAGAAGTATAAATGTCCGAGCGTTTTTACTGAAAAATAATATTTCGGAAGATAATGAATTTGTTCCAAACTTTATCCGCACACTGTATGTATGTACCTACATGATTTGGTATACGTTAAAATTGACTCCGTTTGCTGTAGAATTAATCTGAAACCATAAAATCGCTAAATGAAAAATATAAAAAAAATAAAACAAATCCTGATTGGCTTTTACGAAATCCCTCAAGTGAAAAGTTTCTATTTATGGCCTTTTGTGAAACGAAAAACTGTACAAAAAAACAAAGCAGAAATGGAATACCGTCTACTTCTCTTTTATCAGAATGTTGATTAGTGGTGTATCATCAATAGCTTGAGCTCTGGTGCAGTATTCCTTTATGCCCAACAGTCTTTAAATTAATAATCGTGAAATTGTGCACTGTTTAGTGAATTCTGGCTAGATTTCCAAATCAATATTTTGCTCAATCTTTCTCATTTGCGTTCCCTGCACTATATAATGAGACGTCACTGATTGTTCTTTGTTGAATACCTAATTACGAAAAAGTTCTAAAATACTAAGCATTTAGATTTTCAGTAGACCTTACTGCTTGATTGCATAACACGCTTGTGTAAGTTCAGTGTCATACAAATCGTGACAAGTAATGATTTACTAACATACGTTAATTAAGATAAAGGTGTAAATAATTAGAACGCCTTAGACACAAGTAAGGGTTAGTTAAAGTATAATTAGCTGCTAAAAGAGACCGCGATAAGCCGATCTCTCACCTACCTGCATTAACTACATTTTCTATGAATACATTAGAGATTTAATTAATTTGAGAACGAAACGGTATGTGGACGAAATTCTGAGATAAAGGTTTTCTCTTTCCGACCCGTCTTGTGCTGGAGTTAATGAATAAGTAATTTAGTACAAGTGTAATATCTTAATTAACGAATAAGATTTTTTGTTTAACTTAAAAAATTAAAAATAAACCACAAGTACATTAACATCAAAGTTTTATAAAATGAATTAGAAAGTGGTCCTCCTGTTATTTCTCTTATTTTACTTAATACATGTTTTCGCGCAATTTATTGTTTTCTTTAGAAATTTAAATATGAATAAACCAGTAAACATTTATAAATAAAAATCAATAGCGTCTACAATCTAGATAGTTAATTAGAATGATAATGTTCAGCTTGCATCTTTCGTTGAACGTTTGCAGTATCGCGACCTAATAAATTAAATTTGTGTATGACTACTCGCTATATTTAATAGAAAAGTATTATTATTAGTACTAGTACCAGTCCTGTCAAAGAACATGGAAATAATTTCTGTGCACTTGACCTTATGCAACTTGAATAGCTAAATAATTATGACGTGAATGGTGTTCATAAAGATAATTAAACAAGAAAAATGAGCAAAGCACTTCGTCTGAAGTTTCCTATGCGTTTGAAACCTTTACTTTTTTATACAGTATTTATGCAAAACCGTATAGCCCCAACAGCAATGGCAGCATACAACAAACTGTACGCAGATGCAACACGGCATACAAATCATTCCCACTTGTTTGCTGCATTACACAAAGACTCCTTGCATCTTCCAAACGAATAAACTTAAACTTTAAGAACATGCAATAACAAGATACATAATGTCATTTTTTCTACGACTGCTTGGATAAGGACTTATTATGTCATTCATTTGCGTTAGGTAATGAAGTTCATTATCATGTAAAATGAGTTATGTAATTAATTCACTACGCAACTCATTTTATTTACACAAACAAAACTGCAGCTTTGTTTATAAGAAAACTGGCTGGTTGCCATAGTATTAAACAAATCGAATCTATTTCGTTCTTTGATTTTAGAACAAAAGTATTTTAAAAGTGACTTGACATTTGCAAATAAATTAATGCGAAATGTCAAGTATCATTTCAAGCAAAAAATCGATTTTTAATAAATTTTGAGCAGTCGTAGATACAATTTTGTATGTCACACGTGGGATAATGCATTATTATGGCACTCGTTGGATTACACGACTCGGTCTACGACCTCGCCGTGCAAATTTCAAACTTGTGTTATAATAACGTCTTTATCCCACTAGTAACATAAATAACATTTATGTTTGGAAAACGATATCTTTAAATTAGCCACCGTTGTTATTCACACATTAGTGATAAACAAATGACACCCTTTGTTATTCATTTAGTCAAAGGTGTGAGCGCTTTTAAAATCGTCAAATATGTCTCTGCCGCACTCTGACGTGACGAGGCAGAAGTTTAATATTCCTTTGGATGAGGCTGACGATTATGATGTCGTAGTTAAACATGGTGACAGTCATTCTGTAAAATAACGAAATGTTATTAACGAAATGGCTAGGTTTAACCAACGAGGCGATCATAAAAAATTGCCAGCCCAAACATTTAATTTTTGGGCGTATTGAGTATGTGTTTCGTAAAATATCATTGGATTAGAATCTGACCAATCGCGACAATTATGGCGATTGACTGTACGATTTAAGAAAAAAACTGCATTCGCCGGAAAAACAAACGTTAAAAAGAAGATTTGGATTATTTCTAGCCCGTTCACTTATAATAGTATCGCAAAATTGCAAACGGCGCGTTTTTGTTGGAAATAAATCTTGTAGAAATAAAACTTGTGATTCAAAATTCGTCGAATACTGATTCGATTAATACCCGATACAATAGCCATTTGCTTTGTACTCAACGTAGGACCGACAACAACGTGGCCCAGAACCGCTACTTCCACCTCTTTATTTCTTGCCGGATTTTCAGCATTTCGCCTTTTATTTGCTATAGACCAGGTCTCCCGAAACCTTCTCACTAACTCCAAGACATACTTGCGATTCACATGCTTCTCTGCATGTTGCTGGTTGAACAATTCGGGGCTCCTATTAGCACATTAATTGTTTCCGCAGAAACACGCAATTATTTCTACTCTTTCTGCAATCGAATAAACCATGTTTAATTGTTTAAAGAATACAACGGCAACTACGAAATACGGCGTGACACTGACATAAGTACAAAACAAATTCATTCAAATGTTTACGGCACTCGTTGATCATATGGTCAACGAGTGCCGTCTAATCACTCCACAAATGCTCCAGAATGTGCCAGGCACTTTTGAGCAGTAGTGCTTCTTTGGATTGCATTTTCACGGGAACTAGTGCTCGAATTCAAAACTAAAAACACTGCTGCTGTAAAACACATTCATCGGACTTTCAAATGGTATGTCTTTTGACACCCCTTGTCATTTAAAACTGTCAGGGTGGATATCGCCCCAATTTTGGGGTTGAAGATAGGCGAACGGAAATAGCCATATTACATGTTCCTCTTTGTAAATTAATTTGACCCGCCCGAGCGTTTTTTAGAAAAATTGAGGTTTAGTGTCACAAAACACGCCTGTTTCGTTTTCGTTGGGTCACCTGTATGATGTGCAGTCAAAACGAACACAGCCATAATCCTAACCGCTACAGCACAATGTCGGTGATCCGGGTTCGCTCTACCTAAAGTTATAAACCAAAATTTATTTAACTTTTGTCATGAAAAAAATGATTTTTTTTTATTTTCTGGAAAAAAATTCTTGGCATTGAAGAAAACCTGTTGAAATTAAGAAATGTTTTATTACAATAAACCAAAGAGAAAATTTGTCAGCCAAAGATTGGCTGGAAGAGGAGAAATTAACCCTCTAAATATTGGTGTATCTGAATATTAAGTTGTGGAACTTATTCTACTACTAGTGTTACCCCAGCGCATAATGCACTGACAGACTGAGCGTTGACTGAGCCGGCTAAATGCTAAGTCACGTGATGCATTAGTTCCACGAGTAGACGCGGCGTTGGTGTAGATGTCGCCTCAAGTAAAGCGCGTTTAGCAGACTTTCATATATAAATTAAAATAATTATTATTGAAAAATCAACGTAGAATAAAAATATAAAAATGTTTCATGTTCCATCTGAAAATAGAGACCTTTCATTGAAAAAAAATGGTCCAAATTGGTGAAGCGGTAGCCGCTGGAGGAACCGGAGAAAAAAACCCTTTGAGCTTTTATATATGTATGGATAAGGATAACTTATGAGCAATTTATGTTAAACAAAAATGTTTTATCGTTCCCCGTTTAATAAATAAAGAGAAACCAAAGAAGTAATAGAGGTTAGGAAGGAGGGTTTCGAGTTAGTTGCACTTAAAGCACTGTGACGGATGTGACGTCACCGCCGCCATATTCAGACACTTTTGGTGATTCATTTGTGCCGGTGATGTTTACAAATTTTGTTATTAAATATGGTTAGTTGTATTTGCTGTGGTTGCTCGAGTACTAAAATTAACAAGCAGAAAGGAATAACTTTCCATAGGTAAGTATTTTGCCAAATGTAAATATAAATTTCAATTTGACGTTTGAGGTTAAGACAGTGGCGGAGAGGTCAATATTTCTCTAACCCCAAATTTAGGTTTCCAAAGAATGCAGAAGTCGTCTAACCCATTTAATTTTGTTTAATGGTCAATAAAATACTTGTACTTTGTTTCCTTCTATAATAAATTGGCAACTAAAACAGCATACTCATGTTTTATAATTTGTTCGTTATGCCCTAAATATAATTTTCTGACGCAGTCACTGGTGACACTTCCGCTACGTCACAGTTTGGCAGCCATGTTCAGACACCTTTAAGGTTCACTGGCCAATGTGCATAAGCTCCTTCCTAACCTCTATTACTTCTTTGAGAGAAACTTACTAACATTTTTGGCTTGAAAAAATTGTAGAAAGTTTCACAGTTAAATTAGCAGAATGGAACACCCACCGCATAGATTATCTCTAGTTCTATTATAAAATTTAAAAAAATGTGTTGTCAATTTTTGAAAAATAACTTTTGAAAATTTTCCAAAACTTTGAATATATTTTTCACTTCACAGTTTTCTTTCTTTCGTATTTTTTTTCAAAAATTTGTTCTCTCAATGAATTGTTGATATTCCACATTCGCAAGCTCATCGCAGACAGACGGACAGTTTCTTAAAACCCAGTTTTTTAGTTCCTTTAGAACCAAAATAGGTATTTCCATATAATTTTATTAATCCAACATATTCATCAAATCGACACACAGCTAAAAGTAATGTACGAGTGTCATGATTAAGCCTGTATCAAAGAATATCAAAGAGAGAAGCGTCACTTGTGTCGGTTCCTTTGATGTTTTGAGCACAATTTGGGTGACCTTGGCCATATTGAAAATGGTTAACGTCAAAATTAAATGGCGCCAATTTTAAATATAACTTGTAGACATACAACACAAAGAACTAAATAATATTGCTAAACGTAATTCGCAGGAAACCGAAGCACGCATTAAATAAAGTAATAAGTAAAAATAATTCTGTAGATCGAGTAGGATTTTTATTAGGTACGTGAAATGCAAATAAAATTACATTGTTCAATATTTTGTAGTAGGTATACCTCCGCGTATTGTTATGTCCAAATGGTACGAGTATTTACCAACGTTTGACTAAAACTGATTTACTTTAAGTAAAATTCACAGAACACAATTTACTGCTAAGTCAACCAAACGAACTGCTCCGTCTTTGATGCTGTTGTGGTATTTTATTGTGCTACATTTGACACGCTAAATAACTGTAATACCCTTAAAAACGATACCTGAATAAAATGGATGAAAGAAGAACCTTACATTAAATTAAATTTAAATCGGCGTCAGAAAAGGGTACGTCAACTCGCGAACCACATCTGTCAGAACTTGACAGTTAAACCATTTACAATATGGCCGACTAAAGTAGAAAAAATATCGAAGTGACGCTTCTCTCTTTGATATTCTTTGCCTGTATGTACAAAACCCCTTCCTCCTCTCACCCTGTATTTGTCTATCGTCTCAGGTAGATAATTTTGTTTCCATCTACCGCTATTTTGCATAAGCAAGTTCAACCCTTATGTTATGCCCGCACAATACTTTTTTCGTTGCACAAAATTAACCTGAGCTCAGATTCAGCAACGATAATTAAAATACGTTAGTTATCATAAAACTTTACTAAGGTGCTGACAAAACCATACACCGTTTCCCAGAAAAGTTGAACTATACGCAAAATGCATGGCAAATTATATTTTTCCAGACTATAGATATTAATACAAGACGCGCCTTTTTAATCAAACATTTACAACAAATCTGTAGAGAAGCGGTTTGCGATTGAGGGTGATGTCTTCTACGCAGAAGTCCCGGATTCCAATCATGGGTGCGACAACTTTTTTAAAATTTTGTTCTGTTATTTATGTAATTTTCCAACAGTTCTAACCAAACAGTAAAAAGAATACGATTTGTACAGTAAATTATAAATTTAATACTTCAGGTAATGAAATATTTAAATTGATAACTATTTCATTATTAAAAGATAATTGAACATTAAAACTTCAGTTATGAAAATAGTATAGTATAGTATAGAAAATATTAGCGAAAGTATCTTGGAGACAAAAATTTCTCATGCACTTTGCATATAGTTCCAACTCTTTTGGGAAACGGTGTATACGCTCACTTTCCATGCTAAAATCGTGCAAAAGATTGAAACTGCTGAAACTGCCTATTATAGCGCCTGGGATTCGCGACGCCAGCAGCGAAAGTGTTAATATTTTAGCGAAAGTATTAAAATCTTCTCTACGCTATGTATACTTTTGTTGTATAAGAACTCTACACTACCAACTACTGTTATTAAGTTGCACTTTATTACTTTAAAAAAATACACAAAAAAAAACTTATTTATTATATACTTAGCCCCCAGTGGTACGCGTGGGTGTGACGCTTCCTAGAGTACCGGCTATAACATTTACTATATTTCTATAATAATTTACCCACACAAAATAGTATGTACATTTAAAAGCTTTAAAAATAGCCAAAACATATTTTGGAGCCGACCAATTTTACACAATGCCCAAAAATTACGAGACGCAACATTTCTGAAGCCCAAAAATTATTAAGGAAAAATTAGGCCCAAAATTAGGAACCAAAAATGAGGCCCCAAAAATCTTGAGGCCCTAGGCTGCAGCCTAGTTAGCTTATTGGAAAACCCAACACTGCTTAGCCCGCATGCATATCGACCGCCGCTTCCAGCGATTCGACAGGATGTGCCTTGAAGAACCGAGCACTGCACTGCAAAATAGAGCGAGCTTATACCGGGTGATCGTAAAAAAATGATTCAGAGTAGGCCATGACCGAAGTGTTAAAGTTGGCAATACTTAATATAAGCCAATTGTCAAATGTTGACAGCTGTAAAAATTTTTGGTTAGATACATTAAGTTAAATGTATCTAACCAAAAATTTTCACAGCTGTCAACATTTGACAATTGGCTTATATTAAGTATTGCCAACTTTAACACTTCGGTCATGGCCTGCTCTGAATCATTTTTTACAATCACCCGGTATTATTCAGTGCTGCTATAAAAATATCACTCACTGAAAATTATTAATTCCTGTACCTAACATTTAATTTCTGCCGACAATTAAGTTTCTCACCAAATAGAAATTCACAAATTACAGCACGTTATGGTTTGCAGCTATCCCACATTAATTTTTATTTTCAGGTCCCTTTTTAAAGAGTTCCACATTTACATGCTTATACTTAAAATACCTTGAGGCTATTTGGTCACGTGACTGGAGGGTAACCAAATGCACTAATAAGCATGCCTTTTTGTACATAACAATAAACAATACATATTTATATAATAGTATTAATTCTTAACTGACATACGTTAGGTCGCCAGGTAAATGTGTTTTGAAATTTTAGGTCGCTGACAAAAACCGGTTGGAAACCAATAGTGTAGATCATATTCTACCTTTGTTGCTGGCGATTCTGCTTACTCCAATTTTTCACGTAGCAATTGTATACATGACATAGACATAGTACACTTTATGGTTTACGAAACACAAATTCTTTTAGCGTCTGTTGTTGTTAATAATTTTTTATTTGAAACAGATACCGCCAGTGGAAAAATTAAAAAGATCCTTACTACAGAAGTTTCTGCGCAAACTGATGTAGATATTTTGACAAAAACATTTTACTTAAAACACGTAGACAGTTTCAAGTGAAGACAAAACATTAACTTGAAAAATTTTAAATAAGTTTAACCTTTTAGACTAACCACCACCATTTTCACCAATAAAAGGACAGATAAACCTTTCATTCTAATCGTGCGCATGCTACATATACATATTTACAGGAACGGCACATTTATTTATATACTACACACCTACCTGCAAAGACGCATAGCTGTGTTTTCTGTTAAACCTGAACCCTTTCTCATGGTGTTCGTTAACATGCCGATGTCGAAGTAAAAGGATCCGCATAAGCGAGGCCTTATCTTCTTCGCGAATTAAATCTTCTTTGTAAAGATCTTCGCAAACTCTGTAAGCAATTCCAGGAAGTTCCTTCTCTTCCATATCCAAATGGACAATTCCTTCTTCCAAGCACTTTCTTAGATTCAAAAGTGAATGGAAACTCAAGGAAGCAACATGAGGTTTGCCCCACCTATCGACACCCTCTTCGACATCTTCTTCATATTTAATCCAACGAGCCGTTTCCTTCCACTCGTTGTCGTTCTCTTCGTAAGTACCATAAAGTTCGTCCAATTGTACGAATATCTGAAATACAATCGATTGTGGTTTTACACCAATGCTGGAAGAAATAAATTTTTAAGGAAAGAAAAGAATTCTTTAATGACCCTTACCGCATGAGGGCTATGGTCATACATTTTCTTTATTAAAGTCGTATGAATTTGGTCTAAGCCATCCCTTCGCCCAATGTGCACAATGGAGGGTCTAGAAGTTTTGGGTCTCCGCATGGCCCTCGGGTCATCAGAGCGATGGCTATCCAACTGATCCCTATCAGCTCCTTTAAGAGGCAGATCTTCAGGTTGAGTAGAGATTCTGCGACTCTTGTTCTGTCCGGAGCCATCGTGTTTTCCTGTTCCGTTTGGCATGCGGTGAGACGGATCATCGGGCAGTGAGTACTTGCGGGATTTGGAGTGTCCATGATGGTATCGGCTGGAAGAGCATATAAATGTGTTGTTAATTTACTAATGGATAGATAATGAACAACAGTAGATTTATCACTTTATTAGATAAGGTATTACACAAAGTTAACGTCAATTGATGTTTTATTATGCTTTTAAGGCCATTTTCAATGAATTTATCTATTTGGACGTAAAGCAATACATTAAACTGACTAGTAAAGATAATAAAGTTTGCAGCAAACAACTGTTTTACTGTGCTGCTATAATTTTGTATAAAACAGTTGCAAATTGTTTAGGAATTAAGACAAATTACGGCGCTGTTTTAGTTTTGAATGCTTAATAAGTACATAGAATAAATACAATAGCTTTAACTTTACGGAATTCGGTGCGTTAAAATACTTTAGAATAAGGTGTACCTGACTAAAACTTGCGTTTCCTTTTACGTCAGTAAAATTAATTACCAAGTTACACAAAGTGAATTTGAGTTAACTGCCTCCGCCGACATAATTGAATTCAACGTTATACAAGAATTACATTTCAGTGAGCAAACCCTGTTAATACCAAAACCAACTTAGGCCAATTATTAAGATACACATTAATACTTCAATTTAAATATTTGAAACAGAAACTGTATTGTTTTTGTCGGCTTACTCACGTCGATTGCTAAGGGCTCACCCGAGCGTTAAATCAACGTGCGCTACAACGCAAGTCATTTCTAACTGACGTTGTTCTGCTCACACGGTCGACGTTTAAGCGTACGTTTACCACGGTACAAGATGGGCGCTGATAAATTAACAAGCCTGTGCATGCGTTCTAACGTCGGTACGAACGTTGGAACGTGCGTTAGAATAAACTGACGTTCGTCGTGTGGTCGCTCCAAAATGTAATAACGTTGTGACGTGCGTTGTTACGCACGTTAATTTAACGCTCGGTTGGCCCTAGCCTAATATAGCACACAGCGGATAGGTACCCTACTTATACAAACTTTT
Organism: Ctenicera cuprea; assembly: GCA_958336395.1. Taxonomy (NCBI): domain Eukaryota; kingdom Metazoa; phylum Arthropoda; class Insecta; order Coleoptera; family Elateridae; genus Ctenicera; species Ctenicera cuprea. The sequence continues at coordinate 24,698,702 of OY284492.1, read as the reverse complement.
TGCACCTATTTTAATTATTTTTGTCAGATTATAGGCCAAGCTAATTAATCTATTTACAGCGACGACGAATAAGATTTTTTAGGGCAAGATGGTCGTCCGACGGGGAACAAGAGGAAACTGCCCCCTACTGCAATTTCAACTTAAAAAGAAATGTTCACGGGACCTTCTTGCATACACAACCAGTCCTCCGTGCCTTGAAATGTCAACAAATAATTTGACAAGTAATATAGTAGGAAAGTGTAAATTACTCGCTGAAAAAACTTATACCTATAATTTTTTGTGTAGTAAACCAAAGCCTATTGAACACAGAAAAATTATATTTTGACTCGTTTGTTGTATAAAGGATTATACATACACGCACAATGGTTCATGTAGGATGGCGCTACACTTCATAGTGCAAGGGATTATTTGAGTTTTCTTTCATTCAACAGTCAACAATCGTGTGATTTGGAATAATTTTCCGAAAACAATCATGGAACTTTTTGGCCACCGTGTACAGCGAAACAAAACGGTCGACATGTTGAACATGCAATTTATTATATTTTCCAAACAATCTTTTAGTAAAGCCATATTGTTAGAAATCTTGAGTTAATTTAATTGTGCTATAAATTCAGAAGAAAATCGTTCATCATCCCGTGGCTCTAGCGGAAGACGGCAAGAAAAGACTCGGCAACAGTAGAACACGGGAGGAATCCCCGATAATTTGGTGCAATTGCTGAACATGTTTTCTTTTTATTTATTTAGCATGAAACGCCTATTGCGTGCGGATGGAGAAACCGGTAATTGACTTAATCTGCATTCTGCAAACTGCACACTGCACTTTAAATTTTTTTTTAAGATTTACGGGAAGGGGTTCGCTTCTACGAGGAGGAGAGACTACCTGCAACTCTCAAATTTAAGATTCTAACTATCCACTTTGGCTTGCCCCTCCCTGGAAAAAATCTTATGGGCGCCCTCCCTGGAAAAAATCTTATGGGCGCCCATGGGGCCAGTTCGTAATATAGTAGGGTCGAATTAAACTGTGGTCGTGCTGTAGTCCTTTGTTTACTGCTCCTCCTCAACTTCTTAGCTTACAATCTTTCTTCACTCTTGTCGGTTTTTGTTTTTGCCTTCCATCTCTTTAAGGTCTTTTCCTTTAACAAGGTGGCTACTTAAAACTGCTTTTCAAATTCCCTGACTTTTCCCTGACTGATAAACTTCAGTTTTCCCCGACTCATTTTTGTGGTACAAAAGCCAATTTCAACTTTTTTTTAAATAAAAATTGTAACCCAACATAAAAATTAGCAAAGTAAACTTAAATTACTTTTATAGCAATGGAAATTTTTCAACAAGCATAACAAAATACAACATCTAAACTTTAAAGAATAACCAAATGAAATAAATATAAATATTATAAACATATACCCAGGTAAAAAAATTTTTGTTTTGCAGGCAAAAATAGAAATATTAAAATAATTGCATTTTACAAAATTTCCACTGACTATTTCTGAAATTCCCTGACTTTACGTTGAAATTGGTACAATTCCCTGATTTCCCTGACCATAATAAAAAATTTCTTTTGGGCTTACTTCGCATGACCTCTTTGACTACTCTCAGAGGCTGCATACGTTCTACGTGCCCCACGCAACTTACTCGCTTACTTTTTTTACTCCTTCGTAGTGTCTTTAATGCATGATTTGTTAACACTCGCCTTAACCCATTTTCATTCACTAGTCCGTATAGTTTTTTAGAAGTTTTCGCTCCCAAGTATCCGAAATTTTCATTTCACTTTTAGCTACGCATCATGATTCTGCCGCGTAGGTACATTGCTTTTTTGTTTCCAATAATAGATCAAGATATTTTTCAGTTTTCTTTGCGTAAGCACGTTGTAGGTTTGTTGTGTTCGGTATAGTTACGTCTATTAGGTAGGCACATACATATACTCTTTCTGTTTATAAACGTAATGTCAGGTCGATTGTGTCCAAGTGTTCTGTCAGTAATAATGCCTCTATCCCAGTAGATACGAGCCAGATTGTTTTCTAGAACCTTTGGTGGATTATATTCGTAATATAGATGTTTTTTAATTCCAAAAGAGTATTTCGTTGCCAGCTCTTGATGCAACGTTTCGCTACATTATCATGCCGTGTCTTATAATCCGTTTATGCCATTGCTTGACATCCAGATATTATACGCTGACTGTTTTCCGGGACCTTTCTGCATCTTCTACACGAGTTGTCCTGTGTGCCATCTTTTGTTATGTACTTTTTTATAATTCTTAGTATTCATCACTTGATCTTGAAATCCTAACATAAATGCTTCCGCTTCAGGGAATAGTCCACATTGGGTCAACCATGCGTTTGATGGTTCGATGCAATTTTGTCGACATGCGGCTGATGCTAAATGGGAGCGTGTGCTCCATGCAAGGTCTTCTGAATCCAGGATTGGTGCTTCTTCTCGTTTGTTATTATTGCGAAGTTAACGTTGCTAGCAAGGTTAAGTGGTGAGCAGTTGTCTACTGGCACTATTGCGTGATGTAAAACCGAAGTATCTTGCTTATTATTATTATTACTATTTTTTTATATTTTATTTCACAGCAACTAAGCGGCGGTTGCTGGTGTAATACCGTGGAAAAATAATTCAATTTATTCCAGGGTAAGTACTTTACGCAGAATACGGCAGGTATGCAGTATTACTGTTTTCTGCATCAATGTAAATAAGCCCTGGGGCAACTTGGCTTCTTGAAGGTAGTGGTGGAAGCGGTGACAACTCCATCTACAGACACGACTATTGGGATTATTTTAACATCTCAACAGGTTCTTTATTTCTACAGCCAATTCAGTGTATTTGTCGATTTTTGTATTTTCTGTTTCAGCCAAGTTGTGCGTTAATGGGACAGCCACGTCAATGATAGTGGCGGTTTTAAGTTGTTTGTCAATAAATATTATGTCTGGGCGATGGTGTTGCACATGGTGGTCTCTATTTAGGTAGGTATGTATTTATAATGCGGTGTAGAGTAGTCAACCCCAATTGTTTTAATCGTTCAGAGTTAAGACACATTATCAGTAGATTTGTTAGCTTTCTTGGTACTCCTAACTTGTCTAGTCCACTGAATAGTTTTTCCTGATTAGTGTTGTAGATCTATAAACAGGTGGTGTAGCTCGATGTGATATACTCCGAATTTTTAGAAAATTTGCCTGATCGTAAATATTTAGTCTATCATTGATCTGCCCCTTTGGCATTGAACGCATTGATAATCTCCCACTACCTTCTCCACCCACGGATTTAGTCTCTTCTCTATCACCTTACTTAATATCGTGTACCCCAGGTTAAGCAACGCTGTCTGTACTTGTCGCAGATAGTCTTGTCTTTTTTTTTGAGAATTTGGTATATGATTGCCATATACTCCATTCCCTGAGTATTGTTTTTCTGTTTCAGACATTCCCAATTAATTCATGTAAGTTCATTCACTGACTGACTATGATTTGTAACTTGTTCGACTTTGCTGCGGGTTGGTGGGTCCACTTTGTCTTCTCCCACCTGATCCTCCCATAGTTCTTCTGCTGCCCGTGCTTCATCATTCTCTAAATTTAAGAGTACTCTTTCCATCTGATTCAAAAGCGAATCAAAAATGATTGTCACATCGATTTGGTCGCATTAGTATGAAATATATGTTCCGTTTTATTTTTTAATCTGTTGTTTATCAATACATTCATCCGCCGCCGATTTCATAGACGTACGCACGAGCGTTACAATTGTCTGTCATTTAATGTGTTCGTTGGTTCTTGTGGTAGTGTTTCTCAAGTTCGTATTATTGTTTTTGTAAACTTGGAAGTAAAAGAAGCTGTTTTCAAGACTAAAAAGTCGTATTCGGCCGCTTTATTTGGTAAGAATACAAATTACGCAGTTTTGTTTTGAATAAAAAGTGGTGTGTGTAATATTTTAGGTTAATAAGGTGTTTATTTTGAAGCAGAACCGATTTATCAGTTTGGAGAGCGTCTCCAATAAATCATTAACATGTTTATCTGCTCAAACAGGTAATGGGCTTGAGCGGATGTTGTTTTTGACACTGAATTACTGAAAATTATGGTTGTAGGTCTTGAATTTGCATGATGTCAATGAGCTCGCAAAAAATACTGCATTTGTACCCATTTAAAGTGTCCGTAGTGTAAGTTTTGAAAAGCGTCCACAATACTGTACATAGTTTAACAAAAACCTGAACAATCATGACATTTTGGATGTGAGATTTTTCAGCAATGAGGCATGGTTTCATTCGAGTAGCTACGTAAACTCTCAGAATTACCGTACTTGGTCAACCGAAATGTGTGTTTGGACAATGATGGAAGGCATTTTTAACAATTATTGTAATAAAATAAACTTAACATACCTACGTGTTTTTTTTGTAGGCGTTTAAGTTTTGTTATTTTTGAAAATATGTAAGTTGAAATATAATTTTTTTTGTTGCAGTACTGTATATCTAAATTTTGCTTTATAGTGTAGATAAGTCAGATTATTGGATTTGGAAATATTATTTGAGCATAATTTTAATTGCACACTACATGAATATTAATTTACAACAAAAAAACATCATTAAATTCCTTAAATATGCACACTACCAATAATTTATTGCTATTTGTTGCGCTAAATACTATGCAACCCCACTAAAATTAGTTAAGTTCACTTTAAGTAGTGAGCGGACAACAAAAAATTCCATATGAAGCCAATTTTGATCGCTATGTATTTGCATATTTTTGTGTTCTTGGCTGGAACCCTATTTTTTGGCTTTCAACCTCTCTATAAAATACTGTCGCGTTCTCTCTTTTTCCCGCTTCTTCCATTTCCCTATCTGATTTCTTCCCGGTTTCTTAGTGTTGGTTTGTATGAGAATTTTGGAGGACTATATTTTTAAATGTTGCCTTCAGTTGTAGTACTGCCATTCTGTCGTCAATTGGGGTAAACTCGATTAAGGTTTTTCTATAGTTTTCGCTTATCATGAACCCTACTTCTAATTTCCCATTTTTATTTTCGCTTTAGCATATTGTAAATCCATCCGAATCCATTATGTATTTGTATTTATCTTCAAAACTAGCGCAAACTTTATTACATTAAGCAGTTGACTTAGCGAGTAGAGACTGACCTAACTTTTACAATCATTTCTACTGGACCTCCTTCGCCGCTCTGTTTTTGCGCACTTTCTTCAGTTTCTGATCCAGTATCAGAGTAATCAAAGATACCGTAATCGTCAGATTCTGAAATGTCATTGTCTAAATCAAAACCAGCGTTCTCGTGCAATGGCAGATCGTATCTACTTTGCGATAGTAAATTTAAATTCTTATTATCATCCGCGTCGTTAATAGAAATATCAACGGGTTCTGAAGTGACACATAAGGAACCTTTATAGAAGCTGTACGGTTTTCTACACTTAAGACCAATTTTCCTGCGACCACATGCAGGTCAATATCTTTTCATACATTTGTAAGTAGTGTCAAAGTGCGTCAAGTGCTAGAGTGAGATCAGTCGGATTGGGAATCGAGGTGTTGCTAAGTCTACTTTTATCCTCAGTTTTTCGGGGGCTTTTCACATCCATTCAACATTTTACTGCACTTGGTGATAAACACGATACGAGTGCTACGCCGCCGCTTCTTCAGTGGGTGGTAGATAAAATGTGTAGTTTGTGTTTGGTGATTTGCGAAGTGGAGATTAAAATTTTATAGCAGAGGAACCTTTTCTGACAATAGCGCGCCAAAGTTGACTATTTTGCAGCTTACCTACAACCTGGGCCGGCGGGTGGTCTAGTGGTTAAAGTCCCAGGCTTTGAAACTAGACTCCCAATGGCAGTAGGTTCGAGTCCACTGCCCGTCGGTAATTTTTCTGAATTAGTTAAATCCGGCGGGTCCATGGATGGTGTATGTAAGTGTGTATGTTGGGTTGCATGTCTTTCAGGGGTGGGGCATGTTAGACCGGTGAATAGCACTTAGTGTGCTGAGCCCGGGTAAGAGGGTGGGATGGGAATCATGGAGTCGTGCTCGCGCACGACTTCATGATTCTTTTAAAAAAAAACCTATAACCTGTAGCAAAAACAAACTGTAAGAACCTTTTTTGTAGGAGCTGTTTTAGTGAATTTTTTTATCAAAGTATATTTGCGCTAGAAGCACCCGTTTTGAAAATGAATGCAAATACATAATTTTAGGGCGCCGTTTTCGGTTTTCGGTCAAGACTTTTAATAAGTTCATATGGAAGGTCTACGGGACATCTATGCCAAAATCAAACTTATCCCTAGTTTTTTTCTCTGAAAATTCTAATTTTACTGGATCATAGAACCACAGATAAGGTTAACACTACAGATATACGGTAAATATGGGAGCTATTGGCAGCTTGTTTTATATGATTAATAATCTGCAAATAGATGGCGCTACAATGACAATTTATAATTAAGTCACAGATGACTGTAATTTAGCAGATTACTTAGCACATATTCAAACCAAAAAACATCTGTCATGCTTAAATAATTAATATTGACGCCAATTCTACTTAAACTATATTCATGATGTGTACCTAGTTTTTTAATTTATTGCAAATAAATTAATTTATCAAGCATTAATCAGACACATTTATTGCACAGTCTAATTTTAAAACTTTATTTTCTGTTTGTGGTGAATTAAATTTAATAATAATTCCAAAATCATCTACATATTTTTATAGGACTCATATAAATCATAATAATCGAGCACTTGCCACTAACAACAGTCGACATGTTGAATATTTATTATTTATCAGGAAAATATAAAATACGCGCTTTAACCAGATCCCAGACAAGGTCAGGTTTTTAACGTCATCTGTGACAGATACATTCAAATTCGCGATAAAACAGTTTCCAACACATTTCAACAGTAATAAACAAATAGCTATAGCAGCGCCCTAAAATTGGTCTGGTGCGTTGTATCCACACTAACGCTAATTTCGTTTCCAAATCTGAGCGGACATTTTTTATAAGGGGTCGTATATCTGTAGTGTTAACCTTATCTGTGATAGAACATACGGTAACCATGGATACTGATCGCATGCCAAAACGGGTATTGCAAAACAATCTAGGCAGTGAAGACATGAGTAGACCGACGGAGTGAGCGATGCATGTTGAAATGGAACAAGCCGTATGACTCATTACGAAGAATGATGATTGTGATAAAGGTGGAACCTCATACAGTTTCTTGGGAAACCTTACGTCAACAAAGAACTTTATAGATGCTTTGTTATTACAAATAAACCCGATATTTATTCATTGTCTACACATAAAAGCAGACGTGAATAAAAATACTAACCGAGTATGAGAAAAGCGCAATTCACATCAAGTTTCAAAAATCCAACTTGTCAAAGTATACTTGTGTAACGCTGGCGGTAATTTTGTTTCTTCCCTTCAGCCGACTTCTAAAAAAAATTATTTCTCTAGAGACCTGAACTTTCCTAGCCATTATTTACGTAGGAGGTCTGTTGCACGAAGTTAGTGCGGAAATTGTGGAAATAAAAACACTCAATGTTGTAATTCCGTATTTTCAAACTAGAGTATGCTCTAGATGTAATCGGTAGTTTATCTATCCTCGCAGACTAGAACGTAAACCGATGCAAAAACTACCGTAAATGATTTTTTCTAAAATCGTGCAAAAATGTCGTTATTATGGCAACCGAAATCGTATCCAAATTGTCACTTTATAGCACTAGTGCTATAAAGTACACTTTTTGGTTGTCAATAACAAACATTTTCGATTAGTGTGTTGTTTCAAATGCTATAATGATAATTGCATTACACGCATTCTCACGGAGTTTTTTGGAATTTTCATGAAGAAAGTGGTGCATTTTCAAGCGATTTTAGAAAAAAATGTGTATATACTTCGCTTCCAAAGTTCCTTTATAGAAGTTGTGTAGTTGTAGACCTCGGCTTCGCCTCTGTCTGCAAACTCCACACTCGTTCCACTTTGGAAACTTGATATATAAATAACTATTAGAAAATAGCGAGTGTAAATGAAATATGGCTGAACCGTTCATTAACACAAATGGATGAAATTTATAGCGGTTGATTAAACTATTCTAATTTTTAATTTCACCATGTACATTTTAACATTTCGGGAATTATCGTAAAAATTCTGCGTATGCTAGTACTAATATTTATTAAATACAGTTTTCAGGCCAACCAAGACTTTTTGCCGCTAAATTAATTTCTTTTTCAAGAGTAAATAATTCGTATATCACAAAAAAAACTGTTTTTACTTCAGCCGCTCTCACATTGAAGAACGCAACGTTTAAATTGGGACAGTTCCCGTTAAATTAATAGTGTACTTTACATAGTCCATTTTGTGAGATTAATGGCATTTCTGATAAAAAAAATAGATTAATATATTAGATAAAATATATTAGAACGATACCAGAATTTCATTTTGACTCCAAAAATTTTGAAACATGCAAGGGCGTCCATTTAAAATAGGAAATCTGGGAAATTTTACGGTGAAATCCGAAGTTCAAACAAATGGTAATTTTCATTTAACAATAGGAATTGAAGAACATCTAACAGTGACTGAGCCATGTATCTGTAACACTCGATTAATTTTTAACGCATTTTACGAATAGTAATAAAAGTGATGCATATACCTCTTTACATAAATTTCTTTAAAAAATGCTTTATATCAAAATTTAGTCTAAGCCTATTGCAAATAAATAAACCAGGAAATTTCAAGATGTTGCCAGAAAGTAATGAAATTAGGTATAACATCGTTTAAAATTACTATTAGAAATGATTATGCAAACACATGAAGATTATATAATACCTTCGCTTATTTTAGACAACTTTTAAGTTATTAAAGTTGCTGAATATTACTCATTAAGCTGTTTCCATTCGCTCTAATGACGTCTGATGTCTAACAACCCTTCTAATTATGAGACTAACCTTGATTTAGACAGAATCGTAGCGAATCTAAAAATATAACAAGAAAATTAAACAAAACGAAGCTGTAATAAGACTAAATTAAGAATGCGTAGGTAGTAAGATTAAATCGCGAAATATAAAAACGTAAATTATAAAAATTATGTATAGTCAGGAGATAAATGCTCAAAATCAGCATTCAACCCTGACTTCTCCTAAATAAGCTGGGTATAGAGGCCAAAATAGCGAGCAAGAGCATACGTTTGCTCGCGTTCGCTGATGTTTGCTCGTACCGCGTCCAAATTGCACGAATTTGCTCAGATACTTAACGTGGAGCAAGTGTCTACAACGCTCGCTCGCTCGCTCCTATACGCTCTTGCTCGCTCTTTTGGTTTGTACGCGGCTTTATTAGGTTCAGATAAAACCGGCGAATCGCCGTGAAAAAAATTTACCGAAATCACAATATCAAACTCTTCTGTTTTAACTCGCCACCAAAAGTTTGTACACAAGTCTTTGGACTTGTACTTTGTTGCACATTGTAATTTGAAGTTTTGCGATTCTTCAACTGTCTGTTAATTTGCTAGTTTGTTTATTTAGACCGAGAAAGAAGAAAACTCATTCTTTGCATAAAATACACCTTATCTTGTTTACTCTGCGATGAACTCCGTTATTTTTACACCTAGGTCCACTGAGTTAAAATATAAAATTAATATATATATATATGAGATTTCGGAAAATGTAAGAAAAATAAGTGAATCACTTCGCCTGGACTTTCCTATACTTTAGATATTGTCACTTATTATATATTCAAAAGTATCTTATTATTTTATTTATAATTATTAGTTCCAGCTTTACTTCGCTAAAGTTCATTTTAATTTATTGTATATAAAACAATTTTTAACTTCAAAAGGTTATATATTTTAGCCTTATACGTATTTCAACGTGTTTACACGTCATTATCAAAGGCAAGATTAAAAGTAAACAGTTGGTGTTGCTATAGGAACAATAAATCTTCATAACTTGATCTTGGTTTTCTATATCTGCGTCCAGATGACTTGATTTCTCATTCCAAAACGTCCAGTAACGGTGAATTTAAGAGATCAATTTGTTCATTCATTAAAAGTACAGATTTTAAATGTCTGTGAATTTCAAATGCTTCCAGTATATCCAACTTACGTTTATCATCACAAAAGTGTAAAAATTTATTGGGCGTTTTGGAATGAGCAATCAAGTCATCTGGACGCAGATATAGAAAACCAAGATCAATTTATGAAGATTTATTGTTGCTATAGCAATACCAACTGCTTAGTTTTATTCTTGCCTTTGATAATGACGTGTAAACACGTTGAAATACGTATAAGGCTAAAATAAAAAATCTGTTGAAGTTAAAAATTATTTTATGTACAATAAATTATCTTATTATTAATGTGTTACGGCCCAACATTGACTACAAAGAAAGAATAGTGAAGCAAAGGTCGACAGATAGCTGTGTGTGTGTACTTCGGTTGCGCGCCGAAAGACCTCGGTCAACGCATGTGTGTCAGATAGATAGAGAGAGCGAGTGATATTGTAAAAGTAAACTGATAGTACGCTGACATTTTTCCAAGTTTTATGTGAAGGAAATCGATTTATGATTTTTTGGAAAAAGATTCTTTGGAGCCAAAGAAACCCAAAAACGGGAAGATAGATTTGTTCAACAAAAATTGGATGGTAGAGTGTTAATACCCCCCCACCCTCCGCTCTGATATTATCACCAGGCGTTACCTGTCCGCTTTGTTGTGTTTTTCCACTTCGGCCTAGCGTTTGTTTTTTACGTTTTAAGGCGCGTCCACATTAGTAAAAATATACGTTGTATGTTGCATTCGGCACAAATTTGTGTGTGCGTTACAAATTTATGCGAGTGTGGACGTGTTCGCCGCATACGAACGCACCCAAAAATTTTCGCAACATTCAACACACGCGATCCATTCCTTGTCGGTTTTTTTCAAGACATCAAAGAGATTTGCGCCGCAACGTCGTTCTAGTGTGGACGTATTTTTCGCGAACGCAGTGATTTTGGCGAATGTTGTCATTGTGTGTTGGTGTTTAGAAATATAGGAGTTAATTTAAATCCCACTATAGTATTTTCACTTTGTTAAAACAACTAACTGTTACCATGTCTGATGCATTGATAATAATGAAAAGAAAATGTGCTGCTTTCATTGTTATGCACCATCTTATCAAGGAAAAAAAATTTTAATTTTATTGAAATGCCACTTATCCTTTGGATCCCATAAAACCTTATGTTTTCGGTATTCTTGAATTAAAAGAAGAACATCGTCTTTGTTTAAATTCATATTCATAAAAGAATAGAATAAACGTTCACGTTGTTTCAACGACAACAAACTACACACACGTGTTGATCGCGGACGCACGGCGCATGACGTAAATATTTAAGCAGCGATTGCAGCGAATTTGCGGCGCAAATATTTGTGCCGAATTCTACATTCAACACACAACGCATATTTTTACTAATGTAGACCCGCCTTTAGTTCACTGAAGATAGCTGCTTAGCAGCCGAAATGTACATCTGAACGTACAAATAATTGTTTTTGTAAAAACTAAAGGGGGTTTCCTCATTATTGGTACATATGAATTATAAATATATGAAAATTATCTGTACACCTTGCTTTTTGCCGATGACCAAAGCTGTGATATCATCTAACACTAACGACATACTATGTTACAAATGTAAAGAAGACTTATTTGAAGTGGGACCGTACTATAAAATCTGACAAAACTAATTACTTAACTATAAGAGAACGTAGCACAAATCTAAAAATCGAAGGTAATACAATAACTCCATACGATCACTATAAATATGTGGGACTAGTAATTTTAGAAACAGGAAAGACAAGTCAAGAAAAAGTATTAAAAATTGCACAAGAGCGACAAGCAATAAGACAATTAAACACAAAAAATTACGCGAAATAATATTGCACGCAGTTGTAGAAGGTATACAAACGTATGATGCTGAAACTTATTGGGAGATATCGTTAGCCAAGGAAATGAAATTAATAGCTGTAGATATCGGATTTTGTAATAAGTAGAACTGCAAGTAAATACCACATAAGTAAAGAACAAGTTAGAATAAAAAATGGATGCAGAAAAAACCATTTTTATGATGACGTAGACACGAAAATATTTAATTGGTACATGTTAGAAGAATGCCACGAGAAAGATGCCCTAAAAATTAAAATACATGGTTGGAGAGAACAAAATACTCTATCAGAATAGCCGAAAAATTAGTATGGTCCTTTAAAAAAAAGTTGAATAGCGCCTCCTTCACGCAAGCAGAGATTTCAAATATCTTTTACAACCACCTTGTAGAGATTTCATTATCCCATTTACGAATATACAGGGTTTATTAAATTTATTTTCAAAAAATAACCAAAATGACACTGGGGAGACTGAATAACCTTCTATATGAGAAGTTTTTACTTTTCCATACTTACAGTATAACTGTATAAAATATTTACTAGTAGTTGTTTTTCAAAAACTAGCAACAACAACAGTTACAAGTTTTTGAGTTACAAATGAGCCATCATCCAATATTTCCTAATCCTCTAATTTCTACTTCGCATCTTAGGAATTTTTGAAATTCGGAAATTAATACCATTTTATTCAATAAACAAGAGATGATAAAATTTTGTATCGCATTCTTATAGGCTTTTGAGTCTAAGTATTGTTAGAAGTAATTTGATTTGTTTGAATTACCATGTTACAATATAAAATAGTCTTAAAAACATAAAACAGTTTAACAGTAACAGTTTAAATAAACAGGAACCGATATGTATCAGTTTTTAATTAAAAACAGAAACATTGTACAAACAGTTCGTAAAACACAACACATATACTGCCCCAAAATTAAATGGGAAACGTTTACTCCACGTGGATCTGTTATACAATGAATTTTCAGCGAATGAATGTTTTATTGAGTTACTGAATTATCTAATCTAATGATATTAAAAACTCATGGTTTTTGTTTTTAAATGCGCAAGTAACATATTTTATAAAAATGACGTCAGTTTTATTGGCGGTAAGCATTTAATACAAAAAAATGTTAATTTTGCTGTCCAATTTCTGTATATTTTACCATACATTATTTTTTTAGACAAAGAAACAATCCCTTGTAAATCAAGAGCATCTTCTTTAAATGACATTTGTTAGAACATAATTTGTAATACATGAATTAGACAGTTTTCAAATATATCACCGAGAAATTGGCAAGCCAATAGTTTTAAAACAGCCGTCGTTATTTTCCCAAAAGTGGGGGATTTAACGCCTTTCTTAAATATACGACAATCCAAAACATAAATTCCGCATTAATCTATTACTAGCAAAATCCATGATACGCCCTATGCTTCTTTGGTAACTTCTTTTTGAAATGTAATAAATAAGCTGTATCGGTCGAGACGTACGGCATCTACCAATAGCATCCCGCAGTATTGTACATTCTCAAATACACAAAGTCAGAGACTGATTAAACACGCGTAACTACTAAGTAATCCTGCAAATTCTTATTATATTGTAGTTAGTTACATCCCTACCTAAAATCAGATAATCATTGGATTCTACCCCATGTCCTAATTTCTCTATAATCCCTTATAAGAATTTTTTTAATTTGAAAGCAGTTGACAGATCTTTCTTTAATAAACAAGAGGAAGTGAAAACATTCGAGTTTAAGTTAAACTAGCAGAACCCGTGGGCTACGCTTATTTTGATAGGTTGTTTTAAAACAATTGCTCGCACATTTATTTAACGAAATATAGTGAAAACAATACAGGGGGAAGGCTGAAAGTGTGAGTGGAACACATTTTGCAATCGCAGAACTGGTCTGTCTTCATACTTTAATCTCACTGCCCGGTTATTTGACAAATATTTGCATTTTCTTACCCCGCGTCTATTTGTATTATGAGAGCTATCAGCAGATTATGATATACTAATATAAATAAATATTCTTTTCCGAACTTAACTGCTACATAAACAGCCTCTCTCGAGATGTAAGATTCCGCTGTCGTGTTAAGGTGAGACAGTTAGGGATTTAGGCATTTTTACTGAACCCGGATACCATTTAAATAAAATAGGCGGGGTAACATCGGCGGCAGGCCACGCCTTTTCTACTTTGCTATTGAATAATCACGTAAATGCGCTGTGTATTCAATTTGACACTGATGCCTTAATGCCTATTCGGATATATACGAGCCTCCTGCGCATGCGGCAGCAGGCGCGAAGTATAGTAGAGGAATCGGGAGCGATCAAGTCGCGTAGAAACTAGAAATGAGTTTCGCTAGACATGAAAGGTAAAACTGTACAGACTGTCCCAGATGGTAACATATACCTCCATTATGAACCCCATGCATTCATTAAGCTGGAAAAGGGTGAATTCACCCTCTAGGAAAAAAAAGTACATGGGCTTATACGGAAACAGTCATACTTTTAATGCTTATATCTCGGAATATTTCTTGCGGCAGACATGGTTTCATAGGTAAAAATAATAATCTGTTTCCGTTATAAGTGTAAAAGTTCGTTGGTCTAAAAAGCTTAGTTAAATTCATGCATGTCTACGCTTGTTGATGAATACATAATTTATTACCAAAACACGGCCGAGCAATATGTATTTCAAGCTCATTTTACTGATGATGTGTTGACGTTCCTATTAGGCGTTATAAACGTAACATTTGCACGTGCTTCTTCAGGAAGCAAAATTTAATTATTTCTTATCACTGTGTATTGTTTAGCTCTTGCTACTGAGCTATTGTTATTTAGTTCTTACTGCAATTTTGCTCTTAATGTTTGTTATTTTGTCGTTTATGTATCTGCCTATTTATATTGTCCAACGATCAGAGATCTTTTTGATTTCTTTCGTCTCTATACCGTACCCGTCTTACTTGACTGATGCATAAATACGCGTTCGAAATAATGAATAAACTGTCTCGAAATGATAAGACCGTCGTTGTGTTATAGTGAGACAGTTATGAAGTTAATATATTCGAAATAATAATAATAAACTGTTTTGAAATTTAAAAGCTTGTCGTCGTGTGATGGTGAGACAGTTACGAATTTAGTATATGGAAATGTATGTAGATAACTTAAACTTATTGTACCGACTGTCACTGGGCCGACCCTTGCGGGCGCATACATTCCGTTAAAAACCTCTCAGACAGCAAAACTAGTGTAGCATTGCACCATGTACACACAGAATGAAAAAAAAAATTATTAAAATCCATGTTAACTAAAAAACAAAGTAAAGTTTAAAAAAACTCTATTGGGGTTTATCACGCGACTGCTTACACCGTACACGAATTTTCCAACTGAGCCATACCGCTTGTTTACAGCAAACGCTACAACATGGATCATAGATCAAAGATCAAACCGTCTTATATTTAACAAAGCCGTTAAGTCCCCTACTTTAGGGGAGCTAAGTACTTCCTTTTAGAATACTTTAGTTAGATCGGAACATTTTTGATATGCTTTTAGAAAATACAAAAACACTTGTTATTGTGTAACTTGCGTAGAAATGCGTTTTAATAAAGAAACGAGTTACTTTATTGTATTGTACTCTTTACACATTATACCTATTCAGTTTTGTAATAATATGGAATGAACGTCGCATATACTGAAGAATGTTTACTGTGCCTTATTTGGCCGACTACAAAACTGTAACGGTTCATCAGCGAAATTGAGACATGGTCCGTGCATAAATAGAGAAGGAGGGTGTAAAAGGAATGTTGAGGGCAGAGATGTAAAGAGGCGGTTAACTAAATATGAGGGTTGCATTTAGTCTTAAGACGCAGTCATATTAAACCGGTGCAGGGGTGTCGCCAGCACGTAAACAACAGTGTCTGGTTATATTTGGCTAATGATAACACCTTTGTTGGTGGAGGTAAATGTAGAATTGTAGTGTTTGATAATGTAATAATTATTTATTAATTATTGAGGTGTTGATGTTGTTGTTGCTTGTTTTCTTGGGACTAGGAGATCCCTCGATCTGATTAAATGAAACAGTATTAACCAGTGACACCAAAACGTATATCTTGGGATGACCAGAGAGGGGAGGCCAAAGTCCACATTGTAATCTTTATGGCTTGCGTACTTACAAAATAGCGGGAACCCGACTGATAAGCACAATGACATGGATTAAAAGTCTTTGGCCGGTTTAACAATCTGTTAACCTGTAACCGACGTGATAAGCGTTCTATCCTTCTCTTGTAGGATTTTAAATACGTCAAATTAGTGCACCGTAGACAATCGTCGTATAGTTTGCCCAAATTTTTTATGTGGCTACCAGATTACCGCATATTTGCAAGGTACTAAAATAGATGCTGTGCCGATTCTTTATCGCTGTCTATATGTTTTATTCATAATAATCTTCTTCTTCTTTATCTTTCACCTCTTATACCCGAAGGTGTCGAGGACTTTCACTCCGGGTAGGCTCTCGCTTGTGTAATAGGAGGTAGTGGGGCCTAATAATATGAAAGTTAAATTTGGCATAAATTGTTATGAACAATATCTTAATTCGTTAATTACAAATAATACGAAATCAATTTGAAAAGATCATTAGAGACATACAACTTTAATTTGTGAGCAGTATTTCTAAATTTATTTTTTTCGTAATAAAGCAGTTTTCCAACTTACATCACAAAACTTAGTTTTTGGTGGATATAGCAAAACGTAAATTACATATTTCTCTAATGTACGTACAATAATTTTAAATTTTGTTTTAGCTCTTAAAATTACAGAATTGTGGAGTTTTGAATGTGTGCATTTGTAATGGGTGAAAATATATATCAAAATGGGGTTTCTTTAAGAATCGATATTTGCAAATATACTTTTAAGTTTAATTAAACAAAAAAGTTTCATAAAATTGTTGTCACTCCTGTTAATATACTTGTTTTGCATTTAACATCTAATTGATTTTACAAACCTACCTGACACTGGTTTTATGAATGCAAACTCTAACTTAAAATTGCTGACATGGAGAAGCAGCAGCATAAAACAAAGCGCTACTGACCGTAAAGATACAGAATACTGCATAAACCCATTGCCGTCTCGGTTCGTAGGCGTCTTAGACGTACGTTCGTGCAGCAGGTTTAAAATGTAACTACTGCACTGTGTGAAAGGTAGACGAATCGTGCGTCGACACTTATTTCTGCTAGTTAATTCGTTAGCCACGTAAAATTTTGAACAGACACTTAAAAGGTTAACTACTAGAGGCTGCGTGGGATTTCCACGGAGTGATACTTCAATTGTAAGTAACATATTGTCGTTGTTTGTGTTTCATGTTAATACTGGCGATATTCTTAATGATGAATGTTTGACGTATCGGTGAGCGAATATTAGTTTATGTATTTACGGCTTACGCTATGCGTCAGTTATGTTTTGAAATTGAATCAATCGCTCCATTAAAGTGAATCGGTTTTACTATAGTTTTACCCATCTTAGATTTATAAATAAGTAAAGATATTACGTGACATTATGAAATTATGTTATCACATGCACGAAATGTGAGCATTAACACGAAAATAGAGTAAGTATCGTTTCTTCATAATGAGTTTGACCTTGTACTTTAGACCTTAACCACGGTTTAATTGAAAGCATGTCACTCAAATAAATTGCAAAAGCTGAAATAGTTTCTACAATCGTTTAATATCCAATGAACACAATTTATCGATGATTGTATGTTGACTTAACCTTGCCGTGTTAAACTGCTTCGGTAAAACATGGTTAATAATCAATTAAAATTGCTTAAGGCAAATATTTATTTACAAAATTTCAGCAATTAACTGAATAAAGTTAAACAACCAAGCCAATAATATTTCCAACATCATTTAACAAAAAATGTACTTAACAACATAATGAATAAAACAGCAAGGCCAGGAATAAAAACGTTTTAAGTAAGAGAAACAGAGAAAACAAAAAAAAAAGTATTAAAAACTTTTACCTTCGTTTATACTTCTGGTTTTCTTTAAAAGTATCCTCTCCATTAGCCGTTTGTTCCTCGTTTCCGCCAGCAAATTGCACTTTTCTTTCCGGAGAAAACTCAGGAGGACTTCTGTAGCCCGATGGATCTGACAGGATGCATTCCGATTCAGAACTGACGGCTCCCACATCGTCTTCATCGCCGAAATTAAAGGGGCTATAATGTACGGTATGGTCCGAATCTGTTATGTGAAAGATGGGCGAACCAATACTTGATGGGGTATTAGTTGACGGCGAAACTATTTTAGCGGTTGAAGTTGGAGATTCAGGACTTTGTAGTGGTGTTCCAGATGGCGTGCAATTTGGTGTGATGTGAGGAGATGTAATTCGCCTTTTCATAGATCTTGTTGCCTTTATTGGAACATGGATGTGCGGATAACTTTGTTTACGATGCACTGAAACAAAAAATGTGATTAATCTACTTGCATTATTATTATTATTATTATTGGATTTAAACAAGAAAATTTCCTTGAGACTTCAACGACTAGGTCAACATAATACAGCGGTTTGGTGGGTAATAGTAAAATTCGATACCTGGCCAACTCCCATAGAATATATTCCTATAATGACGCCAACCCTTAGTGTCACGTTTCTAAATTGCATTGAAACTAACTTCAGTTTTGTGCTACCGTATTGTTACAGAAAAGTGTGTTACAAAAAGCAGTTTGTAGTTTCCTGAATGTTTTATGCAGGTTATGGTACCAAATACAAATGTATTGTTGTTTGGTAACGGTTTCAGTTCAGGTGATTTTATTTTTACCAAATATATTTTTATCCGTATAAAACATCCTTCAGAATCCCTATGGCAAGCAGTTAGCAGGTTTCCTTTAAAAAGTTTATTTGTCACGTCGAGCATCTTTTCATTTATCTTTGAAATTTCCCTTTCCTGTCACCTGTCCTCCAACTTTAACATTTTTGACAAATCGATTTTCCTAGCTTCCAAATAATTCAAACCGAATTGAGCCTAACGTAATAGACCCCTCAATATACTCCAATATTCGATTTCCAGCGTATGTTGTGTATTCTGCTTTTAAATATAATCTAATGTTTACTTTCCCCTTTTGAAACAATTTCAATTTTCAAGTGTTTTAGTAGCGATACAGAAAACTAATCTTTTCAAAGAAACGTAAAAGCTGAAATTGATGAATGATTTAATTAAAAAACTTGTATATCAATTGTCGGGAGAATTCTTTAGATTGAAAGTTCAACTACATATTTTGCAACTTTCGCTGAAATACACTACGAAGGTAGCACCGATAATTGCTGTAAACTAATATAATCAAAGTAGCTATGAAAACTAAATCCAGAAAAACTAAAAGTACATTGTTTATGCACCTTGGCAGTTATTGTTAGATTTTATTATCTGTTGTCAATAACTTTCTTCGCAGTGTTAAAGTATGTGTGTTCTAAGAAAACTTTTAAGTTATTAAAGTTGCTGAATATTACTCATTAAGCTGTTTCCATTCGCTCTAATGACGTCTGATGTCTAACAACCCTTCTAATTATGAGACTAACCTTGATTTAGACAGAATCGTAGCGAATCTAAAAATATAACAAGAAAATTAAACAAAATGAATAGTATAATAAGACTAAATTAAGAACACGTAGTTAGATTAAATCGCGAAATATAAAAACGTAAATTATAAAAATTATGTATAGTCAGGAGATAAATGCTCAAAATCAGCATTCAACCCTGATTTCTCTTAAATAAGCTGGGTACAGACCAAAAAAGCGAGCAAGAGCAAACGTTTGCTCGCGTTCGCTAATGTTTGCTCGTACCTCGTCCAAATTGCACGAATTTGCTCACATACTTAACGTGGAACAAGTGGCTAGAACGCTCGCTCGATCCTATACGCTCTTGCTCGCTCTTTTGGTTTGTACGCGACTTTATTAGGTTCAGATTAAAGCGGCCGTGAAAAAAATTTACCGAAATCATAATATCAAAATCTTCTGTTTTAACTCACCACCAAAAGTTTGTGAAAGCTTTGGACTTGTATTTTGTTGCACATTGTATCTTGAAGTTTTTCGATTCTTCTACTGTCTGTTAATTTGTTTATTTAAAAATAAGAAAGAAGAAAACTAATTCTTTGCATAAAATACACCTTACCTTGTTCACCCTGCGACCACTCCGTTATTTTTACACCTAGGTCCACTGAGTTAAAATATAAAACTATGATATTTTGAGATTTCGGAAAATGTATGAAACATAAGCAAAGCACTTCGCCTGAACTTTCCTATGCTTTAGATATTGTTACTTATTATATATTCAAAAGTATCTTATTATTTTATTTATAAGTTCGAGCTTTATTTCGTTGAAGTTCATTTTAAATTATTGTAAATAAAACAATTTTTAACTTCAACAGGTTTTTTATTTTAACCTTATACGTATTTCAACGTGTTTACACGTCATTATCAAAGGCAAGACTAAACGTAAACAGTTGGTGTTGCTATAGGAACAATAAATCTTCATAACTTGATCTTGGTTTTCTATATCTGCGTCCAGATGACTTGATTTCTCATTCTAAATAATTATCTTATTATTAATGTGTTACGGCCCAACATTGACTACCAAGAAAGATTTTATTATCTGTTGTCAATAACTTTCTTCGCAGTGTTAAAGTATGTGTGTTCTAAGAAAATGCATTTAACTAGAGAAAATTTCCTAGCCATGATTTGCTACGATTTTAAATATTTGCTGTTTGCTTTGGGCATTGAAATGGCTGCTATTAATACAATTTCACATATGCTCATCTGAAAGTCAAAAAAGTTTGTTGCCTTTGGATACCCCCTAATTAAACTGATGCTCAAAAGCACCTTCGTGTGGAATGGTGCAAGAAAACATTAAAGAAATACAACGAAGGCAATTCTAAAACAGTGTACGATATTGTAACAGGTGATGAACTATGGATGCATGCGTTTGAACCTGAAACGAAACGACAATCAGCCCAATGGGTCTTACCAACAGACCCCAATCTCGTCAAAGTAAAGCGAGTTCGAAGCGTTGGCAAATGATTGCCTTCTTCTTCTCAAAATTCGGCCCTGTTGCCAATGTTGCTTTAGAAAATAGGAACAGTAACTGCTAATTGGTACAGAACAATTTGTCTGTCACAAGTGTTTCAAAAAGTGTGCAAATATCGATCTCGAAGTAATGCGAAGTAATTTGAGTGACGTGTTTATTATGGAATCGGTTAAACTGCTAAAAATAATTTGCACAATGTTAATAGAATCGGCAGAGAGTGAACGGTGCGGTGTATTTCAACCCTAAAAAGAATAAAAACGTTTGCTAGATAGAAAGTAAGACTATGTAATAAAGTCGAATGAGTGCTTTAGCAATGTGTTGAATTAAACAAAAAAACACGTTTAAGCTACTACTCCAAATTTCAGTCAACTAGTAATTGAACACATCAGAAAGAAAAGCGCATGGATTTTATTTTTAAACAAATTAAGTGAAGGTAAGACACACGACAACTTTTGAAAAAACAATTATCTTTGGTGAATTAGTCACAGTAAATTGCCGTCCTACTATGCCACACTACCAGCTTTGTTACAGAAAACTGTTTTTACACATCCTACACTATCCAGATTTTTCGATTGTCAGAAGTGTATTTTAAGTAAACAGTTATTAAAATAACGTGTTTAAATTCTTGAGAAGATAAAATTATATTTGGCGGCAGATAGCAACTTTCACAAAACAGTGTATCTTACTGAACGAAATGGATAACCGACATCATTTATTTTGGCAAAACAGCGCCATTACAAATAGTATAGGATTTATGTTAAATGATGGCGTCTTATTACTTTCAGCTTTAATGTTAAGATTAATTATAGTAGTATCCGTCGCTTTATGCTCCATTTTATTATACTATACCCCAAACTTTGCACATCTGCGGGAAAACGCGGCCAAATTGCTGTTTTATATACGTTAGAGGAACAACTTCAATTACGGCGAATAATAAACAGACACTGGAAATTATAATGTCTAAGTTTACTTCCCTCGATAACCGAGATTAAAATTGCAAGTATTACAATTAAAAAATGATGGAAATTTTGCAATTCCCTATATGCTAATAGGAAAACGATAAAATAATACAAGGAAAAAAATACAGGATAAATAATCCAAGAAAATAATTCAGATGAAAAATAGTCCACGGAATAAATTCACAATATAAAATGCAATAGTTTAATTCATCATTAATATTTATTACTACTACATAACACGTTACGTTTAGTGGGTAAATTCTGAATTGTCAACAACATGGAATGACAAATTGAGAAAACGCATGGTCAGGACGATTACAATACATTTGTTTAAAACAAAATTGTCGTTTCTTCGAGTTCTACGGTAGATTTGAAGGGTTACATTTTTCCAAAGTAAACTTAATACTAGCAAATTGCAATAAAATTTTTGCCATTTAACATTATTTGCATTCAATACTTTTGTTTTCGACGTGCTTGCCTTCGGCAGTATTTCAGTTTATAAATAATTGTAGAAAATATTAAGTTTTATGTAGTTAGTACATAATCGACGTTACTTTTTTATATTATAATTTTTATTTAAAACATGCCTTTTATTGTTATAAACCATAATTTTTAATTTTTTTAGAAATAAAAAACAAACTAGATTGTGGCTTTTTTCTTCTGGATTTATTTTCTGATTTTTTTTCAAGAATTGTCTTCTTGGATTATTTTTCCTAGATTCATGCTAAACTTGAATACATTATATATAAAATATTATTTCACTTTGAGTTTAAACAAATTACATAAATGCCTCGTCTTAGCTCTCAAGGGATAAGTTTTTTCTTCCCAAAACAAAACTATTATTATTAAAGTCGCAACCGTAAATATGTGTTTTACGATCAATAGTAATAGAAAACACACAACACTTTGTCTGAATATAAAATTCGAGCAAACCGGGACCCTGAGCACATGACCTCTTCTTTTATGCTATACAGCCCTAGATTTCAAGGACGATACAATTTCCCACCAAAGTACGCCCTGAAAAACGTTTACTGAGCAAACGCGATTAACTTCCAATCTCCACCGAGATACGCGAGGAGGATGTATGTTTATGAGTTTTTGCTACACGCAGAGAAAATTGTATAATATAGTTTCGAGTTCGTAAGTATGCGTAATAAGCGCTTAAGGCCGCTATAAAATTTTCTTTGGAGGAAATGAGTATTTTCAAGTATTCAACCGTTAATGAAGGTTGTGCTTCTTAATTTTCCCATCATGTTAGAAAATTATATTAAACCAGTGCAAAATTGAAAATATTACACAAAAAACATTACTATAAACCTGAGTGCCTCGCTTTACAAACAAGCATGCAATACCATTAATTATTATCTATCTATTTATTAAATCCGGATCTCTTTCACCTGCGCAAAAGCCAGAGCTTTAGAAGTCCACTATACAGGGTGTAATAGACCACTCGCACACCATCTTTTACGGCTAAACTATTGAACCTATATGGATGGGATAGAAATATTTGTTATATAAATCGTACACGAGGTATTCAGTAAAAATATTTATACATTTGTTTTGGCTTCGAAGAGGATAGTTTGGGGCGTTACGCTAAAGGGGGTTTTCTCGAGTTTTTCAAATACGAAGGTGGGTCAAGTCATACCTCATTTGAAAGGTTTTTTAAATCCAACAACTTAAAAAAAGAAAAATATCGATAGCTCAAGCCGTTTCAAAATGACGACGGTCAGTTATATAAAAAAAGTGGCAATTACATAAACCTTTTCCCAACCGCACATGAACTCTTATACCAAGAAAGTTGGTACTGATCGTTAAAATCTATTAAATTAGCTTCCCAACGATGTACCTAGCACACGAGGACAAAACATAAATGTTTAGTATCCCTTCTCCTCAAAAGAGGGAAAACATTCAGAAGACATTATTTCAAAAATCTTAAATCGGATGAGGGGTTAAGTGATAGCTCATTTTAAAGGCCCCATTAAACTGAACAACTTTTGTATTTAAAGTTTTTCGATATCGCTCGCCGTTACAAAATGGCGGCTCAATTTATAAAAATTTACTTCCTATTATCAGATGAATCGCTCCCTCTACCGCATCTAAGGTAGTTAAGCAGAAATTGTTTTGCTGATTTATAAAGTTTATTTATTGACCTTTCCAACAATATACCACAATACATTGTAATATTTAATAGATATTTACGATATAAGTATCGTAATAAATCATATTACGATATGAGATAGGAAAATTGTCAAACGAGGCCGAGTTTGATAACCTATCGAATATAGCAATATGATGTTACGATAAGAATATTGTACAACGTTTTATCTACTTTCATGAACTTTTAAATTTAAGAATAAATTTTATATTGTCATTGAGAAATGTCATTAGTGACATTCATTATTATTAGTAGACTGTTAATCAATTTTCATTAATATCTAGGTTTCATTTTTTATTTTATCATCTGTCAGTTTGTTGCAAAATAATTACGTCGCTTGCACAAATTGAGATAAATTATTGAAAATGGATGATTCCGAAGACAGTCTGCCGTCGAATATTGAAGCACTAGCTAACGGGGCTATTCCAGTCCTGATTTCCGCAAAGTCAAAAACCAGGTATGAGCTAGAATATAAAAAATTTGAAGATTGGTGTGTAGCGAAAAAAATTAAAGAATTATCAGCAAAGGTGGTACTCAAATATTTTTCTGGAAAAGTGGCAAGCGAAAAACCGTCTACATTATGGACGCATTATTCAATGTTGAAGACAACCATTTCTGTGAAGAAGAATATTAATATTAGTAAAGTTATCCAGTTAATAGCATATCCTAAAAGAAGTTCTGAGGGATATACACCCAAAAAATAAAAAAATTTTTCAAAAGAAGATATACATAATTTTTTAGTTGATGTAGATGATGAGCAGTTTTTGGTGATGAAAGTGTTTTGATTATTGGAGTTTTTGGTGCATGTCGCAGAGAAGAGTTTACTAAGTTAAGACTTTCTGATATAGACGATCAGGAAGGATTCTTTTATTAAAATAGTGATTCCGAATACGAAAACCAAGATTACACGAGAATTTGTCGTTACAGAATATCATTATCAATATCATATCAATATCATTAGAATTACTTGTTTGCATATTTTCCGTAAATATGCTCGATTTCGTCCTGCAACTGTAAATCATGACCGATTCTTTGTTTCATACAGAAAATCGCAACCAGTTGGGATCAATACATTTGGACGTATTCCAAAAGCAATTGCTGTCAAACTTGGATTGTTGAATTCTGAACAGTGCACGGGACATTGTTTTAGAAGATCATCAGCAACGTTGTTAACTGATGGAGGTGCAGACTTGCAAACTTTAAAACGACACGGCGCGGTGGTTGGAGATCTTCTACGGTTTGCGAAGGATACGTCGAGAGTTCTGTGGAAAACAAGAAGACTATTGCCAAGAAAATTATGGGAGAAAATGAGATATTGATAGTTGATAATTCGAATATTAATTGTGTTGCCTCAACAGCGACATCTGGACTGCAAACATCTAATTGTAAAAAACGTATCATAAATGTGTACAACAAATAATTTGCTTGTTTTTTGTTAAAATATTTATAATAAATAATTAATATTTCGTATCATACTGTTATTTTTATATTACAATTCATTATGGTGTCGTAATAGAAATTTGGGTATCGTAATAGAAATTCGGTATCGTAATAGAGCTCATTGCGATACGCCTTTTAGTATTGTAATATTGATATTACCTATTGAAAGTAGATAAAAGGTTTTTATCGTTGCACTGGAACTCCATGCAAGAGCGCCATGTAACTGAACAAAGCTTGACAAAGCGTGCTAAACAAACATATTAGGTAATTCCAGTGCCTGCTTCTTTGCATATGTTTTTGTTTTATTCTCATTTTAGTTCCGCTGCGTCATTTTGAGTAAACGTTAGCGCCGTTCCTCTTGATTCTTTTTTCTAATTCAGTATTCAGTTTTGTTTTTGTAGTTCCCTACAATTATTTTTAAGGGCCATGCATTATACAAATGCGGAAGCGTTTGATATGGTAAAGGTCGTAAGCAAATGTCAACGGAACACGGCAGCCGCCGAACGAGTACACGCAGATAGATATCTTGAGCGTCAACACAAATCAGATGAAACATTTAGCCGTTTAGCGGAACGCATTCGCAGCAGTGGCCACGTTCAGTCCTTCAGCCCCAAAAGCACAAACGCCATGAAATTATTAGACCCGTGGAGGCTAAAAGAGAGCTAGATGTGCTAGCCGCTGTACAAATAAATCCTAATGTAAGCAAGCACACGGAGTATAGCTGCAGATTTCGGTATGAGCCACATAACCATTTAGAGGATTTCACATTCCAATCCTTCGCATCCATACCACCTATCGCTGCATCAGGAACAGCATGGTGATAATTTCCAAAATCGAGTCAACTTCTGCCAATGGACACGAAGCACGGCATCGTCGAAATCTACATTTCTTCCACAAGGTACTTTGGTCTGACGAAGCTACCTTCAAAAGCAGTGGCGAAGTAAATCGCCATAACACGCATTATCGGTCTACTGAAAGCCCACTCTGAATGCGAGAAGTGGACAACCAAACAGTTTGGAGTTTGATCTATGAGACTCATTTATACACTGTATTTTATATTGCTATCATATTAATAAATTATTTAAAAAGCATTTTAAGAAACACATGGTGTGGTATAGTAGGAGACAAAATTATTCGCATTATTCTTTGAAGGAACGTATGGTCAGGTGTATGAGGACTTTCTTATTGACACGATCTCGCTGTTACTGGAAGATGTACCGTTGGAGACCAGAGCACAGATGTGGTTCCAGCATTATGGCTGCTTGGCTCATTTTGCCCATCAAGAGAGGGTAGAGCTACATGATGTATTTCCTGAGAAGTTGATTGGTAGACGTGGTACAGTTTCCTGGCCTGCTAGATCTCCCGACTTAACATGCGTTGACTTTTACTTTTGGGAAAGGATAAAAAACAGTGTTAACCAAAATCGCATTACCAACAAAGAAGACCTAAAATAGCGTATCAGAGGAGGCTGCAGGATCATCGGTACAGAAGAGCCCCTTTGAAGCCATACATCTTTCATCAACAGACTGCAAAAATTGTACTAACGTCAATGGAAAACAATTTGAGCACCTATAATTTTGTTTCTGTTCTGAATTGTTTATTCATTTACTCCAGTTTAATAATTAATATTTAATTTTCATCGCCTTTTGTTCTTGTTATGATGCTATTAGGTTTTATTGGCCAGGACGCCTTTGATTTAAACACGCTGATTTGAATTGTTTGTTTATGGTTTTCTCCAGTTCAATTAATTAACAAAAAATATTTAAAATGAGTTTTTCTTCGTGTTATGAGGTATTACTTTTTGTTAGGCAGGAAGCCCTCGTAAATGATCATTTATTTGCGGCCAGTCCAAAGCCTTGTAGAAATGTGATGAAAAGCGGTACAAGTCGACTTAATTCCTATTTTTTTAACGGTATCTCCCATACCAAACCGTTAATTGAAAGTGGGTTGGGGAAAGCTTTTGAAGAGACCATACTGCATTGTAAGGGCCGTTTCAACAAAATAGCACGTGCGACAAATTATGGTAGTAGCAGACTTCACTACGTTAGATGCGGTAGAGAGGGCGATTTATCCGATAATAGGAGGTACATTTTTATACATTAAACCAACATTTTGTAACGGTGAGAGATATCAAAACACTTTAAATACAAAAGTTGTTCAGTATAATTGGACCTTTTAAATGAGGTATCACTTGTTCTCGTCCCGTTTAAGATTTTTTAAATAATGTCTTTCTAATGTTCTCGCTCTTTTGAGGAGAGGGGATACTAAAATTTAAACTTTGTCCTCACGTGGTACATCGTTGGAAAGCTAATTTAATGGACATTAACAATCAGTACCATTTCTCTTGGAAAAATAGTGCATGTGCGGTTGGGAAAAGGTTTATGTAATAAGCGCTTCCTTGACATAATTGGCCGCCATTTAGAAACGGTTTGAGCTATGGATATATATATATATATATATATATATATATATATATATATATATATATATATATATATATATATATATATATATATATATATATATATATATATATATATATATATATATATATATATATATATATATATATATATATATATATATATATATATATATATATATATATATATATATATATATATATATATATATATATATATATATATATATATATATATATATATATATATATATATATATATATATATATATATATATATATATATATATATATATATATATATATATATATATATATATATATATATATATATATATATATATATATATATATATATATATATATATATATATATATATATATATATATATATATATATATATATATATATATATATATATATATATATATATATATATATATATATATATATATATATATATATATATATATATATATATATATATATATATATACATATAGTATGGAAGATACCAAGCCCGGTACATACATCGGGCACTCAGAAGCCCGGGTCTATTTAAAGCGATACGCACGTACAAGTCAAATATATAATTCATTTGAAGCGTCATAAATACAAGCAACCTGAGAGGGGTAAGATTATTTCATATACAGCAAAATTTATATATGACTGTTATAAGGAAGCCATTGACATACCACCGATTATATGAAACCCATCTGTATAAAATGCGAATATTTCACGCATTTCACGAGTCCATGCTGTGTTGCCTTTTAAATATTCTGAATGTTGTTTTCACTAGCGTCCACAGACACCGATTCCACTGGCGGCTTCAACTCGCCGCGCCGGTTTGCACAATATACGAGTACTCGCTCGGAAATTCAAATATTTTTAATTATAGGCATTGCGTAATAATTAATTATTTATTATTTGTATACTGTAATAATTATTTATTATAATTTGGCAATGTTTTTATTTAACAAATTTGTAATTGCCATTGTTGCGGCCATTCAAATGGCAAAAAATCGCACAGAATTTCCCTAAATAAATGACATAAATAAATTATTAAAACCCATGACTTACAAAATAAAACAAGGTAAAAGATTACTATCGTAATCAGTTATTTTAAGAGAATTGAGCTAACTTTGGCTTCAATTAAGAACAAACCGCCATTGTACAACATTTGCAATGAACATCATTTACCCACAATAAAAACATTAATACTCGACGACGCCGACGTCTGTTTGCAATAAGAAAAAATCTAAAAAGGAATAAGTTACACTTATTAAAACCGTCGGATTTAGAGACAGAGTCCATTACAGTGCAATTGTTAAACACTATTTTAGTGGGATTCTGTTTGAATTTCTAGCGATTTTGTTGCGTAGCAATATTGTTGCTATGGTATGGTATGGGCCATTCTATTGGTCATAACCATGGCAATAACAACTTTTTTAAATAACAACATTGCTAAAAATGAAACAGAATTCTATCGAATAATAGCTTATGTAATAAGTACATAATGTAGGTCTTTATTGGACGACCCCTATAGTTTATGACAGAGTGAGCGCAGCGAGCGAGGCCCATAAATAGGGCAAGTCCAAAAAGCCTAATTATGTACGAAATGCATACAAAGCTTTATGTTCGACTGCTAAAATTGGTCTATTTTCGAAAAAAAAAAATCAATTTATAAATTTGACAATTTGGCATAAAATATTTAGTTACCATTGAAAAACTGCATATATCACAGTATGCTTTTGCTGTTGCTTAGCTACTTAGCTAGTAGTTGTATTCAAACAGAATTTATTTTGACATTGACAGTTGACGTACAGGTACTTTATTGTACTAGTAAAATAAAGTAACTTTATTTTACTAGTACTAGGGTGAATGTGCCCTTCTTCGGCCACGTCCGGTAGTCGACCACTTTTACAAAAAGGTCAACATAATAAGAACTAACGATATTATTTTGTATTTTTTTTACTATACCAGAAGTCGGCCACGTTCCTCCCGCTCAATTAAAAAAAGTACAGAAAATAACCTTAAAATTGTCGCTAACATAAATCAAGTTGCGGGAAGGTGTTGTGATGGTTGAGAATTGGTAGGTAAAACAAACGTTTTCTGTACTTTACATGCTTACACAAATTAGTCCATAACTTTGTTTAAAAGTTAAGTTTTTGAGTGTTGATGGTTTATAAGTGTTAATTAAAGAGTCAAAGTTAATATTTTATGAGTAAAAAATGCTAAAATATTTAGAGAAACTATAATTTTCGCTATGGCCGAGTATTGGGTACTTGCGTTTTGCCAAAATCTAGTACTCAGCCACAGGGCTGACTATTGGGTATTTGTCTAAACTAACTATTTTGACCCTTAATTTTTATGTACATAGATATTAAATGTAGTATCGCAATTATTCACTCAAACTACTAAAAAACCAATTGAAAACCAGTAGTCGGCCGTGTTCAAAGTTTGAAGGCTGACTATTGGTTGCAAACATCCCGATAGTCGGCCACTATTTTTAGGTATAAATAAGTAGGTAACGTTGTCATGGGAATTTATATTATTTTCGTCTTTGTCTTTAGACGTTTCATTTTCCCCATCGTTTTTGTAGCTTTGATCCCAGTGGGGTAGATTATTTAAGATGCATACAAAATACGTTAGAGAACCTACAGGTAACGTTAAAGCAAAGTCCAGTAATGTAACATGAGTTAGAATTAACAAAAAAACTGTTAACCTTGTTGGAAGATAAACTTAATAAAAAAGATTTTAGGAATGTAGAAGACATTTTAGAAGAAATTAGAGACATAAAACAGAATACTTACAACAAAGCAGTTAATACTTACGAAATTAACAATGACGGAGCACTGACGCTCATTGATGACAATTTATATTTGAACAATGAAGTCGATCTCAGTGATGAGCAAGATATCTTAATTTTTGATTTTGATAACAACGATGAACTATATGACATCAATGAATCAAAATTAGTAGATTTGGAAGAGATAGAAAGTGAGATAAAAGATGGAGAAAATGCAACGCAACAAAATAAAGATGGGAAGGAAAATAAATTAAAAGATTTAGAAATGATACAAAGCGAGACTAAAGACTATGACTATAGACATATCTTAACTGCTAGTGAACCAAATGAAGATGTTTGTAATTATTTATATAGTTCCCTAAACATTGATGAGAACGCGATATGTGATAATAAAAGTGAAGTTCCTAATTCTAATAACATAGACAAATCTAAAAAATTAATGTTTTACAAAACATTGCCATTACGCCAAATGTTTCGAATAATTACTTTGCGAAACACCTGTTTTGGCCATCACCATTAAAAACAGCAAAAAAGAGAAACTTGGAAAATATTCCAGCGATTATTTCGTCTGAAATCTTTACAGAATATTTAAGAAAGAAACAAGAGAAAAACAAACAGAGGAAGAAGAAAAAAATAAGAGAAAACAAGAAAGAGTAAAACGTGCTACTGCTATAACAACTAAATCATCGAAAAAGGCACGTAATTCGATACAGTCCAAGGATCTGCCGAAAATGAACAAACAGTGAGCAAAATTAAAGAAAAATGCGAAAACTGCGTACTTGAGTTGGACAGTGATGCAGAAGACGATGATCTTAAAAATGTCGGTTGTGATAACTGTTTCATCTTAAATGCACGGAGTTTTTACGCCTTGCCTATGAGGAAGTAATAAACAAGAAATGTTTTTACAATTTTTGTTAATGTACCTCTTTTAACAAAGTTAATAATTACCTGTATCAGATTTGTTTTGTTAATAGTTAATTAAGCTACCCAATTTTATATTTTATTTTGAATCGAGTTTTATTTTTGTTCTGTTTCAGATAAGATTTATTTTGTTAATATCTACTCAATTTTGTATTTGATTTAAAATAGAGTTGTACATTTAAATACAGTTTTTTACGCAGTACGAGCTTACAATAATTTCTTTATAGTTTTTTTTTGATAGTAATTAAAAATTAAGTGTGCAACAATTACAATAACATTTTACAGGGCGTAAAAAGCCCTATGCAGCTGTATTAAAATATACAGGGTGTTCTACTTAAAAAATCAAAGTATAACAGATTAAAACATTAGATACTTTTAAACCGGTGCAACAAACACCCTGTATAATTAAATTTAACTTCAAAACATCTGGAGGATACTATTTATATTACCTTGACTAATATGTAGCAGAAAAGTTTGTATAATATGAGGAAATTTGGCTTGTGCGGATTTTACTGCAGGTGTCCAATTTTTCGAAAAAGTTAATAACTGGGAACGCCCTAACGAAATTTTAAAAACAAATCAGGTTTATAAAGGCAATTAAAAGGAAAATAAGAATATGCAAAAATATACAGGGTGTTCTATTTAAAAAAAAAACAAGTTGTAAATACCATTCTTACAGAGAATATTCTTTATATTTGAAAATAATTTTGAAATATGGTCCCCTTTTTTCCCCACAACTTTTATTTGCCACATTTTTTTCTAAAATGTATATTAACGGCAAAAATCGGTGTCCATACTTTTGACGAGATCTGTGTAGCAGTTTGTTACAGTTAATTTGTTTAAAGAGTGACAAAAATGTTTAGTCATCTTGTGTTGGTTTTGTCTTTAACAAGTGCTTTTACAAGTCTGTGTTGAATTGAGAAATATTTGGAAAAATTAGTAGAAGTGAAGTGTTATTTGGAAACAATTCGAAATTGATAATATTATAATTATAGTGTCAAAAATCTTGGTTTTTGAAAGTTAAAACCACCGCTTTGGCAAAACATTGCCAGGATACAAGGCGCAAATTCAATTTTAACTATGTAAAAGTCAGTGGTTGGAAGTAATGAATTATAAGTAATGCATTACTGTAATTAAATTACTTTTTTCGGTAATAAGGAATGTAATGCATTAATTTAATTGATAAGTAATTAGTAATTTAAATGCATTACCTTTTTTTGGTAATGTGATGAAAAAATACATTACTTTTGTCATTACTTTCATATTCAACAGAATAAATAATCAAGATATTCAGAATATCATTCATGAGTCATGACATGACAAAACCGGGTAAACCTGGGACCAACAAAATCCTTATTTTCCTAGAATAATGTGTAATACCTACAGCAATGAGTGAAGGAATGTTAAGTAAGGTTTCATAGGAAATTTGTTGCTTGGTTAAGAACGAGGTACTTAGTTCGTGTTCCAAAAATTAAAATACTTTCGTGCAACATATTAGCATCGTCTAATTTAAGAAAACATCTTGTGGTAAGTACTAAGTACCTAGTATAAAACTACCCTATTATTTGAATGTTACAGATATTTACTTATTATTAATTCCAAATTTGTAGCTATACCTAATACTCATACATTTTGCCAATTCCCCTTATTTTATATGTAAAATGTTGTACAGTGTGAAATATCTGTATTGTAACATTTTAGGAAAGCTTAATTGGATGTTGATTAATTTTTGCTTGTGTGGCAGCAGACGTTTTTAAAACGAAACGTCACGCTCTAGCAGATAACAATTTTGAAACGCAATTGTTGTTAAATTTAAACACGGAATATGTAGAATACATTTTTTTTTAATTATTGTGTTTTGTGTGGTGTAATTATTAGTAGTATTTAATAACGACAAAAGTAATGTTTAAAATAATGCATTACTTTTTTCGGTAATTAGTAATTGTAATGCATTACCTTCCACGCAAAGTAATTAGTAATGAGAATGCATTCTTTTTTGGCTAAATAATTAGTAATTGTAATGCATTACTTTTAAAAAGTAATGTTCCAATCACTGGTAAAAGTACTAGATAAAGAAAAAACGGTTAATTCTAGATATGATACATATAAAAAAATGCGAAAAAACGGCTGTAAACGACAGACGAGATATCGAAAATCTTAGTAGCATCTATAACATTTTTTTTTGATAATTAATGAGTTTACGGTTAACAGTTTTGATGCAAATATTTTCTATTTGAATCAAGATAAGCTTGTCTCATTTTCATACTACTGTCAGATGTCTGTATTTTGTATCGAAGTTTTATAATTTCTTCTTGATAATGGTGCAAATTAGTACCGAAACGTAAAAGTTTTAATGTTATTGTAATGTTTTTAATATAAGACCTTCAAAAACCAACATTTTTGATAGTTTAATTAACAAAAGCAAGGCCAAGATTAAACTTATATACAGTGGCCGCCAAAAAGTCTGCACCATATAGAAAACTTTTTTATTCATTTGTCTTTTTTTAAATGGGTTTCAGTATTAGTTTCAGCATGATTAACAACCACAAAATTGCCAAAAATATTTGTGTCATGTCACAACTATGACACCGCCAAAATGGCATTTAAAATTTTAAAATGGCCTGAAATGCCCTTATTTATCAAAATGTCGAAAATTGCCATAAGGAAAAGTTGTTTGTAATTACATTAAGATTCTAAATATAAAGTTTGGTGAGAAACTTTAAATGTTTTAGTTTTTTCATTTTTCTCCAAAAATATTTAACATTTATTTTTTTTTGTGTCTTTTTCGTTTACAGTTGAGTTAATTTGAATTATTTCAATGCAAAAATACATAAATGTTGCATTTATTTATTAAATTTAATAGATTTCTTAAAAAAAACATTATCAATAAATTCGTATTTATTCACTTTTAAGGCTTTTGAAGTAAATTTTAATAGGAATTTTCAGTTTTATTATGTGATCTAAATTTGATTTAAGTTTTTTAAATATTTAAGCCCATTATCGTGCAAAAATCTACTATACGGGTTTAGAATTAATGAAAATAGTCCACGATTGTCCTGTTATTTTTCGTAAAAATGCTTTTATTCCACGAAATTAATTACATTTAAAAAATAAATGCAACATTTATGTATTTTTGAAATGAAATGTTTCTAATTAACTCAACTATAAAGGAAAAACACACAAAGAAATAAATGTTAAATATTTTTGGAGAAAAATGAAAAAACTAAAACATTTAAAGTTTCTCACCAAACTTTATATTTAGAATCTTAATGTAATAACAAACAACTTTTCCTTATGGCAATTTTCCATATTTTGATAAATAATGGCATTTCAGGCCATTTTAAAATATCAAATGACATTTTGGTCGGTCAGAGTTGTGACATGACAAACATTTTTGACAATTTCGTGGTTGTTAATCATGCTGAAACTAATGCTCAAACCCATTTGAAAAAAGACAAATGAACAAAAATGTTTTCCGTATGGTGCAGACTTTTTGGCGGCCACTGTATATGATAATATTATATTTTTTCCACTACTAGCATTAAATGATATCATTATTTACTTTGTTTTAGAGCCAAGACGATGAATTTCTTTCCTAGTGGTTACTAATATTTCATTATTAACTACTGGAAATAATGAAAACAATTGCTACCAATCTTTAAATTCACCATAAACTTTCATGTAAAAATCTTTTGATTTTACTGGTAATAACTGTTCACCAACACTTTCTGCACTCTCCTTAATTTCAGGAGGAGTGCAGTTTTCACTGAAATCATCAAAATTGGACATTTTATAACCACTATTATGAAATATATATTTTACATAAATGTCAATTGAAATTAACTATTCTCTTGTTTTCAAGCAAGGCTACTTTATTTTTGTGCATATTTGCATTTGTAATTTTATTTTTTATTAATGTAAAATCAATTAATTATAAAAGGAAAAGGGTGCTAGTAGTGGAAAAAATAATATATAAACCACGGTAGAGAAGACTTATCAGCCGAGCAGAATTAATTCCCGAGATGCGAAGCATCGAGGGAAATAAGTTGCGAGGCTGAGAAAAATGTCTTCTCTGCCTTGGTCTATAATATACTATTTCAACCACCTGCATTAGTAAGTATGCCATTAAAAGCAAAATATTAGGAATGTAAGTAAAACTTACCGTTTGTTTACTTGTTGTCATAGTTGCTGTTGCAGACCAATAATATTTACTTAGCGCCCTAGGGCGGTAAGTAGATTAAGTTCCTGCATAATGGTTAAATATGAAAATAAAATAAAACATTTTGATCTATGGCAACGAAGTTATAACAACCAAACCTACTAAAAAATGTTTAATCATATATGTTATATTTGACACGTACTCATTTGATAAAGCTTTTTTTCATAATTTTTATGATATTTTTCAGGTGGTTGAAAAAATAGTGCACGCACCTCGTAAGTATCATTTATGGTCTCGAATGCTTAGGAAACCTCGGCTACGCTACGCTTCGCCTCGGTTTCCCAAACTGCATTCTCGACCATAAAACTGATACTTACGGCCCTTGGTACGCAATATACTATTACATTATACAAGGTTTAATGTAATTAACATAATTTTGCATTTATGCTATATAATTTTTTTTACAATTTTTAAGCTTATGTCGGCGAAGGGATGGAGGTTGCCCAAATGGAGTCAAAATCTTCTGAAAAAGACGACTCTCATAATGAACAATCATTTATTACTGAATCTGAACCTTTTCAGTATTCAAGATTCTGTCTTGTTTAAGCACCTTTTTGAACTTGAATACTCCGTATAAAAAGCACTTTGAGTTCAGCGTACTATAAGAACAAAACTACACAATAAAACAAGCAAAAATGTCCCCTACTGCAAAGAAACCTCCTGCTTAAGACAAGGGTATGGCAACGCCAATGTTCTTAACAAATAATTCTAAATTTATAATCGTCTAAATATTATTGGTGATTCACGCAATTGTTTATTTATTGATGGGTTACATATTCCTAATTAATAATCAATATTTTAACTTTTTTTTACTGCAATTAGATATTAGTTGATTTCAAAATAAAATTATAATACCTAATTCAATTTTTTACTTGGTCATTTTAAAAAAGAACTCGACTACATCCCGAATTCATTTAAAATCAGCTATTAATTATTTTAACATAGAGTAGTCATTGTGAATAATCGACCAGCGGATACTTAAAAGTAGAATAGGCATGCGCAGTCAGAGCGAAGCACTGTTGCCAAATTTAGGGCTTCGCACACTTAACAGTATGTCCTTGGCTCGTATAGTCGGTCATTTCATTCAAACATGTATATATTATATACACGGAAAAACTGCAGCGCCACCTACAGAGAGTTACTATGAACTAAACCGCGTATATACTGAGATTTTACGCGGAAATACGAAGCCCTACAAAAAATTGAGATCTCAGCACGATTCAACATAACAGAACAAAATAAAGCGATATACACATAGTTTTTTACGAAGCCCATTTTCGGGCTTCGTAAGTAGGTGATGGGCTTGGTATAAGATGCAGAGTATGTAACTTTTGGCTTGGTAATGGCTCTCTACATGTATATATATATATATATATATATATATATATATATATATATATATATATATATATATATATATATATATATATATATATATATATATATATATATATATATATATATATATATATATATATATATATATATATATATATATATATATATATATATATATTTCAAGTTGTTGGGTTTAAAAGACCTTTTAAATGAGGTATGACTTGACCCACCTTCGTATTTGACTTACTCGAGAAACTCCTCCAACCCCCCCCCCAAACTACCCTTTTCAGAACCCCAAAAACATGTACACAATTTTTTACTAAACACCTCGTGTACGATTTATATAACAAATTCTTTTATCCCATCCACCTAGGTTCAATGGTTTAGCCGTAAAAGATAGTGCGTGAGTGGTCTGTTACACACTGTATAAGGTGCGTATTCGTATGTACTGCTATGTATATTTATGAGTATGGCGAAACCGCTAGGTCAGCGGTGTGTTCGAAGATGCGTTGATAGGAGTTCGAATGCTAACTACCACACATTATAACATTATATCTCCTTTAATAAAGTTGCTTACATTTTAAAAAAAAAAGGTATTAAAAAACAGTAAGACATAGCCCACGGGTTCTGCTAGTTATGGTTTAAAGTTTAAACAATGAGGAACGAAATTCCTCTACTTTATTAGGAGTAGCTTGTCATAATTTCAAAAGCACTTTATGCACCAACAGTGACTATGACAATGCGTTTCTCACCGCCTTAATTAGACCGCCGACAAACATGCATTTTAATCGCGCCATTAGGCCGCGGCGACAGAATTAAAGCCACACGTAATCTTATGTTGTCTGTTCGACCACGCATGTTGCGGCTAGCGCCAATGTATGCTGCTCATCCGCAACAGTATCACAGGTGTTACATAAAAGATTGCCTGTTTTCAAATTTGCGACTACAGCGCTACAACAAGATCGCGCGGTTAAACCGTTAATTTGACGCATGTCATCCAGCCAGATGGTGGAGCTAGGCACAAAATCCCGTTTCCCCTTTTACATAAAACGTAGCTATAACTACTGCGGAAGCGCACCTGCATGCCATACCGTTATTTGTGAGAAACAATTAATTCTTGGGGGGGGGGGAGAATTCTTAGGGATTACAGACCAAAAATTGGGAAGGACTAGCCCCATAAACATTGCTGCACCTAAAAATTAAATTCAAATTTTTATTGCACTACTTCATGTTTTGCCGAACTACGGTCACATTAAAGTATGTGGTTAAAAAAACTCTTGTTTGTGAGAGGCCATTTACGAATTACGGTGAAAACATCCCTGAAAAAAGAACACATTCCCCAAAAAACCTCAAGGAGAAACACCAGGCGACAAACAATAATTGCCCGAAAAGAAAACAACAACCCAAAAAACCCTCTAAACAAAAGCACGTGCATTTTCTTACTGGTTGATTACTGCATAATTAAGAAATAGCTTTCCATGAAAAAGACACGAAGTTTTTTCTAGCTGACCGATTTATATGAATAAGGACGAATTTCATTTGAGAAATATAATTGTGGAAAGAGTTTTTAAAGTTTTTAAAGGAATTGTTTCTTGGTGCTATCATAGAAATTGTTTCGGGAAACGGTTTTTCTGAAAATTTTACGAGGATAGTTTTCTCTTCAAATTTCTTCCCGTGTATGTTTCTCCGGCCCTTTTTTGTATTTCTTTTCAGACTTTTTTCGGATTTTTCTTTCCGGTAGCAGCGTTCGCATTCCCGAGACCGACTCAATAGAGAAAACACTCGGAGTAGCGAGTGTTGGGTATGAAGTTACAAAAAAAAAAATCAAGGCCGCAGCCCAGGGTTTCTACTAGTTATCAAAAAAATTGTAGTAGTCGCCATGTTACAGATAGAAAAGACTTGTATCAAGTGCTACCTAAAATCTCTAAACCGAAAAATTTCAAGTAGGAAGATGGTAAAATCAATAGGGTATACTACGTAAGCTTAGTTGCATACAGATGGGGTAGCTTTAGTAAGAAAATTTATAATAATGCCATTATTGCAAGAATATATAGTTTTTGTTATTGATTCGGGTTAAAACTGTAGCTTACATGTTAGTGTTTAGAAAATTTCCGGTCTGGTATGAATAAAATTAAATTTTCAAGATTCCAAACTGAATTATTGGAAAATTACATGTCGTGGTTGCTCCGAACAACAAGAAATAAAGAAAAAGGCCGGGAATTAACTATAGAGAGCAGAAGTCGCGTCATGCCTGTTCTTGACTTTTCATTGCTTCAAATTAAACAAATGAAAGCTAAAGAAATACACAAAGGCTGGCAAACTGAAGGCTAAATAAAACGGTATATCAAAATTCTTGTTTACTGTACTTCTTCTTGTGTATCAGAAAAACGAGACAGTATGACGTAAAATTTCTCCAAATAGAAAAATTCCAAACCTAATATTTTTTGTTTCATACATGTCAATAATAATTCTTACATTTTATTTTCAAAAAGCGAGCTAGTATAGATATTGTATCCAACCAAAAATACGAATAGCACACAGTAGCTGATTAGTATTGTTACACAATTTAGGGATCAGATGTCTTATATCAGTTCTGACAATAGTAAGGTAATTCTAAGATCAATTAAAAACACCCATTTTCGCTAAGTTAATAATCTCACAATTAGAAAGTGGCTCTATTGAGATCGTGCTGGCGAGAGTTTAGGATGGTCATTCGATTTCCGAACGTTTCTGTTCAATTTCTGAATAATGGTTAATAGTTAGGTCACCTTAAACAGCATTGTTTGTTGATAGCTCAACTGTCCCATGCACATAAAAAAGAACAGTACTTTATATATTTTGTAGCAGCTCAAGAAGAAGTATTATAAAGCTTAGGTATCCATAAATATCACAAACAAGGTACCTCTCAATCAGAAATCGACTAGATACAAATCTGGCGATCGTGCAGTTCGAGTCTTACTTCTATTGTGATAAAGTTATGTCATCCAGTAACGTATTTTTTCCCTATTATTAAATTTCTTTATTTTTCTGAAATAAATGGTGCATTATAATAAAAACCGCACATTTATGTTTCAATTACATTGAGTCAGACATGGCAAATGAGTAATTTGCTTTTAAAATTCAGATAAGAAATTACTAAAAAACAACGAAAAATAAAAAAAGAGATAAAAACAACGCGCAACATACGTATACATTGACACTACGTTTCCATACAAAAATTATTGTGTGCGTTTGTGTTCGGCGAACCGTCCACATCTATAGTAATTTGAATGCACGCGCACGAATTTGTGTCAAATACAACGCAAAACAATAAATCTATATTAAATTCCTAACTGTCCCACCATAATAATACAACGATATCTTTGCTTCTATGCAAAATTTATCACCATAATACGAAGGCGGCCCCTTGCAACTTAACTCAGTTTATTAATTGTTTTCGGCATTTATTTATAAGTGCCGGCACCGCTCTTGTTATTATTTGGTTATTTATGGTTTACTAACGATAAACTTTAAGTTGTAATAAAATTTGCTGTCTGAGCACAAACAACACAGAAATACTTTCTAGTTGTTTACACTGGGGGTTTAAAATAACAATGAAGGTCGACGTAGAAACAAATAAACAGTCATATATCTTCAATTTATTCTGATGAAATAAAAAAATTCTGCATGTTTAAATTGCTATACATTATCGGTTGATTATTATAGGTGAGAAATAATATTGCCCTAATGCAACTGCGTTGCGAATTTACTTTACAAGCGATTTTATACATTTTAAAACAAATACGGCATCTCAGGTTTACCGTGCTGTTCTGATTCTGTGTATCGTATATTGACGGTATACGCTCATGTTTCAAAATAGGCTAAGGATTAATAACAGTAACAAACGGGTGCTGAAGAGCTAGCAGAACCCTGCAACCTACGGTTTTTTACATTGATATACTTTTAGTACTAATTTCATGACAAATTGCGAATTCAAGATTTTGACAGATACCTGTTTTTAGGCCTTCAGGAACCTTAACAAATGGGTTTTAAAATGTGTGTCTGTGAGTGTGTGTGTGGGCGTGTGACGCCTCAAAAGACCAGAATGATTAGGCCGATTTCGCTGAGATTCGGAATTGGGAGAAGTCACGAACAAAATAAGCATTCCAAAAGCCGAACCGGAAGCGGGAGTTGCATGGTTTGTGGTAGCATTTTTTTTTATAAATAAAATCTTATAAATTGAAAATTAAATAACGGAACACAGATATAAGAACAGAATTAGGAGTGCGCAGTGTTAATGAAATAATAGAAAACAGAAATAAATGGAAAGAACATGTTGAACGAATGGAAGAACGAAGAATACCCAAGAAAATATGGCAGTATAGAGCAAGAGGAAGAAGATCTTTGGCGCGACCACAGAAAAGGTGGAAAGATCAAGGGATGTAACAGGCAATTAGCCTAATACATGTAGTAGTAAGAAGAAGAAAAAATGAGCGAAACACTTCGCCTGGACTTTCCTATACTTATAAATTAACATTGTTTAATATTTTCCAACAATTTTGATATACACCTGTCTAGAAACGCAAAAGCAGTGTTTAAAAAAAAACTATAAAATAAAAAAAAATGTTTGGCCCCAACCGAGGCTCGACCCCACAACTACTTATGCAGTAAAACGGCAGTACATACGAACACACCCGCATATCCATCCATGCTATTCCAAACCTGCGCGTTATCGTTAAATAAGTGCCTATTGAATGCGTGCGCAATAGAAATGCATAGAACGTTCAGAACTCTTCACTTCCGTACAAGAATACAACTGCTGTAGAAAGTATGCGAAATTCTTCTAAGGACAAAAAGATTATTAAGGGGCAAAAAATTCGATTTTTTGATTTTTTGTAAAAAGATTCTCCTAGAGCAAACAAAACAAGAAACCAAATTTTTAATTTTGTAGCGAAAATTTTGGGGGGGAGGGGGAACAGTAGCCCCCCTAAATATTAAATTATCAAAAAAATATTATGATATTCGGATTTTGCTATCAATGATGAGCTATTTTGCTTTAACAGAAATATTTTATTGCCCCCCGTTAAATAAATAAAAGGGTACCAATTTTCAATTTTCAAAAAATCACAGAGGGCGTCACAGTGAAATTATAGCAATGCGCAAAAAAATAAATTGTAGAAGATTCTTAGCTCTATCAGCTTAAAAAGTTTAAACAAAAACGTGTGGGCAGTTTTTGAGATTTTTTTTTTGAAAATTTCAAAAATTTTGGAGTCTTGCCATTGAGATAGTTTTTCGATTTTCAAAATTAATGATATTTCATGGTATAGTACCCTTAAGGGGCTACCAAACAAGTTGTAGTTGATCCCAATCAAACAACTGGTTTTTGAGAAAATGGGCGTTAAAGTCGAAATTTTCAAAAATTCGTAGCGGCCGCCATGTTGAAGCTAGAGAGTTCGGTAAAAAATCGTTTGATTTGCTCTAAGGCTTTCTATAATTTCCACTATTCCAATTTCCAAAATTCCGTTTCTGAAAAAAATGCTACCAAAAAAACATGTCTAACTTCCGCTTCCGGTTTCGGATTCTTTTTAAAAGCTTATTTTGTCGATGAATTTTTGATATACCTCCTCATTCCAAAGCACATCGAAATCGGTCCAGCCGTTCCGGAGATATGAGCGTTACCCACACACCCACACACCCACCCACAGACAGACATTTTTTAAAAACCACTTTTTTAGGATCCTGGAAGCCCAAAACATGTATTTCCGTCAAAATCTCGATTTTGAAATTTTGCATGAAAACAATACTTCCCTATACTGAAAGTATAGGAAAGTAAAAATGAGCGAAACACTTCGCCTGGACTTTCCTATACTTATAAATTAACATTGTTTAATATTTTCCAACACTTTTGATATACACCTGTCTAGAAACGCAAAAGCAGTGTTTTAAAAAAACTATAAAATAAAAAAAATTTTTGGCCCCAACCGAGGCTCGCTCCACAACTACTTATGCAGTAAAACGGCAGTGCACTCGAACACACCCGCATATCCATCCATGCTATTCCGAATCTGCTCGTTATCGTTAAATAAGTGCCTATTGAATGCGTGCGCAATAAACATGCATAGAACGTTCAAAACTCTAGTCACTTCCGTACAAGAATACAACTGCTGTAGAAAGTATGTGAAATTCTTCTAAGGACAAAAAGATTATTTAGGGGCAAAAAATTCGATTTTTTGATTTTTTGTAAAAAGATTCTCCTAGAGCAAACAAAAGAAGAAATCAATTTTTTAACTTTGTAGCGAAAATTTTGGGGGGAGGGGGAACAGTAGCCCCCCTAAATATGAAATTATCGAAAAAATATTATGATATTCGGATTTTGCTATCAATGATGAGCTATTTTGCTTTAACAGAAATATTTTATTGCCCCCCGTTAAATAAATAAAAGGGTACCAATTTTCAATTTTCAAAAAATCACAGAGGGCGTCACAGTGAAATTATAGCAATGCGCAAAAAAATAAATTGTAGAAGATTCTCAGCTCTATCAGCTTAAAAAGTTTAAACAAAAACGTGTGGGCAGTTTTTGAGAAATTTTTTTTTGAAAAATTCCAAAATTTTGGAGTGATGTCATTGCGATCCTTTTTATATTTTCAAAATTAATGATATTTCATGGTATAGTACCCTTGAAGGGCTACCAAACAAGATGTAGTTGATTCCAATCAGATAACTGGTTTTTGAGTAAATGGGCGTTAAAGTCGAAATTTTCAAAAATTCGTAGCGGCCGCCATGTTGAAGCTAGAGAGTTCGGTAAAAAAACGTTTGATTTGTTCTAAGGGTTTCTATAATTTCCACTATTCCAATTTTCAAAATTCCGTTTATGAAAAAAATGCTACCAAAAAAACATGTCTAACTTCCGCTTCCGGTTTCGGATTTTTTTTAAAAGCTTATTTTGTCGATGAATTTTTGATATACCTCCTCATTCCAAAGCACATCGAAATCGGTCCAGCCGTTCCGGAGATATGAGCGTTACCCACAGACAGACAGACAGACAGACAGACACACACACACACACACCCACAGA
Organism: Ctenicera cuprea; assembly: GCA_958336395.1. Taxonomy (NCBI): domain Eukaryota; kingdom Metazoa; phylum Arthropoda; class Insecta; order Coleoptera; family Elateridae; genus Ctenicera; species Ctenicera cuprea. The sequence continues at coordinate 24,654,457 of OY284492.1, read as the reverse complement.
CAGACATTTTTTAAAAACCACTTTTTTAGGATCCTGGAAGCCCAAAACATGTATTTCCGTCAAAATCTCGATTTTGAAAATTTGCATGAAATCAATACTTCCCTATACTGAAAGTATAGGAAAGTAAAAATAACAGAATTTAATAGAAAACATGACCGCTGCTACGAATTAACGCCTTTTTACTCAAAAACGACGACACAGATAGGGATGCAAATTGGTACTATAATAGCCCTAAGGTAACAAAAAGTCACTGTGTAAAAGAATTCTTTTATAAATAAAAAATCGCGGTTGAAAATATTCTAAAACATATGGCGCAAAAACTGTCCACGTTTTATTTTTAATTTTGCAGGCTCAGACAGATATGGATACGCTACGATTTGGTTTGTGTCCCATTTCGCCAATTTCTCTGTTAAGCCTTCTATGAGTTTTTAAAACCAAAAACGTACGCCCCTTCATATAATAATCGAGGGACGATAAAAATTTTGTTTAAGCTAAATTGATCATGACGGGTAGTAACATAAAGTTCACAAGTTAATTGTCTGGTGTCGTAAAAATAAGAAGGGTTAATGTTCCCCTCCCACCCAAGTTTTTGCGGACGAATTGGTCCTCTCATTTTTACTTTTCTTTAATTTCAACAAATCTTTTTTCAAAATACTTCAGATTGTCAAAAAGTTTATACTATTATTTTTATGTGTGACCTTCAGTATCATGTAGTATGTTCTTATAATAAGACTATTATGTAGCTATGCTCTTGGAACGGTAATAAGAATGGTAGGATGTAGGTGCAGTCAATGTTGGGGCGTGAAACTTTACATTAAATTTTTTTTGAATTTATGATAAGTAACAACATCTAAGAGTGGCGGTAGCTCAGAGGTTGGGCGCTTAGCGTCTAAAGCTAAAGGTCTGGGGTCTTAATGCCAGAAACCTGCTGTGGTATTTAGTCGTTCGGATACGACGTTTAAGTGTAGATCCCCAGTACTCCACTTCAGCGCTAAGGAGAGTACGTGGTAGTGAAGAGTGCCGGAGCCCAGCGGTGAGACGTAAAGGCTGATTACGACGAACAACATTTCAAGTATTGAAAAGCGCAGGAGAAGTACTTCGCTCAGTTTTTGGTCAAAAAATAATACATATCGCGCGCCGCTTGGCTTGCATAATCTCAGATGCAGCAGCCGTATTACTCTCGAGTTGAGACAGGTTGAAGCGATCCGGATTTAATATGTTGCTATAATTACAGAATCGCTATATAATTCATGAAACTAGGACTTCGATCCGCGGTCCACTACAATACCTACTTAATTAGATTATTATTAAAAAAACAGAAACAAAAACATCACAGGGTGGTACGTGTCGGTAGGTGTAGGTAGGTAGGTAAGTGCGTATAGGTAGAAAGGTGTAGGTAGGTAGGTGGATGTAGGTATAGGTAGGTAGGTGTAGGTAGGTACGTATAGGTAGTTAAATTTAGGTAGGTAGGTGTAGGTAAATTTGTTTTTCTTTTAAAAATTCTGATTCTTCAACAAACATTTTCTTTGCAAAACTTTTTTTTTCTCTATAAGAATTTATTCACCTCTGTACCATTTGGCAAGGATACGCTTACATGTTGGCTATACCGGGGCTAGATGTCGCGTGTACTACAGCTAAGGGCATAAGTGCCGGCGCTTATATATCCTCTGAGATGCTCAAATATTTTCATACAAAATCGCTAGATGCATAATTTGTTACAAAGTCATGAAATATTTTATTGAGCACAATAAACTATAATTTATGAAATGAAGAATAAATAAAATGTTTGTTGTATTTGTATCTGAATTGCTAAGTGCATTCACGAATGGTATATAATTACATTATTTTACAAATAATATATTGAATTGTCAAATTAATTTTATTCTTAAAGCTATCAAATATAATTAACTTAAAAAAAAAAAGAAAACCGACTTCAAATAAAAACACAACAGTGACATAAATTAACTAAAAAGCAAAAAATAAATGTTTTTTATACAACAGTTTAATACTTATTTGTTGTTCCGTTTAATGTAATGACGAAATTGTTGTTTATTATATAATTATTAATTGTTTTATAATTTTTAAGTCGGTGCCAAGTGAAACATAAAAGTTATATACCTCGCTACAATAACAAATTAGATTCGAATTTTTATGTTTTACTTGGCACCGACTTAAAAATTATAAAACAATTAATAATTATATAATAAACAACAATTTCTTAATTACATTAAACGGAACAACAAATAAGTATTAAACTGTTGTATAAAAAACATTTATTTTTTGCTTTTTAGTTAATTTATGTCACTTTTGTGTTTTTATTTGAAGTCGGTTTTCTTTTTCTTTTAAGTTAATTATTTTACAATTTTAAGTGATGGGTAGACCTAGTAAGGATGCTTCTCGAATGAGGAAACGACACGGCTAGTTGAAACAGAAGATGAAATACGGAAACAGTAAAAAGTCGGTTAAAAAAATAGATTTTGAGGAGTATCTTCGAAGTTCAAGCTCCAATAAGAATGAAATTAAAATGGGACCACCTTGGAACTATACTAAACCCAACGGAAAAAGAATCACTAAAATCGGTTCATAAACAAAAAAGTTATGCCCGAACATACATTAAAAAAAAAACATATATACAGACGAATTGAGAACCTCCTCCTTTTTTTGAAGTCGGTTAAAAACAAATGAGTAGTTTGCTTACATTTATTCAATCGCAGGTTTCTATACAGTTACACGATATACGACTTCTATATAAAAATTTTCTTGATGATCAATGTCAGCTTGTGACAAATTCACACAGTGTTTCGCGTTTCAGAGCTGCTAAAAAATTAATATATACAAGTTCTAATTGAAACATTTAATTGGGAGGTATGCTGGAAGTGCGTTATGCGCTTGTTTCTAAAAAGCTTTTAAGCTAAGTTTTAATAATAAATTTGCATGGCAAATTTTGTGTTGATTATGTAATACATAGGATTTCAAATTCAAATTTTGACCTCCTAGAAAATGACCCATCAGCTTCACTTATTTGATTGTTTATAAGCTACAGTCCTGTATCTAGTAAAACTATATAGAAATCTGTTTATTCAATAGTTATATCTCGAGTACCACAAATTTAGTTGGTTAAATTGTGCACGACAGGTTAGTACAAAATCATACTTAACAGATGTCTTAAGTACCATGTGTTCAAAAAGTAATTACATAAGGGTTGGACATGGAAAATGAAATTTCTGTCTTTGCATGCTTTAGAATTTAAACAAACAAAACATGATATCACTTAAAATTTTTAGGTTAAGCTTGTAATTTGTTATTTGTAGTGACACTGACAGAGTGATGACAGTTAAATTCTAAAGCATGCAAAGACAGAAATTTTATTTTCCATGGCCAACCCTTATGTAATAACTTTTTGAACACACGGTACATAATAATTTAATAAATATTCGTTTTTTATTATGAGGTACGAAAGGATTTGTTATAAATCCAAAATTCTGTAAATAGTCTGCTGTGCACATTTTAATCAGACGAAATTTGTAGTCCGAGGTATAACAGCAAGATTATTTCTTTCGTAGATGCGGAGCAACCATTGGTTAAAAGTGACATTTGACAATATGAACGAAATAATCCCGATAAGATTATGTTTCTCAAAAAAATTGTTCTTAACAAAATAAACACGAGTTGGAGTAACACACCCCGATTACTTTTTCTTCGTGTATGAGTGGACTGCTTTACGGATAATATATCGAATTGTCATATACAATACCACAATTGACGATTTTCCCGACAATCTTTGTCAAGATCGTGACTGCGTGTTGCTTTAATAAAATCGGCACTCGTGCAGATTTTCGCCGCGAAATTTTTCTTGGAGCTATTGCGACGAGAAGAATTTGAAACAAAACTACACTCATGGCTATGCAACAAGTTTCGTAATTTTTGACCAGATTATTTTTAAATTCATTCGTGGTATAACTGTTGAGAAATACGTTCAGTATGTAGCTTGTATTAAGTTACAGTGTTATATTCTATATACCTATGACTACTGACACAGACAACATTGTGCCTATGCCGAAAGCTGCAACACGCGCGCCATCTAGCCTATGTAGAACAAACATGTAGCGCAACAATGTCAAATGGTACAGAGGTGAATAACCTCTTACAGAGAAAAAAATATTTTAACACAGAAAAACAAGTTGTGTTGAAGAATTATAATTTTTTAAATAATAAAAAAATAAAGGTTTTTTTTTGTTAAAGAATGACAAATTTGAGAAGTAGAAAAAAATTCAAAAGACAATTTAAATAAGAAAAAATATATAAAAAACGTTTTTTGAACAATCTTTTCTTCTTTTACGATATTTTTACCGTTAAAAAATTTATTGTCCTATAGAAGTTTAAATTTTTTTTATACAAAGTTTTTTTTAAACAATTTTGATTTTGGCCCCAACGGCACGCGGCGCCTCATATTCATCGTCTAAACAGAAGACAAATAAAAAACGGAGTTCCTATAAAATTCTATTAATCATCAGTTAATATGAACACCGTAATAAAACTTGAACATTAAATTGTTTACAATTAAGTAGACTTAAAGACACTATTAAATAAAATAGTATCCAATGCAATTTAAAAAATTGCTTCCCATATAAAAAATTCAATTCAACACATCAGGTCTTAAAATAATTTTCAGTTATTATTATAAAATATAACTTACTACTGTACTCCTTTTCTCCATACTGTTTAGGCTTACTGGAGTTAGCGGTGTCATCGTGCAGTTTATCAACGTCAAAACGTTGCATGCCATCATTGTCCATAGCAAACACTTTGGCGCATTCATCGTCCAAACGAACCTCCACACTGTTCGCATCAGTAAGGCCATCATTCTGAAAACAAAATCCACTTTTAGCTATAATGTAACCGTAAGTAAATTTACCTGTATCTGTGTATTTACAGATTGGAATTAATTATGTTAATAACGTTTTTATCTTGCATTTCAGTTCGCAAGAACTTAGCTTGCATTTTTGTGAGCGACACGTTATAACAATTTGTGTAACATCATGTTCAAATATTTTTGCTCCCAATAAAATACGATTAGGGTCTGACGAGAGTGGTGGCCACAGTTAGAATAGAAACATAAGATTTAAATAAGCTGATTTAAAATTGCTCTATCAGTTCAAATCTTAAAAGCGTATTTCTCAAAAAGAAGCTTCTAAAAGCGGTATTCAGTGGAGTAGATTAAACACAAGTGTTGAGTATTCATTAATTAAATCCATTTTCAAGCTAATTATTTAAAGGTACAAAAAAAACTATTTTTTTTAAATAAGTGGTAATTTAAAGCCAAGAATACAATACTAATAATTAAACAAAACTACATTGTACAAAGCGAAGAAAAAAACTTAGTCTAGAGAGCGATGAAAAAAAACGCATGTCATACAATTTCCAACATCTGTTACACTGTTATTAATTTCAGAATGGTGACATTCAAGCAAAGACATGTTTTTTTTTCACGCCCGCTTCATTAAATTTGGCTTTGATCGCCCTGTATAACTACGTTCGTACTAAAAATTATTCGAATAAATGTTAACTCCTAGAGAGCACACTATCCTGAGCAGCTTTCATATAAATCATATTTTGAGTATAGTTCTGCTGATTTAGAAAATAATTATAATAGCAACAAATTATAAGACCATTGTTACTCTACAATAATTGTTATATTTATATTAATCCCAAATATTTCCAGAGTTTCACTTCAATTTTCTGCTAGCTCAAGTTTCCTTTGTCCGATTTTCTCTGTTTTCTAGGTCGCTGAGAATCCCGAGAAAATAAGTAAACCTTTGAAGTAAATTTAGCATCTAAGTTAAGAAGATTTTGTGGTAAGCATAAAAAAATATCAAGTGAGGAAATTAATAAACGCTGCTTTCAACTACAGGTTTGCATTTAATTTTCATTTAGGTAATCTTCTTATAAAATTAGTGTAATTTTATTGAAGTCTAGGTTCGCTTGTAAAGGTCGTTAGGTATGTATGTATCCTAAGTATCCTAAAATTTAGGCAGTAATAGTATGCGTTTAGTTTTTAAATTTTATGTAATATTTTAACAAATTATTCTAGTGGCAGCAAAATTTTTTTACTTCGTGAATTTTTTGTTGTAAGAAACGTCAGTATTACGTAAGTATAGTATTTTTAACAATATTTTCTTATAAAATCCTATTAGTTACGTGGGCAAAGCCTATTTGATAATACCTCAGCTAGAAGAGCTTAAAAGATATCGAACAAGTGAACTAGCAGGAATTACAAATAATCCCATTATTCCCAATGCACGTGTTTTTTTAAAGTTATACCACGAGAAGTTGAAAATAATTGGGTTACTAAACAACAAATTTTGTATCATAGCAACGAGTGTTTGTTTTATTTGATAATTTTCCTACAAAAACAAACACGATTTGCTGTCTGAAGTTCGAGTATTTTTCACCGACTATACCACCCACATTTCATTGAACCCATCAGAAATTTACCGTTTCATAAAATGAACCAATTGCGTTTATTTAATACTGATTAAACTGGATGGTGCTGTTTAAATAACTGATTATACCCACTGTAGCTTCGGATAATCGCTCAGAAGTCTTAAATTAACGCGTTACAAACTAATGTGCACGGACTTTTGGGTGTGTTTATTATTATTTTAATAAGGTTTTTCATTGCTTCGGCCAGAAGTAAGTATCATATTTAATTATAACATAATTTATCAATTAAAAACAACAAGTGTATCTGTCGTCCACAAGCAAAAAGCAAAATAAGAGAAACGTCGACGGTAGCCGATGATGAAGATGTCAACCAACATGAATCGCGAGTGTTCAAATCATAGTTCAAACCATGACTACCCAAATTTTAGTGTACACCTATAATAAATATAATAATAACATGCTAATATGCATTAAAAACAAATATATATTTACATTAAAATTGTATCTTTTTTGACAGGTTATATGAACCAAAATCTTAGACCAAAATAATGTATATAACCTCAAAAATGTTGTGGCATACCACTTAGCTATCAAAACAATCCATTTTACAACAACACTTCACAGCAACAGTAAATAAGAACGTCAAAATAAATATTTTAATTTACAAAAGGACGCTACTACAAAACATTTGAAAACAAGCAAAGAATATATATATAATAATGTTAAGAGCGCCGATTCCCGAAAACAACCGAGCATTTCCGACTAGTTCAGTGTTACCAAAAGTGCGTCAAAATTAATGGCAGTGATATAGTCAAGACGAATACGACTCGTGATAGATCTTTCTTTGGAAAACTGTGGTGTAAGTTAACTCGTGATTTCGGTAACTCCATTTAACTAGCACTTGGGAACTTACATCACATTTTTTTTTTAAACCGCAATCACACGTTGTATTATTTATGACTATACCACTTACATTTCACTGAACCCATCAGAAATTTCCTCTTTCATAAAACGAACCAATCACGTTTGTTTAACACTGATTTAATGGAATGGTGCTGTTTAAATAACTGATTATATCCACAGTGGCTTCGGATAATCGCTTTTAAGTCTTAAATTAACGCGTTTAAAACTGATATGCACTGACTTTTGGGTATATTTATTATTACACAGCAACACTAAATACGAGAGTCAAAATAAAAAAATAAATTCGCAAAAATATGCTACTACAAAACATTTGAAAACAAACAAACAATACCACGTTAATAGTGCCCATTCCCGAACACACCCGAGCACTTCTGACTAATTCAGTGTTACCAAAAATGGGTCAAAATATTGTGAGTGATACAGTCAAGACGAATACGATTCGTGATACGATTTTTCATTTGCCAAAATTGTGGTGTAAGTTAACTCGTGCCAGTTAACATTTAGGTAATTAACATCAGTAATTAACATCAGTAATTACGTAACATCTTAACTAGCACTACCACCACAATTTTATCGAAAAATCGCAATCACTCGTTATATTATTTATGATTATTTTTCAACGAGTGGTATATGATTGGATCCACGCGTAACATAATGAACTGTCAAATTGATCTTATTTTTAAAACTATTAAATAAAACAACAGCAGCTTGCTTACAAAATAATCGGCGTAAAATTTTGCATGTCAAAAATAATCGGGTTAAACTTATCTATTGGCCGCTGAACCGGCGAATGCGACGTAGTGATTAGTCGATATATTATTAGTGAAATGACCAGCAGTTTTACCAGGAAGGAGTTGAAAAATAATCGGGTTAAATTACGAGAACTTGTTGCATGGTAACAAGTGTTTGTTTTGCACGAAAATTTTTTTCGCGCCCTGGTACAATAGTTTTAGGCAAAACAAACGAGTCAAGTTAAACGTACAACGACAAATGCGACGTAGTAATTGATCGATATAGTTATTACGAGTAAAATAATCGAACATGTTTATACTAGATTATAATTAAAACGGTTGAGTTTACTGGTATTGGCTAACCTTTCAGTTTATATTTTTTTATTTATTGTTTTTTATTCGTTTCGCTCCCTTGACGAAGATTAATTACGATTTAAGGTCTTGAATTTTAATTAGGTTTTAGTAATCTTTTTAATTTTCATGCAAAGGAAGCCTCAATCAGGTTACTAAAGATGTTAGAAAACCCACTAGCAAAAACAATAAAGTGCTGGTGTATTAAATCCCGCAAAGTTGTAGAGCGAAGCAAACAATTTAATAAAGTTATGGGTAGGATAAAAATACCGAGGGAAGCTGAAAATCCCTTACTTTCGCCAATTTTGCAGAGTGTTTTCATAAATTACTTTACTATAAGTTTGAATTATTCCAGAATAAAATAACCGAGTCGTTAAAATGTAAAAGGAAGAAAAAATTTAAACAACTTTATATAACAAAATTCATTATTTTCAAGTCTGTTAATTCAAGGTGACAGAGAAGGGCTGTTTTATTTTCTAAATAATGCAGAATGAGGCAAGGCTTGTTCACTTGAACTACTTTTTAAATAAAAAAATTGGGATAAAAAAACAGACAAAAATCATTCCATTGCCGAATATTGAGAAAATTGTGTCCCATGCAAACATTCTTTCCGCTGTATAACTTGGCAAGTATAACAATGCAATATTTTTATTAACTGGAAAAGTCAACTTTTCAAATCTCAGGAGTAAATATGAAAATACGCATGGGCAAACTGAAAAGAAATAACTTGCTATATCTCTTGAAGACTATAAAATATTTTTATTTGGATTCTTCAGGTTTAGTAAACTTAAGTTGACATTTCACTTATCTAGCAAGAAGACAACATGATTACGTTTGCAGGGATACGTGGAACAAAATACGACAACAGTAGATTAAACAAAAAAAAGAGAGAAATTTCAGACAATTCAACGTTTTATTCTTTTTCTCTCAAAATGTTCCAAACTCCACTTTTTATGTACTCGTGAAAAAATAACATGATCGGAAAGAGTCTTGACAAAAATTGCTTGCGTTTGATTCATTCGTCAATTTAGTTCCAAGAATTGTTTTCCAATCTTTCCTCCATTATATTATTTTTTTTTATCGCTCTGTATTTAGATATGAATATGATATTGGGCGATTCAGTTTAATGCAATGTAACGAATGAAATAATACTGAATCACAACTCAACATCACTAATTATCCAAGTTATCAAAATGTGAATGCAGAAAATTTATTTGAGTGAATTTTTACATCGTAGTGCAGTGGTTTCTAAAATGTGGGGCATTCTAAGAGCCCTTGGGGGAGGGGACGCGCAGCGATAACAACTAACAATTTAATTTCATTTCAAAGGATTCTTCAGGAGTGCTAACCAAAATGCACAAAATGATATTGTCTAAATAATTTTATTTTAATTTCTTGTGAAAAAGAGTCGGGATGAATGTCTTTCTAGAATGAGGAACACCGTTAAAAAATGTCTGAAAATTACTGCCCTAGTGTAACCAAGCGTGTAGCATTTCTTTAGGAAGCTGTACATAATTGTTTGATTTAGTATTACCCACAAACCATTCATTGTTTTGAAGCAGTAAACTGCTGCGCAGACGAAGTAGACGTCGAAACCGCCAAAGACGAGTTACAGACCGACCAAAAATATCGTTTATAGCGTTCATTCATACATCTTTAGGTGTTTCTTCTTAATAGTTATCACTGCCCTAAACTTTCTCGGAAAGGCTTAAAATTTTGCGCCTGTAGGAGCAAGGCACTGTCTTCCCACTTACTGTGCACTCTGCTTTTTTGTTTTAACTTCATGGTATTGTCTTTCATGAGTTCTATGAGTTGTGAACCTATAACGAACCCCTCAGTAATTTAATCAACGAGTTTAAAAAGCTTTTGTACCGTTTGTTATAAGTATAACTAACGGAACATCATTTTCCTTAATGACTTGACATAACCAAGCTTTTCATGGCGCAACTAATTTAATATGAAGTGGTAGCAGCACAAGCTTTTCAGAGTTTTGTAAACGTAGATGAGAGACATTCTTTTGCCCTAGACAAGAAGTCTGGCAAAGTGGTAATTCTTAAACAATACGGTAGTTTTCATATAAAAATAACAGTAGGTACATAATCTGCAATGTGTTAAAAAAATTCCTAGTTAAGTAGGCTGGTGTGTGATTTTGTTGACGTTAACGCATGTCTTACATATTACTTATGTTTCATACAATATTAATGGCTGCGGCAGTTGACAACACTACTGTCAAACATGGTGGCGAAACGGCGAAGAATCCTTACCTCGGTAAGAAGTGTGAGCAAAGACACGTATCGCAGGGCCTACGTTGTAAAAGTCACCGCGGTGATTTCAACTTGGTACATCCACTGCTCCTCCAAGAGGTTAAAGGTTTACCTTAATTGCGACCATGGAAAACTGGGACAGTGATTTCACAAGGTACAGTTTTGCTAGCTCCCAGTGTGGGTGCAGAACGCCTAAGCGGCAGCACATCCTCTGAAACGGAATCCCCGCTCCCTGACCGTGGCTATAAATTTGCCTACGTCCCAATCACTAGGTTCGGTCTTCAGGTCACCGATTATTATATAGCAGGTGAAGGTGAGCTCCAGGAAGGAGTGGCGTGGCTGCTGGTATTGAGGATCTGGGCCCTGGGAGTAGGACGCAGTTTGCCTGTTTACCCAAAGAGCTTGTGCTTTTGCGCACCCGACGCTGTTAAGGTATCGGTTACTATGATCAGACCGGCTACCGACCTATCTGTGCAGTACGAAGTCGACTAGTACTGGGTACTACAAGTACGCGGGGGAATAACAGCCCCCGTCTTGATCACGACGTACAAATCGTAGTGGCAGTGGTAAGCCTATGCAGGCTAGGTTTGTCTTGATGCGGTTTGATGGCTGAGTTGCATTTTAGCATCTGCAGAATCGGTAGAGATTTAGATGATCTCCCCCGACAGTGCAGACGTAGGGCTCGCAGACTGATGTCATGACTTAGCTTGTTGTCGTTGAATCGTCGTTAACTCGGACATGCGCGCTGATTGAGCGTAACTCAATCCGGGCTGAAACAAGCCCTGGCGGATAAAGCTCACGCTAGGTGCCGCCACATAAACAAACGCGGTTGGCTGTTTATGCTAATTAGTAAAGTCATTTATACAACAACAACATGAACTTGTAAAAAAAGGTACATCGCAAAATGGAGTTTCTGGAGTGTTCCCTACAAGAAAATTAACAAATGTTTATTCGATGCGGTGCTACTAAATACATATTTCAGTCTCTATTTCACTGGTTTTTTATTAGGAAAAGGGGTTATGGACATTATAAAATCACATAAATTAAACACTAATTCCGAAAAAGAAAATATTACATAGAAAACGCAACTTTTAAAGTTAATACAATGTTTGTTTTAAGGAAACCCACTAAAAGTTCAAGGCGCTTAAAAGCGTCAGCCCTAGAAAATTACTTGGGAAGCCAAAAAGATCGCGGCGTACGTAAAACGAAAACATGCCTAAATCTTGCTTACGTTGTACTGCGGTCTTGATTTTGCAAGGGTATTAGTGTGGTATTTGATGATAGTTTTATTTTAGAGATTATTAGGTCTGAATATATGGAGTCTTGTAAATTTGCAAAGCAGTTATCCCGTCTTTGTAGTTCATCATAAAGAATCACTGTACTTCACATTTCAAGAATACCAATTTAGACTTGTTCAATAAATTATTCAGAAATCAATCAAACTTGGGTACCTACATGATATTATCTGGAAATCAATCACACCAATAAAAGGAAAATGTGAAACCGCAATGACGTATTACTACAATACATTATTGCATTGCATTGTGGGGATTAAACCGCGCTACATTGGAGACCTATGTAACGTGTAAATAGCTATGCATTTTCATACGAAATGCAAATTTTCGTTCAACTAGGGAAGATCAGTATATGCAGCGTATTTTGTGAAATTTTCGCAAGTCATTTTTATACATATAAGATGATTTTTAACTACTACATTTGTATGTTCTAAAGCAGCTTTTCCCAAGGTTTTTACGATCATGCAGCCCTAAAATCTGTTTCGAAGAACCAAGGTGCCCCACTGAAAATAATAATTAAAGATTCCTGGTCAAGTAGGATGGTGCGTGATTTTGGTGAAGTCAAAAGCTGATAGTAGCTTATTGCTTATGCTTTCGGTTGTGACAGCGGTACTGTGAAACGTGGCATTGTCTTTTATTACAAGCAAATGTCATGTCTATAGTGAGGTTATGTACCTAACAATAACGCAAACTTTAAGACGTTACGAAAAAAAGCTATCGGGCAACTGCCATTTATTTAAATTTGCAAGTTAAGGAATTTTTTTTAAATTTAAAATTTTTTGTTTTAGTATTTTTTAATTGTAAACAATATTTATTCGTTGAAATCTAAAACCGATTTCACATTATTTCGTTATGTTTTTTTTGTCGATTATCCAATTCAACTATTGAGGTAAACGACTAAAAAGAAACCTTCCAGTGGTGTTTTCTCAATGGAAAGTTGCTTCTATTGTCATTTAACATGCTCATACCTATTTTGAAACCGAAATTCATAAAAATTTTAAAATTAAAAATCGATGGTGGGGTCACTGGCAGGTTGCGCAGGTCGGCTGTTCGACATACGTAGAATACAAATCTAAGGTTATTTTTGGAGCGCGTCGGTTTTGAAACAAACCACCCCTCCCCTCTCCTTTTTGGCGGACCAACGTAATTTTCGTGTGGTTTCATCTGACTGCAAATATCAATCAATAATTAATAAACAATTTTAATTATTCTGGAAGGGTTTATGAAACCCTATAAATTAATACTAAACGGCTATCTTGAAGAACTACTCTATGCAAGCTTTTCGCCGCCTCGCGGCCCCCCGTAGGTCAGCCTATGTGACTTTCAAACAAACATCGTAGCAGCTGCTCGCTCTGCCTGTTTCCTCGTCGAAATTCTTTTTCGTATTGACAGCTATCATCAGTAGATGTTCCAATAATGCAAACAAACAGTATAAACCCAAACTTGTTTGCCTGAATCTAAAAATGTAGCGGTCCAATGTACAAACTAATATGCGCCTTATACAATGGATTCATGCATATGTGGGTTCCAGTAGCGGTGGCCACTAAAAGCTGAGACCGGTGGAAGGGACCCGGATTTAATATATAAATAGATAGCTCTCATTCGCAACCGCAATCAGCCTTAACGTCCCACGGCTGGGCACCGGCACTCTTCTCTGCCACGTACTCTCCTTAGCGCTAAGGTGGAGTACGGGGGACCTACAGTTTAACGTCGAATCCGAACGACTAAATACCAGAGAAGGTTTCAGGCATTAAAACCCCACGGCCGCCAACAACGGATTGGGGAATGTGAGTGGCGGGTTGAGAGGCTAAGCACCTAACCTCTGAGCTACCACCACTCTCATAGCTCTCATATCCAGCATATATTGGCCAAATAATAATAAAAGCTTTAAGACTCTTTGAATTGCTCATTTACACAATACGGCAAAACCAAGCAATTAATATTTAACCAAATTTACGAGAAAATTTAAAAAATGCAAATTAAAAGATTTTCGGTGTCTTTCATTTAATTGAATTGTAAGCACAGTTTTTCCTTTTGCCCTCGTCGTCAAGGTAGGATTCAATAAGGTGAACTTACTGAACGTAAAGTCTGTTATAAAATTCTTGTAAGTTATAAAAACTCGATAATAGGTGCATAAAAGTTTAAAAAATTGCAACCTACCCTTACTGTTAAGGTACAGACGGGCACGGGTATAAAAGTGTCTGCGTTGCGCCGTTTTATTTCCATCTTTTAACAGCACATACGTGAAATGGAAAAAGTTTGTATTCATAACTTGCGAACGCAAAAAATTACATTAAATATGAAAAAAGGCATTTTTACCCGTACAGAAAGTGTACAATTAAATTATTGGCAGCTAATGTAAACCTATACAAGTAATACATATTAGATTTATAGGACTTAGTCCCTAAAGCTTCAAACTAGAAAATATAATGATATAAAGTATATAACCTGAAATATAATTTCTTTTTATGATTAAAAATGTGCTTTCCTACAATAAAGTTTTGTAGTAAAATTATTCATAACAATGCATATAAATGTGAAATCTAAACAATTTAAGCTATTTTAGGTTTTAACCCTCTTTTTATAGTACGGCCATCTAGTTCTCGTTTAACATTTCTTAACTTAAATGCCAAATTTGATTATAGTAGTATACGTACCCTACGTGGAAACATATTAAAAGCATTAGGCAATCCTATGGTAATGTAGTCGTTTTGAAGTGGTGGGGATTACTCCCCTACTGACCCAGCAAGGGTCACAAACATGATGAGAAATTCACTTGAAATTTGAATAGTAAAATAAACGAACGTGCATCAACGTCGGAATTTTGAACCGGGTAAGTCTAATTTAAATAACATTAACTATATTGTATTATATTTTAAAGATTTTTGAAATCGCAAGTAAGACGTATATTATTTCGTACGCGAGATGTTTTGCACTGTGCCTGTCAAAACATACAGTGTCAGTCAAACGTACTTTCATCAGCTGCTTTGGCCGGGTATTTCTCCAGATATTTAGTTTCTTGAACAAACATGTAGAAGGGACGTATGCACCTAGCTTCAGTTCACGAAACGACCCCATTACCGGATATGTATTAGTTGCAAAATGCATAAAATGTTTTCTTCTACATAAGAATGAATTTGACGGTAAAGTTTAATAAAAATAAGAAAAGGGAATTGGATGTTCATATTATAAATGGAACCGCTATGGCGTGTATTTGCAGATGCATTTCCACCCTACAGTTTATAACATAAAAACCGTGCTGCCTCTTATGCCCAAAATTACCGCCATTCACCAATTCTGATATTCAAATAAATCCCGGTTAACAATACTATCTAGAGAGCGAGCCACCCTTTCATAGCCATAGCTCGCATAAATCAATCACGCCAATCCTTTGAAAACATCGTAACGAGAACCGTTAAAGAAAATTCCTTCGGAGCTTGTGCTCTTCAGGATATAACTTCAACATAACTTATGCGAACGTATATTGTATCAAGACAAGCCTATAAAGAAGATGCAAACTGGGTTATTTTTAGGGAAAAGTTGAGTTAACGTAAAAATAAGAAGAAAAATGATGTTTTTATTTCGTTCAGAGAAAAGAAGAATAATAGCAATAACTTTCTTATTGTTATTTATAACCAAAAATAAACTAAGATCGTAAAAAATTCTAAAATTTTTTGCCCCACTATTCAATTAAACAGAAAACATGTAGCAAACCACTGAAATGAGCAATTATATTATATTACTTATTTAAACGCTTTAGAGATTTCTATTTCAGTTTCTTCAAAATATACTTTAATTAAAGGAAACTCATATTCTTGAGTCACAAAAACTACAGTAATTTTTTGTTTACATGTTGATTTTAAATAATCCATATAGCTGGTGTAATCAATCCTGGTGCCTAAATATTTGTGGAGTATTCTTCACAATTCTGTTATTTACGTGTATCAAAATCTGCATGTGGTTAGAAAAAGAACATATTTTAATCAATGAAAAATTGCAAAAAATGTATCTACTGTGGTATTTAAAAAGCAATAAATATATAAAAAAAAGAAATGTGTGCCGAGCACGCAAGTTCTAAGTAAAACTTCTTAAAGTGTTATCACTGAGAGTGGTTTTCGAATTCCATGATTTAACAGAAAATAAAAAAGTTTCCGTTTTAAATTTGGTATTTAAGTAATTTTCCAAATATTAACTTAGAAAGTCCAAATAAACATGGGTGGCCCTTTGCATAAAAGAGGGACTGAAATCCTGCAGTGAATGCAATTGTAAAGATTGTAACAATAGTTTAGTACGTTTCCTTGAAGATCCTGATTCAGAAACAGAAGAAACTTATTAAGACTATTAATTTTACTCGTTTAAATAAATGACGTGTAAATTCATTATTTTTACATGACGTCACACTAATGGAGAGCGGCCGTAGCTCAGTGGTAAGCGCGCGGGCTACCAATGCAGCGGATCCGTGTTCGATCCCCGGCCCGGTCGTTCTCCCTCGCAAGGCAACGGGAAACCAGCAAGGTGGATTTTTCCCCAGGAAAACCTCTCTGGAGAAGAAGTGCATGCACTTCCTGTAGTTTGGAGCCCACGTTAAACTGTAGGTCCCCTATGTCTGTCTGTGCAAATTATCTATCGCCGCGCACCAAACATAGGAGAGAGGTAGCCAACGCCCTGAATAGGGTATGGCACTATAAGAAGAAGAAGTCACACTAATGTATTATCACTTTCGGTGTTTTATTAATAATTAAAGAAAATATACAACTAACTACAGTCATCTTTATTTGTATACAGCTTCAAACACTATCAAGGTTAATGCTTACGATGCGGCACAGAACGTGCGCGGCGTTTTGATATAAAAATTCATACCATCAAAATCATGGCCATATGATAACTATTTTTGCTTTAAAATATTTCCACAAAGTTTACTCTTTTATTCTCTTTTATTCGCTGCATGTATATGTTAAAATCTAGAAATACAAAAATGTATCGCTTAGTAAAAAGTTTACTACATCGAAAGACAAAAATCATATTCGTAAAATAATTTTTTTGGAAACAGAAATAAGATCATATACAGCGCTGATGCATCTGCTTTTAAACAACAAAAACTCAAGTCGATATTCTACGTACCTACTTCACGCACGAGATATTAAGTTATATTTGTTTAAAAACGTTTCATTTGAAAATTTGGCAATTTGGACATTTTTTATTAATAAAAAAGTTCGGTACAGGTCCGAAAGGTCCTAAATGGCCATTTTGTATATCAAATAACGCACTTAATGAGAATATGTCGGTATGATCTAGTTTTACGCACACACAATTTTTTGTAGATAAGCAAAGCAACAAAATACACACAATTAAAGTTGGGTGTCTCTGTGACCGTAAGCAACTGTCTGATCGCTACAGGCAGTGGAAGAGTACTGGAAGCACAGAACATTAAACCTTTACTGGGAGTCATCAGACAGTCGCTGAAATAATCAACTAAGCAATATCCTTGAAAGGTTGGTAATGGCGGCGCGGCATTCAACTTCCGTTTCACACTCCTGCCGGCCGCGCCGCTAAAATTGTTTAACTTCAAAAAAATTTACAATGCCAGATTATAGCGTTTTAAATGTTACATATTTATGTTGTATATATAAGCTTTATTGGGTCTAAAACGTGTACTGGTACTAGACAGAATAATATTTGTACAACTAACTGTATAATAAATACTCACGGGAAATGTCCAAATGAAGAATCCCTTCGATTATGAATACCAATCAGATTAACAGGCAAGAACAAGAAACAACCTAAGAAGAATAAACCAGTAACAAAAATTTAATTATTACGAAGCAATGCGCTTATTTTTCAAGCATAAATCATCAGGTGATAAAACAACGAAACGTTGCATTAAAGTTTTAAATGTTGACTAGCAGACCACGTAGGCTATGCCCCACGATGTTTTTGTTTCTGTTGTTAATAATAAATATCCTAATTAAATAGGTAGTGTAGTGAACCGCGGATCGAAGTTCGTCGTATGAATTATATATCGATTGATTTAACTCTTTTTATAAAATAATGGACCTGTCTTAACTCGAGAGGAATACAGCTGCAGCAGAGATTATGCAACACAAGCGGCGCGCGATGTGTATTATTTTTTGAAGTTACCAAAACCGATCGAAGTACTTCTGATAGACTTTTCAATACTTTAGATGTTGTTACCCATCAGTTATCACATATTCAAATGTATTTTAATTTTAACTTTCACGCCACAACATTGACTGTAATAACATCCTATCACTCTTACTACTGTACCGAGAGCATAGTTGCATAATAGTCATGTTATAAGAACATATTACATGATACTGAAGGCTACACATTAAAATAATAGGATATACACTTTTTGATAAGCTGAAGTTTTTGAAAAACGATTAGTTAAAATTAAAAAAAAAACTAAAAATAAGAGGACTAATTCGTCTGCTAAAAATTGGATGGGGGGAGAAATTTAACTCCCCTTATTTTCGCGACACCTAACAATTAAGTTATGAACTTTATGCTACTATTCCACTTGAGCAGTTTTGCTTAAACAAAATTTTTGTCTTCTCCGTTTATTAAATGAAGGGGCATAAATTGTCGATTATAAAAAATTCATAAAAGCCGTAGAGAAATTAGCGATCTGTTCAAACCAAGTCTATCTCTATCTGCCTGAGCCTACAAAATTTAAAAGAACTCGTGGCCAGTTTTTGCGAAATGTGTCTGAAAATTTTCACGCCACAGTTTTTTATTTATAAAAGAATTCTATTACATGGTGACATTTTGCTACCCTAGGGCTATTATAGTACCAAAATGAATCCCTATCTGCTAACTCGTTTTTGAGTAAAAAGGCGCTGAAATAAAAAATTATCAAAATTTCGTAGTAGCGGCCATGTTAATGTTAGTGCGTTCCAAAAAAAGCATTAACCCTAAGGTGTTCGTTCTACTAGATTCCATCGCTCAATTTTAAAAATTACGTTTCTGAAAAAAAGTGCTACCTAAAAACTCCCGCTCGGGTTTGGTGTTCTAAATGATTATTTTGTGGTATATTTTACGTGCCGCATTCCGCAGGTCAGCAAAATCTGTTCTGGGGTTATGAAGCGTCACACCGACGTCGACCTTAATTGGCATTTGGCACGTCCAGTGTAAACAACTACAAACAATTTCTGTCTGGTCTAAAGGCAAATTGTATTACAACTTTAAAGTTGATCTCTATCGTTAGTAAACCACAAATAACCACAATTATAGCAACAGCGGTGGGAGTAATTATAAAGAATTGCCGAAAACAATCAATAAACTGAGTTGAGTTTGCATGGGGCCGCTGTCCTCTTACGGGGATGAAGTTATTCAACAACAAGACTTCCCCGTGTTGTTATGACGAGACAGTGAGGGATTTAATGTACAAATAGTTGTTTATTGTCCGATTGGTATTTAGTAATAATCTCTAAAACACATACAGTTTTACGAAATAATACGAAAATTTTCGATGGTTTTAATATTCTCTTTGGCCTATTCAGTACTCAATGTGTGCCAAACAAAAATACCATACCAATAATTGAATTTGAAGTATTTCTATGATGTTCAGTGGTGATTAAAATAGTCTTTCTTGCCAGATAAGCTAAACCTCTTTTAAATCAACGCCGAAGTGTGATATTTTAGTGATATCCCGAACAGAAAACCTAAATGTATAATTTTATGTCAGTTAAACTACTAAGTTTTACGTAAAAACCGTTTACAAACACATGCCCTTACTTTTCCAAAGTGGAATATTTTATTTATAGGAATTGGTTATTTTTAGATCCAAAGTTACGAAGAAAACGGCTGCTTATCCTACTTTGCACGTTTAATTCCTTTGAGGATGTTTGTGTAGAAGTACAGACAAGAATCGATAGCAAAGTCGAGGCGAGAAAAACCACCCACCGAAGTTTATTTATGAGAATGTACTAGGGCGTTATTTAAATATAGTATTCTTGAAACGGAAATAAATGCTGACATTTAAAAAACTTATTTCTGATGTACCTATAGGTGCAGTACAGAAGAGTTTAGATACGATATAACCTCGTTATCCTTACATTTCATTTTTTTAAATTGAGCAAGCATTTTAAATAACCTGCTGTAGCATTTTTATTAATAAGAGGTCTACGTGGATTTCTACTACGTTGTTAACGCATCCACAGACTATATTACACACAACATTAAAAGAGACGTGGAAAAGCATGCGCTTTTGAAAACAGTGTTAACTTTACTATGTAGATGAACGCGTGTGCATAGTAGACTGGTGAGATGTATGACTATACAACGGTATGAACTTTTCTCTATTCAAACGTACCGCACTGCAAACTGTTTTTAATTGTCGACAGTTATTAAACGACAGTTGGCTCCATAAAAAATTATACAATAAATTGCGCTTTTTAAATAATTACGTCTGAGGCGGAAGTACCGCTCGCCCCTTCTATAACTCCGGTCGCAATTATTTTACATTTTTAGTTTTTTTACTATTTTGTACACTTATTAGGTTGTATACGTGTTTATTTACGTTTAAAATCGAGAAAGGTGGCTTCGCGGTAAGCGCGTTCACCTTTCATTTAAGAGACCTGTGTTCGATTTCCTGGCCCGGCCGGCTGTATTGCATCAGGTTGTTACGTGGTTTTCCTGAACCACAAAGTAAATACTGGGACAGTACTATCCGCGAAAATCGCCCCTTATCCAAATTCCTTGCTCTAACCCATCCTCACCATCTTTTCTCGGCCGAAGAAGGGCCTAGGACTTGTGCGGAGTCTAAAAGACCTCCATAACGGCCGCCCCTTCGCGTAGAATACACTGACAATGAGACTTCTTTTTTCTTTACGATTAAACTGTCTGATTTTGCATCAGTATTATTCTACATGTAGAATATGTAGAAAAGGGGCTTATTATTATTCTACATGTAAAATAACCATGTATAATAAGTATATTTTACATGTAATATTCTACATGCCCAACCCTGGGCCAAATTAAAAGAAAAATCAGCAAATGTTTCAAAGAAATAGTGAGCCCATTTTAAATTTAACATACCGGAAAAAACTTGCGTTCAAGCTCATATTCTTGAAACCGGAAACCAATGCAAATGCAAGCCAAAGACATAAAACTTTTACAATCGGTTCAAAATAACAATCAACTCGATGCATGAGAAAGCAACTTTTTTCAAAAATACAGAAGTAACGTTCTAAATCAAGATACAACAGAGGGAGTGGGACGTGCACAAGATATAAATTCGGAAACCTACCACCAAAATTTGTGGCTTTTATGGCACCAGACGTAAGTTAGTTGTCTCCTTCGTGATATATTTCCACTTCGGTGTAGTTGTTGTTTCTTACGCTTTTAGTTTACTGAAGATGGCTGCTTGGCAATCAAAATGTAGCTTTTAGTGAAGAATGTTGTTTCTTTTCGGATGTTTTTGCTAGCCCTTTTTTCAAGAGATGTATTTTCGAGGTCTGTTTCCAGCTTTTCTCCAGTTAACTCTTTTCGGGTCTGTTTTTTCTAGGGATTTCCAGACGATTTTTTTCAGGAACGTTGTTTGCATATACCATCATAATTACACCAGGTCTTTTAAGTTTACGAACTAAACTTTTGGTTATAGCTTCTATAAAGCGTAGGAGTATTACTGAAGACTCATTAACATTTTACGTATAATCTGAAATTTCTACCAACTGATTTTGTGTAACTTTATAGAACCAAACTTTGCAGCGAATGAGCCTCGTTACGCTACCATAGCCCTCATTTATTTAAAGTTTGCAACGGTCTTATTACCTCAACTTCTGTAGCTATGTAAAACTTCTCCTAATTACCTTCATTTAAGTTTAATTCTGCTTGAAAATTTGTTTTATCAGAAACACGTAACCTTGACTAGCTGCTAAATTTTGTCTTAAATTTAAATTATTATTATTGCTAGTTTTTACTAATACATATTTAGAGCCAGCGCATTTTCCACTGTTAATAAATTGAAACTTTTTAGTCTTTCTTTTATTGTACAGGGTGAGTCAATAGTGCGTTCTCCTTCGATATTGGGTGAACCGTTAGAGATACGATAATTTTTCAAATACAAAAGTTTTAGGGTGTCATAGTATCTATCATTCAAAATTATTTTCACTTCTATAGTGTGTTTTATTTTTGCGTCACAGATCAATTTTTTAAATGGGACACCCTATATTCAACTGCATATTCGAATGCACCATCAAAATTGCTACAAGACCATATTTTGTTTTTGGAATTTGGCTGCACGGTTGCCAAGATATTTAACTTTTCTTGAGATTTACTGATTTTGCAGAGTTCCCATCAAAAAATCATTGTGACCTGCGGTTAGGAAATGGAGCAAAACAAATTCATGTGAGTAGTTGTCAAAGTATGCCCTACCTCTTGTTACAAAACTAGCTCAAAATATCGAATACGCTGTTTGTGACAGACGGGTGAACTTGACGAAAGTGAGGGCGTTAAAACTTGTTTTTTTCAAATAGAACACCCTGTATTTTTTTACATTATCAGTTGCAGATCTTAATTACCTTTCATTTTTGTAAAGTATGTCCTGTACCTAAATGTTACCCTTTTCGATATAATTTGACTTTTTTCCAAATATTCATAAATTTGGCCAAAAATTAGGCATTTCTTCTTTCGGATTCATCAAAGTAGTATTGAATCTTGGAAAAATAAATCATTTTATTCATAGAAATGTAGAAGTACAATGAATAAGTAACGACAAACAATAAAATGAAAAAAAAACATTAAAGAACAAAAAAATAAAATTTCTATTGCAAGATATGTTCAAACTGTTCTCCATTTTGACGTCTACAAGTTCTTATTCGCCGTAAAAATGTCCCCTATGTCTGTTTGTGCAAAATATCTATCGCCGCCCACCAAACACAGACATAGGAGAGAGGTAGCCAACGGCCTAAATAGGATATGGCACTATAAGAAGAAAAATACCAGTCGATTGCCTGCGGAGGGCCAGTTCTTTGGCCAATTAGATCCCCCGATTTACTTCAATCAGATTGTTTTGTGTGAGGATACATAACATAAAAGGCTTATATGAAAAAAACGGCAGCCATAAAGATTATGCAAGCACTAACATAAACGTGCATTCGAGAAATACCTGCTACATTGGACTTCGGACTGTTAGATTTATCGAGAAACTATTTGCTTTATGTGTTGCACTACTGAAGTATATTTATTTCAATTCTGCACGAAGTGAACGCAATTTATTCAAGTAAAATACAATTGCTCCCAAAATTTGAAAGTCTATAAGGTAATGACTGCATTAGTTAGTTATAAAGTGTAAAGATTTGAAAAAACTAAATATCAAAACTTTATAAGTACCCATCCCTCTACCTTAACAAAAAGTTAATCATGATTACATGTAAAAAACGAGTGAAGTACTTCGCCTGCACTTTCTCATTCTTTAGAAATTAATACATATCATATTTTCAAAAGTAATTTTATATCAATGTTTTGCGCCAGCTGCCACAGTGGAAACGTAAGTGCAATATTATTTATTCGATAAAAATTCTTTTTTTTTAAATTTTTCGGGAGAGAAGTTGATTGGGTTTAAATAACAATAGAAACAAATAAAAATAATTCGTCGGCCAAAAATTGGAGAAGAGAGGAAAGATAAGCCCCTTTAAATATTGAACTATCTAAAAATTAATTTAGAACCTCATCACCGATTACGATTAGCAATATAGCCTAAACAAATATGTTTTATCTGTTATCTCCCGTTTATTAAATAAAGAAGCACTACTTTTAAATTTTCAAAACTTCATAGAAAACGTCACAAAAAATTAAAAACTGAAACAAAATTGTAGCCCACCTCTATTTTTTTAATTTCCAAAAATGTGAAAACTTTTTACTTAGTAGTTACTATTACTAAAAGTTTGCACCGTTGCGGTAACTCGCTCAAAAAATTTCAAAAAAATCGTAGTAGCCTTCATTATGAATTCTGAAAAAAAAAACGCTTCTATCAGATCGGTTCAGATTAAAACAATTCAATATGATACAAAAAAGCTTAAGATCAATTTTTAATATCCCCCACGTTCAAAAGCTCATCCCGATCGGTCATTCCGTTTCAGTGATTGGCAGAACTAACGAACGAAGGAACGAATAAACGTACCCACTCACCCACACACAGATATTTTTTAAAAACAACCTTTTTGAGTTCTTAGAGGAAAACAAAAAATATTTTCATTAAATCAATACTTTCTCATACTAAAAGTATTGAAAAGTGTAATACTAAGGTATATCATCCGTTGACACCACCTGTAAATTTTGTTTTTAGTTACTATAAATATTTGTGTTCACTCACAAGTCATGCGTGTTCTGCTAGAACAAAACTAATAAAACTGCAAAAGTTTTCGAAAAGAAAAAGACATTTAACAAAGAGTCATTTTTCACAAAAAAAAGTAAGTTATTTGTGTACCGAGAGCAGAAAGTAGTCTGTTGTCGCCGGCGCATGGATATTAATGGTCGAGGCGTAGCCGAGACCAGCAAGCATGCGAGAGCGGTAAGAACGCTTTCTGCTCGAGGTACACACACTATTTTTACTACAATCGCTTCAAAAATGAGCAAGAAGTAGATCAAAATACTCTATTTTCCACATTGTCTGTGTGAACATTTGCTATTGCTCTGAGCGACTCCATTCTTTAGTTTGCCATGTTAAGACCGTTTCCAAGGAGATGTTATTATTATTATTATTTTTGTACCTCATCAGAAAAACTCACTTTCCGCTCGGCGACCGCCAATGACTTTTCTGCTCGCTCAGCGGCAAACGTCAACTTTCTACAGAGACTACTTTTAATGATGGTCGCAAAAAAAATATTATTTCCCTTGTCTACGTCGCGGAGTAGGGTGTGTGGGCCAGTGGACGACAGAAGTTATAATAATTTTATTTATTAACTTTCCGTCACAATTTCGTCGATCTGCTGTTATCACTTAGTGTAGATAGGCCATTCCTTTAAGTGGTTTCCACTTCTTGAAATCGTATACCCAACAATTAACCTAATTAACTTCAATGTTAATGGATTCAACAACTTGTTTGCAATTCATCCCCTTTCTTTTTAAGCCGAGGTTCTCAAGGGTCAGACCAATTAGTTAATTCCACCAAAGGAAGGGGCATCCTGTCAGATTCAAGAAATGAACGAATTTTCAATGTTAAGAGTATTACTAATTTTTTTGAAAGCTAGAGTCAATATTATAGAATAAATAAGTAGTTTTATATCTCAAGAAAACCCTGCATCGAATAGTTGGAAAAATAAAAGCTTCGCTTACAGAAAAACAGTTTAAGCGAATGCGTCTGCAATTATCTCCAATAAATCTTCTGTAGTTCTTGTAATATTGTTCTGTCATTTGGTTTTTTAGAAAACATACAATAGTTGTCACAATAAAAAGTAAATCAATATTGTTTCACAATCCCTCAAAACGTAAATCTTAGTCATCTAAACATATAGCAATATAGTATTGGAGATTGCGCAATTATTACAATTTTGAATGCCATATCACTGCATTTTTTAAGTAGGTATACTGAATTACCATTACTCAGTGTCAAAGCTATTGGTATCTCGGAAACTAAAAGAGCTAGTTAATTAAATGGAAAACGGTGCCGGGCTTATAATGTGCATCCCAATGAGGATTTTATTTTTAGATCTAAAACAGAGTTCACTAGATTTGATGCAAAAGCTAAAATAGAACCACTTCTTCAATTTAAATACTAGTTCTAAGGGCAATAGAAACATAAAAAAAAAGAAAGGGAAAAAGTTGTAAATATTTTAAAGAAATTTAGAAACAGTATTTTCAGGGTCAATTTATGTGTTTGTGTTGTATGTCCGGTACAGTGTTAAAAAAACTGCGAAAGTGAAAAATCTCCACCGATCTGGATGTGTAGGTTACAAATCCCTGTAGGCAGGGTGTGTGTGTGTAGATGTTTGTCCATGGTCGCACTTTTAAATTAGTAATAAAGTAAATTTTAAGACTTTCCTACCAAGCCTGCTTCTCGATATCAATAGTCAACTTAGTTTTTAGCGATACGCTCAAAGTTGGCTGGTTTACTACGTCTGATATAATTTTCCGATCTGTAAAAGGAATGGATTTGTTACATGAATAAAAATTTATAAATTTATATATTATATTGGGATCCCTGCCACCTGTCTTAACTTTTAGTGGTAAAGAGCCCTCGCTACTAGAAGCCACATATATAAACGTCCATTATATAATGCGCGTGTTCGTTTGT
This sequence comes from Ctenicera cuprea, assembly GCA_958336395.1. Taxonomy (NCBI): domain Eukaryota; kingdom Metazoa; phylum Arthropoda; class Insecta; order Coleoptera; family Elateridae; genus Ctenicera; species Ctenicera cuprea. The sequence continues at coordinate 24,628,194 of OY284492.1, read as the reverse complement.
AGAGTGGGCCGCTACAGTTTTCGACGCAGATAAACAAATGTAGGTTCACAGTAGATGGGTTATTGGGAGGCTGTCCGCCCATACCTCAGATTGACAGATGCAAACGAGCCGGCCGGCGGCGCTCAAAATTCCGGATTACAATTTGCGGCAACTTTCAGTAAGTTATGCAGTCAATACGACTAATATTTTATAATAAGAATAATAACATTTAGCTCATATTTAAGTAAGAGCGGCCTTAGCTCAGTGGTAAGCTACCATTGCAGCAAATCAGGGTTCGACTCCCGGCTCAATCGTTCTCCCTCGCAAGGCAACGGGAAACCAGCGAATTAGAATTTTCTCCCCAGGAAAACCTCTCTGGAGAAGAAGTGCATGCACTTTCTGTGATTCGGAGCCCACGTTAAACTGTAGATCCCCTATGTCTGTCTGTGCAAAATATCTATCTCCGCGCACCGAACACAGACATAAGAGAGAAGTCGTCAACGCCCTAAATAGGGCATGGCACTAGAGAAGAAAAAAGTAACACCCTACTAAGAAGAGTACCATACGGACAATAACTTAAGCAGTCTAATCGCCGTAAGTTGCATATAAATATTGAGAAGTGTCAACATCCAAAATAAATAACAAACATTCTTTTAGTTATGTGCGGATTCTTTATACACTTCATTAGTGGCGCCTAATGTTGCTTTTGGATATGGGGGCCACTTTTGGTTTATGGAGAAAATATCCGAAAACGTCGCCGAAAACAGTCCCAGAACAAATTCGCTACGAAAATCATTAATTGAAAAAACACCTACCAATAAAAATCGGATAAAAAAGCTCCAGTAAAAACATCCTCCAGATTCCTCGGAAAAAACAAACACGGTAATACAATTTTCAGGAAAACAAACGTCCCCCAAATGTGTATTTTCTTGGCGTAGATCACTATATAATTAAAAAAGAACTTTCTTTAAAAAAAAACGTGTTTTTTTCTTGTTGATAAATTTATCTGAATAAGAGCAAAATTCATTTTCGAATCACACGCAAATGTCTAGCATGATTTTTTAGTGCGTATTTATTAGTTCCAAATACATTTTCAAAATCTCCATTAAGACACTCCCCTGGAAATTGGAAAACTTGCTAAGTTTAACTACTTTTTCCCGCTTTTGTTTTTAAATTTTCTGGGGCACTTATAGGAATTTTTTATAATAATTTTTTCCTGGGTCGTTTTACAGAAGGGGTTCTTTCTTAAAAGTTTTTTCCGGGCTTATGTTTGAGTTTTTGATTTTCTTTCCGGGAGCATCCCGAGAAAAGCATTCGGGGAAGCATTCGGAACGGCGCAAGCTGGGTATGAAGTTACTCCAAAAGGTGGGGGACGTACCCCACGGGTTCTGCTAGTATAGTTATATTAAAATTCAACTATTAATAAATACAAAAAAAATTCGCCTCCAACGGATTTCCTCATTTTGCAGTTACTCGGTTTACCGTTTACTTGTTGAGGTGATTAACTAAAATGGAGCCTTTCAGAAATTTTTCACAATGAAGCTCTTTGGTTCCCCTAGACATTTCCTATAATCAGATTAAATTTTAAACCAAAAGAATGAGAGTTAGAAAGTGGTTTGTTACTCAATACTTGCAATTTTATAACAATGTATTTTTAGGCAGATATGTACTGCTTCGATGAGGCCTTTAAAGTACCTAAAGTGGCTAACGCGTAGTACTTATAACAAATTAAAGATTCGAATTTTTATGTTTTACTTGGCACCGACTTCAAAATTATAAAACAATTAATAATTATATAATAAACAATAATTTCTGAATTACATTAAACGAAACAACAAATAAGTATTAAATTGTTGTATAAAAAACATTTATTTTTTGCTTTTTAGTTAACTTATGTTACTTTTGTGTTTTTATTTGAACTCGGTTCTTTTTTTAAGTTAATTATTTTACAATTTTAAGTGATGGGTAGACCTAGTAAGGATGCTTCTCGAATGAGGAAACGACGGCTAGTTGAAACGGACGATGAAAGACGGAAACACTAAAAAAAATAGATTTTGAGGAGTTCCCTGGTGTATCTTCGAAGTTCAAGGTCCAATACCAATGAAATTACAATGGGACCACCTTGGAACTATACTGAACCCAACGGAAAAAGAATCATTAAAATCGGTTAATAAACAAAAAAGTTATGCCCGAACATACATAAAAAAAATATATATATATACAGCCGAATTGAGAACCTCCTCCTTTTTTTGAAGTCGGTAGAAAGCACGATAATATAGGGAGCGAAACAAGAAACAAGATTAAATTCATTTTCCATCGAAATTTGAAATAGTACACCAGCCAGCATCCTAAATTTCTGAATTATCCCCCAAGTGCTTTTGATCTACCGAAGTGAACAAACGAACAAAGCAAAATTTAATTTATCTGTATACACAAACGTATACATGTAAAATGTATAAATAGGTAACATTAACTGCCCTTTGATAGTTATACGTACAGATACTCTAAAGACTATAAGACTTTTTTAGTTTATAAAATATACCAATATATTACGCAAACTACCATTAAATGTAATTTTACACATGCGCGATTTGGTTGGATCACCTGAGCTTAATTGACAAGATTTAGTAATAAAAAGTAGTATTAGAAAAAAGTTTAATCGCCTATTTTTCAGTCTTACGTCAGCGAATTTAATCAATGTTAGCAGTTTTATGCAAAATATGGATCGGCGCTTAGCACAAAGCTAACCAAATAAATTTAGAAGCTAACCAAATAAATTTAGGGTGTAAAGGAAAAGTAGAAAATTATTAAGTATTCATTTTCAAGAAAATTTTTGTAAATAATTTCATTTGCAAGGAATCCACGGCAAAGTTCAAAGAACTTTACCAGCTTAACGTAAAATTCACTGAGCACTTCATTTGCTAAAACAGCTAAAGTTTTGTTAACAAAATTCAAGATCAAAAGCAAAAGCAGTAGATCTTCGAGTTGAGTAATAGTAAGTAAAAAAAACCGATCACTTTTAAACAAAATTCGTGTCCTCGGACGTATACGTAGCCTAATAGCATTTTCTATTCTATACTTTCAGCTTACATTAGGAAAATTGGGTTTTCCAGACTTGAAAGCATTTTAAACCAGTTCGTGGCAAGCAGAATTGTTTTGATAGAGTATCACAATTTCCAAAGTGTCGAGCAAAAATGTGTAAGCTTAGTGACTACTACCATTTAATTATTCATACTTTAAGACTGCTTAATTCCTTAATATCGCAACTCGCAAGTATAATAAACATCATCATTACAAACTTCAAAGTATTCCTTTTAATATCTCGGCGTGTATATTAAGATCTCTAGCAAATTTTACAACAAAATTTGAAATACGCTTTAGAAATTATGAACAAAAGTTAACTAAAACTGTTTTAAAACTCACATTCATTTTGGGTGAAGTATAAACATTAATGCGTAGCACAAAAAGATTACGGCCCGAAAACTTCTGAACAATTAAAAGTTGAAATAAGTATAGAAACCGTATCGCGTAAGCAGTAGCTTTTGTTCATCGTAATACAATAGGCAAACACCTGAACATTATTTATTGTACAGTAAAGGCAATAATAATAAAATTGCTTTATTGTTTCAAAGTAACATCGGCATCTTTGTACCGATTCCTATATAAACAAAAGCACTAACAAATCAGTTCATGGTTACGTTTATTAATATAACAAAGCCGATAAAAATAAAATACCCTTTACGCAAAACCCATATTTAAAGAATAAAAGCTGAGCTTCCATCATCAGCACTTTTAACAAAACTAAATGTATGCCTAGCAGATATGACTACAAAAGTAGAATGTCTCAGTCGAGTGTGATGTAAACCCAGCCAGAAGGAATAAGAATTTTCCGTACTGGATTGTGCTATTTCTTTAACTTCCCTTCTCGCTTTGCAAAAATTGAAAATATTAAAGTATGGGGATCCTGGAAGACAAGGTGTAGTTTTAAAAGTATTATATAGTCAAATAGTCGAAGATGCTGTCGGTGATAAAAGTTTAATGATATATTAGTGAAATAATTAGTCTACGACCCACGCTTTTTTAGTAAGTTTTTTTTTAAAAATAATAAATAAGCTCTGCCAAGATGCACGACATGTACCGAATGAATCCCGCAGTATTGTATATTCTCAAATTCCGAAGTCGGCGACTGAATATGCATAACTACTAAGTAAGCATGCAAATGTTTATTATTTTGTAGTAACAGCCCTACCCCAAATAATCTTTAAAATAAATCGAACCACTTTTCCGTCATTTGTGTTTTTAATTATAATTTGACAGCTTGACAGCTGATCCTGAAAAGAGAGTCGCGTGGAAATAAACCGCCCCCCCCCCCGAAACAAAAAACTCGGGAAAAGCCTTGCAAAACTGCCCCGAAAATAAAATTTAAGAAAGAAAACCCCCTATAAAATTATAAGGAAACACGTACAACAAACAAAGTCCTTTCATAGCCCCAGAATAAAAAATTATCACTTTTCTTTGCTTCCAGGGGAGAGCCTTAACAGAGATTTTCAAAATGTTTTTAGAACCAAACGCGCAAGAAAATCTCGTTACACATTTGCATATAATTCCAAAATAAAATTCGTCGTTATTGATATAAATCGATCAGCAAGGAAAAATACGCATCTTTTACTTTCTTTACTACACCGTGATCCATCAGCAAGAAAATACACGTGCTTTTGTTAAAGGGTGATTTATCTCCAGGAAATGATTTTTCCGGGGTTGCCTTTTTCGGGAAAAATTAGTACTGGAAGTTGTTTTTACTGGAGCCTTTTTTCAAACGGCGTTTTCTCCATCAACAGTTTTCTCAGCGTTTTTGTTGTGTGCTTTTTTTCAGGGACGTTCTTACCATAAACCGAAAACGACCCCCAAAATCAGAAGCAAATTTTTATTATCGCATGCTATTAGTCTAATGTATGGCTATTTCGTGCCGCTACCGCGGCGAGGCTGGTGTCTCGACTAACAGTGCAGACGTATAGAGCATTTACAGCGTTCTTCTCTATTACGCAATATTGTGTAATAAATCAAATCTTTGCTTATAAAATAAGAATGACGTTTTTGTATAACGTCTTTTATCAGTGTCTTACATGAATCAGGCAATGCCCAAAGTGAACATGTACCAATGTTATCGAAATTGAGTTATATGCATCGTAACAACTAAAAGACGCTCAATTTATTGTTGCAAAAATTAAATATGTCATATTAAACACTAGCTAATTATAAAGAAAACAAATATATTCAACTCCGCCTGCAGTAGTCGCATTGATTACTGTTGCCGGTCCCAAGCCCGGATAAAGGAGGAGGGTTCATGGGTGAGGCTAGTATCCTGCCCATGGTAAAAAAACAAATCATACTCAAAGTACCAAAGATGACTACCTAGCAATGAAATGGAACACGATTACATGGAAAGGTTACACATTGACGCCCATTGGAAACCACAAATAATAAATAACTATGATCGGAACACAACATATATTGCCTCGGAACAGGATGGACCATACGACGACGACCAACGCGAGAAAACAGAAAACGAATAAATGAAAAAAAAATATATTAAGGCTGGCCACATGGAATGTGGTATCTTGGAATACCAAAGCACAAGAAATAATAATAGAATTAACAAAACACAGGATTGATATATGCGCCATAAGCGAAACGAAAAGGAAAGGAAAGGGCACAATGATGTATGGAGACTACCTACTCATGTATAGTGGGAAAGAAAAGCAAAGTAGAGCACAGGCAGGAACAGGTATCCTCATACATAGAAATTACATGGACAATATTGTCGACATAAAATACATTGACGAAAGAATTGTGTTGACTTCCTTAAAATTACATAATAATAAAATAAATATCATTAGTATATACGCCCCTGACACAAACAAAACAAAACAAGAGAAGACAGACTTCTATAACACCTTACAAAATGTATACGATAACCTTCCAACTAACGAAAAAACAATCATAATGGGCGACTTCAACGCCCGTGTAGGGGATATGCCAATAAACGGTATCAAGCAACGGTACAACGAGCCAACACTAAATGAAGAAGGAGAAGAATTAATAGAATTTTGTGCTATAAACGAAATGAGAATCAATAATACATTCTTTCCACATTTAAACCAACACAAGGTGACCTGGAGCAACACAAGAAGACAGACATCGATGATAGACTATATAATCACTAATCGATCGATCATCCCATCGAACATACTGGACGTGCGAACGCTTAGTTCTGCGAATATTGGCAGCGACCACGGCCTGGTGTTGTGTAAAATGAGACTGGCATTGAAATACAATAAACCTACACCAGTATACATAGAAAAAGTAAACATCGAGAGCATAACGGAAGATAGCACAAAAACCCGATACCAAACGCGACTCAATAGGAAACTAGAAGAGAATAACATCGAAGACTCTGAAAATGTGGAAATAAGTTGGAAGAAACTGAAAACAAATATACTAAACGCCGCATATGAAGCATTAGGAAAACGAAAAGTCAATGTCAACTCAAACAGAAAAACTCCTTGGTTTACAGAAGAAATTAAGCTATTGGCTATTGGCAGACGGTAAGAGTTACCTAAAATATAGAAGTAATCCAATACCTGAAGAAAGAAGAAAATATGTTGAGGTGAGGAACATGACAAACTCCAAAATTAGACAACTCAAGGAGGGATATTGGGAAAAATTCACCAAGAATATGGAGTCAGACTTATATGGAGCTCAGAAAAAAGTGTGGAAGATGATACCAGGCCAGAAAAAAGATATAAATGAGTATTTTCAAGTCAACAAAATTTCAGAAGAAGAATGGACATCGTACTTTAAACAAATGTACGAGAAAACAAATCGACAAGGAGAATACACGCACAATGAGAACAACACACACCCAAAAAATGAACATGAATATGTTAACATAACACAAGAGGAGGTAAATGATACACTTGCCAAACTGAAAAACAGGAAGTCTCCAGGCCCTGACGAAATACATAATGAATTATTGAAGTATGGAAGCGAAGAACTGAAGCGACAAATACATAAACTCTTTAACAAAATCATGACGGAAGAAAAGATACCAGAAGACTGGAAGCTAAGCACAACTATACCTATATTTAAAAAAGGAGACAAAAAACAACCTCAAAACTATCGAGGCATTACACTTCTTAACTCGACATTAAAAGTTCTAACTAATATCATTCTTAAAAAACTTCAGAACACAATAGAAATAGCAGAAGAACAGCAGGGCTTTCGACCAAACAGAGGAACAACTGATGCGATTTTTATCCTGCGTCAAATAGTCGAAAAATCAATTGAATTTGCATGCCCGGCATATATGTGCTTCCTACATCTTACCAAAGCCTTCGACAGGGTGCAACTCAACGACGTTCTCGCACAGCTATACAAACATAACATTGCAAACAGTATCGTAAATCTCATAAAAGATATCAACACGAACAGTAGAACTAAAATAAAACTCAATCACCAACTCTCAAAGGAAGTCCCCATAGCGCAAGGGGTGAGGCAGGGCGATTCACTAAGCCCATTCTTGTTCAATTTAATCATGAACACAATAATACAAGAAACAAGACCATTGAAGGGATACCGAATGGGCAACGAAAACATCAATATTGTATGCTATGCAGATGACGCTGTGATAATAGCCGATGACGAGGACAATCTACAAAGATTACTACATAAATTCAATACAACTGCAAAGAAGTACAACATGGAAATATCCGTCGAAAAAACAAAAACCTTAGTGATCTCCAAGGAGCCTACTAGATGTAAACTGGAATTAGAAGGCAAAATCATTGAGCAAGTAAGAAGCTTTAAATATTTGGGAGTGGAAATATCCAGTGATAGAAACATCCTTAAAGAAACACAAATACAGGCCACTAAAGCACTGAAGATATCCGGCTGCCTGAGAGAAAGCATATGGCGAAACAAATACATGAGCATTGAGAGCAAAACAAAGATATACAAAGCAGCAGTACGCCCTGTGTTAACTTACGCAATAGAGACACGTGCTGAAACTACGAAAACAAAACAGAAGACAAGAGCAGCGGAAATGAAAACATTACGGGCCATAGCAGGAGTTACGTTACACGATAGGCAAACCAGCATAAGCATTCGAAATAAATGCCAGATACAAGATGTCATCAAGTGGTCCAAAGAAAGAAAACGACAGTGGAATGATCATGTGGACAGAATGGAAGAAGGAAGAATAGCGAAAATATGTAAAACGAAAATTCCGCCTGGGAGGAGACCACCTGGGAGACCGCCTAAAAGATGGAAGGAGAGCTGGGCTTCATCATCTGTGGAATAAACAGGAGCAATCCTATAAGAAGAAGAAGAAGAAGAAGACAAATATATTCGTAGCACAGCCACCCAACGGATAACATAGAAAATGTAATCTACATGCGGTGTGGTGCAACCCTGTAGAAATCAAATTCTAGTGTGTAATACCACAGATAAGGTTAACACTACAGATATACGGTAAATATGTGAGCTATCGGCAGCTTGTTTTATATGATTAATAATCTGCAAAAAGATGGCGCTACAATGACAATTTATAATTAAGTCACAGATGACTGTAATTGAGCAGATTACTTAGCACATATTCAAACCAAAAGTTAGACACATAGACAGCCATCTGCCATGTTTAATTGTCAAATCGCAATTTTTCGTAAATAATTAATGTTGAAGCCAATTCTACTTAAATTATATTCATGATGTGACAGATGCACTCAAATCTCCGAAAAAACAGTTTCCATCACATTTCAACAGTAATAAACAAATAGCGATAGCAGCGCCCTAAAATTGGTCTGGTGCGATGTAGCCAAACTAACGCTAATTTCGTCTCCAAATATGAGCGGACATTTTGTATAAAGGGTCGTATATCTGTAGTGTTAACCTTATCTGTGGTAATACTATAAAAAAATCTGTACAGATGAAGTAAAACGCTGCATGCATTAATTAAATTTATTGACTTAAACATAACTAGCTTTGAAAATCATTTATTTTCGGAATTAAAAACAGAAGAAATGATAGAAGCACTCATCATTAAATTGAATTGAAGCTTCGCTGCATTTTAGTTTGAATATTATGTCTCCGAATCAGTGAAGTGTGGTTATTTGTAAACATGATTCCAAATATGTTTGTTATTGTAAACTCGCCTAGAAGGCCCCTTACTGAAACATTGTCGATCAACTAGACAAACAAAGCGTTACTGAAAGAGGGATCTCGATCTTATTTGTATAAAAAATGAACTGGCAGAATGTGTATACGATGGTAGCACTTACAAAGAGCAATCTTATAGTTCAAAGTTTGACACTCTCCTTTAATTAATAGATAGATTGTATATGGTAGGTTCGGTGAGGTTAAGTTAGTCCTGTCTAAAACTTGATTTTTTTAACTGTAAATGTTAATCCAGTACCCAAAGGTAGTAGAATAATGGTAGGTAATAAAACAACGTTTCCAGATATCTGCCCTCTGCCCAGCTGCAATGCAATTTCTAAGTAAATCTTATTTGAGTTAGGTACGATCATCTTCGGACAGGGCTTCGATTTCTTGGTTTCACCCGCATCCCTCTGTAGAATCGTTTTTGGTACTGATGCTGTGCCGGATCCCGCCGCGCCGTGAGTAACAATCGAGCCCGATGGAAGGGATTCGTAACCCCGACACCATGTCTGCTCCCCGAGGAATTTGATGTGGAAATGCCAGCTATCGGCAGATAATGTTTTAATAATGCAAGGAAACCGTATACATTCAATTTTGTTTAGCTGTCTTGAACACTGTAGCGGTCCACTGTACAATGAAATATGCACCTTATATAATAGACGCGCAGAGCGTAACACACAATAAACAAAATCAAAACGGTTCATTTCTTCTCACAGGTAAACCCGAATTAGCTGTATTTATTTTACAAATTTCTGAGCAAAGATCCTTTGTCATGTAGTTGTTCAATATTTATTTGTCCAATTGCTGCTTTTTTACTTGTATATATTTCTAAATTTAATTTTAGGAATTCAACAGTACTCCGTCTGTGAAGCGATACACAACCCTTTATTTTAGGCAAACTAGATAGGTTAACAATCTACAGCTTAACGATATCGCTTTTTAAATATGAATGAATACTCGTTTAAAAAACAAACATCGGCATTGGGCGCCGGTGTAGTGCTGCTCGGTAAAATATTTGACAAAAAACAGCAGTATATGTAGAAATTAAACAAACAAATATTGCTAACAAAATTTTCTTAATGTAAAACTAATCGTACTAAAAGAACCCGCTTAGTTTTAGTATTACATAAAGGTAGACTTTATTTTATAGTAAAAATTAATATTCCGTTCCCGTGTTGAAATTCCTTGGTTTAAAGCTTATTTTAATTTTGAAGTTTATAAAATTTATTACCAAAACACGACCGATTGCACACAGTACGGGATAAATAAATCATAAAGCCGCTACTAAGAAACGCAGCCTTGTGCCTGCTGCATAAGCGTTCGCTCTAAACAATAAATAAATGTGGCGATGTACGGGCCCCTCGGCGTGCTATGGTGGGCACTTGCGCGTTTAAAATATAGAATAGAACAATAGATAGATACCAACTCTGGAATTAATAGTGATTCGGTGATTACTTTAGGGATTGCTTAAAACATTCTTGAAACTAGCAAATTTTTGGACAGTAATTGTTGTTAATATCAATTTTTTTTGCCTTTACTTTTTTTAAATATTTTCCTCAATCTTATTACTAGTTCCGTCTTAGTGCATTCCCCAGCCGTCAGGTACTGTAAGCACCCAAATTAAATAAGAGATAGAAATTCACAGGTTTTGACGTTATAGGATGTTATTCTAAAGGTTTTTTTTTCGAACGAAACCAACAACGTAGTTACATATTTCCCTACAATATATGATTCAGCCTAGATGGTCCAAAATTAGCTTTTGCTGGTGACTAATAGAGCATTAAATTCTCTATTCAGTCATGTATTATATAGTTGCTGAAAACTTAAACGGTTAGATGCTAGGGGGAGTTGAGGTAAAATTTCAAGTTGGCTATGAATTTCATACTTTATCTGCTAAAAAATTTTGAAAACGATACGAGACTTTTTAATATCAACAACATGTTTCCCGGAAGTAACGTAATTTTAACTACGCCTATCAATTAGCTCTAATAAAAAAATATTTTTCATTCTTTGCGTATTTTTTATAACTCTATAAATAAAGTTGTTACAATCATTTTTGGTCCGAGGTCGTGAAAGCATTAACTATCTTAGCGCATTTACGTAGTAGACGCGCACGCCGTATGTAACCAACGCCTTGAGTCATGTGCGGGCGGCTTGAGCCGGCTGGAGATGACTAGATATACATTTAAATTACTTCTTGACGCGAGAATATTTAAAACGTAAAAAGTATGGGAAAGTACCAGCGACCTGTTCCGCCCAGTTTTTGTTTATTGTTTGAATCATAACCTCTAATTTTGAATACTAATACGAATAAAAAAGTTTAACTAAAAATAAAATTAACAATTACCACTGTTTTTAATAATTTACCGTATCGTGTAGTCCAAGTGTAAGTTGTATTAAGTTTGCAATATTTATGTGGATAATTACGGAAATTTTGATGAAAAGAAAAAGTTTTGGTTTTCGGACATTGCTTCATAAGAATTTTTTTTTTATGTGCTAAATCTGTTCCTCAATATTGCTAACGAATTTTTGAAACAGCCTGTACAAAAAAAATCCAAAACTAGAGATATACAGGGTATTTGCTAAGAACGTGGAAAATTCACTGGCACTGGCACCTTGGCTTATTTTAAGACAAAAAGTCTGTATCAACATGTGTCCGCAAGTCCGTTTTCGAAATACATATTTAATATTTAATACATTTTGAATACATCTATTCCTAAATTTAATTTTGTCGAGCTACGAACTAATTTTATCCCAGTATGGATTTGGGTGAATATTGGGTTTCAGTTATTAACATAAAACGGGGAGACTTGATTAGTACAAGCGTTCAAGAAAGCTTTAAGGCGTGGGACAAATTTGTATTGATACTATTCGATTAAAAATTAAAAGAGAACAGGGCTGCAATTTGATTGAAAAAATAACTTCCAATAACTGTTTGGAGATTGGATATAAATTGTAACAAAAGGGTGTGTTCCCTAAGGGAGGGGAGATCAATCTTTGTGTGATTGTCAGTTTTTGAAGCATTACTACTGAAACTCTGTCAAATTATTACAAGTCTTGGACTTCAACACGAACTTCAATAGAAAAGATCATCACTGGGGGTTCTGGCCTACTAAGCGCGCTTTGGCGAAATCAGGGAGGCTTAGGCGTAGATTCTTAACTATTATTTATCAGTGTATTGTCTCAGGCGTTTCGAACGCGGCGCTACTGTGCTACGGGAGTTAGGCGTAACGTTTGAGGCACCGCGTTGTTAGGAAGAGACTTGATTAATTTTAAGTAATATTGCTATTAAAATTTATAAACACTAATATCTCAAAAACTGCACGGTCACAAGGAAGGCGCAGAAATATAAATTGCGTAGGGGACCAATAATACAAATCCGCCTAAACGTTGAAACAAATGTCCTTATTCTTAATACATGGCATAATTGTTTTTGGAAGACTAGAGGCCAGAAAATAATATTTTCACGCTACCGGCAGTGTAAGTAGGCCTTACATCCATAGCTACAGGGATCGTAAATGGCTGATAACATTCGTGTACTAGTTACCCTTGACGACGGAACTTAATAGTGTCACTTACGTTCCTAGGAAAATAATGTTGATTTTAACTGTTCGTTGATATGGTAACAAACACAGACAACTTAGAATAATGGAGCTTTTAAAAAATAATTCCGATGACAGCTGTCAAAACGAACTTTTAAAAATATGATTAAATTTCTACCTGTAGGCCTACTTACATTGCCGGTAGCGTGAAAAATTTAATAAGTAACACGGAATGTATCGACTAATAACATCCTCGGCAGGCGACAAGCTTCGGCTCCGCCTCAGCTCGTATTCGCCTACCTCGGATGTTATTACGTCCTTACATTCCTTGATACTTAAATAACTATTATCAATTCGAGGGGGAGTAGTAAATATTGAAAATGAATCTAATAAATTCTTTATTTGTTCCATATTCTCAGTGTCCGTTAAGGAATCCGTTTAAATGTAATTGCTTTACATTACGCACATAAGCATAGATATAAATATTCAGGTCGCCAGATATTACAGTGAATTGCAGAAACTCGTTAAAATTTGATTTCCGAGAACGTTAATAAATATCCAATTTAAACCAGTTGTCATCAGTAACGATGTAATTAATTTATAATAGTTAAAAATTCTGCACGATATTAGCAGATTTTCACACCGTGACCCAAATGTAACGGCGTTTTAGAACGACCTTTTCTATTCTAAATAAATTAAAAAAAAACATATTCTACTAAAAGGCAGTTAGGCGTTAAATATTAATAGCACCTCAAGCATCGAAACAAAGCTGCAGCTTTTTACGGAAGTTGTCGACGCTTTTTCAATTCATTCATTAATTCCAACGACTATTCGGGGGCGGAACTGAATATACGTGGAGCGCTGCAATGGATATACTATGACGCGACGGCTAGAAACGGGGCCATTTTAAAAGAAATACGACAGACGTGCTATACTTTTGCTCGATGTACTGTGTTAGGTTCCCGATACAAAATCTGTTTAAATGCTTTCTATAAGTTTATTTTAAATTTTAATTTTATTGAAACTGGTTCAAGGGCGTTGATAGAAGGTGAAGCTATATTAAACGCAAATTTAACCCGTTTCGCTTAGTTACAAAGTTTGCCGCATGGCGCCGCGGAGAGCGCTGCCTCAGCCGAATAGCGAGTTCAGTACGAAAATATTCCATCGTCGTAAATAATGTCACAGAAGTTGCATAAAGACTTTAAATTTGTTACACACGAAAATATTATAATGTTGTCACTGCTGTTGTTTAATAACACAAAGTTTCACCACAATTTGTGTTCCAAATGTTTGCCTCCAAAGCGGAATGGGTGGCCATAATAGGTGGATATTCTCGGCGTCGTGCGTTGTAAATATTCCTTTTGATACAATTCACATCAGAAACGGCAAGATGAACATGCGACATGTTTTTTAAAATGCCACGGCATATTTTTGCTGGCTTTACGTAAATATCGTCTGTCGCTTTACGTTTACAAGAAACACTCACAATATGCGTTTGAATCTTCTTCTCGTCACTCTGATGATTATGTTCCAAATTCTTCCTTGAAATTATCAGGTCGGGTCCATCTTCAATGGTGTAGATCTTGGTGGTGCACTTCGTTGAGGTACAACACCACATGACTGCTTCAGATTTCAACGTTTCTTTTTTAAAAAACTTATAATTACTTAATAGTAACAACACGTTTCCACGTTCGCTAACAATTTCTGTTACTTTGCTGATGTTAGATAGCAAAAAGTAATGATAAAATATATAATCTACTTATTTATATATGGGTAAAGGGGCACCGAGTTGCGCCACCAATTAGATAGGTTCTTCATCCTGCCACCCAATAACCTAGTTGCGCCACTAAGACTTACACCGATTTGAACTCAGTAACTGTAGGCACTTTTTGACATTGTTGGATAAAGGATTTTTGTCCTCTCTTCAACCCTCTAAACTTTTCATAATTTCACTTCACAAAAATGTTGAAAAAGCATTTATTTCGAAGTAGGCTGCTGTTGTTTTTTTCTCAAAACTGTGAATGCATGTAAGAAATTGCTGGGCTTAGCCTACTCTGAAATAAACTTTTTTCGCGTTTTTTATTTTGTGATAGGATGAACAATTTGGATTTTAGGTAGTTGAAAAAAGAAAAAAATCCTTTATCCAACAATGTCATAAAAGTTTCTATGTGTACATTAAAAAAAAAAGGCCGATGACGTCATACCTCACACGTCATCGAACAGAAAAAAAATTGAACTACCAGGGTGGCCACTTAAAACTGCTTTTCAAATTCCCTGACTTCCATGACTGATAAACTTCAGTTTTCCCTGACTCATTTTTACGGTACAAAAGCCAATTTCAACTGTTTTTTTTAATAAAAATGTAAACTTAAACTTTTTAGCGAATGGAAATTTTTCAACAAGCATAATAAGATACAACATCTAAACTTTAAGGAAAAACCAAATGAAATAAATATAAATTTTATAAACATATACCAAGGAAACAAAATTTTCGTTTTACAGGAAAAAATAAAAATATTAAAATAATTGCATTTTACAGAATTTCCCCTGACTATTTCGTGAAATTCCCTGACATTACGTTGAAATTGGTACAATTCCCTGATTTCCCCGACCAAAATAAAAAAAATGCTAAATTTCCTGACTTTTCCCGGTTTTCCCTGTTTTACCAGAAAATTGACCACCCTGACTACGTCAAAACGTTGCAAAATATCAAAATTGCTTCAAAGATTTTTTTCAAATAAATGTTCCAAAGTTGTGTCTTTTGTTTTGTTACCAAGAACACTTTCAAAGTGCTAGATGCTATCAAGAGAAAAAAAGGAGATTTGAAGGGATAATGACTATAACAACTCCAGGTGTATAGATAAGCTATAATAAAATTCTTTAAAATATTTAGTCGCTGCAATTTACAAGTCGGATTAAAATCTCAAATTTGACCATCACTGCAATTTACAGATTCTATTTTCAACTCTTATCAGGTATACAGGATTAAGGATTGCCGAGCTCTGCAATTTACATCTGCCTTAATTTAAAAATATTATTGAAAAAATTGTTGTTGTTTGTGAAATACTCGAATAAAATTGCTGATAATTTCAACAAAATATCACTGAATTTTGCAAAAATTTTCCGCTATTTACACTCTGATGTGACCTATGATAGTTCCACTCGCATTGTCACAACCAATGACAGTCGTTTATTTCTAGGCTCTTGACCAATTAGACCGTGACTGGCCGCGATAATACTTTTTAGTTACGTTCACTGTTATCGGTGGTGGCACCATAGCAGCAAGTCAATCACGTTTTTTATATTTGCATTTAATAATGAAATAACGCGTTTGAACGTCAGTATATAACAAATTATTATACTACATAACAATTTAATTTTTTTTGTGGTATATTCAATTATACCACGAGTAGTCAAAGTTATATCGACTATTTTTGCGGTGGTATCACGAATGTCAATTGCGCTTGGATATGATTAGGACGAGTGCGACAGCAGGAGTCCTAATCCCAAACCCAAGGAACATGAGTGATACCACCGCAAAAATAGTCGACACAACTTTGACTACTAGTGGTAATATAAGACAACGTTCCACAAAACAAATTTTTATTTGATATAATTATTTGTTATATACTAACGTGCAAACGCGTTATTTAATTATTAATTGCAAATATAAAAAAGTTGATTGATTTGAGGCACGGCAACATCGGACTTCGGACTCGTGATGTTTTTAGCAATATCACAATTTCGTTGACAATGAAGCGACAGAATTATCGATAATTTTTAATTCGCTTGTGGTATTGTTGTTGAGGTAAGCCTTCTTCAGATTGCGCTTCAGGGCATCAACTATCGTGTATTCGCACAAGTCTTCGATTCTAGAATGCTCCAAATTGAATAATTCATTGCGTTGGAGAAGGATGAATATGGTGGCCATTCTTGTGCAGTTATAAAATTAGGAAAATGTTCACAATTTCATTCTTCTTGTTAGAACGTCCAATTATCTATTAAGAAGTGTTCTTCAGCCCAGAGAAGCAGCCCCTGCTCCAACACTGCTGGACGCATCTCTATCCTTGGCGCATATAAGCGGCGTTTTTCCAGTATGTGATTCCTGCACAAACGGTCACAAATTGCGGCTTCTGTGAGCAGCTGACCATTCTTTCCTAGATGGAAGGATGTTATTTAGATCAAATCCTGTCGCTTTTGCGATTTTATGCTTGTTCGATGGCAAACAATTTCTCCCAAGAAAAGAGAATCAACCGATGGCTGCTAGCGGCAAACCGTCCGTCGCTTAGTACAGTGCGTATCTCGAGTCTTGTGGCCTTCATTGTATCAGTCAACATATGAGCTTTCTGCATTTTTTAAAATATAAACTTGCGGTCTGTAAGTTTAATTTGACCGTCGCGTCGTTCGCGAAATTCGGGTTGCTTTGGCGAGTTTTCTTGTTGGCCATCTGGAGTTTGTCTAGATCCGCGCACTAATCTTTCTATTGGCCACAGTGTTAACACTTTTTCCGAACTCTTCCACAATAATCGTTGTTGCTTTCGGTTTCCTGGAAACGTTTATACTTCTTCTCAATTGTTGGCAATAAAACATTGAACTGACGCGAGATTTCTACTTTACTTCTTCGTTTCTCGAACAAAGTGATAATGGCATGTCAAAGAACTTTCATGGTAGGGTTTTAATAGCTGTTGATTAATTGTTTGCCTCATTCACTATCTATGCCTTATCTATGAATTAATTGATATTTTAGCAAGACAATTTGAGAATCTAGAGGGTTGAAATATCTATGGCTGTCTATTATGCAGTTGATGATTGGGAAGGTTTTGTAGCAAAAGATGCGTTAATATGAAAGAAACAACACGAAAAATACAGCACAGTTTTTAATCGATTTTCTGTAACAAAGAAACATATCTTTCAATTTCTTGCTGTTTGTTTGTTCACGAACGTACCTTGAAGCCATATAATCCTTTATTAAGGGTTCATATAAGACAAATCGAACATGAATGTTTTGTGGTAAAAATAACTATGTTTGTTTATTGGATGATTAATCATAATTATGGATGTATACAAAAAAAAATTGTACCGTTATACGTAAGTAAACGTTAACGTTTTTATTCTTTATTTTTTTAAAACATAGGTGGGATCTGAGTACCAACAACTAATGCAACTAAAATTTGCGATACATAAAGGATTCGAGATTAAAATATTTCAACCACACAATGAACTGGAGAACAATAAGAGAATGCCATTGAATTGAAAGTGTTTTAAAGCTTTTGTATAATTCAGCAAACTCCGAATTTTTCCCCATAGTTATAAAACTTCTGCATTATTCAGCAAACTTGTGTAGGGCAAAGTATCAGACAAAATGGCCAGTACTGAAACAGCTGCTAGAAATATTATTAATAATAGAGCACCAAGCTCATTTAAACATCTTTCAGCAAAATATCTGCTACGGCCAGCCGCAGATTATCTCTAAAATATAAAGGTCACATTTTAATAAAATCTGAAATATACAGACAATAAAAGAAACTAAAAGAAAGTGTCCAACCCCTAAACCAAACATAGCAATTATGGGACACTCAATTAATAATAAATTCTGGCATAATACCTTTACATATATTATAGTTATAGTTATAGTTATTAGAATTACCTATGGGGGCCTAAAATAGCAACACACACAAGTTTTTTGCGATCCTTTATTAGCATAAATAAATTAAGCATTCATAAAATAAAAACTTCTAATTTATTTTTAAAATAGAAAAACTTGTGTCATAAACGTTATTGAAAATTTTTGAACATGTTAAAATTAAATTTGCTTTTTCATACGGTGTGTTTTTACGAATTTAGCTGCTGTTTGTGTTTCCAGAGACCTGCAAGCAATTTATTCCCGATTTAATAGCAAAATTAAATTAACTAACTTGACGAAAAGGAGACGCACATCAAACAAACCGGTAGGTTTAAAATACGCAGCTTATTACAATGTAATATGCGAAACTGCGAACCAGACAATTTAGTTAAAATACCGAACCAGCGGGCCTCAGGTGCGACAACCTGATAAATTGTACTGGTATGCATCAAACAAAGCATTCAGAAATGTAGCCTCTGATACTGATAAATAGGAAAGTTGAGCTCTTCAGTATTTTTTTAATTAGCGATTTTTAAGAACTTCTCAAAAAAGAAAACATTTCTTAAGGTAATTATTTTGTTCATCCGTAGGAGTCAAAACGTAGCTCCTAGTTGCAATGTACAAATTGTCAAGCCACAACATACTTATAAAACTTGATGATGTTTAAATATAATACCGAAACATTGACATCTTTATAAAAAACGCAATTGGAAAAAAACAGTAACATTAGAAATTTGTCAAATAATAAACAAGATCAAAGACATTTTTAAACTGCTTTTTAATTATTTACCATTAACAAAGTGATTCATAACATGGATGGATTTAGAATTTGAAAACAAAGAGAAAATGTCCAATAAAGATGGGTCCAAAAATGCTTTCTTACGGAGTAACAGCCTCCTAACTTAGTATTTTTTTCTTAATATTTTAGATCTTTTAAAGTTGCTAAATCAGACACTTTTCGAGATAATTCAATTCTTGTCAAGTTACCTGAAGATGTGAAAATAGTTCGTACAAACTTTGAAGAATCAAACGAACAAAAGGGGTTTCCATCTCTTTCTCTCTCTCTCTTTCTCTCCCCTCCCTCCCTCCTCCCCCTTCACCCCTCCGTCCCTCTTTCACCCCCTCTCCCCCCTAAGTAACAATGTCTAAAGCATAGAAAAGTCTTGATGAAGTGCTTCGCTCATTTTTATCCCTAAGGGTTCGTTATGATCGACCTAGTAAATAATTATGAGCCTGTTCACATTTTGCACAATCTAATGTTAAAAAGCTGCATCTACGATTGCTAATCTTTTCGCTACAAAGAAATGTCCTTGAAAATCGTACAGAAAGTGGACAGCATGTAAAATTAAAAATATTGTCACAAAAACGAATTTCTGTTACGAAAACAAGTGTTTATCTTGTCTTGAATTACATACACATATTGAGCTAGATAATGTTGTCAAATAAGTTATTATTAATATTTAATTTAATTAGCGTAATAATATTATTTACTTGTTAAATTATTTATTTCCTTTGATTCGATTTTAATTTACGCAACAGTTTATATTTGATTTCTAGCAATATAACTCATAGTAGAGTGCCAGAGGCTCAAAATGTTCATCCTGTGGGGTTTTAACGACTAAAAGCTGACACCTGTCTAAATCGACAGTTTATATATAGGTTAACTTCCAAAAAAAGTTGTCCAAAGATTGTACTGTGCAGAAGGGCGTTATTAAAAATTTTCGAGTTATGTAGTGCATCAGATAGCCGAAGCTCAAATCTTTCTTTGGTAAAAATTTTAAAAACTTTTCTGTAGCGGTTTGACTGTAAAAAAATAAATAATTTTCCAAAAAGCATTGTGTCTTATGGGAAGCGCAGAGTTTAAGGGGCTGTATCTCGGTTCGAAGCTCGCTAACAACTAATTCATTTTGCCGTATTTGTACGTTTCTCACTCCATAAGTAGGAAAGTAAGCCTCGAACAAAGAAATGTTATTCTTTAAAAATCGAAGGCCGATGCTTTCTGATTACGACGATACTTTTTAATATAATTTTAGTGAAATAATAACACGAGTTTGATTAAAAAACGAATGCAACTACAAAATCTGCAAGCGATTGAAACTCGATCACCCTCTCTTACCGCACTATGCCCCGCGCTCGGCAGTTGACCATGTTTGCGACCATCATTTACTTTGTCAATAATTTTACAGTTAGTTCACAACAGTGAAATATCCTTCATCGATATTAATAAAATCATAAAAATTAAACGCTGCTGGGAGTCAACACTTGGAGTAGCTGTCTATTTAATTTTAAAATACATAATAATTATTATGTACAATGTACGTATTACAGAAAGTAGATAGGGAGTAAGAATAGTATACATGATTGTGGGAGTAACGTAGGTATTCTTCTAAAAATACATTTGGAAAAGTCTTCACCGCTTTCTTCTTCTATAATAATATTATCTTCATTAAAATTTTTTTTGGGAGAGACATTCGAACAAGATTGTTGACCCATTCTTTAGAAAAACTCTGTTTCATTTTGATGTTATTGCAGATTTCAATAGACGTCAACTTGACAAAATTGATAGAGTGAATCTGATCGCTTTTTGAATCCATGAGCCATATTTCAAAGAGAGGTACAAGAATTCTAAGCAAACTTTCATAAGTCAGTTTATATTTAATATTCCTAATATAGTAGAGTCCCCATACAAGCTGCTTTCTAACCAAATGTCTTTAAGGCCAGAATGTTCCATATATTGCCCTATCACTTTTAAAAAATTTAACATTATATGGACACCACCCAATCTTATTACAAAGTTATCGCTCTCCGTTGGTTGGTGCCACTGAATTTCTTGATCAAAAGTAATTACTACATGCTCAATGTTTAAATGTCGAGCTATATCTTTTCATGACTGTCCATAAAGTGTCGTAGTCAGACGCTACATAAGGCAGCAAATGTAAATAACCATAGGATGTAACAGGGAAATAATCTTCTGTCAGAAGCTTATGAAAACCAGACCACTGTGGTACAATAAGTTTATCGAATAATTTGCTAGCATTCCTACAAATAACCCAGGCCATATTTTCGTTCCTCATATTATTTGTATGATTTATTGCCTGAAGGAGCAAATTCTCTTTATTTAAGAGGGGTTTTGGTTTAGTGGAAGTACTAATGGCTAAGTGCCTTAGATTATGTATATTCTCTAGAACATTCAGTTTAACTTTGTATGGTAACAATTTAAATTCTCCAGAAGAGTCCAATTGTTTTGCAGGACCTTGTTGAAATACAACCATTTGAGTAGCATGAAAAGTGGGAGATTTATCCAACATTTCCTCTAAGATGTCAATATTATCTGCAGCAAATTGAATAAATCTATTAGGAACAATTTGTGTAGGAATAATGGTGTAGTCATTCCTAATATATTTATTAATTTCTTCTTGCGCTATTGTACTTCTTAATGATAAAACGTCTTTGTAGGATATGGAATGTCCACATTGATGCAACGTATGTATGAGTTTTTCGACCTAGTTTCTTGATGTACCATTATACCGAGTGCAACATGTTTTATTTTTGGAATAAGCAAAAATAATATCTTGGCACAAAGATAAAATTAATGAATCGTCGGGATTTTTACTCCCCTCTTTGGATATCAATAGAGTTATCTGCTTTTTAAAATCATTAATATTTAAGTTCTTCCAAGTTTTAAATTGAGGAGAGTTGTCAATTTCCCTTCGAATGTTGCTTATAATACTGTGCAAAACTGAATATTCAGAGAAGCCGAAAAACCCCAATGTTGTAGAATTATGGTGCAGTGAAGTTTCCATATACGAATGCAAAATATTGTCTGAAGATAATTTAGATGACATAATAATGTCAGATTCATTTGCTTTTTGGGACTTCACCAGCTTTATTGCATCGCCGAAATGGTTTTTTATCATAGTCAGTAAACTTCTTTTAGATATTGTACCCCCCAAATCACCATACCGTTTAATAATTGTGGTTACTGAATATACCTTGTGTTTAGATAAACCATTTTTTAATTCTTCGATAAGTTTGTTCTCCACAATATTTTCACGGTTAATGAGCTACTATTGTGTAAGACTGAAGATTTCGTTGCTGCTGCGTATTTCGACCATGCTGCCAAAAAACATGGTGGATGGAATTTCACCTCCATAGCAATCAAATCATTTGAACTTATTCGCTTTAAAACAGTTGAGTTTTTCTGGGCAATTAATTTGTTTTTTTTTTTCTCAATATTTAAAGTTAGAACTTGCGATAGTCGCTTCTTATTAGACCTTTCCTAACAAAAGACGCATTTTTTAATCTCATAAAGACCTTTGCGCAAGGTCAATGTGGTGGATTCTGATTCTCCTGATTCTTTTGGATTATCATCAGCAAAACAAAATTCTGTTCTCTGCTTCTCAAATTTCTGTCGCAACAAGTTAAGGTTTTTTTTACTTATGTAGGAACAATAGCAGGATTTGTGCCAGCTAAGTAACTCTAGTTCACCATACTCGATTCTTGTAATTGCTATTTGTAAATTCTCATCAGCAATTTGACTAATTAGTTGTCTAAGCTTTAGAGTTTTTTTTATGGTGTCCAATGTTTTGTCAGAACCTGTGATCATCGACCCTGACAAATTGTCGCAAAACATGCATTTCTTTTTACTTCTAATTTTCAACACCGATTCGATATCGCTATCCGAAGTAGAACTACTTCCACTGTCTTCAATCATTGTCAACCCTATAAATTAGCAATCTCTGCGTTAATCGTAATGATTTACACAGTCAATAAGAGATAGTATTAGATTCTAGTTGCACCTAATACCATAATTCACAAAATTATAAATGTCTTGAACTTCCAGTTTTTTGTAAAACACCTAACGACGTTGCTGGTGAATATTTCTTTAACTAACTATAAAAATTGATAAAAATAATTACGGATGTACGTGCCAGAAAAGGTTAGAAACATTTTTGTCGTTTAGTGAAAAAAACAACAAAATAAAAGTGTCATTTGAATTTCCTGCGCTTGGTTTGGTTCCAGTACGCGAATTTTACAGGAATGATTATTATTTAGACATAGGGATGAAATAATTAAAATAAATATAATACACCTACTTAAAATTCTGCAGCTAATAGGTACGTAAATAATAATGAATTCACTTTAGCTTATAACACTGTAAATCAGTATCTAAAAAAATGTAAATAATACAATATGATGGTCGCAAACATTGGCAACTGCGGGCGCGGGGGATAGTGCGGTAAGATCGAGGTTCGAGTTTCAATCGCTTGCAGATTTTGTAGTTGCATTCGTTTTTTAATCAAACTCGTGTTATTATTTCACTAAAATTATATTAAAAAGTATCGTCGTAATCAGAAAGCATCGGCCTTTAATTTTTAAAGAATAACATTTCTTTGTTTGAGGCTTACTTTCCGACTTATGGAGTGAGAAACGTACAAATACGGCAAAATGAATTAGTTTTTAGTGAGCTTCGAACCGAGATACAGGCCCTTAAACTCTGCGCTTCCCATAAGACACATTGCTTTTTGGAAAGTTATTTATTTTTTACAGTCAAACCGCTACAGAAAAGTTTTTAAAATTTTTACCAAAGAAAGATTTGAGCTTCGGCTATCTGATGCACTACATAACTCGAAAATTTTTAATAACGCCCTTTTGCACAGGACAATCTTTGGACAACGTTTTTTGGAAGTTAACCTATATATAAACTGTCGATTCAGACAGTGGTGTCAGCTTTTAGTCTTTAAACCCCCACAGAATCATTTTATAAGCAGTTTTCAGGCGCGCGAGCACTCTACTATCACGTTAGTCACTAATTTCCATCACCGAGACTATAGGCTTTATTGAACATCTAATAGAACACCTGAGAACACAGAAAGAGGATAGTAGATAAGAAAGAATACACATACATTTTATTTATGTCTTTGGATATATGTATCTTGTTTTCTTTTTTCTCTGTAATACTCATTTCTATGTATACCAGTGAGACATAAACTATTATCATTATTATTATTATTAAACTCAAAAATAATCTGCGTTTTCGTCTTCAAGGATTATGCCTGATCTGCTTCAATGTGCTATAGTTTTCCAAGTCTCGTACATCTCTAGTTCCTCTCGGAATGTACTGGTGGACTTCCGAAGTCTTTCTGGACTAGCCCTGCTTATATGTGTTGAGAATATATACATAACATGGTGAAACTAATTACTTTGACGGTTGGATAATAAACCATCCACGTATGAAATTAAAAACATTCCAAAAGCAACAAATATGCAATAATAAAATTGTACTTAATAACGGCAGATGAATCCCACCTTAAATTGTCACAAAGATTAAAGTGATACTGTTTCAAAAGACAGCAGCAAGTCGCAAATTTCCATCTCATTTAATTTATTATCAAAGTGATGCACGCAGAGTTGGGTGTTCTCTTCCGGATATAACAACCAAAACCAACACTTTCAGTAATTTAGTCTTCGTGTCAAATGAATTGAAATAATGCTCTCCCTCAACGATACGTAAAATGCTGCGCTGTGATCTCACAACGATTTTAACCCTTGGCGCCAATGTCAAAGGCTGCAGGGTCCTTTAACGATCCCATTGAAAGGTGCTTCTTACAGAACGCTAGACCTTCATGTAACATAGCCATGAATACTACGCTCGTTTTATAATAGTTTCGTAGAATCCAATCTACGTCAAATTCAATTTGCAAATGTGACTCTTGCGACGATTGATTAGACATTGTCATGAAAATTGGATTGGAACTTGGCCAATAGATATTGATTTTTGCTTTCCTTTACTTTCAGTATAGGTACAGAAGCATTGATTTCATGAAAATGGCGAAAATTCATTTCATAGACCTCGAGAAACTCAAAGAGTTGTTTTAATACAATGTCTGGGGGTTACGACTCATAACTCGGGCTGGACGATATCGTCAAATGAGTATTAAGTATCGATACCAATTTGGTTTCGATACAATACAAAAGTACCGAAATATAGAAAGTATTGAAGTATCAAAAGTAACGAAGTAATCGATGTATTGAAAGTGTAGAAGTGTCGAAAGTATCGAAGTATCTAAAGTATCCAAGTATCGAAAGTTACATTTCCAAGATTTCGGTTTTCCATTCACAAGACAGAAGCGAGACTAAAATTTTTTAACAAAATAATTACATAAGGGGATCCAATTTGACGGTTCTATGATAAAACTAAATTATTATAAAAGACAGAAACTTAAATTTTTGGAGCCATTTCGCCAAACGTACCGTCGGCGTCGCGACGCGTCGCAGCTTTATGTTTTTAAAAAGCAGCGCTGATTTGTGTTTCAATATATGAAATTGGATAGTTTTGCCTGTTGCAAAAATTGAACTAAAGTCGTAGGTACTCTCGATCCTTTAATACTTCGATATTTCGGATACTCCCAATACTTCGACAATTTTAATCGAGGGGTGTCTCACTCGGAAAAATTGTGTACGCCTATTGCCGTATTGCCGTGTTTTCCGTGACTGCCGACTTGATTGCCGTGTTTTCCGTGATTGCCGACTTGATTGCCGTGATTTCCGGGTTGTTGCCCACTAATTGCCTTGTTTGCGGACGTTATTGTCGGTTATTACTGTGATTTTCGATGTATTTCAATGATTATTCTGATTCTGTACAGCCTTCATTAGCTGACACTTTTAGTGTTATTATATTATTCCTATTTTAAACTTTGCCTCGTTCAACAAAACCAAGAATGTAATTTCGGTTTCGATTATAATATTTTGGTGTTCAACTTGAAATCTTGTATGTTTCTCATTACAATTTTATGTAAACAACATTAATATTTAGTGGGTAGGTAAAACCATTATCTGGTATTACCATAAAAATTATAATGTTATTAGATATGATCTAAATCTCAAGACAATACTAATATCTGTTACTTCTGTATATTATATAATAAATAATAAATAAAATTGCTTCATAAAATATTGTGGAAAATATGGGATGAACATTGGATAAACAAATATATTAATGCATTATACTGAACATAAATTATATTGAAATTCAGAACTGAAATTGGTTTGGGTTTTGACTTTTCTCTTAAGTTTCCCGAGGGACTTTGTTTCGGTATTTTTTTTATCAGAAGGGAAATGTCCTCTAAAATGCCAGTTAAAACTTCCAAGTCCCCATCATTTGCCATACTTTTCTGCCGCGTAGTAAATTTTGCCGCGTAGTCGCACCTGAAACAGATACTTTTAGCGTGTAGAAATCGCTGTCAATTTCTACAGATAGGTCGCCAGCTTTTTTTACAACTACTTTTAAAACATCCTATTTCGAAAATTCAAAAACACTTTTTACATGATTTATTGCTACGGTTCGTATATGGTCTACGCCGAAAGCTTTTGACGATAGTTTTGTTTGTTCCTTATTGATGGATGTATCAGAATCGTTTGAATCCTATTTCCTATTTTTACTTTCCCATACTTCTGCTGAACTAAGGAAAGTTATGATTTCATGTAAATTTTCGAACTTCAAATTTTAACGGAAATACGCGTTTTGGGGTCCAAGGAACCCAAAAAGGTTTTTTTTTAATGTCCGTTTGTGGCTCGTTGGGTGCGTTCGTTTCCCTGTATCTCCGGAACCCCTTTCTCGATTTTTGTAGGGTACATAGCGTTGTAGTGCATCTAAAGACAAATCAAATGATTTTTTCCAAATGCTGTATCTTTATTGCACGATTATTCAAAAGCAAAATATCTAATCTATACTAATTGTCACATTATTTAACAGTCCCTTTTAAGTATAAGCAAGTGATGCAAAAATATTTTTGTAAATATAAAAATTGTAAATATACTCAAATTTTGGATATATTCAAAACATTATTCTTCAAAAACTGCCAACACCATTTTTTTTAACTTTCTTAGTCGATAGCGGTTTCAATGAACTACAAATTCGTTTTTTACTAATCTCCCAAATTTTGTTCCAATTCATGCCCGGAAATTAAACCTTTTTTTTGGTATTGATTTTTTTATAAACACTGTTTTGAAATTTTGAATACGTAGCGTTGTGGTGCATCTAAAGATAAATCAAATGTTTTTTCCAAATCTTTAAAATGAAGCCCGTTACGAATTTTTGAAGATTTTAACTTTAATGCCCGATTACTCAAAAACAAAATATCCAATCAATACAAATTATCCTATTATATGAGAGCCCTTGATAAAGATAAAATAGTGATGCGAAAATATTTGAGAAAATATGAAAATTGTGAATATACTAGGTAGGTTCAAAGTTTTGGACATTTTCAAAAAACATGTTATCAAAAACTGCCCACAACATTTTTTTAACCTTTTGAGCCGATAGAGCTTGCAATGAACTGCAAAATTTGTTTTTTACTAATTTTCCAAATTTCGTTCTGACGCCGTCTAGGAATTTTTAAAAATTTTGAAATGGATTAATTTTTTATTCATAAACGCAAACGCCGATCGTTATAAACTTATATCAGTTCGATAGACTATTTAAAGTACTTTATTAGGATCAGCGAGAATTTTCAATTATTTTGAAAATTAAGGAAAACAAAACGATACTTTTTAATATCAACAACGTGTTTTCCGGCAGTTCCGTGATTTTAAAAATGCCTATCAATTACCTCTAATAAAAATAAATGTTTTTCATTGTTTGCAAATTTTTGACAACTGTATAAATAAAGCTGTTATAACTATTTTCGTGCGCGCTTTAAATATCTTAGCGTCTTTCACGTCGCGTCGTAGGAGCGCGCGCAGCCCGTAAGTAAGCAACGTCTTGACTCTGCAGCGGGCTTGTACCGGCTAGATTAGATGTAAATTTCCATCAATGGTTAACGCGAGAATATTTAAAGTATGGGAAAGTACCAGCGACGTTTCGCCCATTTTTTCTGTACCTGAGCGGCAATAGTCTAATGTTTTGTCGAATATTTTTCTTTTTGCATCGCGGCATATATTTCGTAAAATTGTTTATTTTTCTTCATCTAATATTAAATTTGGTAAGTATTCCTTTGCAAACTTTTCTATCTCAACATCTTTTTCTTGGAACTTACTTATGGTATGGTATGGTATGGTATGGTATCAAATCCGGTGTAGATTAGTAATTGTGTTAAATAGTTTGGTAATAAGATATTACATTCATTTGAACTTTTATCAAAAAAATCCATTTTATTCCTGAAAGGGAAGATCAAGAAATCTTACGATGGTTATATTATACTCCTCAAAGTAAAGCACACAAATGGTACACTCTCATAAGTACATTTAACTATCTAAATGATATGAGGACTAATAGTCTTACATAAAGTTTACACACATTACGCATATCGAAAACCAAAAATAAATTTGTATTTATCTTTAATAGACTCTATTGCATGGTGGCATTTCTCATGCTTGTAGGGATTTCCACTTTAACTGCGTCACCGTCCACAAGTAAAGTTGATGCCGTCGGTAATATTCGAGTTGATAAGTTATTTTTTTAATATGTTATTCATCTAATACTTGTTAGTAAATAAACAATAATTATATAGTAAACACAAGCTAAATAAAATTAGCTGGGAATTACGTACTTCTTGATTTCGTCCTAAACAGGAAAAAGCTTGGTTTAAACTAGTTCACATTATCTATGTACTGTAATAGTAATAAAAAATACAAAATTAAAACTGAGCTTTTGTTTAGCTTCGATTACACCCGCATATTTTCGTTAATTGTTGACTTATTTTCATTGATTTCCGTTGTATTGCCGTGATTGCCTAGTGATTCCCCTATTTGCCGAGTTATTGCCGTGTTTGCCGAATGTTTGCCGTGATTTCCGTTATTGCCGAGTGATTGCCCAAGTACTGCCGAAAATTTGTACACCTATTGCCGCTAGTGAGACACCCCTCGCTTTTAATACTTTCGATATTTCCGATACTTTTTATACTTTCAATTCGTCAATACTTTTTGATATCGATGTTCGATTCGATACCAGTATAGTCAAAGTATCGACACTCTCAATACTTCGATACGTTTGATACTTTTGATAGTTTCGATAATTCGATATTTCCGACGTTTTTTAAGCTTTCGATACTTCCGATACTTTTCGATGCTCGATACTTTGCCCTGCACACAACTCGAGAACCGGTTGTTCGATTTCGATGAGCTTTGGAATGTGGTGGTCTCATATCAAAAATGCGTCCACAATGTGGGTGTGAATGTGAGTGACGGGTTGCGGCATAGATTTTCGAACCCTAGACCTTTAGCGTTAGAGGCTAAGCGCCCAACCTCTGAGCTACCGCCACGTTTAAGGCATTAGTATTAAAAAATGAGTTGCAAGATCGGTATAAACCTAGTTATTATAATAGCCCCAGTAAAACACATGTTGCTATGTAAGAGGATTTTTGTAAGAATGAAAACTAAAGTCAAAATAATTTCGAATTTTAGAGATTCTCAAATAGCTAGAAAACTGGCAACATGATTATTTTGAAAACTTGTAGGCTCGTGGAGTTAAGGAACTAAGTACGATAAAACATTTTTGTTTAATGTAAGTTGCTCAAAGAGTAGAATAAGATATAAAACTTTATTTGGAAGTGCAGCCATCTTAGGGGGATTAATTTAACCTCTCCAATTGATTGACGAATTTCGACTCTTGTTTTCTTTAATGGCAATAAATTATTAACCTATTTTGCGTAGCGTTGAGTGTTAGTTTCGCAGGAAAATTCTTCTCGGGGTGTTTAGCTTTTTTTGACGTTTAAGCAAAAAATGACAAAAATTTGCTACACAACAAGTAAGAGTAGTTTTCCCCAGTTATTTTTCATTTGATGAGTAGTACATGATCGGGTTATTTCACGAATAAATATATCGAACTGTCAATTTAATTTTATTTCTTACACTAACAAATAAAATAAATAAGCAGTTTGCTGAAATTTATTGGCTATAAAATTTTGTACGTAAAAACATTATTCTGCGTTTTGTTTGGTTTGAACTACCAGAACTATAAAAATGATTTGGTTTTCATATTCACAGAAAAGAAAAATTCAATATTATTCACTGTTTTGAAAATTTAGATCATAAAGAGATAAACAAAACAACAAAATGTTTTTTCTCTTGTTTTTCGTGTGTATTACGGACATCCATATAAATTGTTTAGGAAAGATTTTATTAGGCACAGACGTCAATCAGTTGGATACTGCAAAATTGGGACAGCTGGCGTAGCTAGATAAGTGTAACAAACTAGATTTGGCAAGAGGATTTCATGGGATTTCTCAGAACGAAAAGAAAGTAAAGTAGATATAGAACCTATCTGGTTCTATCAAACTTCTGGAGGACACGTTTTGTGTACATGCTTTGTTTTTTCATATATTATTTATGTGATCACAGAATTTTTTTGAAAATTACACTATTTACATTTTAAATCGCAGAAAATGTTAGCTCTTCTTTCATCCGTTCAAAAACAGGATGAAAACTTGAAAGTCCAGCAGGTTTAAATCAAACAATTCAGTAATACGGTGTCACACTACAAAGAATGAAATAAATAAAATACACACGTGTTTTTCCATTTCATTTAGAAACCAAACAAAAATGTTTGTATTCTGTACTTCATTGAAACATCCCACGGCTAAACTAACTGAAATGTGAAGAGATCAGAACTACACACAGTACACAAACGTGACTGACCTGATGATAGCTAAGGTTTCGAATCCACTTCCAAAGCTTCCCTCGTGCTCGGTGTAGAATGGAGCGCTGTCCTGTCGTGGATGCTTTCTGCGTAGGCATCACTTACACGTCAATTTATTTATTTAGGTTTACATTCATTTTCTTAATAGTTACATTCATGTTAATGTATTATTTTCGCTACCCCAGTACTTTAATTTACAGTTCCAACAAATGTTTGATTAGGTTTTATGTGGATAAATACGTCGGCGCTTTTTTATTCTCTATTTTCTTTCCACTTGATTTAAGGCTAGAATGCTCTATCTGTATTAGAATTTCAACACATAATGTAAATACACGTCGGGAGTGCAATTTTGCAAAAGCACCGTCTGAAACAGTTCACTGCATTTTAAAGTACGTTTATCTAATAGTTCCTATTTATTACAATCGCGAATCTATCATTGTTCTTTTTTGCAATCAATATGATGGGTTCGTACAATACCAAGTATTGATTGAAACAACCGACTTCTCTTTTTTTCTGTTTCTCTATGTTTATGATTTAAAAGAAATGCTTTTAAAGCTTTAGTTTACTAAATTATCTGTCACATATTAGCTTCGAATGTTTTTTCTTTAAATATATTTTTATGAGCAAACTTTTCACCTTCAGGTCACATTACGATTTATAACATTTTATCAACCACGAAGAGCAATTATTAAATTTGTGGTTTAGTTTTTCCTCTTTATTCCGCTACGGTGGTTATATACATAAAAATGCCCAAGGGAAATTGCGCGGACGCTTACTGTAGCAAGTACTTCACTAAATTATTTTTTTCTCTTCATATTATTACCGTCAAGTAAACACACACTCTTTGATGTAGTTACGTAATTAAGTGTTCATTTTGTTGAAAATGGAGCAGCATTATTCGCGTACAATTTTAACGTTCTGCACGCTGAGAAAAGCAAAATTTTAAACAGGTAATTATTAAGCACTATAATATTTTTGGACTCCTAGTGTTAAAATTGTGCATGCACTTACATTAGTATTGTTCTTTGGTCACTTTTGTGTAATGCTATATTATAACAAGGTTCAAACCATATACAGGTATTCACAGTTTTAAGTTGGTCGTTTTTAGGTGTTTTACCAGGTCAATAAATTTAAGAAAACAGTATTAAAGCAGACTGCCTTTTTGTGGTAATTTTAAATATGTTTCCTTTTACACTTCTCACGTATCTTTAACCATTTTCATATCACAGTTCTGTTCATTTGAAATAAGTACCAGTCCGCTTCAATATTTTCCATCTATAAATTTATCTAATAATTATAACAGTAATACGTAAGTACAACTAGATTTCAAAGTACCTCATCTGCTAGAAATTCTACATGAAAGCATTCGAATAGAAAGCAGTTTCCGATAGGGAAGACTTTTATTCCCCATTTTGAATTCTTTGCATCCTGCAACCATAATGGCGAACAAACGTCTTCCTCTTTTACTGTTGCCTAGATCTGGTGTATAATATACTCTAATTATGTATTTAATTGCATTTGTACTTAAAAATATATCACCCAACCCCTTTCGACTTAACAGAAAACTTTCGAATGAATGCTTGTTGATTGTTGCTTATGTATATCAAATTTTAAAAACATGTCATTTTTTTTATGTGTAAAATCTTTGTATTAAGAAACGCATAAAGAGTAAGTAAGTAAGATATTCGTAAAGTCCGTCCGTATATAAATAGCTTAGACTACATATAAAATACCACCCTATGGTCAATAAAATGGCATTTCACATTTATGACTTAGGCACGGCCCGTGTAGCATAATTTGCTTTCCCTCTTAACTTAACCCGAATTTGGCGGTCGCGGTAGGTTTTTCATTATATTGTGTAGCACTGGCACAGTCTACAATACAGAAGGGACGTGAGCGAATTCTACTCACGTTCACGTATACATGGCTTACGTTCACGGCGTAACTCGCCACTCACGGCGGCGTGACCCGTGGATTTTATGTAAAAATGCAGATATAACGAAATAAAAAGATTCCAATTTTCAACCAATAAAAGAACAGAAACAAAACAAAAAAACTGGGGGCTACAATAAAACATTTATTTTTCACGGGAAACGATTTATATGATTCTCGGAGAGGACATATCTAAACAAATAAATCAAAAGTGAGTAAAATAATAGGAATACAGTGTGTCGGCTGAACATGGGCAAAAAACATGGAAAAACTGAAAATCTCGTATATCTTCCTAAAATGCTCGCGTCAATTTTAGACGTCAAAACGATGAAGAAAACATTTTTGTATTACCCGGTAAAAATTTTGTAAGCTTCCGGTTTAATTCCGGCTTTAATTAATTAATTTACATTTGCAATAAACAAGTTCAGCGTATAACTTCGAAATTACCCTTCCCCCGTATGCGAATGTTCACAGCGCAGTTGGTAAACGAGTGTTACACGCTCGCAACACATCAAAGGTACCACAAGTGCAGGCAGCTATTCAAATAAATAAATTCAAACAAATGACGCACTATGAGACAAATAAATAATGACGTGCTATTTTCAACATCCAATAGCGTGCCACTGCTTCATTGAATACGTAAATTTAAGTTTTTCGGACACATCAAACGTTATTCGTATTTTTTCTTCTCAATTATCATTTGAACTATATCTTGTTTTCTTTTGTAATTTGCCATGAACTGATTTTCAGTACTTAATCCACCACTTAAATTTTAGTATGAACTTTTTTCTTTTCAGATTTTTCAAAAATATTGGTTGAACCGAAAAGTCGTACAGGAACGTTTTGTTCAGTTTTTTTCGTAGAATAACACCCCTCAGTCCGTGTTCGCGAGTTTCGAAACACCTTGTATGTCTATAAAATTCAATTATTTTATGTTATTAGCAATTTTTTAACATTTCCGGTTTCGCAGGAAGTGACCATAACTTTCTTATTTCAAATACAACAACATGCATATTTTTACATATTTGTAATTTGGAGGAAATTCTGCATACGATTGTGTACTTCGATTGTTTTTTAGACAACTTAAAAATGTTTACTTAATT
This sequence comes from Ctenicera cuprea, assembly GCA_958336395.1. Lineage (NCBI taxonomy): Eukaryota > Metazoa > Arthropoda > Insecta > Coleoptera > Elateridae > Ctenicera > Ctenicera cuprea. The sequence goes on along the minus strand of OY284492.1, from coordinate 24,594,165 downwards.
TATTTGTTTTGTGTCCAGAGCGCCATGACGGGTATAAAACTGGCGCTATGGCGTTACCATAAAACTGTTTATTGTCGTTTGCTGTCCATATCCGTCAATCACGGCCGCTTTAAAAATCAGCTAACAGTTTTTTGAGAAAAAGTCAGAAATTTCAAATGAAACAATATTGGTTCATATTGTTTTCGTTTCTGTTTATAACAAAGTAGAATTGAATTTTCAAATTTAGCGAGCACATCAGTTTTAACATTTGAACAAACAAAAAACGAAAATTAGTTTATGTGCATTGAGACTATTATAAACAATCGAATCCTATTAAAACAACGGAAGTTGTTTACAGTTTGCCCTGTTTAAGTATTTTTACATCCTTATCGTTCTGTATTTCAAAAAAATACTTAATTTTGTAGTAAGTGTAACAAAAATCCTTGCAAATGGAATTCACAAGAGATGAAAAAGTGGATACCATTTTAATCTACAGTGAATGTAAAAGAAATTCTGTTCAAGCAGCTTCATTGTATTTACAGCGTTATCCAAATAGACGCCACCCTACTAGACATTACTTTGCAAATCTAAAAAGAAAATTCAGACAGGAGCCTGATGAGCAGGAAAATTTTATGGTGGATGAAGACACGGAGATTAGCAGAGGCTTATGCAGAGTTAAACTCAACTTCTTCCACTCGAGAAATTTGACATGTGTGCGATGTATTTCATCAATGTGTTTGGAAAATTTTAAAGAAACATCATTTTCGTTCTTATAAATACCAATTGCACCGAAATTTTCTTGAAAACGACTATGGAAGGCGCCTCAATTCTTGTAATTGGTTTCTAAACAGTATTCAGCAAAATGGGCAGCTTTATTATAGTAATTTATTTTCGGATAATAAAAGCCGTTTCACCAATAAAGGAATGTTTAATAAGAATAACGCTCGATATTGGTCTAGAGAAAATCCAAGATTGGCTGGTGAAGAAAACTTTGACAAATTTGAATTTAATATGCGGATAGGCATTCAGGGAAATCAAATAATAGGGCCAATAATTTTCGATGGACATTTGACAAGAGTTCGCTATTTGCATTTTCTGCAAAAATAAAATTGAAAATGATGGAGTACCACTAGCCAATACACAAGGCGTCTCCTATCAACAAGACGGAGCTCCGCCTCATACTGCAAGAAATGTCATTGAATTCTTGAATAACAATTTCAACGAAATGCGGTTAGGAACGAATGGTCCTATTAGGTGGCCTCCCCGTTCACCTGATCTAACACCTCTGAATTTTTTTTGTGGGGTTATATTAAAAATCGGGTGTACCGCACTGTGGTCCAACAATCCGTCAAGATCTGGAAAATGGAGTTATCAATGCTATAAACAATATTACTCAAGAACAATTAAATGAAGTGATGCGTGAAACAGTGGAAAGAGTCGTATTAAGCAGCAATCACAATGGATAACATTTTGAACAGTTTTTATTAGTTTCTGCTTCCGCCATTCTATAATCTCCTGTGCACATAAACGATTTTTCGTCATTGTTCGTTTAAATGTTTTGAACTGTTCGCGAGCTAAACTTAAAATTTAATTCTAGATTAATATAAATAAAACGTTCTCAGTTGCTGTTTATTTACTGTCTACTACTAAAAAACAAATAAAGTACACAATCGCGTGCAGAATTTCCTCTAGATTCCAAATATGTAAAAATATACAAAGTGTGGCATTTAAAATAAAAAAGTTATGGACAATTTTAGTGAAACTACAAGTGTTAAAAAATTGCTAATACCGTCAAATAATTGAATTTGATAGATATATTAGCCATACCAAATTTCTGTCGTTTGTCTTAATAAATAACGAAAAAAGGAAGTGTACCGTTTCGTTTACACCCGGTATATAGCCTAAGTTATATGTTGGTAGCATATTACGTATACTAAACATAGTTTGTATTACACATTTTTTAAGGAATGTACATTTGTATTGTATATTGTATTCAGCAACTTTTTGCAAAAACGCTATTTACCATTAAAATTCAATTTAAGTTCACAAGCAATTGCATATGACAGCGGTGTGAACAAAGAAACAACTTGAAGTTTATTCTAGATTGTTTTGTACAACCCTGTTATTTCAAAGGTACTGTCCGATGTTAAATTTAATCAAAATGTTGGAAAACGTGAAATGACTGCGCCTTTATACCTACATAACAATGCCAGCATATCTATGCTGTAATTTTTTTACAGCTAACCCGTTCTGCAATCTCCCTATTTCCATTTTCGTTATTAAGTTACGAAAATGTTCTGCGAATTGAAATTTTCAAGTTAAAACTGAATTATCAACGGATTACCTAGTTACGATTTTATGAACATCCATTTGTATTTCATAACCTTGTAAATGTTTTTTCCCTTGTTTTTATACCAAATATCATCTTCAACATGCATGTGGTGCAAAAAATGTAATTAATCCTATGTCAATGTCAGATAAAACTGTCAAGATATTTTTATGGTGATGTCTCTTATCGATATCGGCAAACTGTGATATTTTATGCACCAACTAACTACCTACTTTAAAAAGTAATTTCCCTTGGCATGTTGTTTTTAATTGGATCTATTAACTTAAATAAAGCTATTGGTTAAAAATAGGTAAAGCAATGATGTAGCTTACACTAACATACTTTAGAACAAGGCTGCCCAACCCCAGGCCCGCGGGCCACATTGTGGCCCGCGAACGAATGATAAGTGGCCCGCGTGAACCAGTTTCAAAATTCCCGCCAATTTGAAAAAGTGTCGCGCGCCGCGGTAAAACAAACGATGCGCCTTGCGCGCGGTCTCCTGATTAGCTATCCCGCTCGGAAACTGACAGCAAAGAATATCAAAATACCCCAGAAGCGTCACTTGTGTCGGTTCCTTTGATGTTTTGAGCACAATTTGGATGACCTTCGCCATATTGAAAATGGTTAACGTCAAAATTAAATGGCGCCAATTTTAAATATAACTTGTAGACATACAACACAAAGAACTAAATAATATTGCTAAAGGTAATTTGCAGGAAACCGAAGCACGCATTAAATAAAGTAATAAGTAAAAATAATTCTGTAGATCGAGTAGGATTTTTTTTAGGTATGTGAAATGCAAATAAAATTACATTGTTCAATATTTTGTAGTAGGTATACCTACCGCGTATTGTTATGTCCAAATGGTACGAGTATTTACCAACGTTTGACTAAAACTGATTACTTTAAGTAACATTCACAGAACACAATTTACTGCTAAGTCAACCAAACGAACTGCTCCGTCTGTGATGCTGTTGTGGTATTGTGCTACATTTGACACGCTAAATAACTGTAATACCCTTAAAAACGATACCTGAATAAAATGGATGAAAGACGAACCTTACATGGAGTGAAAAATAATGTTATTGTTATCTACTGTTAATTATTATGGATGTTTAAATATAATAATAAACACTAAGTTGAACATAACCTCCAAGTTACATCCGTCAGATTGACAGGAAAACCATTTACAATATGGCCGACTAAAGTACAAAAAAATATCGAAGTGACGCTTCTGGGCGTTTTGATGTTCTTTGCCGACAGACCTTTTGTTTTGTTTTTAATTAATTTAGCCAACGAAAATATTGACCTTTTTCCCATACTCAAAGATTTGAAAGAGAAGCTCAATATTGCCAACTGTACTAAGTACGAAGCTAAAATTAGATGCTTGTTACAGTCGTTTGAGAGCAGATTCCAGGACTTTGAAAGTACAAAACAAAATTTACAAATTTTTGTTAATCCTTTCACACTCAGTTTGACTGAAATAATCAGTTATCCTGCCAATATTCAGTTGGAACTCACTGAACTGCAAAATCATTCTGCACTAAAAAACCTTTTTGCAGAAAAAATATCTTCAAAGTCACAAACTTTTTCAGAAGAATTTGGACATTGGTGCCAAAGGAAGACTTTCTGCAATAACTGACCTGGCCTTTCAATTTTTAAGTAGTTTTGGATCAACATATGTTTGTGAAAAGTTTTTTTTTTAATCTTAATTTAGTAAAAAATAAATACCGCACATCTCTAACTGAGCAACATATATCTGATTTGTTGTTACTGTCAACATGTGACCTGACGCCTAACATAGAAAAATTATTAAAACAAAAACAATGTCAGAAATCACATTGATTGTACCAATAGATTTTCGTTACATAAAATTTTGTTTCTTTATTTGGCAGTAGATGCTATTTATTTTATTATTTTAATAAACGACAATTAAATTTCAAAATGTTGATTTTTTTGTTGCACAAAACAAGACTTTAAAAAGCTTAGGTGAACAAAAATAGGAACCGTCAGTAATCAGTGGCCCGCCAGTGATTTTCAAATCGTCAATTTCGCCCAACTGTTAAAAAGGTTGGACAGCCTTGCTTTAGAACATCGATCTAAAACACTTTGAATTTAATACCACATGCAAAAGTATGACAAGATAATTAAAACAGTAGAGTTAACAAAGGCAGTTACGATAACGAAAGAAATAATTAGATTTCCGAGGTTGTAATATGTAATACAACAAATAAGGAGAATAAAGAATTTGGAAACAGAAATTACTACTATTTAACTGCAGTTAGAAATAGAGAAATTTAACACAAAAGACAAAAAAGCTGAAGTGTGGACTTGGAGTGGACTTTCCCGTACTAAAACTTATCGTATCTGCAAAACTTTAAATTTTATAATTATAACCTTCCATGCCATCCATTCAAATTCACAGAAAGCGCCATAGTGAAATTATAGCTTTCAAAAAAAAACAAATTGTAGCCAATACTAGATAATAATACTTTCCGTTGCCGTATTTGCAAAAGTGTAACTTTTAATAATTATAACGTTGTACATTTCAGCGAGTATTAGATTTCTAAGAAAACGAGCAGCGGGAATTTGAATTTGTGATAGCCTGTTCAATTGGTTTCCGCACCGTAGCTCTACCCATAGAAGCAGCGACTACTGCACGAAAGCAAGGTAAGCGCCCGCTGAAGCGCTTCGGCGAATTACAAATACCGCGTCAGATGTCGGACGAAAATGACTACATTAACTTTATTTAGGAAGTTATCAAAAATATGCAAAGAATGAAAAATATATTTTTTAACTAGAGCTAACTGATAAACGTAGTTAAAATCACGTAACTGCCGGAAAACGAGTTGCTGACATTAAAAAGTATCGTCTTTCCTCTTAATTTTTAAAATAATTAAAATTTCTAGCTAATCCTAATAATGTACTTGAAATAGTCTATCGAACTGATGAAAGTTTATAACGATCGGCGTTTGCGTTTTTAAATAAATAATTAATTAATTTCAAATTTTTCAAAAATTCCTAGAAAGCGTCAGAAAGAAATTTAAGAGATATTTAAAAAATAAATTAGTAGTTTAATGCAAGCTCTATCGGTTCAGAAGGTTTAAGAAAAATCATGTGAGCAGTTTTTGAATAATTTTTTTTCAAAATTTTCAAAATTTTAAAGCAGTGCCATTGCGATTATTTTCGGTTTTTCGAAATTAAATTTATTTCATCGTATACTTCCTAACAAGTGGTAGCTTATCTCGATCAGACAACTATTTTGTGAGTAAATGGGCGTTAAAGTCGAGATTTTCAAAAAACTGTAGCGGCCGCCATTTTGAAGCTAGAGAGTTCGGTAAAAAAGTTTTCGATTTGCCTTAAGTTCTTCTCTCAGATTCCCTGTTCAAATTTTCAAAATTTAGTTTTGAAACAAAAAACGGTACAAAAAAAAAACATGTCTAACTTCCGTTTCCGTTTTCGTATTTTTTTGAAAAGCTTAACTTGAACTACAATTTTAGATATACCTCTTGATTTAAAGTTTCATCAAAATCGGTCTAGTTCTTTCGCCTGTAGAGGCGTCACCCACACACAGACACGTTATAAAATCCCCTTTTTTGGGTTGCGTGAGCCCCAAAACGTGTATTTCCGTTAAAATCTAGATTTCGAAATATTTCATAAAATCAATACTTCCCTATGCCGAAGGTATGGGAAAGTAAAAAGCAAATAAAATCGCGGGTTGACTATACAATAGGGTACGAAGGAACAAACACCTACAACAGAAAATAGAAGTAAGAATAATGACCAACTGTGAGATGCCCAGCGGAGACAAGACCAGACAGACAAAACAAAATTACTACTGCGAACAGAAGTTAAAGTATTAAGACAAATATAAAGTGGGTGTCTTGGTCAACAGTAGAAAAAAGAAATCAAACATATTACACGCATAAATAACAAAATAATAAAAATAGCAAACGAAAACACATAGACTAGTTGTTTAGAATCCTCTACAAAATAATATACAAGGTGCCAATAATAAACTATAGTTTTTTTTCTAACTGACGTGAGCTTTCTATAAAATTTTAATTTTCTTTTAGCAATTAACGTGCGTAACGAGAATCTGTCGGTATGATCTAGTTGTATACAGAAACATTCTTTTTATGAAGGAATAGATTTACCCTTTACCTAATTTACATGAAAATTTCATCAATTTATAATTTATTTCCATATAAAAATGTTATTATAATGATTCAAACGTTAATATTTAAATTGAAAATCGTTATTTTTTTTTTGTAGAAAGGAAATCTTTCGAAAGTAATTCAATCTTCAGTTAAATATATTATAAATCATATCTCTCACTAGGTGTGCTGTACGTAGACTAGCTATACTATAAGCAAAGGAACAAAATACACTCGTTTAGAGTTGTGCGATCGGCATGCAACCCACCGTGCAAACCAATTCGTGACCAATTCCGTACTTAACTACTGACGCCCAATTCTAGAATCTAGAAGCTTATATGCGGGAAGGATGGCCGCGCATCCGTTAAAAAACTTCCGTTATGGACGATCTCATGTTTCACCCGCCGCCAAAGAAGTTTCACTTCGAAACCGTCATTTAAATATTATAAAATTCAATTCAATTTCACAAGTAAACAGCATGGGTTTTTCTTTCCATTCTTCAAGCACGGGAATGTACTGTGATAAAGAAAATTTTCGATTCTGCGATTTTTCCGGAAATAATGTTTTAGATCTCCAAGAAGTGGTATTTGTCTTTGTCTAATGTTCTTTGTTAGTCTCAAGGAACATTTTTTTAAATTTAAAATCCGATATTTTTACTCACAAAACGCTTACTATTCAGTTTCTAACTATAGTGTTTGTATTTCCCATGCGATGTCTCATTTTCTAAAGATACATAAACGCCGGATAAAAACTTAAAATCTAAAACTCATAATTTAATGAAATGAGGTAAAGAGTTAACTTCGAGTCTCTCTCATTTCAGCGTATGTTAGATTTCTAAGCAAATAATTTACATAGGCAACCCTACCATGTCGCATAACGTATAAGAATAGTAAGAACGGAACCGCCCGCCCAACAGCTGATTAGATGCGCTTTGAATTTCGGACTAAACATCGATAGAACTGGTTGATTTAAAATAGTTATGAAAGATATGAAAAAAATAAAAAAAGTATATTTTTTAACTAGAGCTAATTGATAGACGTAGTTAAAATCACGTAACTGCCGGAAAAGACGTTGTTGATACTAAAAATAATCGTTTACTTTCTTAATTTTTAAAATAGTTAAAAATTTTGTTTGATCCTAATAAAGTACTTCAAACAGTGTATCAAACTGATAAAAGTTTATAACGATCGGCGTTTGCGTTTTTGAATAAATAATTAATCAATTTCAAATTTTTCCTGGAGGGTGTCAAAGTAAAATTTGGGAGAATAGTAAAAAACAAATGCGTAATGTGGAAGTCCCGTGGGCTCAAAAAGTTAAAAAAAAATCGTGTAGACAGTTTTTAATACATCCTTTATTGGTAATTTTCTAAAAATTAAGAATGAAACAGCGCCATTGTTATCGGTTTTGGATTTTCGAAATTAATTTCAATTCATCGTATACTACCCTCAAAGGGTTCCGAAACAAGTTATAGCTGATGCCGGTCAGACGACTACTTTTTGAGTAAATAGACGTTAAAGTAGAGATATTTAAAAAGTTATAGCGGCCGCCATTTTTCTTCTCTCAGAGCCCGCGCTCAAAAAAAAATACAATATTTAGCTTGTCTAACTTCCGTTTCCGGTTTCGGATTTTTCAAAAAGCTTAGCTAGAACTACAATTTTCAATATACCTCTTGATTTAGAGTTTAATTAAAAATGGCCATGTACTTTCGCCTTTAGAGGCGTCACACCCATCTACGAGCCCCAAGACGTGTATTTCCGTTAAAATTTTGATTTTGAAAATTTTCATGAAATCAGTACTTCCCCGATACCGAAAGTAGGGGAAAGTAAAAATCAGTGTAACAACAAAGTTACGAATAACTACAGCTTCAATCAGTTTCCTTTGTCTCATAAAAAACTAATAGATAATTAACATCTTTGAAGTTCATTCTCTAAGTGTTAAACAAAAACGATCGTTAATCAGCAACTTCCAATTAATTTAATCTATATAAAGGAAAGAGCTGAAAGTGGAAAACAATGTAAAGGAATAAACGGGTTTTCCACTTTCTAACCTTTGCACGTATCTTTTTATATCTACAATAAACTTAAATGATTTATAAAAACTGAATTGCACAGGATAATTTTGTGGTTACCATAATCTAATATTAATCCTAAATAATTTTTGGTCTAATAATAAATATATGTAGAATACTTATTAAAAAATCTGAACTGAAAAAACAATTTTTGTACTCACTGCATAGGAAATGACATTCCGCGCAGTCTAGTGGCAAAGCGAAACGTCAATTTCCCGATCTACTTACCCAGGAAAAATAGCAAAAAGCACTGGACCTCTCAGGCATTTTACAAAATAATCGTCTTTACAATAATAAAATTTAATTTATAAAGTACCGTTTCCGCGATTTGCATTTATTAAATGTTACAAATTGAAGACTAATCATTAATAATAAAATTCATTAAAATTAAAAACATGAAATGTCAGTCGACAACTGCATAAAACAATTGCTATCAACCTACTTTGTTTTTTAGCTACCTCTATTGTCTTGAAAATACAAGCATTCGCTTGAAATTCTAAATTACTAATTATTTTACTTTATCAATGTATTTCTGTTCGATACAAAAAATATTGTACAAACCTTATGCGAGAAAGCTTAATCCGCGCATTCGCGCATATGAAGGCATTCGCTCGCTAGCGCTCGCTCATGGTTCAACACAGCGCTCATGCGGGAACATTGCTTTCCCGCATTTGGTTTGTAAATAACTATTTCAATTGATGTAACTAATGAAATTTAAAATTGTACCATTAATAATTAAAACTAGTTTTAAGAAAATGTTCATTAGTCTTTATATTTTGAAGTTTTACCTGGTGAATTAATAAATTTGTCTAATTACATAAGAACAAAGTGTAATTTGTACACAGTATAGTTTAAAAACACTCTCTTATGAAATTGAACGTAGCAGGCTATTGAGAATGCGACGAAATTGAAGATGTCGACTAAATGAAGTAAAATAAAGTCATACAAAGATGGAGTGCTTTGTTTACCTATTCAATTCAAATTTTTAGTTAATATTGCCGCCTGTGTCCTATTTCCCACGACAATGGTATTGTATAACGTAATCGACAAGCGTTCTTCATGAGATAACACAACAATATTCTATTTCAACAAAGTTATTATGCGGGTTTCTAAACTAGTTGGCGAAATTGATAACGCTAGGGGTGACTTATGTCACCGTTTTCTTGCTTTTAAGATGTAAAACCAACAAATGCGCAAAAACACGTAAAGTCGACTTTAATCTAAAGTGGCGGCTGTAAATTTGACATTCATGTATGAACTAATTTTTGACATTATGACAACAAATCTAAACATTTTTTGTATACGATTTAACGACACTAATGTGGGTCAAATTTCTATTTCTCTACTGAAATAAGCTTGTATATTTATTATTAACTTTTTTAAGTTTTTATTTAGATGTTTGTACCTTCCATTTTCAGTTAGCATTATTCTGATGAAGATTTCGGAATAATATATGTCAAACATGATACCATATTGACATTTTAATTTTTGATAACAGTTTAGGGGCTGCTCAACGGCATATTACTATCTCTTTCTTGTTAATGTGAATATTCAGTCTGCCGCATAATAGAAAACAAGGAAGGATTCACGACATACTTAAAGGTTATATACAGTTGTCAAAACGTGACAGAAATAAAATCGTACGTCGAAGCTGCATCAATACAGCCGCCACTTTAAATTAAAGTCTATTTTATTAAATGCATTAATATAGTAACAAGGTTTATATTTTGCATTAAATTTAAAAGCAATCAGAAGTTATTTCGTTATAATTCCATAGAATTAAAAAACCCAGTAGGTAATTTTTGGAAATCGATTTATAAGCCCAAATAAAATATGTTTTTCCCAATCCCGACAACTTTGACAAAAAAATTACTTACACATTGTTTATTCTAATTTATTATAATTGTATTTGTTTTGGTAACTCAATTATAAATAATACGAATGATATCTATAACGTCTTAAAAGTAATATGTGTTACGTCGAAAAAAAAACCTTCTCAATTAATGTTTGGTTTCGGAGTTACGTCTTGCTTAATTTTCAAATTGTATAATTTACAGGTATTGCAACACTAAACGCGCAGATATTCAAACGAACTTTCTTATTCAAATAAATACATTTACGTTAGTCTCGTTTACTGAAATCAAGCATATCTAGGTCAAAATTTAAGTTTTTTTATATGAGCTTTTAACGATAAATATTGTTTTCAACACCATCCATCACAATAACATGATTATAGTGCCATTTTATCTATAAAATGTTATATGTATCATCACACAAAGTAGGCTGTATTTGTAGAACGAAACGCTTTCCAATTCATGTTACCGAAATTTTTGGGACCAGATAGTTCCTCTAAAGTAGCTACTAATTTTAGAAACACTTTATATTTACTGGTTACTCAAAACTCGTTCTTATGTATAGTGCTTGAAGTCTTAGCTAAACTACAACATATTTGGAAAAACGTAACTGAATAATTTAAACGACAAAAATGCTTAGAATTCTTTACGCATTAAAAAGATGTTGAGTTATAATAATAAATGGCCCTGTATACGGTCTAGATTATTTAAGTTTATAAAACTATATACATACACAAAATACGCTTTTCAGCCACTGTTTTGAATTATATCTATTAACTTTTGTTTCATTAAAAAGTAGTAAAACATAAATTTTAAGTTAAATTACTCAGTAAGTTATCTTAATATTCAGAGAGATAAAATCTGACAGCGTTAACCACCGAAAAACTTCACAAAAAATTAATTTACATAATTTTTGAGCAAGAGGGAAACCGTTACTGCGAACGAACGGACTTTTTTTTTGTTAGCTAAACTTTAAATTCTGCAATTTAAACTTATTTACAAAACATATAATTATATTTTTAAGACATTAACAATATATTAATTAAAGTTTTTATGATTTAAACAGTGATTAAAATTTAAATGAGCAACTTTTAAAATGGATCACGAGAGACGTAACGTTAAACATAAGCGTAGCGTACTAGTATGTTACATGCTGCACGCTGGGGGTGGTGCAAAGAATATAGAAAGCGAATCGCGACCGGCAGTCTGCCGTGCACTGACCTAGTGCGGCAATTCACCGCACCCAGCAGCAGGGCTGGATTCGGTCGATAAGAGTGCGCACATGCAGTTTAATACGCCCCCATATTCAAGGTCAGTGTCACCTACCAAAACCCCCATAACTCCAGGGCTTAAAATAATATGTGGAACAATCGTCAACATCAATCTGATACCCAACAATCAACAGTTTGGGATAGGACAATAATGTTCACTGACAGATATTAAATGAAGCTTTCGCTGACTAAAGCTCACATCAATAAATTAATAGTAGATATCATTAAGCATTTATGTCAGATAAACGAGAAATAGAAAATTGTTTATGACTTTAAAGAGGGCACATGTTTATTACGCATCAATAATCCTTTAATGACAAACCAAAATTTACACTTTACGATAAGACGGCCGACTGATAGGGTGTAATTTAGTGTAGCAGTAAGGATAAAGCATGTAATTTTAGAAAACAAAACCAATAAGTTGTTTATAAATAAATATTTATTATTAATTCAATGCGTGAACTTGAAGCGTGAAGGAGTAAAGACGCTATTAATTTATGATGGAAATAGAAATTATATTAAGTAATCGCGAGAAAAGTTTTAATTCAGTTTCAGTTTCGGAGAATCAAATGGATAAAGGGGTATAAGTCGAACTCGGAAATGGGGAAATGGCTAAGGTAATTCAATAATAAATATAAAATTTCTAAAAAAAAAAGCTGATTTGTTCAATAAAAATATACTGATTGTATTAAATCGTCCATTAATTGTATGAAATAAATTGTTTTTTTCTATACACCAAGACACAATGTTTCCTCCTTCTATATTAATAGACAGAAGCTGCTGCAGCTTTTGATGGTACTACAAATTCGAGTCATTTCATTCGAGACTAATAATGGTTCATTTTACGCTGCACATCCTAGTATTCAGAGCTGGGCAGTAGTTAAAGTAGCTTAGTTTCTAATTTAACTACTTTTTTTATGAAAAGTAGTTGTATTCTAGTTACTTTTTAAAATAAGGTAGCTGTAGTTTGCATTCGTGCATTTAACATGAAATATTCAATAGTTTTGATTTCCAAGTAGTTAAATATCAGTTGAAGTTACTTAAAGTAGTTAAACTACTCTTTTAGTAGTTTAGCTATTTTTAAGTAGTTAAGCTACCTAGAAGTAGTTAAAACTATTGGTAATTCAATTCCTTTTTCAGTAGCTTAACTACAGTGAAAGTAGTTATATTATTGTGAAATTAAAATTTTCTGAATCATCTGCACTGTCTGCACATTTGTTGATAAATTTTGTTAGCAATGCTGATTCAAGCAGTAAATTTTTGCCATGAATGTGTTTCGGTCTAAATATGTATTTATTATTATTGTTCTTTAATTTTTTCTTGTATTTTTTATATTGCATAGTAAAGTAGGAATAAAACGTTTTACAATTTAATGACACGTTTTTATATAGTAGCGCAGAGGAAATATATAGCTTAAAAAGTAGCTTGTTTAAAACGAATACAACTACAAAAAAGTTGATAGTTTAGCTACTTTTTGTATTAAGTAACTTAGTTACTTAGTAACTTAACTACATTTTGAAAAAATAGTTAGTAGTTAGGAACTAGCTACTTTTTAAAGCTCAGCTCTGCTAGTAATTATATTTTTATGGAAAAGCTAACAGAGTTTCAAAACGACACTTACATAAAAATTCAACTTGACATATTGCATCTAAAAGTTACAATCAAAGTGTTTTATTAAAGCCATTCTTTAATAAAAGCATAACACGTTTACATTTTCTAAAATGTATGTCCTATAAGAATCATAGTAAAAAGTAATTGTATCACTTTTTCGTTATAATTTTTTTTTAAATATATAACATTGTTTCCGTGGCTACTTTGTAATTGTATGTTAAATATAAATATTTACATTTGCAATGAATTAAATAAATTGATAATTTTATGTACGTTATAATAAATGTATAAGTATACAGGGTGTTTCATTAATAATTGTCCATAGAGTAACTGGAGAATGCTTGACCCAAAATACGACGATTTAACGTAAACCACTTATATAAAATATTCCTCCTAGCCGAGATACAGGGTGTTTTATTTAAAAATACAACGATTAAAGATTTAGGTTGATTCCTCATTATTTTCTAAGTAAATTAATATTGTCCTCTTGTCTATTGATAAAGGTGTAGTAGGCTGATGTTATTTGTTTATGTTTAACTGTCAGACAGTCAACCAAAGAAGAGATATGTGGTTTATGCAAGATGGCGCCCCACTACATTTTTCCTTAGTGGTGCGAAATTACTTAAATAATGAGTTTCCTCATAGATGGATAGGGCGAGGAAGTGAATTTCCTTGGCCTACTCGGAGTCCCGATTTTAACCCCCTAGATTTTTATTTGTGGGGACATATGAAGACACTAGTGTACGCTCAGGAGATTAATACCCGACAAGAATTATGGCAACAAATACAAAATGCTGCGAATTTTATTAGAAATCAACCAAACATATTTTTAAGGGTTAGAACAAATTTTAACAAAAGAATTCAAAAATGTATTGAAGTCAATGGAGTCCATTTTAAAAATTTATTATAATATTGTTGATTATTTGTATTTTGTGTTACAAATAGTTCAAATACATTTTTTATGAAACCTAAATACGTTTATTTTCAAATAAAACACCCTGTATCTCGGTTAGGAGGAATATTTTATCTAAGTTTTTTAGTTTAACTCGTCATATTTTGGGCCAAGCATTCTCCAGTTACTCTATGGACAATTATTAATGAAACACCCTGTATATATAATAAATATATAATAAAAGTTTTAACTAATAAGTGCCTTTTCACAATAATTTACCACTACCAAATTTTTTTAAGTAACTCAAATGTTGGTGCGGATTTTATCTGTTTGATTAAGCGGCATTAAGCAAGTCGGTGCGAAATTTACATGCGATGTTATCAAAGTGGAGAAATTACCAATACACTTTCAAGGATTCCAACATTATAGGTAATCCGAGGCAGTGGCGGTGCGTCTTATTAGGCAGGATAGACAGTGCCTAGCCATAATTTTTCAAATAAAAAACTCAAATTGTATGTTTCAGTTAAAAAAAAATACTTTTATATACAATGTTTATTTTTTAACGCCACCGTGTAACATTAAAAATTGGGCCTCAAATAAATAGACCGCTGCTTTTAAACACTGTTTAGCATATGCGACGAACTAAAATACGCCAAACAACATTATACAGAGTGCCCATTTTAAAACTCCGAGCCTAAATTTTTTTAAATAGGCAACACACAATACAAGTGCCGACTATTACTTTAAAACAAAATGTTTCTATAATTAAGCTCAGGGCAATCATGTTTGCATTAACTTGTCAGACGTATCAACGTATTATATTTTTTATCTATGCTTGATAGTTTACTAATCAAATTCGTTAAGCCACATTACTTGAACGGTGCAAAACAAAGATTATCGATCACTAATCTTTGGTGCAAAATGTATTCCAACGCTGACAAAGTAGACATGCTTCTAATTCTGGGTGAATGTCCAAAAAATGCGACTGCCAGTACTTTGAATGCGCAACGCTTTCCAGGTAGACGAATTCCAACAGACAAAACATTTAGAATGCTTCTTCTGAATTTACAAGAGTATGGGCAATTTTCAAAACCAAAAGTAAGGGCACGGCAAGTTACGGTTGAACATAACGAAGTAGCTGTAATTGAAATGGTTACGGATAATCCCCATACAAGTCAAAAAGCGATTGCAAATGCCATAAACATTAGCAAAGGTTCTGTTTTCAATATTCTTAAGGCAAACAAATTTCACCCCTACCATGTTTATACCATACACCATCTTGAAGATTATGAGCATCGTGTTCAGTATTGTCAATTTCTTAGACGGCAATTAAACGACAATGCGGAATTTTTAAGTATGGTATTATTCTGTGATGAAGCGAGGTTTTCAAACAATGGCATGGTTAATCGACATAACTGCCACTATTACGCCCAAGACAATCCCCGCTGGATTAGGATAACTCATTTTCAGAGAATTTGTTCTCTTAATGTGTAGTGCGGTATTATTGGCGATTTTGTAATAGGTCCACATGTCTTTAATGGAAATTTAGATGGTGAAATGTATTTAAATTTCTTAATTAATGAACTACCGGCTCTCCTCCAAACAGTTCCTCAAAACGTACGGAATAGTATGTGGTTTTTAAATGATGGTGCACCTCCACATTTTCATAGGGATGTGAGAAATTATCTTAACCAACGTTTTGAGGGACGCGTAATTGGACGAGGTGCATTGCATCCTTGGCCTGTCCGTAGTCCCGATTTGACTCCGCTAGACTTCTTTTTGTGGGGCAAAGTAAAAAATGATGTCTATGAAGTGCCCATTCGAAATGAAGAACATCTACGCGAAAGGACAATTCAATGTTGTCGCTCTATCACACCGGAAATGTTAGCTCGTGTTAGAGGTTCGATGCGTAGAAGAATTATACTCTGCGAAAACGAAGGGGGAAGCAATTTGCACAGCTGCTTCGTTAGTTTGTGTACTATGTTCCTATTAAGTTATTGTAGTTATTGTTGTCAAATATTAAATTTGAATTATTAAAGTAACCTTAAATTTGTACTTAATCATTAGTAGATGCATGTACTGTAAAACAACTCTGATCTCATTTAAAAAAAATGGTAGAAATGCATAGTGATCTGGGGGTTGCATTGTGTGTTGCCTATTTAAAAAAATTTAGTCTAGGAGTTTTAAAATGGGCACTCTGTAGTAATATAGTTGCTGAAGCATGATGTTAGTATGCTCAGGCAACTGCTTCTTTATTCGTACGCCTAAGCCCACTAATAACATATGGTTCAACAATTGCATTATTATAATGTTGTTTGACTTATTTTTATTTTTTCAAAGGCTAATTCTAAACAATAAGAAAAGTACGGCACATCACTGTAAAGCTGTTTTGAGGTAGTTTTCAACTATATAATACAACTTATACGTTTCATTTAAAAAAATACGTTTTCACAGGTTTTAATGAAGTTCGGTGCGAAAATTCAGCTGTGTGCACTTTTAAAAGCAAGTGGCATTTGTTTTACATTTCTTGAGCAGTTGTTAGTGATTTTACGTAAGCCATGGCCTGCTTAAGAAAATATATATTTTTAAAATTAAAAAGTCTCCACTCCAAATTTGAGTTAGGTGTAGCATCATAAAGCATTTTTAGTGTCGATTTCAAATATCTGAAAATATATGGGGTTTTCATTTAAAAATCAAAAGTTATATGCCGTTATGCAAAAATAGAAGGGTTTAAAATTGGTATACGGCGTGTAAACAACGTTACCGTATCTACCCCTAAGCTTCGCCACTGTTACTACATACAAAAAAATGCTAGTATTTATTTTTCATTATAAAATTCTTCAGCACAATTTAGCAAAAGCTAACAACGAAGAAATATGCATTGGACTCCAAGTTGAACTAATATTTGATAACCAAGTTATTAGAAGCATTTTTCTTTGGCTACAAACGTGTCAAAGAATGATCGTGAAATAACAAATGCAGAAATATTTTCATACTCACTTGTCCCACCAGAGAATGCAAAACGTAATAAAATTTTATTATTAAGTAATTTGTGATTGAGTGTCAGAAAACCCACAAAAATCCACTTAGAAATGTTTTCTATTGAAGCGTCAAGGAAATAAAGTTCAAAAAATGGCTAAAATTCTTTAATAATTATACCACAGTTTGAATTTGTCACTGGAAATAGTAAATATTTCTTTTAACAATATTTTAACGCATTTTAACGCTTTTTAAAAAATAATAAAATATATAAATCAGTTGCGGAAGTAATTATATAAATTTTCCAAAATATACACGCCTTAAATATTTATGTTGCAAACTTGAGAATGGTTAAATTTCGAGCGACTGCTTTCTCATAAGGAAAGCGTTGCAGACTGGGTGTGAAGTTTTCATTTGTGATACTGCGAATGAACATTTCCCATACCACCAATTTTTTTAAAACCAAACCCCCTTTAAAAAGAATAATGTATTAGGGTGTTGACGGTCTCAAAATAATATTTTACAAGAGAAATAAAAATAGCTGGCAGTGATAAATTCATGTTATCAAAGAAAACAGGAAATGACAATGTTTTCTATACCAGGTGTCAACGAATCTATTAGACAAGTCATAACTTCTAGAATATTAGGTGTATCAAAATGAGATTTGGTATAGGTAAATGGTATGTGAAGAGGATAGTTTTCGCATATTTTTCACTTTCCGGTCACTTCCGGTTTCACCGGAAATGGCTCCGGTTTTGAATTTTTAAATGGAACACCCTGTATATTGTAACATTTTTGGATTTCTGAGACAATTCTGGATCAGAATGTCACATTTTAAAAAGTTTTTACGCTTACTTCATTTTTTTATGATCGGACGTAAACTAATCTGAGGACCTCAGGTGATGTCAGAAAATTACAATCGCAAAGTTTTAGTGACTAGTATGATAGATAGGAATAAGACAAGTTGGCAAAATTACATTTTCGTGTCTAACTATTATTTTTCAAATGGCGACCATTTTTTGACAAGCACTTTCCGAAAAAAGGATTTTTTGACGAATCTAACGATACTAATTTATTTGCGATTGGATTAAAAATAAGAACATAAATTAAATATTACTAAGGAAAATACTGGATAATAATTTATTTACTTTTGTCAAGTGTGACATGGATAATAATTTATTAACTTTCACTGTAGTAAATTTTCAAAGTGAACTCCTCCTTGTTCAAGACACATTTCAGCTCGTTCAATTGTTTCTCTCAACACGTTTCGTAACATTTGAGGCGTTATACTACTAAATGCCCCTAGAATTCTTTCTTCTAAGATTTCAAGAGTGGCTGGGGCTGTTGCATAGTAGACCCTTTCTTTAACATATCCCCAAATAAAGAAATCGGGCACAGTGAGATCCAGTGAGCGGGCAGGCCACCGTACTGAACCATTGGTTGCAATAACTTGATTATTAAAATGCTCTATTAAGTAATTAAGAACTTCTCTGGTATTATGAAGGGGTGGGATCCTAAGTGAGTGTTTTGTTTTCCAAAGAAGACTTGATAAAAATAACTGCAAAATATTATGCATCATGGCTATCCATGGCACACTTGACAAAAGTAAATAAATTATTATCCAATATTAAAAGTGACTCTAAAAAAATTAAGTAAGCGTAAAAACTTTTTAAAATGTCACATTCTGATCCAGAATTGTCTCAGAAATCCAAAAATGTTACAATATACAGGGTGTTCCATTTAAAAATTCAAAACCGGAGCCATTTCCGGTGAAACCGGAAGTGACCGGAAAGTGAAAAATATGCGAAAACTATCCTCTTCACATACCATTTACCTATACCAAATCTCATTTTGATACACCTAATATTCTAGAAGTTATGACTTGTCTAATAGATTCGTTGACACCTGGTATACGTAGCGTAAATTACATACAATAGCACGAATAATATTTCTTCTTAATATATTTAATATTTTATCATATTACTACGTACTCATTAATTATTTCTATATATAACCCTTTTTGGTACATTAAGCAATAACTTACAAAAAGGGCTAATTTCAAATATTCAGGGAATATTAATCGGGAACTGCTGTGGAAAAACGTTTTAAAAAGCCCTGAATTGTAAAAACCGTACATATGATGGAAACAAGCGTAATGACATTTCAAGGGGGGTTAATCTGTACTAAAATATACATGTGAAAGCTGTTTAACCGACACGCACATCTAAACACTTGTTGCTCTACGTTTAAAACAGTAAACTTTTAATGTTCATTATCATGAAATCTGATAAGCTAAAATGAATTTAAATGGAGCTACACATCAATGGCGTAATCACCGCCTTTTCAGTTAGTAATCAAGAGAAAGTATTTTACAAAGCTGCCTGTATTCACAATTTTGTTCCATTATAGATAGAAATGCTCATTACACGATCATATTTAGCAATACTTAGTGAGCAGCTAACTAATTAGTCAATTACAAGAGCTCAACATAGATTCAAATCTACGGAATCGGATTCTACATGCATGTAGATTTACATACCTTGGTGGTAATGTGGTAAACGATAAACGGATAGAACTCACCAGGATGATTATTCAATGGTGATTTGACTACAGTACTAAGGACTAACATTGTTCGACGGAGATCAATACCGAATTCATAAGCCGTGGTACAGTGGTGAGTTCAGGAGGAATTGAGTTTCGATTTGATAACAATTTTTTGTGTTGAAATAATTAATTCGTTTGCAATTTTTATAGATTTTAATATAGTGTAAGGCAGATAAATTTAAAAACAATGGCGTTTTTTGGAATTAATTAGCATAAGCATTTTCACCGTAGATGCGTTATAACCATTTAAGTTCACAGTTATCAAAAAATTGTACTTGCAAGGTTTTAGGTTTCTTTAGTACATTAACGAAAAATCGTAGATCACTGAGTGATACCTCATTTTAAATAGCATTTTTCGGCATTCGATCTATTTTCGTTTATTGTATTCGCTAAAATATTTTTTTATCACCAAACTGATCTCTGATATAAGGTTGATTGGGTTTATTTTCACAAATAACAGAGTTATAAGCAAGAACCCTTTTTTATAGTAGGTTGTGAAAAACTGGCTAAAGTAGTAGCCTAAAGTAGTAGTAGTAGGCTAAAAATTAACAAAAAAACAATAAAACAAAAAACAAAAGGCTCCATTTGTTTCCATTGAGGTTTGATCAGTTTATCTTCCCAAATAAGAAAGTTATAGGCGAGAAATTGTATGCTCGTGGTAGGCTGTAAAAAAACAAAAAAAAACAGTCCAATGTTTCAGGGAATAAAACTATTAAAAATGTATGATAATCAGAGATGATACTATTTAATTTGTTTTGGCAATATCTGCATATTTACACGAGTTTTTTATCATTCTAAATTTATCTTCCTTTTCTATTTTATTACTTAGCAGGAATATTTAAAAGTTAAACGTCTTTTGATTGTTATACGAGCATACATTTTTAATAGTTTTATTTCCTGAAACATCCAGTTGTTTGTTTTTTGTTTTTTCACAGCCTACCATGCGCAAACAAGATAAACTGATCAAACCTCAATGGAAACAAATGCAGCCTTTTGTTTTTTGATGTCTTGTTTTTTTGTTAATTTTCAGCCTACTCAAGAAAACAGTAATTCACAGCCTACTATAAAAAAGGTTTCTTGCTTGCTTGCTTTCTCTGCTATTTGTGAAAATAAACCCATTAAACCTTATATCAGAGAAAAGAGCTCTAATCCAATGATGACATGGCCGCCTTTGACGCATATTTTAAAAAGCAAAGTAATGTCAATATCTTGAAAATTTAAAGACCTATAAACATTTTAACTTAAGATTCCAAATCTGTGTAAAAAAACTGTATTAATAATCGCTTTGCGATATCTTTGATAATAACCGAATTATACACAAAAACTTTTAGTTTTTTTAGTCGGTACTTAAAATTAAGCAAAAACTGTAGGATTTAAATGTACATCATAGCAGTACTGGAGATGCCGAATAATTCTTCTCATTATAGTTTTAATAAAGCATTTAATATTTAAACTATAATTCAACAGTTGTGAAATAGCTGAATTATTTTACTCAAGTTTTTCAATTGTCATATGCTTTATTGCGTAAAATTAAATAAAACATTTTTTTCACTACTAGTAATATGGCGTAGCATTTTGACACATAATAGAATGCTGTGAAATTCAATTTCTCTACCTTTGCTCACTGACAGGTAACTAATTTTTCATTATTAACCACTGGTAAATAATGAACAAATTTATATTTTTTGGTAATCCTGTGACGATTTAATATAATCGAGAGATTCTATTTATTGGTATTTTATGCATAAAATAGTTGTTTAAATAAATTAATTTGATTTTAATAACTTTGGTGTTTTTGAATATACGTTTTTCGCGCCGTAATAAATGACAACTCTGTCAATATCAATTTCGCCTATAATACAACCACACAAAGTAAAAAGAGAAAATTGTTAATAATTTCAGTATTTTAGATGAAACCAGTTCTTAAAAACAATGTTTTTGAATACCAATGATGATTTAACAAGTTTCAAACAACTGTCATGCCAACAAAACAACAAACTGCCATTTGTTTTATAATTTGAAATAAACAGGGATTTAAGTTAAAATAGCCATTTTTCGACAATTATAAGGGTTTATATCACTAGTAGTGAAAAAAAAAGTATATACGCCTCGGTAGAAAAGTCTTATAGCCCTCGCGCCTCGGGATCTAACCGTAGCCCTCAGGCTATAATAGTAGACTTTTCTACCTTGGTGTATAATATACTATTGTGAAACAGTGGACAAATTATATTTAGCTCTTATAAAATAAATCAGATAATTAGAAATTAAAACATAATAGCAAAAAACATTTGCGGTGAGCGCGATTTAAACCGCTGCACTTTCGGTACCGTTGTTGTGTCGCGACTCGCGAGCATGCAACGCTCGTTTGCTAACTGCGCTATGAAGACACGCAGCATGCGGAGAAGCGTAATGTCGGAGTTATAAGCTGTGATAAAACCAGAAGCTTACCAACATTTCTACCGAGTAATACAAAAATATGCGTTTTTCGCCGTTATGACGTCTTAAATTGACTGTAGCATTTCAGGGTGATATTATAAAAGATTTTTGCTTATGTTCGGCTAATCTTGTGACGCATTGTATATGGAAAGACGTTAAATCGTTATTCACCCCAATAATTAGTAGATGTTTCTGGTAGCTCAAGATTTCATTGCAATTTGACATATTTTGCGATTTCCAACACAGTTATTAGAATATGTAGCAGCTTTTTGATAACCAACTAAACTAAAATCTATTTACCGCAATTTAAGAATTTGCTACATTGCTAAATCGTATCAATCTGTGATAATTTATAAACGTGACAGAAGTAAGACAAAAAGGATCGAAATTTAAAGGTTAATGAAACGGGATTGCCCAAACCGGGTAAAATACAAATTGTGACTATTTGGCTGAAAAGCTTATTTGTTGTGTTTTATTTGCACCTGGGATGAATTCACTTTTAATTCATATCATATTTACCTGCTTCATTCGCTAGCTAAAATGACCAGGTCACTTCTCCCCTCACCGACAATGCACTCTCAAAATCAAAAGGTCAGTTGGGAAATTGAGGTGATTTATAAGTGACTATTTCATTGATGAATTTATAAACCAATCAGAAAGTAGAATTAGGGCAAACTACATGGTTTTAAAACAAAAAAACCAATCGCCGAATTTTATGGAAGCCTTATATCCAATCACATTTAGTATATTCGTAACTATGCGAATTTTAATAAATGAAAAAATTTTGACGTTTTAAGAGCGTCCTTAGCAACGTTGTTGATTTTCTTAAACTGCCTGAAATGATGAATCGATTCGGTGATAATTCTATTGAAAACATAGAAAAAGCGATCTCAAAAGTAACACCACGCAATACTGTTAAAACTCAAGCGTCCATATGGGCGCAGTTTCAGGAGTTCTGCGGGGAAAGAAACTACAAGTTACAGGTAGAGTCCGAAAATTAATAATTATATTATTAAAGAAGCTCTTGTTACAGGCGGATACAGAAGCAAAGCAACTAGCGCATATCCTTCAAGACTGGGGCTTTAATATAAAGAAGAAGAACGGTCAGGATTATAAAGAATCATATGTTAAAACAATATGGAATTCCACGGCAAAGAGGTTACAGGAAAGATATTTCAATGAATATGGTCGGAGAATTGATCCATTTACTGACATACATACTGTTCAAATCAGCAAGAAAAGCAAGAGATGCCAAACGAAAATCTTTACAAGAGTGTGAGGATAAGAGAATGGTCAGTTCCCAAGCTCTATCTTTGAAAGACATACAGTTGATAGCAAATTCATGGAACGAAGAACATCCCGAAGGTTTGCAGAGAAAATTTTTTCATATATGTGCTTTTGAATTAGCATGGAGCGGTAATGAAGCTGTCCACTGTAAAATACATTACTTCAGGGATGAAATAGATACTAACGGAATGTGGACTGGAAGAATTGAATACAATCCAGTTTTCTCTAAAACCGCACAAGGAGGATCAAAAACTTTGACAAACAGCAAGTGATTAATTAAAAATACTGACAACCCGAGCCTTTGCCCTGTTCGTTTGTTAAAATTGCTGCTAGAAAAACGTGGCTTGACAATTAAGTCAGATAGTTTATTTTTATGTAGTAATACTAACTGGAAAAATGGAAAATGGTACAAAGACTCGCCAATAGGTATCAATACCTTATCAAAATAGACACGAGAATCGGCAAAAAACGTTGGACTAGAAACGAAGCGCTTGAAAATCACCAACCACTCCCATCGTGCTTCGGCAGTGTCATCATTAGCTAAACAAGGCATTGGTGAACAGCAGTTAATAAAAATCACTGGCCATGCCCATACTCATTCCCTCAAACCTTATCGTCAACTAGACAATGAACATCATTTTAACTTAATACATAGTTTAAGAGGCATTGAAACTACTACTACATCTGATAATACCAATAAAAATAATTCATCTACTATTGTAACCGGGGCTAATAATGATCATAATTCATCCCATGTAAATACGTACAATAATTGCACATTTAATATTTTTCCGGCAAAATTTGACCACTCGTGGTATTATATATGAGAAAAAGGTTCACATGCAATGTTGTTTTATTTATTTTTGCGTAGGTCATTTAAGTTCGATCAATTTTAACTAAACTGATCTGATGCAAGGTGCAAATAAAACACATCTGTTCTTTCTGTAAAGCAAATAAAGCAGCATTTACCACTTTATCATTTTTTCCTTTTGTTATTTAACATTTTTATTTATAATCCTTCAGCTACATAGACAAATTTCACAAATGGAAAATATAGTCTACATACTGCTTATTAAATGGTAATATAGTTTGGAAATTGCGATTATTGATAACTTGCACAAAAAACCTAATTATGTTCGGAATATGGCGGGGTTTAGTGGGCATAGATGTGTTTAACAAAGTTTCTATACGATGAAGGTAACAAATTTCTATTATGTGGAAAAGTAAAAAATAAAGTTACAAGCAAGATTTGTTCTTGTTCGACATTATTAAGAAGTGGAAAAAGTCTTTCAGTTGGTTTGCGAAAGTTTCGTAGAAAAAATTATTTGTAAAAGGGCCATTACGCGTGTGTCGGAAGTTGATCGATAAGTTTGAAGAGACTGGTTTCGTTAACAATAAAGAACGAAATACAGGTCTTGAAAGCGTGCTTTATAAAGTTCAAGAACTATCTGGAAGCGGCGAATATAGGATGTGTAGTGCCAACCACGTCTTCAGATGAGTTGCATAAAAGTTCATTTGATGAATGCGCAAGAAGTACATTAACATGTATTCTTGTAAAATACAGGCTTTATTATAACTTAAGCAATGATAAAATGATAAGAGATGATTATAGTGTACGAATATTAGATCAAATTTTAATCAATTAAAATTCGTCGAATCGCATGAGATGGCCAACCTAGGGAAAGAAGAGGTATTGGGCGACCCAAAAAACGATGGAGCGACGCCGTCCAATAATATGGCAAAAGAACAGGCTGTTAGCCTATCTTAGAAGTTACAAAAAGAAAATCGTCGAATACAATTTTTGAACTAACAAAGCACATGTTTACCTAAGTGGTGGTATCAAAATGCATAACAACACTGCACCGTCTAGAGATTTAGGCGCCGAAGAGGCTTTAAGGCGCTGAACACTTTAGGCGCGAATTATCATGTTTTCGTAATTTTGTAATATCACCTTTAATAATAACATGTCAATGTTGAAACTCGTGTCGGGTGTATTTTCAATTAAAATTGGTTAAAGATAATAAATGTATTGTCTAACTTATATTAATATGATTTCAGTTAAGTAAAGCTTATAAAAATAAATGAATTTACAGAATATCAATCATAAATTTAAAAATGCAAGCCATCTATTTATACGTAAGTAAAAATTTGGCTAAACTTTCAATCCCTGATTTTTAACTTAAACATACAATTTGTATTTAGCTTATACGATCACCGCCATGATGTGGGGTTGTATTTTGAGAGAACTTTTTGAAAATAAATCATTTCTTTTATGGATTGTTATCTCACTACACTGTTAAGGAAATATGCTTAGCGGTAATTTCTCGTGTCTAAAGTGCTACTCCTAAACGTTTGCGCGCCTAACCCTCCCCGCATGTAAAACCAGGCGCCGCGCCGCGCCCTTAAGGCTTGTATCTAATGCGGCAGAATTTGATCGACTCGTTCTCTACATACCTAAGTAGGAAAAGGGCTTCACTGTTTGAATATTACGGTATATTGCGGTTTTACAAGACAGTTATGTTTTTTTCAGGACTGTATTATTTTAAATAAGTCAAAATGCTCAATCAATACGGGTTTAAGTTATAGAAGATAGAAATTTTATGAGCTTACATGATTGTGTTATTCCAAGGTTACTAGTAACTATGACTATGACACTAAAAATGTTGTATAAGATGGAGCACCTACTCCTACTAATTATATCACTCTTAAGAAACTAAAAGAAATCGGAAATCCAATCCTAACCTAACACTTTTCTATAGGGTCTGACCTGCACGATTACTATACCTCGCTGCAGGTGATATCTGATCAAATAACTATCTTAAAAAAGTGCTTTTTTTTTCAAATAATTCCAGGAACATAGAACAGTTAAAGCGCAGTCAATATCTTACCAGCGATAGCTACTCCACATGGATGTGTTAATTAATGAGATCAACAATGGTTGTTCAAAAACATAATATTCAACATTTAATGCAAATTATGTATAAAAATAATAATCCAGTTGTTTCGTGAACATAAACATTTTTTGAATTCTTAATTTGTCACGTGCTATACAAATTATCGGAACCGGACGTACGAATGCGGCCGTTTGGGCGCAGGGACGTTTTAACGCGAGCCATTTGGGCGCAGAGACGTTTGGACACAGGGACGTTTTGACGCAAGCCGCTTGGGCGCAAGCGAAACCTATTGTAAAATACTTTATAGAATATCTAATTTAAAAACAAACTGTTAAATGCTAAGTAAGACAATAAGACATTTGCAATTTTTTTGGTGTCAGAAAAGTTGTTAATTTTACTAATTATATTTATGCAAAAAATTCCGAGTTTCGTGTTAAATGTTAATCAATAATTAAGTGGCTATTAAAGTGTTAATTAAGTAAAGAAAAAGAAAACATCAAATATTTTCCTTTTTGCGCCGCAACGCCCCTGTGACAAAACGGCCGCGCCAAACGTCCTAGACTGACAAACTATCGTCATGTCAAAACTATACTAACCCTATATAATAAGGTAAAATAGTTGCTACATAGCTCTAGTTTCAACTGCAAGCTTTAAGTTGCTGATAGTATTAATTATCCAATTTTATTGTGTCCTAGTGTATGCGTAATTAACAGTACTTGCTCCACATGTTTCCGCAATTGGAAAGGACAGAATTCATTCCAGTTGCCGTATTTGCAAAAGTGTAAATTTTATAATTATAACGTTGAACATTTCACCGACTGTTAGAGTTCTAAGAAAACAAGTTATATAGGCAACCTTCCATTCCAGCCATCCAAATTCATACAAAAACAGTGAAATTCGTGTGGGCAGTTTTTGATTAATATGTTTTTGAAAAATAGACGTTAAGGTCGAGATTTTCAAGAAGTTGTTAGGCGCAGTTTGGAAGCTAGACAGTTCGGTAAAAACGTTTTCGATTTCCCTTAAGTTCTTCTCTCAGATCTCATGCTAAAATTTCCAAAACTTAGTTTTGGAAAAAACGTTACCAAAAAAAACATGTGTAACTTCCGTTTCCGGATTTTTTTGAAAGCTTAATAACTAGAACTACAATTTTCGACATTCCTCTTGATTTAAAATTTCATCAAAGTCGGTCCAGTACTTTCGCCTGCAGAGGCGTCACACACCTACCCACCCAAAATCTAGATTTCGAAAATTCTCATGGAATCAGTACTTCCCCATACCGAAGGTATGGGAATGTAAAAAGTTAGGCCGTACCCCGACCCCTCAACAATCTATGCAGCAAAAGGTTGTACAGCCGTATTTCCATCTGTGCCATAAAGTACCTTGCAGGAAAACGCTAAAACGTGTAATATAAACATTCCGATGACGTTCGAAAAAAAAATACTGTGCGGCCGGACCGTGCAACAGTCACTTTTTTCTTTTTATTAAAGAACTTCGAAGGTTAGAAAAAACAAAATATGACCAAAATGGAAAAAAAACAAAAAATTAAAAAAAAAAACTTTTTTTAAACGCAAGCAAGTCATATAACGGAGGAATTACAAGCCTTAAGCCTAAATTCATATAAATGATCTCTTAGAAAAATACTTTATTCGAGTCCCCCCCCCCTGGGAATTTGCAAACTTGGCGCCTATGATTGATACACCAGCACATTTTTCTTTTTTCTCAATTTTGGTTTTGTCGTGTAAGTTCTCCCCTACAACATTGATTTTATGTATTATATCCTTGACAAACTTAGTTAAGGTAACACATTTACGCCATACTGTGGTTCCTTAACCACTTATGAAGTCACTTCCTATTTGAGTTCTGGCATCGATGTCTGGTGAACAAATCGGCCCCAAGTAGACTGCAAGCGACAACAAAGTGTATTCTTATTCATATTTAAATAAGAGCGAACATACTTGAATAAGAAATTCTGTTGACAAGTCGGAACATACCATGTTAAACTGTAACCACAGTCGTGGTTGCGGTGGTATTGTATTCACCTAATCATACGGATGTTCTGTTTATAAAAAAGAAGAAATTTGTGATTTATAATCAATAGTAAACAAAAAAAGCACATGAGAACACGATACACAAACCAACACGATTTCGGAAAAAACGATTTAAACAATATTTCTTAAAATTCCATTAAACTTTTTTTAACTGCCTCCTTCCGACATAATTCTTAGGGGGTATTATTTACGAATCATTGCTGTTTAGTATGCAAACTAAGTTGCTCCATTTTAGCTCATCTAGTCGTATAACATAAAATTTTACAGCGATGTACAAAACTTTTCATTGTGCTGTTCACAAAGTTATCAAAGCGCGAGAACGTTAAATAAAGGAGGTCAAGGTTAAAATGGAACCCTCTCTATTCCAACGAAAGCCACGGATTCTAGTTTTGATTATTTAATCGGACAGGAATATAAAGTTAAGCATAAAACTCGAAAATTATGCAGAACTTTATTGAATAGAGGTGCGATTGGTTCAAAAGTTTCACGTAAATTTTTGATTGAACGCCGACAAAAAGCAGATATTTCAATATTTTACAGGTTCGTTTACTGGAACACTAAATACCTAAGACAATAATAATATACGCTTTTGAAACGTTGTGTTGCAAATTATAAAAGGGTTATGCGGGAATATACTATAGAGAAGCTTTCAGCGTTTTTATTTAGACGTACTATTTCAGAATTAAATTAAATTTAATTTTGTTACACTGAAACCTTTTAATACTAAACTGAAACCTTTTACAACTGAACATGATATGAGAAGAATTAAGAAGGTCTAAATGCAGAAAACCGGAGTTAACCATGCGTCATAATTTGATTATAATGGGCTGAAACAAACAACTAACAAATTAAATAATGTTTGATATTCTCCAGTTATTTGTTCAAGTAGGTGTTGGAAAACTAAAGGTAACTATTTTAATTTCAATGCTACTTAGAATTTGCCACTTTGGACAGAAACTTGCGAAAAGTTCAGCAGTGGATGTTACACAAACTTGTCGCAAGAATTCGGTAAACTCAGATTTTAATGTAAACATTTTGAAACTTCTTGCATGCAATCAAACTGTGCGTCAGAATTTGTAAAAGCAAACAATGTCTGCCGCTTTGACGTCAAGATACTCTCTTAGTCATTCTCTGGATTTTCCCGACCCAATACTCTCCTAACTTGGTTCGATTACTTATATTACTAATTCGGATAAAATATTTAAAGGTAGAATAATTTAAACACATACATAAAATATATATTTCAACAACATTCTGAATATGTGATTCGGCATATGTAAATATCTAATTTATAGATTCTACCAAACGTGAGAAGACTTTCAAATCATACCGAATCAGAATACAATGACGTCATTTTAGCACAATTGGAACATTGCTCAATTCTCAAAGAATCAAACAATCTTAAAATATAAACCGTGTCCGGATTTCTAGTCTAGTATTTAGTCAGTGTTTAAATTATGGGGCAATCAACTAATAATAAGTTCTGGCATAATTCCTTTAAATATTTAGTTAGCGCATGTATTCAAATTTATACGAATTATTTACGGGCTTAAAATAGCAACACATTCACATGTTTGACCTCAGGATCTTGTTAGATAAGTATTTTTCATCTGGCC
Organism: Ctenicera cuprea; assembly: GCA_958336395.1. Taxonomy (NCBI): domain Eukaryota; kingdom Metazoa; phylum Arthropoda; class Insecta; order Coleoptera; family Elateridae; genus Ctenicera; species Ctenicera cuprea. Next base: position 24,564,141 of record OY284492.1, on the reverse strand, counting down.
AGCTGGTTTATTATCTCTAGCTTTTTTATAACGGAGTTGATAAACGTAGAATATGCATGGTCGGAGGTTTTAAAAGTAATACACGAAACAATTTTATGAAACTTTGAAAAAATGTTTTTGAGTGCAGAACCACTGACTTAGCTCAACAATAAGGTAACACTGAACAAAACGATGTATCTCAAATATTGCAGTTGTAGTTCTACAAACCTTGCAAAATCGTGCAACACGTTTCACGTATAACCGAATGCATTTGAGGTCGCCTATTCTTTTTGTTTACTTATTGAATTTTAACGACATTTTTGCTGTTTTGGGACTAAAAGTCCGGTCTTTGCATATAAATATAAGTATTATGCCGTATGAGAAAAAAAAAACGGTATAGGGGTGGGGTTTGATACGGCAAGGCATGTCTTTTCTTGATTAATGCGTGCGCGTGTGCAAAGATAACATCATAACCTATATTTTTCAACTCCGCTGCATTTTTATCAATCGGTGTTATGATTTCCAAAATATAAAAAGTAGCAACATTAAACTGTTTGAACACGCAATATGTAATAAGTATTGTGAACTACAAGACAATACTATACTACCAAGATATAACAAATAGGTAAAAAGGCGGGCGGTAGAGCCTGGCTTTGGTGCTGCTCTACCAAATGAGTTCCGATTCGAGTCCGGAGTCGGATGATGTAACTATGTTTTTGCATGTTAAATGGGGGGCCATATGACCCTGAAAGTTTATGCCCCCCGTAAGAGTAAGAAAAATAAAATATTTTTAAATTTAAATATTCTCATTTCAATCTCCAATTAATATTCTGACGTTTCTTGACATATACCGCATTTATTTTCGATGAATTAGGACATTATTTCAACACTTCATAGCCAGACATGATATGTTTTGTGCTAATACGATATGATAAGGCAGATACTGATACTGAAACCTTCATTCCTTCCTAAGTTTCTAAATGCAAATGTAGATACAGTCAATATCAATTTAAACCTAAGTTCATATGCAGTAAATTAACATTTTATAATTTTCCTACAAAAAAACTTTGACTGGAATTAAACTTTCCGACTGGCGTAACTTTAACACAACTAAAGTAACATATTTTTTAAACACGTTTCTTCTTTTCAATGACATCATTCGCTATACCGCTATAAATTATAATATCCTTCATATAAATAATTAGGTCACAAACTATAATATTATCTCTTCATTGCATACATTTCAAGTTCATATTCAGAGGCAACTCACAAGGGAATGTTAAAAACTGCTTGGCAAACGAGTGTGGAGGACGTAAGAGGAACTCTTATCGATTTTAAACAACCGCATTCAAATTACGACGCCTTTAATAGGAGCTCGAGTAGCTGTAATTTCATTAAACGACCTATTGTCTTCGACGTAATCGCTGATCCAAAACAGATCCTCTTGTGAGAATTAAGTCAATTTCATGTTTTCACGACAGATAATGTAGCCGCAGATATTAAAATTTATCAGGTAAGCTTATCTATAAGCAAGATAGAAGTAATGTTCCTCAAAGTATAGTTGTAAAAATGTTAATAAATCTAGATGACGTACTACATGTGTCATTTACAGACATATTATTTATTACACAGTAGAAAACACCGTGTAAATTTTTACACGAATTTAACACTAACCAGTGTCAATCCAGGTCCACACGGAGATGGTGTGAAATTGACACGGAAACTACCGTGTAAATTCATAATTTTTGGTAGTAAATTATTAAGACGTTTTAAAGGGAAAGTGCGCATATATTTTACACTATGTCGAGGTAAACTTCCGGGTGAATATCTACCAGATTTCGTGTGAAAAATGCACGTGTTAAGTCGAATCAGGTTACGTGATATTCTACCAAATTTTTGTGTAAATTTGTACCACTTATGGCGTAAATTGTACAGTTTTTAGTGTTACATTATGCAGTGACGTTGGTAAAATTTACCCAAATTTTTGATAAATATTACCAAAATTTGAGTAATAAGTTTTCCCAAAAGTTTGGTAAATATAATAAATAAAACTGCACTTGAAATATTATAGTTTCTTTGAAATTTGGAGAAAATGTGTTTGTTGACTAGAATATTCATTTTTCGCGGGATTTTATGTAAAACGGAGTAGTGAATAATACTTTGAAATAATTGAACCAAATGCGAAAATGAATTCTACTGATGGGTTTAAAAAATGCAAATAGTAGAAGGATTTTATTTGTTTAAAAAAACGAATGTAAACTGGCTACTTACATTTTAAATGATTGTTAAGTTGAATATTGTCATCATAAGTCTATAGTGTTGAGTTACTTTTTTTCTTAAAATCTATTTTGTAAATTTATATCGTTAAAACAATCCTGAAAATTGACTGAAGAAATCCTGGAAAAGTCTTTGAATTTTAATTTCAACAGCTGATAGACACCCTACCCTGTATGATTAACATGTTTTGTTTATATTTACATACCTCCGTGTCAATTTACACAGCTTTTTCCACAGTACTGCGTAAATATCATTTTGAAAGGTAGAACAAATGTCCTTAATATATATAATATACATTTATTACAGAACGTATTACCAATAGCAACTCTAAATATTTGGAACATACAAAATGGTAACACTAAAAATAAAAAAAAATTAAGTAAATTTATATTTGGGAACTATGTAGTATAGTAACTGCAATTTGTAGAAGACTGGTTTAGTTCATATGCTTCTTTATAAAATACTAGTGTTAACCCAGCGCACAATGCACTGACAGACTGAGCGTTGACTGAGCCGGCTAAATGCTAAGTCACGTGATGCATTAGTTCCATGAGGAGACGCGGCGTTGGTGTAGATGTCGCCTCAAGTAAAGCGCGTTTAGCAGACTTTCATATATAAATTAAAATAATTATTATTGAAAAATCGACGTAGAATAAAACTATAAAAATCTTTCATGTTCCATCTGAGGATAGAGACCTTTCATTGAAAAAAAATGGTCCAAATTGGTGAAGCGGTAGCCGCTTGAGGAACCGAAAAAAAATAACCTTTGAGCTTTTATACATATATGTATGGATGGCATTAATATTAATTACACTGAAATGATTGTTAATATCCTCTACATGGTAGACATAAAGAAGAACTCATCAAAGATTTTTGTTTGCCAGGCTTTAATTATAAGAAACGGTGTTACATTAATTAAATACATGTCGGCAATTTCCGAGAATATTGGTAAATTTGAAATATCATGTCTGCCATTTACAATCAAATTTTTTCCGATATAAAAACCCTAATTTTAACCATTTTGATTGTGTAACCATAGGCGCCGGGTTTTTTAATTCTCACGGGGAAGGGGCATAATAAAAATATGCCGCAAGTAAAATTTTTGAATTTTTCAAGGTCAAACCGTCTTAAATTAAAAGTTAGGATTTGTGTTAAATTGAATTGCCTTGGAAAAATAGGTTTCGTGGGCACAAGTTTTCGATTTTCTGATGTTTTTTATGTCTTTATTTGTTAAAAAATGTAGTATTGCTTATTGCATATTGATTTTGTACGAATTTAACAGAAATAAGCTATTTTGTACTCCAATGGTTTTGAAACACTTTATTTTAAGTACATATTTTCTTCTTATTTATCTTTCACCTCTTATACCCGAAGGTGTCGAGGACTTTCACTCCGGGTAGGGGTAATAGGAGGTAGCGGGGCCTTTGGCCTTTAGACCGCTACGCTCCTGAAGCTTATGCCACCCTTCATGCCCATTCATTCAATGTCATTCACACACGTGTTTAATTGCATGTTAAAAAAAAAACAAAAAATGAACAGTAAATCTAATTAGAAACATAAAGTAACAAGAAGACCAGTACTACACAAAAACAAAACTTACTCCACAAAGAAAGTATTTCGTCTCACTTCAGTCTTGGCGATAAATAAATTTACAATTGTGTCTAGATTTAAATCTGTATTTTGGTTTCTATGAATATGAAGTAGAGCCAAATCATTAAGTCTTTTTTGTGACATAGTTGACCTTAAATATGTCTTTAACCTTCGTAAAGCAGAAAACGACCGCCCTGCTCTACACAAAGATACAGGAATCGTTAATGCTACTTTAATAAATTTCAGCAAAAGGTCGCGTATTACATTTGCTCCATCCGATTTTTTAAACGCAAAAAATATCAGGGAGAGCTGCGCCCCCCGATAATTTTCTGGGAGGGCTTGAGCCCCGGAGCCCCCCCCCGTATTCGGCGCCTATGTGTGTAACAATAGCCTCATCAGCAAAATGTTCTATCTCATTTTTTTATTACAACTTTATGAAAATAATCTTTAAAATGTACTGTAGTACTTTCCACCACATTCCATTTTAAGATCTAAAACGTTATTATTCCACTTATATCACATTAATTGTTGATGACGAACAGCCAGCGTTTTTGCAATGTTTTTGTAGCTACGAAATTTGTTTGTTAGGTGTGTAATGATAAGGATAACTTTAGGTACGTTAAAATCAACTTTTATTTGTATTCAGGGCCTCCTAATATGAAAACGTTTTTCGAGTTTTTCTCGTATTTGGTTATGTGAGAGTATATACACAAGTTTAAGCAATTGAAAGGAGAAAAAACAATTCTATGAAATGATGCAAAAAACAGGTATTGTGCTATTTAAAAAAAAAGAAAATCGCGTCAGACCTTACAGGAAAAAAAAAGATTGATGTAGGCAGAAAGGTAGATAGAAATATAATTTAAAAACTATGAAATTGTTTTGTAAAAACAATATTTACGCCACCAGAACCATTATTGCATACTTCCGTAACCCCTTACAATAAAAAAAATTCATAAAATAGTTTGCCAAACTTGCAGCGCGTTGCCGATTGCTCCGGACTATTCCGAGCGCTGTATAATAAACAGCTCCTAAAGTGCGAGTGCCATTAAGTCAAATTTTTCTAAAACTTTTATCAGCCGCAATTTTGAAGCTAGAAGGTTTGCCAAAAAGCGTTCGCTTTGCCGTAAGGTCAATCTATCAGATTCCGTTTTAGATTCAGAAAATTCGTTCTTCGTAAAAATCCATCCAAGAAAACATTTCTAACTTCCGCTTCCAGTTTCGAATTTAAAAAAAAACACGTTTTATCGGTAAATTTTTGATATTCCTCCCCCATTCTAAAATTCAATAAAACTAGACCATCCGTTCGAGCATTATGATGCACACACACGTACCACGCACAGTTCCATATTTTTTAAAAACCACATTTTGGGTTCCTGGAAGTATAGGAAAGGCAAAATCTTAAAAATCGGTTTGCTAAAACATAAGCGCTGACAATCTTACGCTTCCACATAAAAGTCATGAAATATACCTTGAACAAACAAATAAGGAATCTTTTAGTATAAATTTCTATGAAATAATTGACCTTCACAAAAAAAGAAACCACTAAAAAAATCCTATTTTTCAGAAAGTTGTATTTAATTGGGATTAACTACAGACACATACCGTAAAAGAAAGCGGTATTTGGTACAGACGAGCTTATATTTGTTAAGAGATTAATGAGGACTAATGAGAATTTTTCAACGTGTCTCAGAAATACCAAAATAATAACGTTGATGTTGGAAAAACAATTCATAAAAGCAGATTTCTAAAACAAAAGCTTCTGCGCGTTAATACTGCAAATGTTGGTTTTTAGCGTAAAGCTTATGGTGAGCTGAAAGCGTTTGTAGAAGCAATATTGCTCAATAGTAGTCTCTGTAAATGTAGTTTTGATATTGCAGATGTGAAATGAGATGACACAAAGTTGGAAAACAATTGTACACTTCACAGTCTAAGGTAAACATTCATAACCTTTGGACGGAAGAAGGAATTTGTAATTCATTGTAATTTACTTCTTCCTTTGAAATTTTGTTGATTAAAATTATGCGCGCTACTGTATTACCGCACGAAATTTTCAAGGAATTTAAAGATGTGGTGAAGGTTAGTTGTCATTATAATTTTGTAAAAGTACATAATCCTAGTTTGTAGTGACAATTTTTGTCTAAATGATCTAACGCGGTCCGCGTTTGTACGGTCCGTACAAAGTTAGTAGAACTTTCTTTACTACCAAAGATTTAATTTGCACTAGCGGAACCCGTGGTTTACGCCCCATGTTCTTGTAGTAACTTCTTTTTAAAATGTAATAAGTAAGCTGTGTCGAGTTGCACGACATGTACCGATTTCATCCCGCAGTATTGTCTATTTTAAAATACACAGTCAGCGACTGAACTGAACATACGTAACTACTACTAAGTAATCATGCGAATGATTATTATTTTGTATTTATATTCCTACCTAGCGCGATCTACATCAAATAATCTTTAAAATAAATGTACCCACTTTTTCTTCAAATCGGTGCCGTTCATTAGTGTTTTCAATTTAAATTTTCGCATTAGAAACTCTTCTAACTATAGAAATGAATCTCTGTCCTTGATTCCTATTAATGGTGATTGTGTGTTGCAGGCTCGGTAAGGTAAGCTTAGTTTAAACTGAAATTTTGTGTGTTTAAACTGTAAATTGTAATGCAGTACCCTATGGAAAGAATCTGTAAGCTCAACATGTGTGTTCCCCGAGGAGTCTGGCGTGGGATTGTCAACTATCGACAGACTATGTCCCAAACATAAACACAAATAGTAGACATTAAATGTTGCTTATCTTTATCGAAAACTGTAGCGGCCCGCTGTACCAAGGAATGTGCGCCTTAAACAATGGGCCCGTAAATATGTGGCTTCCAGTAGCAGGGGCCTTTACCACTAAAAGTTGAGACAGGTGGAAGAGATTCCGTTTAGATATATAGATAGACAGATAGTGGAACCAACGGGGTATGCTCTCCGCATCTTTTGTTAACAATACATAAGCGAATGAAGTAGGTAGCGTAGCGGGCATATAGTTAATGCGGATCGCTTCCCTCTGTGTCAACATTTAGTGTCGACATATTCAGTAACATTCTCGACAAACCTTATTTATTATGTTTATAAATTAATTTGTGATTGCTTTAGTAATGCTAGCGTTATTTAGGTTAGCGAAGCGTTGCTTCTGTTTAGAAATTCTTAGCCTGTGCATTTTTAAATCGTCAAAACACTGTAAACATCAACAAAATGATAAAAAAAAACCTTTTAATTATTTAATTTTGTACAATATTTGACCTGTACGTTTTTCGGATGTAATGTTAGGAATGAATTAGTACTCGGTATGTAAAACTATACAAAACTGTTTTTACGTTAAATTTACAGCTCACCAATATTACTTTTGATTACTAGTTTTAAAACATGCCCTCGTAGCTCGATGTGATGTTCACGGAATTTCTTTCTCTCCTAACCTACATCACCCCGCGTTAGCCGCGGCGGCATGAATGAGCGCAGGCAAAAGAAGATGAATGAAGCAAAGATCGGGCGCGCACGTAGGCACCCGAAAGCTGAGACAGACGAAGATCAGCCTTTAATGTGCAGATACTATCGCCATAAATATCTTTGACAAAACATGCGAACTTTATTGAAAATCCCGTTTCACAAATTTTTAATATAGAGCTAAAATCGTTCGAAACTCGAAACTTCGAAACTTTCAGTTGCTCCCGATAGCACAATCTGGGTAAAATCCACAAACCTAAAAAAAGAATAGACTAAGTATGACTGCTTAAATGTGTTTACCAAGAATTCAACTATCTATTAAGTCCCGTATTCCCCTCGCAGAAGATGTTTCCCTTACAACTCACAAAAAAGTTTTATCCTTCATCGTAATCAGCCTTTATGTTCCTTCAGTTAGTCGTTCGGATTCGACGTTAAACTGTAGGTCCCCCGTACACCACCTGAGCGCTATGAAAAGTACGTGGCAGAAAAGAGTGCCCGAGCCCAGCAGTTTTTATCCTAACTACCTGTTAATTCATAATTGCCTAACGCAAGTGTTAGCACGCGTGTAATAAGTTAAATATTCCTTTATAATCTAAGTTGCAGGCTTCGCGGCCGTTGTTAATAACATCTAGGCTTCCGGATTGGAACCGCGTCATCGGTGCATGCTGACGTTTCGTCCTCGGTTGCAGGGGACACCTTCAGGGCTATGGTCACTTTGGGATCTGGAATACAACGGTTGTGTTCCAGATCCAGATGTGTGGCCGCATGTTTCGAGCTATGCGACACCACCATCAGATTAGTTTTCTTGAATACCATAACTATCTGTTTTTTAGTGTAATCAAACTACTTTTTTAAACCGATTTCAAACATACTTTGATTTTACATGTTTCCTAATAAATGGAGGCGCAATCAAGTTGCAAACGTAGTAAATTAATCTAGTTTTGTTGCTATTTTAAAGACAGCTTGTATACAACAAATCATAACTTTTACTTGAGTATTTATTAAAACAGCATTAAATAATATTTCACAACACAAGCGATTGCCAACAATACCATCAGCAAACTAGCAATCCAGAATTGTACAGTTGATAACTATAAAAGCAATTACCAAAAGGGAACTTTTCTATAACCGTGAGTCAGTGAAGTAATGAAACATACTTGTTCAGTTTTCATGAAATTACTTCAAATTCAGAGCAACTTGGATCGCGCAATTAACAAGAGAATATAACTACGCTCACCTGGTACATTTGCGAAACGCGCTCTTGGGGAAGTGCGCGGGGAGTTGCTCTTATTGTAATTGTACACAGAATCACGATTTATACTGGCAGTCAAGCTGTGAAAAATCTAGTTCGGTGCAACCAATCTGGTGATTCACCCCGTTGACTACGTCTATGTTAAAATCCCACATTTCCAAAATTCACAGATAAGAATACTCGGTAAATTACAGCACCACAGTCACAGGGGTGTACAGTAAGATCAATGAAATTGCATTCCAATCCCAACCATCACGTATTTAACTTATATCGTTAGCTATTGTTGATATCGGATGACAGATGTAATTAACGTTAGGATAGTGTAATCAACTACTACGCACAAAGTGATAGAAGCACCATTTTTAAAGAATGTGTACACACATTTATTTGTATGGAATAAAAGATTTCATAGTGGAGTTGAAAGCTTGAAAGATAAATCGTGCGAAAATCGACATAACAAAAAAACGTAGCAAAAAAACTTTAAACGCTCAAAAATGCAGTTGATCTTGAAAGCGCGAAGAATTACAGTTGCAAATATTACTAGTAGTAGGGCTGGGCAGAGTATGGATACCTACTGAAAGTATCGATACGTTGGCTGATATCGAGCAACTATAGCAGTCCCCAAATGCACCAAAGTATACAGAGAGAGTATCAAAAGTATCGAAAGTACCAAAAGTACACACTACTTGTGTTATATTTTTGCAATCGGCAAAACTAGCCTATTTCAAATACTGAGTCAAACGTGTAGGATACTATTTAAACAGACAAACATAAACTGCCCATAAAAATTTAAGTTTGTATCACTAATAATAATTGATATTTTAGATCGAACCGTTAAATGAGATAACCCGCTCTAATTTTTTTTATTAGCTTTATCCTCTTTTCTGCCATTTGCACGAATAAGTCTTTTTTTTTTCGTTCAAATGAGATAAAATAGAATATCTATCTATTTTCGGTTTAGAACGTTTGACGACGTTGTCCGATGCCTAGATCCCAATGCTTTTGGTTTTCCCATTGTCCTTCATTTAAATTTCGATCACTCATTGCTTTTCTGATGCCTTCTTTCCAGTTCTTTTTTGGCCTTCCGCGTGGTCTTCGCTTGTTTGGTATCCATTTCATAGCCTGTTTAGAAAGTCTTCCATCTGCCATCCCTTGAACATGTCCGTACCAAATTAGTTGACGTCTTTCGATATCTTTCATAACTGTATTTTCTACACCCATCTGTTCTCTTACTGCGTCATTGGTTATTCTATCTCTTCGCGAAATACCTGCGGACCTTCTCAGTGCATCCATATCTGTCGCTTCTACTCTCTGCTGATTTCTTTTCGTAATTCTCCGCCAAAGCCTGTCCCAAGCCAGGTTGTAAAAGTGAGGAGGGGGAGGAGTACCAACCTCGTAAAAAACCTGGGTCCAGCTGGCTCCGGCTGGTAGCACCCAGTAAGGGCCCCTATCTAGAGGGTTACAGACGAACTAGGTCAACGACTCCGAATGCAGAAGAGGATTATATATCTCAATGGAGGAGGAGGCGGAAGAACTACAAAGGGGAGGATGGATCTCCTAAGCCTGGAACAGCAATCCATCTAGGGGATGGAAACCCCGATATAAAAATACCTGGGTCCTCCAGGTTGGGGGTTGAGGCAATGGGATAGTCCCTCATTACTCGGAAAATACTAAAATTGCTAAAAGAGAATATAACTAATTTAAAACAATATCATTATACGAGGGTAACGCCATAATTATTGAGAATAAGAAACACGGTTAATGTTTTTTAGGATTTTATTTTAAATATGTTCAAAGTAATTCCCTTCAGCAATAATCCACTTCACCATTCTTTCTTTTCACTTCTTGAAAGCTCCCAACCAATCTTCTTTTGGAATACCTTCAAAATGGTCGTTAATTCCGGTATCAATTTCTTCCTCAGACGAAAATGTTCTACCCCGTAGATTTCTTTTAAGCCCATAAAATAGCCAAAAGTCGCACATGGCTAAATCAGGCGAATAAGGCGGATGTTCTATTACTTTTATATTTTTTCTTGCCAAAATGATTCTAAAATGTTCTTTGCTTAATTCCATTTTTTTCAGCAACAACACTACGTAAAAACTGAATTGCTTCGGTTCCAACTATATCGTACTTTCGAAAACTAAACGTCAACTGACAGCTAGAGAAATATGTAAAATGAACGTAAATTTTGTTTTTCTTGGCCTACTAGATTATTTGATTCTCAATAATTTTAGCGTTACCCCCGTATCACCGCGGTACCAAATTTTCCGTCAAAAGACAGAAAAGAGAATAAAAAACAGTTACATCCGGTGATTTAATTTGACGGTTCGACCTAATATCAATTTATATAATAAATCCGAATCCCTTTTACCTGTCTCAACTTTTCCGGCCGCGAGTCACCGCTGGCTGCGATAAGCCAGGTCTGTACGCGTACATTATACAAAGCACATATTCGTATGTGCTAATGTCTGCTAGACCAATGCGGTTTCAGATGTTAATTCGCCAATGGATTTACAGCGCATGACTGGAAAGCGAAATGTTGAGACCGTTTATTCACAATTTAAACTTTGCCAAAATAGCATGTCTGCGATACTAACTACGTGACTAAACGATCGGACCTTCATAACCTACCAGCGTACTTGATTTACTACATTTAAAATCTCAAATAATACTACACTCACATTAAATAAATATTTATACTGTTCGATTATATTAAATCTTCAAATATGTTGCTACAATTCATTTTATATAATGGTTTACATCTTTACGTTATCTCTTAATGACGCTGAACGACGAAGGCTGAACATGTTTCGCTGACTCAAAACTTTATCACGTGATAAACATATGGAGTTCGATATTTATGTACGCCTCAGTAGCGTCACTTCAAAGTGCACAATTTGAGGACACCTCCCATTCCCCTTTTATTTTATATTTATTTTTTTGAAGATATTCATGAGGTAAGTATAAAATAAAACACAATCTGATATAATTTCTTTTAATATAATTAATATAACTAGAGTTGGGATTTTTAGGCACTATAAATATTAAAAATAGGAAGCCAACAAGTTAAAAAAATGTTATTAGATTTTAGGAAGCTAAAGTAATATTTCGGGCAAAATAGAGTCTGAAACAGGCCACAGAGGTAGTTTAAATAAATATAAAATCATAATATTTGCTGTTGCCTTATCAAACAATGAATTTCTCAATATTTTCCGGGGGCAAGCCACTGTCAGTTAATATATTTTTATAAAATAAAAAGGATTATTTATTGCATTCGTGTTTAACATTTGGTGATCCACTAACTGGCAGGAATGCTAAGTAAAATATACTTTATATTCTAAACTTCCAACAAAAGAATTTACACGCAAAAAATTAGTTAACTTTTATAAAGATGGCGGCGGATTAGATTTTTTGCTTTGATGGGTATAACACGAAAAATTTGACGTGATAATCTTAATTGTAGCCACAAAAAAAACCTAGAAATAGGCAAAGTAATTCAAAAATACTTGCAATAGCTATTTTAGGCAGAAACATATATGGTTCAGATTAAAGAACTTTTTCCAAAACGAATAGTAATAATGTTCACTCTTAGGGGTCAGTATCCTATACAAATATGTATTTGCCTAACAATGCCCCTGTGCAGTTCGCACGACAGTAAGCATATTATATTTTTTTATCTATGACTGTAGGTATTCGAGAACAATAAGGGCAATCGGGGGTTGACAGATAATAATGAGCATTCTCTATACCTCGTGTACTATTACGCTTGTACTTTTGATACTGTTAATAAACGTTGTTGTAACAAACACTACATGGTGGCCAATGCCTACTGTAGTGCCAACTGCAAATTAAATGACGTGGTCTTTCTATGGTACTCTTATGAAATTTTCTGTAATAAAATGTTCAAAACTTAAACAAAATGCAAAGTGTGACACATTGTTGAAATCAGAATTAAAAACTCTAATCAAAAATAAAAAATTAAAATGCAGACCATAAGACAAAAAAGTTGGCAGTCGAAAATGAGCAATGGTAGCAGTTGTACCAAATCTGATACAAAATTTAGATTTATCAAAAAAAAAGTGTCCTAATAATGCGTTAACTAGCAATATGTAACATAAATGATAAATGAGTTATAGCCCGAAAACAAAAAATCCATAATTTCAGTTTTTTCCAGTTCTTTCAGAAACTAAGCAAAATAGGTCTAATATCTTTTTAGATTATTAATGGACATAAAATTCCACAACTTTTCTTTAATTTAACCATTGTCGTATCTCTTCAAATAAGCGTGATCCGCATTTTGTAAAAAGCTTTTTATTTTAATAAATATTTGTAGATTTAAATAAATCCTTAAACATTTAATTTAAATATTCCAACATTTAATAAAGCATTAGAGATTCAAATAAAAGTTTATTTAATATTTTGAATTGATTGTGTAGTAGGCACATGGTGAAACATTATTAATAAATTTATTAAAAGTTTACTTTTTTTTTAATTAGTATATTATGCAACAAGTTTTAGAAACGGCCTTTTAGTCACGAGTTTTATTAGGCACGAGTGGAGCGTAGCGGAGCGAGTGTTTATTAAAACAAGTGTCTAGAGAAGTTTATAAAACGAATTGCATACTATACTTTTTCTACAACCATCACAAAAATACTAAAATTTGGAAATTATTTTATTATCTTAAGCAATATTAATTATTTTGACAGATTGATGACAAATGACGACTAACTTAATTTTCAGTTGATTTTCAATTGATTTTTGCGATTAAAAACCTAGAGCTAAATTCAGCCCGTGACTAAAGCGCACAAAGTCACGGCTTGTCGAGGTGTGTTTAAAAGGTCACTTAGCGTCATGGAAACATATGCGATAAATGGCATTTGAAAGACGGAAGTAGAAAAAAGTATTTATAAGTTTGATTAAATCTTTACAGATATAAATAAATCTTTACAGATTTAAATAAATCTGAACATATTTGAATAAATCTTTATAGATTTAAATAAATGTTGCAACATTTAATTTTAAGTTGTAACATTAAATGTTAACCTGTCATATTTATTTGACCTCGGTAGACCCAGCCGATATAGAAGACCAAGACCGTTTACACTAGTGGTAACGTTCAACAACTATAAACACGTTTTCCGTATTTCAGGACTTTGTACAATAAATATTAATTTAATCATCAATAACAACATATTTAACAACTTGAACATTGCATAATTTATTATTCATACAAGGAAAGTTCCCTTAAGTAATTTTCAGTATGTTTGGTCACAGCGATGAACGTTTCCACCATGTCCAGCTTTGCGACTTACTACCGCCATAAACGGTCTTGGTCTTTTAAGTCGGCTGGGCTTGCTAAGGTCATAAATGTGGCAGATTAACTTTAAATGTGACAGCTTAAAATTAAATGTTGAAACATTTATTTAATTCTGTAAAGATTTATTAAAATCTGTGAAAATAGAATAAATATTGAAAGATTAAAAACAAATAAGTGCAGATTTGTATAAACACATAAAAATTTACTGAATATTTGCAAATTTAAAATAAATGTTTTTTTTTTTCTATAGCAACTGTTAAAACGTGCTATTATTAACTAAAATTAGAGGGAAAAGTAGCACTTTACCATCAAGGGTAGATAAAGTAGTACTTTAACAGCAAGGATAGACAAAGAATTTTATTTTTGTTTCTATAGCAACTGTTAAAACGTGCTATTATTAACTAAAATTAGCCACCTACTCATTTTTTCGTGAAACTGTTTTTTCCTGACACTTTTAAATTAAATTTATCATTGATTTTTCTTCATTTTTTGGTCTTCTTTAACAATTGCTATAGAAAAAAATGTTGTATTCCACACGACGATAAAATTGCATTATCCTCTCGAAGCTTATTAGCGTCTCGGCTGACGCCTCGACGCTAAAATCGCTCTCGAAGATAAAGTGCAATTTTATCATCTTGTACAATAAATAACTATTAGAATTATTTAGATCTCTAATGCTTTCTTTATTCAATGTTGGAATCATTAAACTGAATGTTGATTTATAAATTAATATTATTATTAATATTAAAATTAATAAAGATTTATTAAAATCTACAGCGATTTATTAAAACAAAAAGCATTTAGCTAAATGTGTGTATATATAATAAATATTGGGACAATTTGCTTAAATAGCGTGAAATGCAGAGCAAATTTTTATTTTACACTTGGCGCCCCATAGGCAGCGATGTGCAATCTAGTACGTCAGTACTAGATCTAGTACTGTTGCTCGTAGTACCCCAATCAAATTTAGTACCTAAACAAAATTTTAAAAATTTTAAAAAAGGAAATAAAATATTGGCAAAGACTTTGCTCTACCTTATTGCAAGCTAGGCAGTTACTGAGGTCATGTTCATGTTACAACTGGGAACACCAACTAATTTGGTATCGTATAATAATACTTTATTAAATGAAGAAGTTATCATATTTGTAAAAACGAATTGATTTCTTCCAAGTTTCTTACAGGGCTGCCAACAATGTCGTATGTTTTCTGATTTTTTTAAAAAGGTTATTTTTTGTCCGAAAAAGTTTTTTAGATAATTGCCTTTTTATGTAATTATTTTGGAAAATAAGGTATTTTTTAAATATCTCGCCGTATGTTATGCTTCGGTTCTAGTACTGAATACTTGAATTTAGTACATATTTTACTTGAAAGCTAGACGCCCTCAGGAACAACATTGACGGTAAAGCGGGGAGTCAGAGTTGGAGCAGCTGAAGTCTGCCGAAGTCTTGCAGAAATGGAAATCACGTTGGATCGTTGATCGTAATTTAAAGGCCAATGAAACTGATTCCACTTTGAAATAGTTTCGTTTACGTTTAGATATCCTGTTGCCTTCCTATCATCACGTCACACTCTCCTTTTAATAACTATTTTAAAATAAGATGGCTTTAAATTCAAAAACAATGTCCTATTAATTGAAAATTCAACCGTCGCGGGTTGTTATTTATTTAAAAATTTATCTTTTACCTCGCCTTTCGCAAGAAGTCGGAGAATAGTATTTATAAAATATACTGAGCAATCCATAAAAAATACATTGGAGCAGGCCTTAACCAGCGAGCGTCACGTATTAGCTATATCCAGAAAACAATTATAAACATCAATGTCAATCTTAATTGTAGTTTTCTGAATATTATTATCTAAGACGTGACGTGACTACTCTAATGTAATGTTTGTAGACAGCCCGGTATATACAGTCAATTATGGAATAAGCTTTTTGAAAAAATTTTTACAGCTTTGTGGTGGTTGTTAGGAAACCTAAAATTTTAATCTAAACCAGGCTATTATTTTTAATTAAAAATGTAACACATAAGCTAAATTTGTATCCAAAACCTACAGCCCGCAACTTTTCAACAATGCACACAAATATTTCTGCGGTAACCTTACCCCTACTGTGCGAATGTCATTTTTGTTTGCACACCATCAGATATCCACAACGCGTGTAATTCAACAGATTAACGAAAAATATGTAAACTCCTAGTGAACTGATCATCGTAATATTTCAATAAAGCGTATCAAATCTCTAGATTTATTTCACAGTTCCGTTAATTTTTACTTGAATTTCAAATTGAGTTTTTAAATTGGAAACAGTATTTTAAGCTTAGTTATTTTTTTAACCTACAGTTCAAAGACTTGTACAGTGCCGAAGTTATTGGCACAAATCGCAAATGTCAGTTGCTGATCGCGGTATCATTTTCGCGTAGCTAACCAAGGAAATACGACAAAAACGTCTTTCCAGCCGTACTAGCGGTCGTCTGTGTATTGATATTCACAATACCTTCTGTAGAATATAAGTGGATTGGAAAGTGATTTCTTTGTCGTCGATGCGGGAAATTTATCTGTTGAAACTTTTCTGTTAAAGTTGCGTTAGGAAACACGCAAGATGACAACCAACATCGTTTTGATTCTCGTTTATTTTTGCAAACTGATTGTTGAACAAAATCAATAACGGCCCGGGTCTCGTTCAAAAGCTTAACATCCTCGAAAATCCCTGGACAGGATTCTAGTTTCACACATTTCCCAATTTCCTGACTTGGTGTTAGACACGTGTTGATTTTCAAGTTGGAATACGTGCCCCAACATACATAACTATCATTTCATTCAGTTTTGCTGAGGGATTAATGAAGAAATCTCCTGCTTAAGTATTTGACACCTTCGAGTAATACCTGACAGGCAGACTTTGTGCACTTTCGTAGTTCGGTGTCCCGTAACTAAGTATTGACGTAAATTATATGCAAAATATTGAAACTCCTAGTAATGTGCAATAATAAATAGAAAGAATGAATGTCGATAATGCAAAAATATATATAGTTTCAAACTATTTCACCTATAGAAAAAATTGTTTATTTTTGTAAAGTTGTGTGGCAAGGGCCTATAAAATCGGAAAGAATTTTTTACTGGTTGTAAATTTCTTAGTTATAATATCTGCTTTTGAAAGGTTTGTAAACAAACTTATTGTGATAATGTGGGACCAAAATCTATGATTAATCCTAATTAATCTACACCCTCCTAATTCTAAAAATTTTACGTATCAAAACGATGTTTTGCAATATAGCAGCGCTTGCTTTTAGAACTAATTTTGTGTACATTTAATGTCGATTCAAATTTACAGGGCGCTGGTAGCACATCAAATAAGTTACATTTTATGCAGCTACTGCATTTTCTGTAACAGATACGTAAAAACTTTATATAAGAACCGTTCAGAATAAGAAATAAAACGGCATTCATAATTTCCGAGAGGTAAACCGCACTTTAAGATTTTGTACACCTACTTCTATTAACACCGATACTTCCACATACTTCCACTTATTTCCACATACTTCCACCTACTTCCATCGTACTTTCACGTACTTTCACCTTACTTCCACGTACTTCCACTTACTTCCACATACTTCCACGTGCTTTTACCCCTCGATAATTTCATAGCAGTCTAATGATTTTTATATTCACATAAGCTTTACACTAGCTTAAAACTCTTCGGATTGTTAACTTGAGAAAACTTCTTTGCAGAAGTATGATTTACGACCATATTTTCTACCAAATCCACGCATCAAACGCCGTCTCGTACTTCCAGAAATAACCACAATTGGCATAAACTTTGCTTTTGTAAATAGAACACTACAGGGTGAGGCAGTTATTTATAAATTTGATCCTAATTGCGTTAATATAACAAATAGAAAAAAATGTTTGAAACAAAAGTTATACAGTAGAACTGGCTCTACATTTTGACGCGTTCGGTTGTTTTCTACCTTCAACTGTTTCAACGCAGCGATGTTAATTTGTCTTTTTATTAATAGCACGTCATACATATTTATCACTATCTTACAGAGTCTTTAATTTTTTCTTCAGCGATGTAAATATTTAAATATCTTACATTACGATTTTTATATGAAAAACCCAAACAAACCATTACGTTGCAGTAGGCCACGAACTGATACGTACAGTCGCACTTTTGACATATAAACTGTAAGCAAAGATGGCAAATCCACACGAATTAATTATTTTAACATAATACCATACTTTTTTAATTGTACATAGAGTATTTGAATTATTGTACCTAGTTTTTCCAAGTAATGTATCTACATAAAAATAAAAAATAAGTTATACCTTAATACTGCCTAATTGTACATCAGTAAATGTATAGGTGCACAAATAATTACTGTTTTCATTTAAGTAGGATATTTAATAATAATAATTCACAATAAACTTACCTAAATGAAAACCTAGAAGTAGTTTAAGTTCAATTGCACGTCTTTGCTCCAAAAATACGAATTTGGCAATCCATTGTAAAGTTTTTGAAAAAAAAAACGAATGCCTATCACTATAGGCTTTGTATTTGTTAATTTTAACTTATTTGGCAATTCGTTGTAATGCTTTTGAAACAAACAAAGTCCGCTTTGCTTTAATTTGTTAACGTTGTGCTTGTTGTTCTATTGCAATATTAGAATCATCAACTGTGCTTTGATTAAATATTTAAAATGAATGGATCAAATTATTCTCGAGAGGAATAAATACACCTGATGTTTATTTTGGACGTATGTCAAAGAAATATTCACGCAGCAGCAAGATTATATGTAGATCGCTTACCTGATCAGAAACATCCCCAAAATCTATCTTTTGAAAAGTTATTAAATTTTGTTTTGAGAGTTGGTATAGTGTTAAGTACTCTGAAAAGCATAGATACAATCTTGAAAGCGACGACGAAATTTTTGTTTTGGCTACCGTAGAAGAAAACCTTCATGTACTGCAACGTCAAACAGCAAGGATGCTAAATATTAGTCAACTCAATGTAGGACGACTGCTAAGAAAGAATAACTATAATGCGTAGTATCACATCTCCCTCAATTAAGAATTACATAGAGAAGCTTTTCAGAAACGAATATTTTTTTGTGACTGGATAGTAAAACAAATGAACAGGATGAAATGATCCTTTCATAAATTTCTTTACGGAGGAGGCTCTACTGAAAACCCTCGCTGAATGCGAGAAGTAGATAATCAGCGTTTGTGGTTATTGAATGTTTGAAGAGGACTAGGCGGGACTATGCTATTGGCCCCTACTTTTTCGGAAAGAACTTCATGAGGTGTCAAATATTCAGTTTCCTCAGAATCAATTGAACCTGTTAATGGGAGACGTCAATTCAGAGCTACGACAGTCGATTATTTTCCAGCAAGACGACCCCCCCCCCCCCCACGTGGCGACCAAGATCAACAGACTTAACCCCCATGGATGTCTTCCTATGAGGTTACGTTAAAAATGCTGTTTATACAACTATTCCTAAAACAGCAGAAGACATGAAAGAGAGAATAAGCATTACTTACCCCTAAAATGCTTGGAGCGGCCGTAGCTCAGTGGTAAGAGCGTATCAATGCAGCGGATCCGGGTTCGATCCCCGGCCCGGTCGTTCTCCCTCGCAAGGCAACGGAAAAACAGCGGGGTGGATTTTTCCCCAGGAAAACCTTTCTGGAGAAGAAGTGCATGCACTTCCTGTGGTTCTGAGCCCACGTTAACCTGTAGGTCCCCTATGTTTGTCTGTGCAAATTATCTATCGCCGCGCACCAAACACAGACATAGGAGAGAGGTAGCCAACGCTCTGAATAGGGTATGGCACTATGAGAAGAAAATGCTTAGGAATGAACGTAGAAATTTTAGTCATCTAGTTCATAAATGTATTACTGAGGAGGGACGAACATTTGAACATTTAATTTAATTTATCCTTCCTAATTTACGTGTAGTTAATACTGTCATAAATTTATTTTTGTTCCGCATGTAATAAAAGTTTTATAGTAATAATACAGACAGCTTTTTTTGTTCTTAAACTTTACACCGAATACATAGGTAAAATAATTTAATATACACCCTGTGTATAAATAAGAAAAAGTATTTATTACGGTCAAAACAATTAACTTGTGTGGATTTACCGTTGCGTTTTTCTACAATTTATGTGTCAGGTTTTTTCAAATGGTTGTTAATTCTTATCATTTGTTACAACTTTACATATTTACACTCTTAGTTTTGAACATTTTATTTTTACATTATTTTTTCTACAACGGGGACACATAAGAAAGCTATAGAAGTATCGCACAAAAAAGTTTCCAATAAAATCGTATCCCAGGAAGGCTCAACCCTTTGTATGTTGACCCGACCCCGCTTTTTATTATACTATCCAAGACGTGCCGTCTAGAAGGAGTCTAATAAAGAGGTTATAAGAGCGGCGCATTATGAAGTGCCGCATATATAGCGTACCCACACATCTTGTTGAATATTTCAAATTCCTGATTTGCTTAAAAGTCTTTTTTCTCGATTTGCAATATACACCAACAGCTATTTTTAATTATTATTTTGAAAAAAATAATTTAATATGTTGCTAAAGGTACAAAATGGTTTTTGTTTTCGTCGAAACCGAGGAATTGATTTTTTACACGCAAATATAATGTTTGGTGTACTGAAGGTAAAAGAAAATTGTAACACTGAAGAAAAATACATTATTTTAGTATAATTTACCTTACAACACTAAGACATTTGCAACGGTTTATTTTATGTTTATTACACCAGCCGAAAACTTAAAATTTTGAACTTGCAGTGCAATATACCTATCTATCTACTTCAATTTTCTCATCACGCTTACCTCGTTAACCATGATTTCTGTTATTTACACTTTACAAATACAAAGTTTTCAGTGGCAAGATCACGCCTTAAATCAATATAAATATTTACCAACAAACTTAATAAACAACCCCGAAGCGATGGCACTTTACCGAATCTGCGAAAAATGGAAAACGCCTGTAATATATTTCGGTGGTGCTGCCCTCAACAACATTAAATTTAACGAAAGTATCTGATTTACGTGATCCGTTTGTAAATTTCAACCCTGAATTACGTAATGTGGCAGTTTCATTAGGTTTGTTTGTAAACGGATGTCTATTAATAGAGAGCTATTGACAATTCTCGTTCATCCCTGCAGAATAATTTCCCTTGAACTATTTCTGGTGTTTTCAAAATTCTCGTTACATATTTATGAGGTACAAAATAAAGTATACGTGGTTGCTCAACAGTACCATCCCTAGAGTTGCAAATACTTTGCCGATATTTTTTTGCGCACGAATGTTTCGTTGGTATATAAATCGGTAAGAGCCGAAGAAAACAGCAGAAAAGCGTAAGTGATGAACAAAAAAAGAAATGGGAATATTTGAGGCACCTTGAACATTAATATTCATATTCATTTATTATACAAAATTAATTATAACAAAAACAAAATAAGCGCCCGACTATAATAAATACATTGTGAATATTAATACAAAAAACAAACAATTGCATTTAGTGACAGTTATTAAGAATGAATATTCCACTTGCTTTGTAACAACCTTACGACATCTGTTTATTTTCATACTCTTAACCCATCACACCAACGATTATCAACAGCAATAACACATGGGAATTAAACGTTATCGATAATTCTGTCGCTTCATTGACGTTGTTGCTAGACAATATCACGAGTCCGAAGGAGGAGTGATATTACCGTGCATCAACACAATTGAGATCGTCAATGAAAGACAGAATTGCAGATAATTTTTAATTCGCGAGTGGTATTTTTTAGAATATACCACGAACAAAAAAATTAGTTTATTATTTAGTATAATTAGTTGTTGTGTACTATCCTACAAATGCGTTATTTAATTATTAAATCAAAACTAAAACACTTTGTTGACGTGTTGCTATGGTTATGCACCACCGATAACACCGGAGCTTCCTAAGAAAAACCTATCGCGGCCAGTCAGTCTGATTGGTCAAGAACCTGAAAATAAACGGCTGCCATTGGCTGTTACAATGTGAGTGAAATATTATAAAAAATCCCATTTGTGAGATAAACATTTCATGTCATTCTGTGTTTCATTGACAAACTCAATCGTGTTGCTATGAGGCAACATTATTCGACCTCACGGACACTCGTAGTGTTTTCTAGCAAAACCATTTCGGTTGACCATGGCCTAATAATTGAAATTTTTTTATTCACTTGTTTTTTTTTTTTTTTTTTTTAAGAATCATGAAGCCGTGCGTGAGCACGACCCCATGATTCCCATCCCACCCCCTTACCCGGGCTCAACACACTAAGTGTTATTCACCGGTCTAACATGCCCCACCCCTGAAAGACATGCAACCCAACGTACACACCTACATACACCATCCATGGACTCGTCGGATTTAACTTATTCAGAAAAATTACCGACCAGCAGTGGACTCGAACCAGCTGCCATTGGAAGTCTAGTTTCAAAGCCTGGGACTTTAACCACTAGACCACCCGCCGGCCCTATTCACTTGTTGAAATGCTGTTAAGGATCCTTCTCGTAAAAATCTCAGTGAGAGTGTTAAGAACATCGCCCCGAGCATACTAACCGATCAAATGGATATGTATAGAATCGATTTTTGGCTGGGGGTCCACGGAGCTATAGTGAAGGGGTCCAGGCAATCATGAGAATTATTTATACTACTAGAATTAAAAAAAAATGGATTTCTTCCAAAAGTCTGTTTTTATTATCTAAATATATTCAAACTCATTGCAGAACAGGGAATATTTTGACCCACCATAGGTACATTATAGTTATAGTAAAAAGATTATGATTGAAATTCCACCACTACACTGCCACCGCGCCGCGATCGCGTCGTAAGGTCACCAACAGCTTCCAAACCTGCCGCTAAAAAGCAGAGGTCCTCAATTTTTTGAAGTGAAACTGTTTTGCTGGCGGGACTAATATTCGATCGTGCAGACGAGAAACCGATCAGGAACTGCAATGTGTCATGCACCCAGACGGAAATGGTATAATTCCACCAGATCCTCGCTTGTCATGCGTCTGTCAGTGTCAATCCAGCTCGTTCATAGCACGTACATATTTTGTAAGACTAAAACTTGTTCGTGAAGACGAAGACGAAAATGCATCATGCTCTTATCAACGACTATCTGGACATCTGAGCCTCAAATAAAGAAAGTATCTCTTGTAAAGTTAAGTAAACCTACAATATAAGTTTTAAATTTACCTGGACATTGGTTAGCATTTTTTTGTTGTTTATGTTGCTATGTGAATTCGAATTATTTTTTTTCTCGTGTTTGTAATTTGTTGCTTCAAAATTGATGACGTCATTGTTGCTTGGCAACTTTAAAACACCGGGGTGTTTTAATGTTGGGTTTACGCACGCTTTTTGGTTTGCTTTACAAGGATTATGATGCAGGTATAATAAAAAAAAATTTAAACCTTATGTAAGTAACATATTCTTGGCATATGAAATAAAACAGCTGCCAACAATGTTATTTAATTAATTTCATTTTTTTTTGTTATACTCAATCCGGTTTTCGCAACAATGATTAAGTACATAGTTTTTTCTGATAATTCTGGCAAGGTGATCAGGAATGTTGCGAGATGAGCATTGCTGGCAGGAGTGGGAAGTATACAGTTTACTGCAGCTCTCAACAACCACTTGCCAAAATTATCGATAAAATTCCATGCACTAGATATGATTAGGTATTTTACTGTAGAAATTATTTTAACAACTACGAGGAAAACGCCTTTTAGTCTCGGAAGAGGCTTTTCTCAGTATTGTTATAATTTTCTTATAGTCGCTCATTTAAATTATTTTATATACATTCAGAAAGTTTGTTGGTTTACTTGTAAATACTGAGCTTTAATGCAAAATATCAAATCACGAAACTGCAGAATGCTTAATATGTTTTAATAATAAGTTTAATTATTAGAAAGGGCGAAATGAAGGTGAAAGCGCAAACCCGTATTATGATACCCAGGATGTGAGACAACAGGCTGTTAACAGATGGAAGAAGGGGGTTTTATGAAACCAACCTGACGAAGAATATAAGGTAAAAAGAAATCTATTTTCTGCTCAATAAAACTCAGTATGCAGATAAATGTCAAAAGCTGTCAGGAAACCGCTACGGATCCTTCCTCGCATTTATGAAAAATTTGAAATTTTTGATAATTTTATGAAAACAACGTTTTAAAATCCTCCAAAAAATAATAAAAATTTAAACATCTTGCTTTATTTGAGAATCGTCGGAACACTTTGATCATTGTATTTTTTTTTTAATTTTATAACTATTAAAAAATACTGAAAATATTTGAATAGTTTGATCATTTTTAAAATTTTTTATATTTTGAAGTTTCAAGCAATTTGAAATTTCGACAATATACAAAATTTTTTTAAAAAAAAGGGAGTTTTGAAGATGATTAAAAATTTTGAAAATTTTTGAAATTTCGGTACCAGGGTTATTCGCCTCCATCTAACATGCATAGACGAACACAAACTCGGGATTCGAACTCCGAACCGGTTACTTGATGTTAAGCATAAGGATACCCATCCGCTAATGCCTCTAAAATTTCCAAATTTTTAAAATTCATAGATGGGTTCTTGTTAAAACAAAAAGCTTGCCTATCTCATGCGTGAGTCATGCAAGATAAACCAATCTAATAAAAAACTGTAGGTGTGATTTCAATATATTTTCACAAAATCTTAACACCCACTTGAGTATCGTGTTTCTGCAGGCACTTCATTTCGTAGATTGATTTGTTGAAATGGCAATCTTTGTTTCGTTGTAATTCCCAATCTTTTCCTGAAAATTGTTTTTCCTACACGTTTCCATTTTACTTTTAGACTTCAATTTTTAATTTAAAACGCGCATAACGTTATTTGACGTCAATAAAACGTTTTCAAGCGAGAACAAGCTAAAGCGGTTAAGTTTTTGCCCGTTTCTCGAAACAGGAAATCGAAAGCTATTTCCCTCCAGAAAATTCAACAAAAATCTCGATTTAAACTTTTATTCAGTCGCTCACAGAATTTCATTTTGTAGTGGGTTTCACGTTCCAAGAAAGCGCTTGCGAGGGAAATTAAGGTATTTTTAACATACCGTAGGAAAAAAACTAAAAGAAGCAAATTGTAAGAGAAAGATAATCGAAGATTAGTGGTGAAATTTAGATCCGTACAATAAAAAGTATATGTACCTACTGCTGTGTAATCAGTAAAGTCCGGAATTTTTGTCTCAAAACAGCAAAAATTTTTCTTAAAATTCAGTAAGTAAACAAAAACCATGAGCGTACTCAAATCCATTAAGTTATACGTGACACATGTTGCACGATTTTCCAAAGGTTGACAACTACCACTGCAATATTTGAGATACAGAAGTTCTGCACTCCGTATCTTGAGATTGGGGAAGTAATAAAGCATCGTGAAATGGAGCAAGAAATGGTATTAGATAATTTAAAATGACATAATCATAAAATTGTATTATGTATGACTTCTAAAACCCGCTACTATTCATATTCTACGTATCCTAGTAGCTATGTTCGTAAGGCGGTTACCAACACAACATACTTAAATAAGGCCATAGGATTGTTTGTTTTTTATTACCGCTATTATTTGCAGGAATTATAGCGGAATTAACTTAATTTATTGCCTCATACTTTCAATGACTAAATAATTGACTAAAAGTTAGGACACTGGTAATCAGTACCGGGACGAGCTGGGTTTCGCCCCAGGCGTAATTATGTAAACAGCGCGCTTTTGTTATATAACTTTTTTATGGATGCCATACGTCGATAAAAATCTGAGCTCCGTACATTTCCTGCTTAGGATCATATAACGACTTCTATGTCGTTTGAGTAATCCCAACAAAAATTTTGCGGTGGTGCGATACGTTTGAATAGAAGAAAGGCTGCGCGTTCGTACCGTTGAATAGTCGTACGTATCACTCCTTACTGTGTGCATGCGCAGAAATGAGTATATGACGTTTTCCATTTCCCACTCATTCATCGTAATTGGTTACGTTGAGAGCGCAATTATTATTTTTGCCCCAACTACAGGTATACCGGCACTGAATCTGGGGAAATGACAAAAAACACAAATGAATTATTGTCACACGCGCCTATTTAAAATGCCATTTCTGTGTGACAAGGCAGCTTTGGTAATGAAATGAGGTGCGCATTTCTTCTTGGTCTGAATGGATCGGGTTCGGTCCCCGACGCTGGTGAAATGCATTGGAGAGAATATTGTCTATGCGCGAGTTCTCGAAAGAGAAGTAAAACCGTGAGTTCTGTGCGATAGATGTTTGCATGTAAAATCGTAAAAGCACGACTTTGTAGCAGTATGCCCCCTAGCTTCGGCGATAGGCCGTAATAACAGAAATGTTCAATGACAAATAAATCTACGCGACAGAACTCTCGCGTAAAAAATATGATGAATGAAAAAATACGAAACGACCGTACCACGGTTTTTAGCGTATATTTACAATTTAAATCGGTCGCAAATCTACAATCAATGAAAAATTGAAAAGTACCTAGTACTTCTGCGTATTACCGGTTCAAAATAATCCATATCAAATGTAGTAGTACGCATACTTACCATTACCTACAGCTACACTTAATAAGCTACGACGCTGACCTTGAGCTGATAAGAACAAATAACAATAACATTTTTGTTGGGTTAAGATAGAATGTCATATCAAGGTAATAAAAATTGAATACTGGAGCTATTGGTCGTAAAACAGGTGAACAAATAACTGTCTCGAGTTGATATTCGACAATCACGAACAATTCCAAAAGGTCAAAACGTGTTCAATATTTAACTTAATTCATTCAATACATGTCATCCACAAAATATTGCTCTGTGATGAATTTAATTGAGTATCACTAAAGTACCGTTTAGTAACTTCAATTGATTCTTTAACAACTCAATCTTGAAAGCTGTCTGTGTTCGGGGTACAAGTTTAAAACAGCTGATAGAATTTATTTGCTGACAGCAGTTACCCAGACAATTACGAAACAAAACGAACTATTTATAAAAGCAGCAGAGTACACTGAAAGTACACGATTATTTATTTATATATTACAACGAAAATGCTGCAGCTAAAATAAATTAATTTTAGAAACTTAATTTAGTTCGCTAAATTGATGCAGTATGACGTCGGAAGACCTTAACCCAGTTAGTTAGTCATTATATTTTGATACCATATTTATAACAGACGGTAACAATACGTGATTGGTACTAATAAAACTGTACCTTGTTCCAGGAAGAACGGAATTAAAAATGCATTAAACTCAACGAGAGTTGCGCTGCTATCATAGGCGATGGAGCCCCGAAGATTTAGGGAACCCTCGGGACTACCGGTAAAAAAGAAAAAACACAGTTAATTCTTAAAGTTAGTGGCGTATTTGCAGTCGAAAACAGTTTAAATCAAGGTGCCACACGTAAAAAATTACTTGGCAACGCTTTTCCCCAAAAATTGTCTGCCTCTCACTTATTTTGCGACCGGGCCAAAAATCTTAGCTACGCCACTGGTTAAGTGCCAAGCTAAGTTTTATGCAAAAACAAAAACACATCCAGGAACTTATTAATATTGCGAATGCAAGCTAATATCAAGTACAATTGCATACCTTGACTACCCACACTGGCTTCCGAGAAAGAAGATTACAGTGAAATGAGTTCCTAGAGTAATTGCCTCATTGCACGTTGCTGGAAGAAGCGTAATAACAATCTCACATAAAAGGTGTCAAAAGTAAAAAAATATTAAAAACGCAAAGTAGAAAAAAATCGAACATTTTGGGCGTATTCGCAGATTATTATTGTTAACGAAAGTGGTTGACATTATAGTGAATCAGGCTACATACAATATTAAACTAAATTCTCTTAAATCAACAAAAAAAATACGA
This sequence comes from Ctenicera cuprea, assembly GCA_958336395.1. Lineage (NCBI taxonomy): Eukaryota > Metazoa > Arthropoda > Insecta > Coleoptera > Elateridae > Ctenicera > Ctenicera cuprea. The sequence continues at coordinate 24,536,326 of OY284492.1, read as the reverse complement.
GCCGACAAAATCGTACGATAAAAAAACGGTTAAAGAATTCTACAGTGCTACCATCAAAAGCAACTTGGTAAAATAATTTCCCGAAAAAACATCCAATGAACAAAAGCACGTCTATTTTCTAGCTGGTGAATAATTTAATAAAGATGGAGCTTTCCCTGAAAAAAGAACGTGTGTTTTTCTTGCTAATCGATTCTTTAAACGATTTATATTATAAGAAGGATTTCATTTTCGGATTATATTCAAATGTCTAACGAGATTTTTTGTGCGTAATTACTACTTCCAAAAACATTTAAAAAAAACTCCGTTAGTCCCATGGAAATGAGGAAAAGTGCTAAGTTCAACAAACCTTTTCCCGCTTTTTTTAAAGAACTTTTGCAGGGGATTTTATGGGATTCTTCTCTGTGGATTGTTTTCTTTTAAGGGGGGGTTGATCTTTCATAAAATTATTTTCTAGGGCTATGTTTTCCGGATTTATTCGGTTTTTCTACGGGAGTAGCGCTAATTCCCGAGACGCGCGCGGCGGGTATGAAGTTATCAAAAAAAGCAGGAAGCCCACAGGTTCTGCTAGTAATGTTTATTACTAAATGTCAAATTTGTGTGATGAATCGGATGGTCCTATTCTGATCAACTTCAGAATGCAGAGATATGTCAAAATCTGACAGACAAAATAAGCTATGAAAATAAATCCGAAATCGGAAGTTAAACATGTTTGTTTGATAGTATTTTCCTCTTAAAACGAATGTTTTAAATGAAAAAGCAGAGTCTGATAGAAAACTTTAAGACAAATCCAACTTTCTAGCTTTCTTGCAATTTTTTTTGAAAATTTCAAGTTTAATGCCTTACCAATGAAAAACTAACTGGCAGATCAGGATCAAATTTGCTACTGTAATAGCTCTAGGGAAATACAATTTTATTATGTACAAAAAGGTTTGCAATAACAATAGTTATTTATGTTACTAGTGGGATAAAGGCGTTATTATAACACGAGTGTGAAATTTGCAGAACGAGGTTGTAGACCGAGTCGTGTAATCAAACGAGTGCCATAATAATGCATTATCCCACGTGTGACATACAAAATTTTATCTACGACTGCTCAAAATTTGTTAGAAATCGAATTTTTTTGCTACAAATGGTATTTGACATTTCGCATTCAATACTTTGGCAATCAGCCAGTTTTCTTATAAACAAAGCTTCATTCAATTTTGTTTGTGTAAATAAAATGAGTTGGGTATTGAATCCATTATCTCGCTAGTGAGACAATGAACTTCATTACCTAACGCAAGTGAATGTCAAAATAAGTCCTTATCCCAGCAGTCGCAGATAAAAGCTAAAAAGTAAAACATTTTTTCAAAACATGTAAAAATTTTCAAAGAAAAACTGTTCTGCCAACAGAATTTTTTTTATAATTTTGTAGGCTAATAGAGCTGGAGATGAGCCGTGTCCCGGCCCGCTAATTTATCTGTGACGCATTCTATGAATTTTCGAAAATTTTGGCTTTAACGTCTATTTACTCAAAAACGAGCTATCATATTAAAATTAAATTTGATATTACAGATGCCCTAGAGGTATGCAATGTTAAGGGCTACGAGAACTTTTGGAACTACTAAAACGGTGAAGTGAAAAAATCAACCTTATGACATTTTCAAAAAATGTTTGCTGTAAAACTGACCAAACCATTATTTATAAATTTTGCAGACTCATAGAGCTGGTGATGAGCTACAAGTTCATTGTGATGTATTCTATTATTTTTTGAAAACCAAAGCTTCATGCCTCTTTATTTAATAAACGGGAGACGTTTAAAAAGTTCTGTGTAAGTTAAATTGCGCATGATTTGTAGTAAAATAAGATTCACAGCATAATTTTTAGGTGCGGCAACATGTGGGGTGGTTAATTTTCCCCCTCACACCAAATTTTTTATAGAAGAATTCGTTCTTCCGTTTTTAGTGTTCTTCAATACCAAGAAACCAAAAATCAAAAAACACAATATGACGGCAATCGTCATCGGCAGTGCGGAAAGTCATCAGTCAGGTGGTAGTTACAGCTTAGCTCATTTTGATTGCACTTCATATTATGTCCACATCATTGTAAGTTAAGTACATTCATTGCCTCTAAATAAAAGTTACTTTTTGGACTATTTTGAATATTAATTGGAATTAAAGTAAAGTTTCAGAATGAAATTGTTGTGTTATTTATTGTCAGTTAATTTTTTTAATTGGTTTAATGTAATATCGGTCAACTGTCAAACATGTCAAAATCCGTGAACTTTGAGCCTCACCCGAAGAAAGCGGATGATAACAGTTGTTAATGAGGATAACCTACCCCTTTCGAATCTCACTAAATTAAAACAACTTTAAAACTCCGATAGTGTGAGCTGTGAGCTTGTCACCTAAAAGAAATTGAAGAAAGCTCTGAAGAAATCTATGGAGCTATTTTAGCCAGGTGCTAAGACGGCCAAGAATGTTTCGCTGTCTTCTACTTTAACTAAAGAAATGGAGTTATTTGAAAACGGTGGCACAAGAGGATTTAATTTACAATTATCCCACGATTTTTTATTATCGATTCCTCCTACAAGTGCAGAGTCTGAGAGGGCCTTCTCGGCAGCTGGCACATTCTCCACTAAAATTCGGTCAAGTTTAGGTCCGGATGTGCTCGATGCATTAGTTGTTCTTCGATATTTTTTTCAAAATATGAATAACAAATAAATTATATACTCAATGTTCCATAATATTAATATTTTTGTTTATTACTGGGTTTAATTAAATAAAACTTAAGATTACCTACATTAATATTGCATAATCTTTCCACAGCGATCAATTCCAGGATTAATCCCGGGATTCGGGATTACAAATTTTTGGTCAGGAAATACCGGGATTGAAACATTCGTCCGGGATTGACAGTCCTAATTGCAACCAAATCATGACATAACGAATTATGATTTATGACATAACCCGCCAATTCTTTACTCCGACAGCTTTAATCAAGTCAATCTCTCAAACTAGAAAGTACGATTTACAACTCAAAAGTTACTAAAGCTACTAGATTTAGTTTGTTTAAAGCTAAATGAACAGACTTTAGCGGTCACGCTATGTTTTTGAAATTTTGTAATCTGGCACTGCTCATTTAGCTTTATTATTGTCACTTATCAAGAACAACCAAAGGCGTTCCTTTACAGGGGGGATCTCTAAACATCTTTTGTTCCTCTTTTTAGCGTGTACCATTTTGGAACGTTTTAACAACTGTTCAATTTATCACATAAAATTACATTTAAAGGTAATTTTGGTTCAAGTCGCAACGGTCACAGAAATCAGTTTTTTGCAAATATCTCGCTTCCTATGGGTCGTATGACTTTTTTAGTTTTCACAAAAACTGAAGGCTAGGTTATTCTCTACAAAAAAGGTTTTATAGATTTTTTCGTACAACCAACCATTTTCACGCTATACTTTAGAGAAATGATGAGCAGCGGTGCATGCGTCACAGTTTTTTCCGTCAGTTTAAATCGTGTTCCCGAGCAGTTCAGACGCTTCGTTTATTCGTTATTATTCAATTAATCGTCACGATGGCTGATTATTGTTTTATTTCCAATGAATCGCTCTTGGAAGGTGATACGGTGATTGTAAAACGCGGTATAGACGCTTTGAGAGACGCAAGTGCGGAAAGAGAACGTTTAAAACAGTGCGGATTCGGTGACGATACATACACACTGTCGCAAGGAGTATACTCGTAAGAGTAGCATAGTGGCATTTAAAAAGTGCCGAGTTGACGAGGCTCCTAGTACATCTCAGTGTTCTCCTCGTAAAGTACGCTCTAACTTCGGTTCTTTTGATTTTCGTGCATTGTGTTTTTTTTGTAGCGAAGAAGCCAACGTTGAAGCGTCTGAACTGCTCGGGAACACGATTTAAACTGACGGAGAAAACTGTGACGGATGCACCGCTGCTCATTATTTCTCTAAAGTATAGCGTGAAAATGGTTGGTTGTACGAAAAAATCTGTATAACTTTTTTTGTAGAGAATTTCCTAGCCTTCATTTTTTGTAATAACTAAAAAGTCATACGACCCATAGGAAGCGAGATATTTGCAAACAACTGATGTCTGTGACCTTTGACCTTGAATAACTGAAAACGCAAGCGCGATATCGATGGGGACTTTTGAGACATTATTTGTAATGTCAAAATAGAGGTGTATCAAAATTTCAGCTCACTTGGATTTTTTCGGCAGGCGGATCCTTATGCGACTGGACTATATAATGCCAGAATAATTTTAATATTGGTAGTATCTGAATATTATGTTATAAACCGTACTAACAAAATAGCCTAAACATTGATTTTCTAGATTTTGATTATATTGCTACATCTGAATTAGCCAATGCTCTTGAAAGTTTTGGTACGACTCAAATAATCAACGAACCAACTCGTATTACAGCGTCATCATCAACTTTATTGGGTGATATTTCAGATCACCATCTAATATTTTGTGACATCAATATTCAATGCACTAAAAGAAAAGCAAAATTTAAAACTTATCGAAATTTTAAACCTTTTTACATATGTAGAGTTTAATTTCCATCGAGACATTAACACAATTGACAAAAATGTACAGTTTCTAAATAATAATCTCACTTTACTTTTTAATATGCATGCCCCATGTGTAACCTCAAAAATTACAAAACCTTATTTGCCATGGTTAAATGAAAATTGGAATCAGATGATGACGCTGCGAGATCAAGCACTTAATAATTACAAGCTTTTTAAGGGTGAGTAGCACTGGTTAAAATATAAAAAGTTAAGAAATATTTCAACAACTTCTATTAGAAAGAAAAAGAAAAAGTATTTTGAACGGCTTAGCATAAATGATATGGGAAATAAACTAAAACATTTAAATATGTCAAGTAATTCTAAAAATGAACTTCCCACTCACCCTACCGATGTAAATAAAATAAATAAATATTTTATTGAGAGTATACCCATTTCGGATATTTGTAACAGAGATTTACGAGACCAACTATTAACAGTAACATAGATCAATCAAATCCAATGATATTGTATATGACGGAATTGGAATACAAACTCTTAATTTATGTATATGTTTTTTGCTTCCAGTGATTACTCGTTTAATAAATTATTGTGTTAGAAATTCTGTTGTTCCTAAACAGTGGAAACGGACTCTGATAACACCGATACCTAAAACATCGTCACCAAATGAATTTGAAGACCTGCGTCCTATTAGCATTTTGCCAATTTTATTAAAAGTGCTTGAAAAAATAATTCAGAAACATTAGCATTAATACAATTTTACCAGACGCGCAATCGGAATTTCGAGCTAGGCATAGTTGTAATACTGCACTGTTAACAATAACAGATGATATACTTAAAGCAACAGACACCCGGTCAATTAACGTTACTTATATCCTACTAGATTATTCCAAGACATTTGATATGATAAGCCATGAGTTTAAGATTTCAATATTGCACTTTGTATGACTCAAAAACAATGCCACAAAATGAATCTGCAATTTTCTCATAAACATATCGCAAGTAGTTAAAACGCATAAAGAACGGTCTAGTTTTGTGGCCGTTAAGCGGGGAGTACCACAAGGTACTATTTTAGGCCCACTGCTATATTTAATATGTGCGTCAACTTTTATTCTGTTTTCCAATTTTGAAAATCTCACTTCCACGCGGTCGATACCCAGGTTTATATATTATTTAAACCTGAGACAAGAGTAAACAGATGTGCTTTAATTAATAGGGACTTGGAAGCCCTATCCAATGAATCAAAATTACAGTTATTGAAACTAAACCTCACAAAATCTCAACTATATCCACACATAATTAAAGAGGAAATTGAGAGAGCTATCCACAACCTGCAAAACAATAAATCGACTGGACGTTCGAGTGAAACTGATAAAAATATCATGTGATAATAATACGGGTTTTCTCAAATCTCCGGAAGAAATCTGCAATCTCACATGTGATACAGGAAAAATACTTCCTGATTGGTTAGTGTCTTCTTTCATTACCATTCCTAAAAAGCCTCGAGCCACTGCCTGCGATCAATCCAGACTCATTAGTCTCATCAATCAATCTCGTCAAAGTGTTCACAAAGATCATTCACAACAGAATATACAGGAAATCTGACTTATACAGCAGCAAATCTCCATTTGGCTTTAGAAATGCCCTAGGAACTAGAAAGGCAATCTTTTCAATACAAGTTCTAGTGCAACGCTGAAGGGACATGCACCGCGATGTGAACGCATGCTTCATATATTTTTCTAAGCCTTTTGACAGAGTCAAATACACAAAGCTAGTAGAAATGTTGAAAGAAGTAGGCCTCGACAACAAAGATATACGAATAATAGCGAACTTATATTGGAACTAGTCAGCTTACGTGAACATAGCCGGAAACAAAACAAAAGAGGTGACGATTCAAAGAGGCGTACGTCAAGGGTGCGTCCTCTCACCGACCTTATTTAACATCTATTCTGTAAAGATATTTCAAGAGGCACTGAACGACTCTTCTGAAGGAACCAAAATAAACAGCGAAAACATAAACATCAGATACGCAGACGAAGCGGTTATCCTCGCAAGTAGTCTGGAGAACCATCAAACTGTTCTGGAGAAACTTAATATAGCGAGCCAGAAATTTGGACGTAGTCTGAACACCTCTAAGATAAAACATATGACACCATCGGCAAAAACGACCAACTTCTCACGGTTTCAAGAATGGTATTGAATAAAATGAAAACATTTTTCATTAGTAGAAATCTAAGACTGCAACTGAAAATAAGAATGATCAGATGTTACATCCTTCCAGTCCTTTTATACGGCGTTGAGGCGTGAACCATGTCAACAACATTGATGAAAAATGAGCGAAACACTTCGCCTGGACTTTCCTATACTTATAAATTAACATTGTTTAATATTTTCCAACACTTTTGATATACACCTGTCTAGAAACGCAAAAGCAGTGTTTTAAAAAAACTATAAAATAAAAAAAAAATTTTGGCCCCAACCGAGGCTCGACCCCACAACTACTTATGCAGTAAAACGGCAGTGCACTCGAACACACCCGCACATCCATCCATGCTATTCCGAATCTGCTCGTTATCGTTAAATAAGTGCTTATTGAATGCGTGCGCAATAGAAATGCATAGAACGTTCAAAACTCTAGTCACTTCCGTACAAGAATACAACTGCTGTAGAAAGTATGTGAAATTCTTCTAAGGACAAAAAGATTATTAAGGGGCAAAAATCCGATTTTTTGATTTTTTGTAAAAAGATTCTCCTAGAGCAAACAAAAGAAGAAATCAATTTTTTAATTTTGTAGCGAAAATTTTGGGGGGAGGGGGAACAGTAGCCCCCCTAAATATGAAATTATCGAAAAAATATTATGATTTTCGGATTTTGCTATCAATGATGAGCCATTTTGCTTTAACAGAAATATTTTATTGCCCCCCGTTAAATAAATAAAAGGGTACCAATTTTCAATTTTCAAAAAATCACAGAGGGCGTCACAGTGAAATTATAGCAATGCGCAAAAAAATAAATTGTAGAAGATTCTCAGCTCTATCAGCTTAAAAAGTTTAAACAAAAACGTGTGGGCAGTTTTTGAGAAATTTTTTTTTGAAAAATTCCAAAATTTTGGAGTGGTGCCATTGAAATCGTTTTTCGATTTTCAAAATTAATGATATTTCATGGTATAGTACCTTTGAAGGGCTACCAAACAAGATGTAGTTGATTCCAATCAGATAACTGGTTTTTGAGTAAATGGGCGTTAAAGTCGAAATTTTCAAAAATTCGTAGCGGCCGCCATGTTGAAGCTAGAGAGTTCGGTAAAAAAACGTTTGATTTGTTCTAAGGCTTTCTATAATTTCCACTATTCCAATTTTCAAAATTCCGTTTCTGAAAAAAATGCTACCAAAAAAACATGTCTAACTTCCGCTTCCGGTTTCGGATTCTTTTTAAAAGCTTATTTTGTCGATGAATTTTTGATATACCTCCTCATTCTAAAGCACATCGAAATCGGTCCAGCCGTTCCGGAGATATGAGCGTTACCCACCCACACACAGACACACACACACACACCCACACACCCACAGACAGACATTTTTTAAAAACCACTTTTTTAGGATCCTGGAAGCTCAAAACATGTATTTCCGTCAAAATCTCGATTTTGAAAATTTGCATGAAATCAATACTTCCCTATACTGAAAGTATAGGAAAGTAAAAAACTATAGGCGTTCGAAATGTGGAAATTTCGAAGAATTCTGCGCATCTCATGGACCGAGCATATAACTACCCAAATAAAGAAATAACATATACAGTGAAAAGAAAAAAAATAGAGCACTTTGGACATATTATGAGAAACAATAACTACTACAAGTTACTTTTAGAGCTAATTGATAGGCGTATTTAAAATCACGTAACTGCCGGAAAACACGTTGTTGATTTAAAAAATGGTGTGACAGTTTTTGAGAAATATTTTTTTGAAAATGTCCAAAATTTTGAGCCACTATTATATTTACAATTTTCATATTTCCAAAAACATGTTTAAATCTCTTGATTATACTCATTAAGGACTATCAAATAATATGACAATTTGTATTGATTGGATATTTTGTTTTTGACTAAACAAGCATTAAAATATAATTCTCAAAATTCGTAGCGGCCTTCATTTCGAAGATGCAGCATTTGGAAAAAAGCAATTGTTTTGTCTTTAGATGCACTGCAATGCTATGTATTCAAAATTACAAAAATGTGTTTAGAAAAAAATCTATACCAAAAAAACAGGTCTAATTTCCGTTTCCGGTTTCGATTAACAACCTTACAAAGAACTACCTACAACTAAAAAATGCTACACACCAAATCTCATAAAAATCGGTCAAGAGGTTCCGGAGATACTTCAGTAGAAGTATGGAAAAGTAAATATTGCAAAATTCATGTCTTAGACTAATATTTGGCATAAGATAGGAGGCATCTCCATTCTGCCTGTCTGTAACACAATAATATTTTAACCAAAACATCAATTTATCTTTACAATAAAATTACCTTCGCAATGATGTGCACAACCTTAATTTGAGGTATAAGTTTTGCTAACGCCGCCTCAGCATAAAACAGAATTATTCAAACAATCATGTTCATACCGCATTGCGAACATTTATAATCAAATACCTCATGATTTAAAAACCAACTAGTGTTAGACCAGTGCACTGACAGACTGAGCGTTGACTGAGCCGGCTAAATGCTAAGTCACGTGATGCATTAGTTCCATGAGGAGACGCGGCGTTGGTGTAGATGTCTCCTCAAGTAAAGCGCGTTTAGCAGACTTTCATATATAAATTAAAATAATTATTATTGAAAAATTCACGTAGAATAAAAATATAAAATGTTTCATGTTCCATCTGAGGATAGAGACCTTTTATTAAAAAAAAATGGTCCAAATTGGTGAAGCGGTAGCCGCTTGAGGAACCGGAGAAAAATACCCTTTGAGCTTTTATACACAGGCCGAGTCAAGCTATACGCCTTTCTTTTAGCGAGTTTATTATTAGGATTTTATTAAAAATTTTTGGTGTGCATATGTTTCGAAGGGTGCTCTACAACCTGGAGCAGTCAGTTTTTTGATTGGACGTCAAATGTCAAAATAGCGATTTTCAACTGTTTATTTTTAAATGGAACGGTACGACTTTTTTTGGCTTAAACGATGCTGTATGATGTTTACAATATGATCCTTACTGAATTTTTCATAATTTTTATGATTCAGCTTTCATACTTTTACTTAAATTAAACCACAAAGCGTGATTTTAAAGAACAATTCATGACGAAATAAATATATGAATTTTTCATAGAGCAGAAAGTAAAAGTTCGTTCTTTCTAACAATATTCTCAACATTGCTACTTCTTTCTTCGTCTTCTTATTATTCAAAACAAAAATGCAATACTTATTTTTTAAATCTTTCATGTAAAGCTTTTCTTGTGTGCCATGCAAAACAATGTCTCCTTCTTCAACGAGAGGTAAATCGCGCTTAATGATTTTGTACACCTACTTCCATTAACACAGATACTTCCACATACTTCGACCATACTTTCATATACTTCCACTTACTTCCACGTACCTTCACTTCCAGTTACTTCCACCGTACTTCCACGTACTTCCACTACTACTTACTTCTATTTACTTCCACATACTTCACTTTTACCTCCAGATACTTCCACGTACTTCCACATACTTCCAAGTATTTCCACTACTACTTACTTGTATTTACTTCTACATACTTCACTTTTACTTTTAGATACTTCCACATACTTCCACGTACTTCCACTACCTTGTACACCTACTTCCACTCGCGATTTACCTCTCGCTCTGCAAGCTTTAACGAAATTTAAATCACTTTCTCACTTAGTGAAGATATTGGTGAAATGTACTTATATATTAAATACTAAAATAAAATTCGGATTACAAAGCAAGCACCCAGTCAAACAAAACTCTAACGTTATCGGCTTATACGAGTTACGGCACTCTTGAAAATTTTTGCAAAATAAGTTGTTAAACATTTATATGGAAGGTAGATGAGTGCAGGAATTTCCTTCTTATTCTATTCTGTTTATTTTTGGTGCACCTGGAAGTGCAAAAAATTTGTAATTTGATTCATATAATAGAAATGGGAATAGCAAATAAAGAAAAAACGAATAGTTTTGTTTACACTCGCTATATGCACTTTGAAGGTAAAAGAACAATGAAAAATATACTTGAGCTTGAGACGCCCTTATTGCAAAATACGCTAAAAATAATTGGATGAACTTACGAGTAGAAGTCGTCTCCAGAGAAAAGTGTGATAAATATAACCACATTTTTTAAAGCGGGCGAATGAAAGGCAAGTAATATTAATAATTTCATATACGTATTCTGGGGTTACTTATCTGAAATCAATACAGGTGTATGTTGACTTTTTTGGTATTTTCGAGAAACTCTTAACAATATTTTTATAAAAACCAATAAGGTAACAACAACAAGCACGGTAAACTTAAAGTACTTAGACAGCACTTTTTGCTCATTAGCCTACTTTTCTGTACCAGATAAAAGCGAACAGAAATGTCAGCTTGAATTTCAACATTTCTAGACCTCATAATAGTCTTCTGCCATAATTTATCCAAACGATTGAATTTAATTAATTACATTTTTAGCTTAGTTTCTTACTACAAATTAAGAGCAATAAAAATTAATGTAACATTTTAAATAAGGCGTGGCTATATAAGAAACACCATACACAGGCCAAACGGTTAAACATATTTCTATCAATGTATTCCCACAAACCTTACTTGAAGTAACATTGTAAATTGACAATACTTTTACAAGAAAACTCAAATGTCGACTTACCGTACTTTTATTGCTGGCTTTTACAAATCCAAGAAAAGCCAGCTTTTTCAAGTTGGTCTTCTTCGCTAAAGAACTCATTTTCAAAGGTTCACAAAATATTCAGATGTTCACAAACTGAACTTTACACAAACAGCACAAAACAAAAATTAACAGTCAAAACTGATAAGCTTCGTTATACGTTCAAAGTTACACAAAAAACACTATCCTATTTTTTTCTTGGCGATCTCCCAAGGCGGGTGATAGCGAAGAGAACTTGTGTTAACATCGGGTAACCAAGGTCCGACGTTTCGACTTTACTTTGAACACCTTCACAATAAAACGTCTCCGTTGCTGTCGATTTAAGTTAACTACCGGAGCTGTTCCAACTAGATCAATATTTCACACCTGCAAAAAAAAGAAGTGTCAGTACTCCTCTGTGATTTTCGTAACGTAACTGTCCTATGATGTGAATGATAAATGTAAATATACACAAGCACCACATGATTGTCTATTAATAATGAATTTATTGATTTATTGACTAAAGTTTCACACATCATATGACTTGTCAAACTTAAATGTACGATGTATCGAAGGACATTTTAACTAACTGTCGAATTGCCAGGAGATAAACACACGAGCGGCTTGTAACTGCATTTGGATAGCAAATAACTGGTAATCTAGTACTAAAAAATGTATTTAAAATGTGAGCTAACAATCCAATATTTGTCCATGATGAATAAGCTGAAATTACTGCTGTCCGACGTAGATACCAGATGTGTGTTTTAACGTGATTAATACCGAAACAAATTACAGATCCTTTCTAAATGTATTGTAACTGTAGTTACGCAATTACATTTACTCTGCGTTTTTACTGTTACTGTAAAAATGTTGGAAATTTCAACCTCAATTTCAGTATTTGAATTTTATTTTAATATTTGGAAGTGTGGGTAATAATACGAAATTCCACCGTCACGTTCCGAGAATAAATGAAATAAACATTTATTTAATGTAGAAGTTCCGAAAAAAGTAAAATAATAAGATTATTTATAAACCTAATATGGGACGGGAATACAAACATTGTACCAAAATGCGTTCTAATAAAAACTGAAAACAGACAGTAATAGAACATGCGCGCTGATATTTGTAAGCCCACGCATGAAACGTGCGGAGGAGGCAAACAGTAATTTGGATTTCCTTTAAATGTTGTGCCCTTGTTAGAAAAATATCAAAAAAGATTTCCCTATTGTATGACATTGTACCAGCAGACCAGAATGCTTGAAAACACACAACACAGGTATACAAATCTCAAAAAATATTTTAAAAGTTTTATCGTTTTGCCATGCTTACAACAAATTTTAATGAAACGCTTGCTTATTCAGGGTTCCCACTAACTATCAAGAATTAGAATCCATGACTTTTCCAGGATATCCATGACCAAAAATCATACTTACCCATGACTTTCGACAAAAAAAATCAATAAAATTAGAAACGCAAAAATAATCACGTTTATGCATTTTTTATCAATTCACAAGACAGTAATATGGCGATCTCACTTGCAGCTAATCATAAGCCATATTACGTTCCTTGGAATTTAACAGCGGCAGTTTTAAAAATTCAATCGGAAAATTTTTAATTTTTTAAATTATGTTAACACTACTGCAGGAAAATCCCGTTTTTTACTGTAAATCAAGAGAAAAATCAAGACTTTTGCCAAATTTTGCATAAAATCCATGACTTCCAGGTTAAAATTTTAATTCCCTGACTTTTCCATGACTTCCAGGTTCAGTGGGAACCCTGTTATTGTATATGCCATGCACTTGGAAATTTGAATATATCTTTTCACTTCCATTCTTTGTGTTGATATATTTTAAAATAAGTTATAACAAAGTAAATTTTTGTTTCAGCATTTAAAATTCAACTTTTCGCTGTATATTACAGTTATTCTGTTCTATTCTAATACATACCGCAACTACTTTTGTACTAAGAACAACTTGTTTTTAATTAACTGTTGTATGCACATTGCCGGATTACCAAATAGCCAATATTACTTTGATCTTGAAAGAAAATTATTTTAATTATTTATTGTTTTATAATATTTACTAATTTTTGTTTAATAACATGATATGTTAATTTGTTCAATAACATTAAAAATTGTTAACGTTTGTTTTTGTGTAATAAAATTAGTTTATTAAAATTGTTGGTTGGTAAAATTAAAAACCTATTAGGAGATAATTTGCGAGGGAGGCCCCGAGATTTCTACTGCCTAGGGGCCTGCGAAGTTTTATTCGGCACTGTGTATGCATAGAGCATCAGGGGTACTTCGAATGGAGTTGTTTAGTCAACTGAAGTGCATACTCCCCTACTTCAATTATGTGTTTAAGTAAACAAATATTTACAGAAAGACGCAGTCAAGGCACATGCTGAAAGCACGATTGGCAGTTTGACACTAGTTTCACACTCAGTGCAAAACATCTCGCGTGCGAGGAAACATACGTTTTACGGAAAAAAAGTTAAAAAAAGCAAAGGGGGATTTTAAAAATTATTCCAAATAGACAAAATGTACCTAAGGTTAGTTAAACTACAGTATAATGATTCGATATTCCAAATTTAGCTACTTAAATAATTTTTGTATATTTACTGTTCAAATTGCAAGTGCATTTCCCATAGTGTTTCTGGTCCAGGCTGGGGCTAGTAGGCTATCATTATTTACTAAACGTTAAACGACCCTATTACCTTAGAGAGGGTTTGTTTGTATAAGAATTATTTTCTGTATCTACAAAATGTATGTTGAATATACGGAATTTTGAATATAGCTTGTTGTATCTAGTCTTTTAATAAAAACGTGCAAAATATCTAATATAAATTTGCCGCTACAGGGTGGTCCAAAATTTATTATACCTACACCTAAATAATACCGATACAGATCAAGTTAGAGAAAAAATTTTAAAAGAAGTTTTTTGTGATAACGTTTCTCTTACCTTTATGCATACTTAAAAAAAACAGTTTAGCCAATGCTGTAAACGCATTTTTTACCGCTAATTTGATCCAGAAATATATGAAGTTTGTATACTCCTACATAACAGGTTTCGAAAAAACGCAGAAAACGTCTTCATGTAAGCAGGCCCTGAATTTAAACAACCGCCTACCACAGGTGCAGTAATGTGCGTTAATGTCTCTCAACAATCAAAAACAATTGAAAAAACAAAACGATAGTGCGCTGTCAACAATGATTAAAATTTCAAGTTTTTCGTTTTCACATGGTAATGGGTGTTGTTAATTTTTAAGTTTATAAATTATAATACACTTACGCATACTTTGTCGACAGCACTAGCAGTTTGTTATATCCATTGTTTTTCATTGTTAAAAGATGTCAAAGCATACCACTGCGACTGTGCTCGTTGTTGGAATTTATGGCCTGCTAATATAAGAACGTTTTTTGCAAAACAAATAGGTATAGTGCTAATTAAAATTTATGGCGAACACGTCGGTAGTAATTTCCCATGCTGTTTACGTTTAAAATGTTCAATTACAATTACTTATACTAAAACCTTGTAGGATCTGCTTTGTTTTTACATGTTCATGCGAATACTATTTGCATCATAGCATTGATGATTCATTTCATTGTTTATATCTGTCAACCCTTTGTTGAGAGCTTGCATAAGCAACACTTAAACTTAAATAAAATCCTATAGGCACCTAACTCCAAATAAGTTTCAAGTTTCTATCAATGTTTACGTTTCGGACTGCGATATGCTTACTGTTGACATACAGATCCCGACTCTTTCTATTGTTTATACAATCAATGCTTTTTTTATTTTTATACAGGGCGTAACAAAAATGGTGGGCTGGCTATACATGGACGTATTGTACTCACTGAAATGATCAAAAAAGTGCAGGTAAACATGTGGTCTAAAATGCGTCGTTTCCGAGTTATAACTGCATAATCATAGATTGTTTAGGGGGGGGGGGCGTAGTGGCTGAGAGAAGAATTATTTGTTTGACGTAATATATGTTTTCGTAATTAAAAATGGAAAATTATTCTTTGAAGCGATGTCAGACATGTATTTGATGTATGGTTTGCAATATTGCAATAGGGCTGAAGCAAGACGACTTTACGCAGAGCATTTAACAAGATTGTTTTGTCGTTTGACAAACGTCGGTGTGGGAAATGTTCTGGGTAAAGTCGTCTTGCTTCAGCCCTATTGCAATATGCCCAACCAGACATCAAATGCATGTCTGGCATCACTTCAAAGGAATAATCTTCCATTTTTAACAAAGTAGAATAAATTAAGTAAACGATATTACGTCAAACAAATTACTCTTTTCACAGTCACTATGCCTCCCCCCAACAAGCTTTGGTTACGTGATCGTAAATGAAATTTATTGTTAAAGTCGTGGAAATACACCAAGTCACAATTCCTTCTCTATCTATCTATAGCAAACTGGATGAGAAAGAAAATTACTAGAAAATTGAATGTCATAACTAGATATTATATTACCTATTTTATATTCGTTGCTATTATTACATAACTACATCAGAAAACTGTTGAAATAATAATACACATGCAAAAGGTAACCAAAAAAGGTACATTATTTTATCTTGTGACTTGGTGTATTTCCACGTTTTAGTCTAGCAAAGCAAAACTTAAAGTGACTAAAACTCGGAAATGGCACAATTTAGACCACATGTTTTTACAACTTTTTTGATCATTTTGGTAATTAAAATACGGATATGTATAGCCAGCCCACCATTTCTGTTACACCCTGTATACTGTTGCCTTTGAATAGACAATTAAGTGAAGACTGTCGGCCATTTTCTAGGAGGTCAAAATTTCAAATTAAATTGCTATGTATTACAAATTTACCACAACATTACATTTTTTTTATAATAATAGCATAATATCAAATTTGCTTTTAAAAATTAACTTAAAATAAAAAAATGTATACAGGTTGATTATATATTCAGGGCCAGTTGATTTACTCGTTTATTATTGGCGGTAGACAAAAATGTATAACTATACAGTTTATACTGACTGATTATTTGGGCATACAAAACAAAATGGCCCACACTTCCGGTTTTAACAGAAGCAACTATATTTTTATTTTTTTAAATAGAACATCATGTATTTTTTAGGCTAATTCGATTGTATTATAAATTCTGCTTAAGAAACTATAATACAACTGTAGCTCTAAAGTAAATAACAAGCAAAATATTTTGATTTAAATCAACGTATGTAACCAATGGTAATTATTATAAATACATTGCAATTGACTGTAGGATGCTGTTGTTAAGAAAACTATAAAAACGATAAACAAAGGTGTAAAATCTGTCACAACAAAGTTTGTTGATAAACTAAGATAGTTTTTTTAATTTTCCAATCAAGGCGCTTTTAGCTGTTAACCTAGATCACCTGATCTAACTCGTATAAATTTATTTGTTTGGAAATTCTTTAAATATAATAAACAACTGATGTCTAATTGACATGAATTGCACGTTTGTTTCTTGCTTTTATTATTTTTTTAAAATTTTAATTAGCTTAAAACGTACAGGGTGTTCCATTTAAAAAATAAAGATATAGTCGCTTCCGGCCATTTTGTTTGTATGCCCAAAATGCTCGTAACCATAAGCTGTATAACTTTTATTAATACACTTTTTTTCTATCGACAATAATACATGAGCAAATCAACTGGTCCTGAATTTATAATCAACCTATATATTATTAATCTGTATCAACGCTAAATTGCAAAATACTATTTGGATTTTTAACATATCTCAAGCTGACATTGACTTTTTGCAAAATGGCATATGTCCTCAGTTTTTATGTAGAAGTCGTGTATGTAGTTAAACTTTATTGAAATCTGTAGCCTACCATGCCGTAATAGCTCCAGCGACCTTACAACGTTTACTACATGCGGGTTTTTTGTGACAGTTACCCGCGTCCGCGTAGGAGACGGGACTTCTAATATATTATGATGGCGCAATAGAAAGTAGTTGTAATTGAAATGTACGTACATATTAATGATTACAAATGTAATTTATAATCGATTACATTTTTAAAAAGTGATCGATTACTTTTCTTCTTGTAATCGTCCCAGCTCTGCAACGAATCGCACTAGTATAGTGGCGTGGAGCGTGAACCCCCCCCCCCCCCCCGCCCCCGTCTATTACGGCAGAATTCGATTGTTTTTCTTTAAATTATTTTTGTCGAATACTTTGTTTCATTGTATACATGTTGGCCTACTACTGTTTATGTCACCTGCGGTGTTTTTAGCAATAATTCAAGTGTGGACGGGCTGAGTTAGTGTTTGATTATAAACGCAAATTGCGTAACTCAGAGTTTTATTAATACTAGTTAGCTGCTCACGTTGAGACGCTAGATATTGCGCTCCTGACTTCGTACTAAAAATCATTATATATAGTTTATTTAGAGAGTTATCAAAAATATGCAAAGAATGACAGTATTTCTTTAAGTAAAGCTCATTGCTCTTATTATTAAAAACCTGTCTGGCAGCAATCATGTGAATAATCTAGGCTCATACATTTCTAAAATAAACACATAAATACGCTCGGAATCCAACAGTTCATTGCTCCAAACGCACACATTTACGTTACAATAATTAAATAACTCGCAAATTAATTTACTGTACTAAGCCCCACACTTTTCTCTTAAAAATGGTAACAAATTTATTGAAATAGATGTAATGATATAACTAATACATTCCGCGCGTATTCGAACCAGCAAATATCAAAAACTGTGTAACATTGTGCATACATGTTAAACTCTCGAAATTGCTTTTTATGTTACAGTGTGCCGGCTAAACATACATCGGCGCTTCATAATGAATGATCGCATGTTTTTTACTCGAAAATCATAAAACGGCGGTAAAATACATTTCTGACCTGCTTAATTAATGTAGAACAACCAACCTCTTCATTCATTCAGCCACTTGTGATTTTCATTATTTGTTTTGTAATTTCAAAAACAAAAATGAATATGAATAACAGGATCATGAAATGATGACATCCAAATTTAACAAAAATTCTCAAAAACAAACATCTATGTATTAAACCCGGATCTCTTAGCTACAAGCTGCGGGACTCCGGTTTACGGGCAGCTCTGAGATGAAACGAATCGCTTATAAACTGTTTATAAGAAACAAAACTGGAACCACATATTACGAGTTCGAGTAACATGTAACAATAACATATAAAAAATTGCTGCGTGTGCAGTGCAGCAGTACTTGCTCGCATTTCAGTGAATCCGTACGCTTTCTTACTTTGCCATACTTCCAACATGGACATGCAATCGCGGAAATTTACAATTTTCAGATTTCGACAAAAACAGTGACATGGTTTGAACTTCCGGAAACTCAAAAAAAAGTGGCATTAAAAAATTGTAGGTATGTATGTGTACGTGTAACGCGAAATCTTGGACTACTGGACCGATTTTAATGAAATTTGATTTACTTAGCCACAACGAAAAGCTGTAGAACTAAAGTTTTATTTTACGAACCGTAACCGAAAACGGAAGTTGGGCATATTTCTGTTGGTAGCGTTTTTTTACAAACATACATTTAGAAAAGTAAAAACACAATATGATAGAGAAGGCCGATAGAAAGCTTTTTTCCAAGCATCTAACTTTAAAATGGTGGCCGCTACGTTTTTTGCTCAGTTTCAACATTAAGGCCTATTTACACAGAAAGGAGTTTTACAGATTAAATTTGGTATTACAATCTTACTATATAAAACGATTTTTGTACAAATGAAAACTATAAAGTGAAATTATTTTCAAGATTTTGGACATCGTCAGAATCATCTTGCTCAAAACCTGGCCACACGATTATTTTCCGTTTTGTTAGTGAGTTAGTGATAGCTTACAATTTGGTTTGTGTCCCAGTTCACTAATTAACCCGTAACGCCTTCTTTAAATTTTTAAAAACTCAGGTCCCTCTCTATAGTAAACGGAAGACCATGGAAAATTTCTGTTTAAGTTACAGTGTTTATGAGCAATGGTGGAATAATATTCAGAGCTTAAATTGTAGGCACAGCAATATTCTGGGGGTTAACTTCCTCTCCCTTCTTAAGTTTTCGTTTTTTTTTTCAATTCTGAGAAATCTTAAAAAGAAATTGATTTATATATAATTAACGCATTTTTAATATAATTCAAAATACTATACTTAGATCTACGGCCCTCTACACTACGAACCTAAGTAGCTTATTTTATATTTAAAACAAGCATGGGGCATAGCCCACGGGATCCACTAGGACTTATTAATGACTTTTAAATAATATGATTATTTTTGTTGACTAGATATGTATTTGTCAAACTTTAAGAGTCGTTTTAACATTACAAATGTGATGAAAAAAAGTTGCTTCAGCGCAATAAAGTACATCTCTGCAATGTATATCTATCTAAAGAGGGTAAATTCAAAACGTAAAAAGTATGAGAACGGCCATTTTTTATTCTTATATTGATGGTAATAAAATGTTTCCTCTTACTTTTTTTGCATGTGTTGTGAAAGTATAAAGCTCGTCGTGAAAACTAAATAAACCAGCTAAAAAATCGCCGTAATGCAGTTACATTGTAATACAGTCAGTATCAGTCGTCTATAAAAAGCATAAAGCATATATTATCGAAAACATTAACGTCCATCAAATAATTACATATATGAACATCTGTCAACGAGAAATAAATTTGTTTACTATTCTGTTAATTTATCAGCAATGATTGAAACTGATTTTTATTTTGATGAAAATTGTACTGCAATATCACACCGCCCATAGAATGCTTCTATTTTTCAGTTTCTAAGGAAATAAACAAATTTTTTGGAATCTATATAAATAAAAATCAATTGCCGCATGTTTGGTACATCATCACTTGAGAATGGCTCGACCGATTTAGCTCATTTTTGTTGTGTTCGTAATTGTCAGGACAAGGTTTGTATGAAAGAAAATTTTGGGAAAATGCACCGGAAAAGTCGGAAAATCCAAAAGATGATTTTGTATGGTATTTTTGTATGAGATTTCGTATGTTTTCGTTTTTGAATGGCTTTTCGAAGAGAAAAATGGAAAAACAAATGCTTGCGTGGGGCGTGGCCCACGAGTTCAGCTAGTTTTTTAATAAATGCATGTTTATTAAAACTTTTTGAAGGTGTGCCTTAATTAACTTTTTCGCTGCCGAATTAGGGACGCGCGGCGGAGCACTCCAATGTTGTATCCTAACATAAAATTTACACTAGAAACTGAACAAAATAGACCCATTACCTTTTTTAGATTTAAACAAAAATGAATTCAACTGATAAACTTGGCTGCTCTGTTTATAGAAAACATACACAAACAGACATTGCTATACCACACGATTCTTGTCATCATAATTATACTAGAGAAATTATCATTATTCAACAAACTGCATATTAGTAATTGTTATAGTACTAACTGATTGATACATTAATTAAAGAATACAATTATAAATTAATTATTTAAGAAATTTATTCAAATTCTTAATCAGATGCAATTAAATACGCTTTGATTCCATAATTTGGCGATAAATCAAAAAAAAATTGTAAAATTATAAACAAAACAAATAAATGTAAAGTAATTTTTAAAACAACTAAAATATTTTAAACACTTTCTTAAATGCAAAAGAAAAAACACATGATTTGCTAAAACCCTGCATTTATAAACTAAATAGCTTCTACTGTCATTTCGGTTTATTGTAGGTCGGACAATAAAAAATTTGATATTAGGTCCAATGAACACATCCGTTATTACAAATATAAACACTCACATAAATCCAATTACGCTAAACACGTATTAGAACACAATCACTTAATAACTTCTAATAACACTATAAAATGTTTGCGGTTTTGTGATGATAAACATAAATTAGATATACGGGAGGCATTTGAAACTGCACTTTAAAATCTTAGCTTTGACAATGCCATGTCGAAATACGTATACGTTAAGGTTAAAATAAATCAATATTGCTGAAGTTACAAAAGTATTTTATTTACACATCACTATACTTCACGAAGTAAAACTGGAAGTTATTAATAAAGTCCTAGTTGATATTTAAAATTTATAATATTTATTTGTAATTTAAAAACTGATTCCACACAGACTATGTTGACTTTTTCGTATTACAGGAAATTGTATTTTCCACTGCTTAGTGCAGTTTGTATATTTTTGTAGCTATGAAAAAATGAAAAGTGCCTAGTCGATATTATTAAATGAACGGTAGGTTATTCTGTTTAGCGATGTAATTTTCGTGCCGAATATTACAGGTGCTTTGAATCAATATCCGTAAACTTTTTCCCGCTTTTCGGTCATGCGTTTTGTTGCTATTTGGTAATAAGACACTCGTCTTCGACTCGTGCTTATTTTCATATCAGCAAAAGCACTCGTGGCTTGAAAAAATTTTCAAAGATAATACCATGAGAGGTGAATATTTTTAAGAATGTTTTGTGTTTACGCACGTTATTGGTTCAAAACTTCGCGAAACAAAAACACGTTAAAAATGTGTGCATTTTAGTGTTTTAGTGTAAACACAAAACATTCCCTTAAACATTTTTGAACGCCAGTGGAATTGGGAAAGACTATTCAACAATATAGTAACACAACCTACTTTACCGTACTTTTTAGAATACTTTCATTTATTGTTTGAATGAGTGGACTTTAGAAACCTATATTATCACCCATTTTACTATATGAAACTAGAAACTACACGTCGACGATTACGTCAAAACAAATCAATTACTCAAATCAAGGCACCCGCCGCTTAAAAACGCGATAACATTGAGGCTTTTCACTATAATACGGTTTTGATTGGCGTGATATCAAAAATAAAGCCATGTATTGGCTTATTTATTCTAGAAAACATGATGACATTGAAGCTTTTCACTACAGCACAGTTTTGTTTGGTCCGATTTAAAAAATAAAACTATCGTATTGGCTCATTTTGAGATTTACTACAGCGTTGAATAATCGAAAATATTTCTTGATCTAGTTATTATTATTTATTAGAAAGAACAAACAAAACACCGATGAAAAACTATCATATTTTTCTTAAATTTTAAGTAACTGGATGTAGCCCACGCTTTTTAACTTATCTTGTTCTCAGTTGTAATTTATTAAACCAATTTAACAAAAGAATGCAAATCGCAATAAAAACTAAAAGCATATCCAGTAAACAAAACTATTAAAATTTTTCAGCTACATTACATATTTATTTGATATCAGTTGATAGAGTTTTAATAATTCAAACAATCTCAAGTTTCACTTCCTTTGAAAATAGTAACAGAACATCATGGGTCGCAATAACAACCATATCAGGTTTAATAATAGATGAAAGTTCTTGTAGTTTTCCACAATTTCCTAAGATTTCCAAATTGTACGATAGATAGTTTCTAAGTTACAAACTATATAACTAATTATTGATTAAAAAAGACCTATTCCCTCACGAAAATAATGATATTATATAACTAAATACAATTTGCACTTTTGATGATATGTAATGTCTTAAGGAAGCAATTTTGGACTAAAGTACATTTGGCTGAATTGGCTTACTTTCAAATAAAGAAACTTTCCTAAGCGGCACCTCATTATTCTGCAAACCTTCTGTACAAAACGTATATTAGGAAAAAAGTCCATTCGAAATAGAACACGAAAGAGGATATAGTAGAAAACGTTATGACACTATACCCGCCTATACTTTCTTATAGAGTGCGATATACAGAGCAACTCATCAATCAAAGCGTCACCCCTCAATTATTTTATTAATAGTTTGTGAAATTCTTTTCCTGAATAAAAATGTTGTTATCAATTTTATTAAACGTTTTTTGAAACGATTTCATAACTTGACGAATCTTTCTTTTTGGCGATTATACAATTGATCTGTTCAGGTAAACGACCAAAAGAAACCTCCTATAGATGCTTTATCTATAGAAGATTGTTTCTATTGTCACTGAATATGTTCATTTCGATCTTAAAAGCCGAAATTCCTCCATTTTTTGAAATACTCACAAATCGTTGGTAGGGGACGTTGGGGGTAGTAGGAAGATCGGGCTTGCGCAGATCGGCTATTCGACATGTGTAAAATACGAATAAATCTAAGGTTCTTTTCCGAGCGCGTCTATTTTGGCTAGTTCTACTGCCCCCCCCCCCCATGTTTTGAAGCAGTCGAGTGGTTTTATGATATTTTGTGTTTTTTAGTTGCAACTAATGTTTATTCTTTGAAATCTCATAATTGATTTTATAATTTGGTGATAGCCGTTTTTTAGGCGATTACTCAATTCATCTGTTCAGCTACACAACCAAAAAGAAACCCCTCAGTGACGTTTTCTCAATGGGAAGTTGTTTCTATTGTCATTTAACATGCGCATTTTGATTTTAAAGCTAAAATTCGTAAATTTTTGAAAAAACAAAAATCGATAGTGGGGAGGGGCAGTGGAGGATGATAGGGTAATCGCGTATTCAGTCGCCCGCTTTTATGATAACTTGTGTTTTCTATTTGCAGCCAATGTTTATTCATTAAAATATCAAAATCGATTTTTCACGTCCTCTAGACCTTTGGCTGATACCGGTATTTCTGCAATCACTCTCAGTGACGTTTTCTCAAATAAAACTTGTTCCTATTGTCATTAAACATGCTCATACCGATTTTGAAGCCGAAATTTGTAATATTTGAAAAAAAAAACGATGGTGGGGGCAATGGGGGGTGATAGGGAGATCGCGTTTGCGCAAATCGACTATTCGACATGCGTAGAATACGAATTTAAGGTTCTTTTTCAAGCGCGTCTATTTTGACATAGAGCACCCCTCCCCTCCTCCTTTTTTTTTGGCAAACCAACCTCATATTCCTGCGGCGTCATCTTATTGCAAGTATCAATCTTTGAGCTGTTGTTTTTTGTTTTTCTGCGTTTTCAGCGCAATAATTAACACGTCTTAAAATGAATTAACTATCGGTATAAAAATCCCATTAAATAAAATTTAAATGAATACCTACAAACATCAACAATTGTAAAACAGTAGAAACAATGCTATGGTAACGCGTTATTTGAATTTATAACCTGCTTTATGTAAAAATAGAAAAACAATATTTCTGATAACATAACAACGAACAACAGTGGTCCAAGAAGTTGGTTGAATAAAGACAGCTATAACTAACTACAAATAACTTGGAGGTCCACCTACAGATTGAAAGAACTATCAAGGTGGGTACACATATGAGCACGCACGCACATGCGTTTGCGCTCAGGTTGCGTGTGTTCAGGTTATGTGCGAAAACCTTCGTTTGGTGAGCATCTGTGTGTGCTCAGACTATTCCGAATAAACACAGCAGTGGTAAAAATGAGTTCGAGCAATACGGTTGCAAGTACTGTATTTATACTAATGTATAGTTTAATTAATAAGAAAAGAAAAAAGAAAAGAAATGAGAGCTTTGGTGGGTGACGCGGCTTTATCAAAGCAGATTAAAACGTGGTGGATCTAATTTGCTGAGAGACTTACAAATTGATGAAAGTACTGGACAATTCACACACTTTATTCGCATGGCGCCACAGGACTTTGAATTTCTCAAATTCAGTTGGCTCAAAAAAAAACAAAGATGAACTTTAAATAATAATAACCGGTCAGGCGTCCACTGAGCACGCATGAACAAATCATTTACTTTGAGCAAGAAAACCGACAAGCTGTGGCTCGCATTCGCATTCGTGCGTTGGTGCGCGCGCGCCGTTACGCATAAGACGAGCATCCTGAGCAAGACGTCCACATTTGAGCATTTGTGCGGACACAGCCTATGCGTGCTCATATGTGTACGCAGCTTTAGACACATAGAGAAATTTGATGGGTAAAGCACAGATTCGCAATGAATAATGGAAAAAATTAAGGGAACCCCGTGAGCTGCGGTGGACGAGGATGAGCTGATCATGATTTATATATATATAGGACAGTTTTTCGCATTTTTCTGAAAATTTGTTAAGACACAAGATAATTTTCTTTCTCAAGTAAAACTCTTTCTATCTGTCGAGAGAAAAACAATATAGGGCAGGTTAAAAAAATTATTGCTGTTGTTAGAGCACACTCACACAATCACGCACATAATAAATAATATAAAAAAAATTAAATACGGTAAGTAGTAGTTCCCGCTTTTTAAATACGAAATTTAATTTACCAACTGTTATAAACTTGAAAGGGATGACTCAATCACACTGTATAATTGGCGATGTGTCCAATATATTCTTAAAATATTCTTACATCTATGAACTATTATTAGAGTTAGAACCCTATAATTTTAAACATTTTAAAAAATAAGGAATTTTTAGAGTGCAGGAAGGTGTACGCGAATCGGTTCGGCTATTTTAAACAAATCTTTTAAAAGTCAAAAGAATTGGAAATATACAAAAACATTTAAAGCGGAGAAAACAAGATTTGAAAATTACCCACTTTTCGCTTTATAACAGTTTCCCGAACAATTTCCGATCATTTCCTGAAACTAAGTTTTTTGCAGCAAATCAATAACATCCACTGCTTTTTCTACCTATTCCGAAATAGTTACTATACTTAAAATAATACTGTAATTTCAGATTGCTACTTTCCTATTCTTTCCGTATTGATTCTATGAAAATTTTCGAATACAAGCATTGACGGATATACATGTTTTGTATCTCCAGGAACTCAACAAAAGGGGCTTTTAATAATATCTGCTGTGGGTGGGTGTATGTGAATGTATCGTGCATCATAACTTCCGAAGGTCTGCTTTCGATGAGCTTTGGAATGTAGGGGCATATTAAAAATTTACCGATCGGTAATATCTCCTAAACCGAACGTAGAATGTTGAGTATAATTCAAATTTATGGGCAAAATAAGTTTTTATAGGGAGAATTCAAAACCTCAAGCGGAAGTTAGAAATGTTTTGTCACTGAAACTTTTTTTCTGAATTTGAATTTTAGAAATAACAATTCTAATGACTTGTAAGCTGATGATACACTTCAGTTAGATTTTAAACCTGAACGAGTTGCTAGTGCTAACGATTTATTTAATAAAGATATTGATACGCTAGTAAAAATTTCAGAGCAACATTCTTTAAAGATTAACGCATCTGTAGTTATGGTATTTGGTAAAAACAAAGCTAGAATTGATATTAAAGAAGAGGTAATTGTTAAAATGGAAGAAAAAACGAGAGGCCTACATCCTGCCATGGGCTGAAGAATAATAGGGTGATTGTGAATTGTTGAAATTGGTGATATAGTCTAATCATTATCAGTTAGGACAGTGCCAGGAATCTTGGATTAATTTTGGATGAGGATATGAGGTTCCTACATCATATTTTTCATGAGTTACGCAAATCTTAATTGACTATCAAGTTGCTATTTAACCAGAGATTTTGTTGAAATAGATAGCTGAAAGTGACGCTTTAGTACTATCACATTTTAATTGTTTTACTGTGGTCTACCGGCCCATGTCTGGATAGTTAAGGGTTGGGGCTGGGAATATTTATCCATTATCAATAATATCGATATTATCGATAATATCGAATAGCGATAATTTAAAAACAATTATCGATATATCGATAATGCCGATAATTTCGATAATAATACCTACATAGAAAATCAAAATATAATAGTGATAGAAAAAATTAAATCCAAGAAATATTGTAGTTACTAGACATACATTAAATTGATTATTGTAATTGATACAATTATTGCAACAACTGAAACATATGAACTTATATTGATTGAATCGCAACTTAGATCGCTTACTCTACTTCAAACTGAAGGTTATCCCTTTTTATTAAAAGGGCTATAACTAGTAATAGCTCTGCCTTTAGTTGAGATTAGGAGCAAAGTCAACGTCACCGAGTAAAAATTCGCATGCTCTTACACGGTGTATACTGGGTGAGTCAATAGTGCGTTCTCCTTCGATATTGGGAGAACCGTTAGAGATACGATAATTTTTCAAATACAAACGTTTTAGGGTGTCATAGTATCTATCATTCAAAATTATTTTCACTTCTATAGGGTGTTTCATTTTTGCGTCACAGATTATTGATCAATCTGCATATTCGAATGCACCATCAAAATTGCTACAAGACCATATTTTGTTTTTGGAATTTGGCTGCACGGTTGCCAAGATATTTAACTTTTCTTGAGATTTACTGATTTTGCAGAGTTCCCATCAAAAAATCATTGTGACCTGCGGTTAGGCAATGGAGCAAAACAAATTCATGTGAGTAGTTGTCAAAGTATGCCCTACCTCTTGTTACAAAACTAGTTCAAAATATCGAATACGCTGTTTGTTACAGACGGGTGAACTTGACGAAAGTGAGGGCGTTAAAACTTGTTTTTTTCAAATAGAACACCCTGTATTTTTTTACATTATCAGTTGCAGATCTTAATTACCTTTCATTTTTGTAAAGTATGTCCTATACCTAAATGTTACCCTTTTCGATATAATTTGACTTTTTTCCAAATATTCATAAATTTGGCCAAAAATTAGACATTTATTCTTTCGGATTCATCAAAGTAGTATTGAATCTTGGAAAAATAAATCATTTTATTCCTAGAAATGTAGAAGTACAATGAATAAGTAACGACAAAC
Source organism: Ctenicera cuprea (assembly GCA_958336395.1). Classification (NCBI taxonomy): domain Eukaryota; kingdom Metazoa; phylum Arthropoda; class Insecta; order Coleoptera; family Elateridae; genus Ctenicera; species Ctenicera cuprea. The sequence goes on along the minus strand of OY284492.1, from coordinate 24,508,381 downwards.
AATAAAATGAAAAAAAATTAAAGAACAAAAGAATAAAATTCCTATTGCAAGATATGTTCAAACTGTTCTTCATTTTGACGTCTACAAGTTCTTATTCGCCGTAAAAATGCGTTGCTAACTTTGTGTGACATATCTGGAGTGACACTTCGAAATGCTTGGCGGATTCGCTGCATCATATCTTCTCTCGTCGTGGCCTGTGTTTTATACACGATGTCTTTAACATATCCCCACAAAAAAAATCTAATTTTGTCAGATCGGGAGATCTTGGTGGCCATTGAACAGGTCCTCCTCGTCCTATCCAATGATCTCCAAATCTGGCATTCAAATATTCTCTCACTGTAAGATAAAAATGAGCGGGCGCACCATCGTGCTGAAACCATAATCTTCGACTTATATCTAATGGAAGATCATCTATCATTCTCTCTAACTCGTTTTGCAGAAGAAATGCCTAATTTTTGGTAAACTTATGAATATTTGGAAAAAAGTCAAATTATATCGAAAAGGGTAACATTTAGGTATAGGACATACTTTACAAAAATGAAAGGTAATTAAGATCTGCAACTGATAATGTAAAAAAATACAGGGTGTTCTATTTGAAAAAAACAAGTTTTAACGCCCTCACTTTCGTCAAGTTCACCCGTCTGTCACAAACAGCGTATTCGATATTTTGAGCTAGTTTTGTAACAAGAGGTAGGGCATACTTTGAGAACTACTCACAAGAATTTGTTTTGCTCCATTTCCTAACCGCAGGTCACAATGATTTTTTGATGGGAACTCTGCAAAATCAGTAAATCTCAAGAAAAGTTAAATATCTTGGCAACCGTGCAGCCAAATTCCAAAAACAAAATATGGTCTTGTAGCAATTTTGATGGTGCATTCGAATATGCAGTTGAATATAGGGTGTCCCATTTAAAAAGATTGATCAATAATCTGTGACGCAAAAATGAAACACCCTATAGAAGTGAAAATAATTTTGAATGATAGATACTATGACACCCTAAAACTTTTGTATTTGAAAAATTATCGTATCTCTAACGGTTCACCCAATATCGAAGGAGAACGCACTATTGACTCACCCTGTATACAGTTTGAAATAAAAATTACGAAAAAAATTAATCGTGGTATTATTGATATTTATAATATTAATATTATAGAAAATATATCGAAATTATTGATGATAATGTCGGTAATATTGTAAATATAGCGATATTATAGTTATTATCATACTATTGATACTATCGATATTATTGATATTATTGATAATATCGATATTATTGATATTATCAATATTATCGGTATTATCGATAGTATCAATATCAGTTTTATAAAATATAATGCATGCATAACGTCGATTCAAAAACCGAACTTTTTGTACCAAAACACAAAAAATTTCGTTAAAATCCAAAAAGTAAACAAAAAGAATGGGGATACTGAAATCCATTCGGTTATACGTGAAACATTGCAAGGTTGTACAACTACAACTGCAATATTTGAGATGCCCCTTTTGGTTCAGTGTTGCTTTATTGTTGAGCGAGGCCAGAGGTTCTGCACACCAAAAATTTTGCAAAAATTTCTGGTGCAGTGGCAGATTTTAGGCGTCTACTACGGGGTGCATCTTTAACACATGTACGACCACATTTGAACTAACGAACCCATTTATCAACGGTGGAAAATAAGAGAGCCAAGTCCTTCAGACTATCCTGTATCTCATTATGAATGTCGGTTGCTGATAAGCCTTTCAAGAAGTACTTAATGACGGCACGAATTTCAACACTATCCATCTTGTCAAAAACTCTGACACGCTCTTAATTAAACAGCTGCCTGAAATTTGACAGTTGACGGTCTGAAGGAGTGAACTTGCCAGCGCGCCACAAAAACCGTCTGAAACAGCGCCATCTATCCGTCATTCTACAAACTTTTCTACCCATCCTCGTAAATAATCAATTTTTATTAAGTGATGACTTGTTTTTATCAACGGTAATAACAGTATTATTCTAAATAATAATAAATTTCTATATAGTTTCATATTTTTTACTATTTATACTTTTCAGAACAATATTTAAATTTTATAATACAAACCTGCGTTGAAATGACCAGGAGAAAGAAAACAGTGCAGTAGAAACTGCTGCGTTTGTCATTTCTAATAAATAGTAATGACGAGGACTATATGCATAGTCCTTGGTAATCAGCAAGACATAACATTTTTATCACGTTGTGATTGCGCGGTAAAGACGCGGCGAGGATCATCTTTATGCATGCAATCGCATTCCATAAATTCTCGCTATTTGTGTATTCTCATCATCATAATACCACGACTGGTGGTAATCATCGTATCATGTATATGCATTGGGCATTTGCAATTGCCTACTGTCAGGAGCATTGCTTCAACGTCCGCTGCCGAAATGAACAAACCCGAAAATTTTAAAATCAGAAATCATTCGAATGGTTTTCTGAAACCGCTCGAGATATTTCGAGATATTATGATAATCGAATAGTTTGATCATTTAAATTCGAAATATCATATCACTAACGCAATGCTTTCAGACGCCCGCCACCGTTCTCGCATTATATTTAATAAACAAAAATTGAAACGGACAGAGAATTATCTACTTTAAATAATTATTTACTTTAGTTACTGAAGTACTTCATTATTACTTATTTTATTAATTATTCGCTATTGATTTACTAATGATTTTATTTTGTTTTTGTTTCATCTCATTTGTTTGTTGTGTTACTCAATTACATCTTAATTTACACTTGCAATTAAAAGTTCTTACTACAGTTCCTTCTAGTGCTTTACGTCATTGTTTTTTGGCCAATTATTTTTAATTATGATTTTAATTTAATTCATTCCTAATATTTTGCTGTATTACTAAAAAACATTTTAAATTACATTTGTAATTATGAGTTTTTGCTTTACGTCAGTTTTTCCTTTGAGTATTTTATGTAATATTTTACTTTTGTTACATACAGAGCGAATTTTAGCTGTGGAAAGCTCCAAATAAAAAATATCCCGTTCACCTGCGGCCAAAATCCTCGGAAACGTCAACCATACTTTTTGACTTGTTTGACGAATTGCGACTCTCCTTTTGATCCTGCATACGGCAATATGCACTTGTGCGATATTGATTAGATAGTTTTAAAGATATTGGCATTTAAAATTCGAAAAACTGAAAATAAGAAATCGAATCAGCCTAGAATTTTTAACGGATTTATTTTAAACAGATGAATGGAAGTCCATGAGTCTAGTAAAAACACTTTCCGGATGTGTTACGTACAATATTTTTTCTGCGAGCGTCAGCCATAATTAAACAATAATTAATCTTACAACTTAAAATTTTTTGCAAAATTCGACAGACGGGTGAAAAATTTAGTACAAAACAAAAATCAAGAAACTCATCACTATGGAAACATTGAAGTAAATCTACTGAACTGATGATTTTTAGTAGCTTTTCTGATTCTAAGAATCAGTAAAGTGGGATCCCTTGTGTCACTTTTCCGGTCCAGATCAGTAATGATGTATTTTCCGGTCTAAAAAATAATCAGAAATCACTAACTTTCTAGTCGCTCGCGGAAAAAAGTACTTTGTCGTACGTTGCCAACAAACCAGAAACTGTCTGGCAAAGTCAGTTTCTGTCAATGAAAAAGTTCAAAAAGCGCAGTTTTTTGATAGATCGCACAAAAACATGGTTTTACCTATATTGCTCATAATTTGCAGCAGAATCAAAATCTAATTTTAGATAATTTAATATTTACAGCGGCTAAGCCTCTCCTCCCTACAAGTTTTTGGTTAACGAATTAAAGCATTTTCTATAAAAAAAAAAAAAAAAATTACCACGTATAGGTCCCGCTTGCCTTAGCGGAGCGAACACTTATTACTATAGTCATATGCTTGGGACTAAAACATTTTTACAAAATTCCTTATAAAATACGATAGGTAACCGAATATATCTCGTTCCGGGCAGGCGTAATTTGCGCCGAACTATACCTGCGTAAGCCTCTCATTAGTTCGCGAGCCCTAAGTATACCCGTAATTTGCGCCGACGTAACTTTCGAATGCCTAAATCCTACCTGTAAAATGCAATGGATTGTTTGTTGTTAGCTTATAGATTATTTACCACCACATAATAAATATATTGATAATTTCAAATAAAACAAAGATTCAGAAAATAAAATATTGGTATATTAAAAACCATAAAGTGAAAAGTAAAAATGTTAACAAATACATAAACAGAGGGGTGAGCAGCATAGAAGTTACAGTTAAATCTCGAATGAAACGATTCAAAGGCGTTCGTTGTTCTTTCCATGCTATCGCTTGCTTCAGCCCAGATAGTTGGTGGAAATGTAGCGCCTTCGGTTATATAATTATCAATTAAATAATCGGCCAACTAACTATTCTTGGATCATCTGGTTGGATGCTTGCAAAATCAAAGACAAAGCAATCGCCCACTTCGTCTGGATTTAAAAATGGTATACCAAATAAGTATCGAATCCATTTACCCATGTCGCTTTCTTTATCTTTACCACAAGCCCAAGTTCTTGAACTTTTCTAAACCAGGCCTGGGCCAAGTGAAACCTGCAGCCAATAATTTTTGCTTCCGACCAAACAGCTGTTACTGCATTATGAATTCCCTTCTCAAAATCGGATACTATAATTTTCTGATTTAAATTGAATCCTAGTTCCAACGATTTGGTACAAAAAAGCACAAATAATTTTTCGTAAGTAAGTAAACTTAAAGGAATCTATAACGAGCAATTGTACTCCACGGTTACTTGTGATAGCTTCCATTTTTGTGCTAATGGGGCTGCCTACAAACACCTACTAAGTTTTGTTTTATAATAAACATTATGATTTGTTATCAGTTTTAACCCTCCTTTTACACAGTTTCTAAAATTTTAGAAATGTGGATTGGTCTATGTCATTAAGGGTTGATAACGATGCTTATCGCTAATCTTCAGCAGTCGGCGCAAACTACGTTAGGGATTACTAAAGTTACAAAAGTCTTCGGCGCTACTTACGTATCAGATTAAAGAGCAAGTAAAATTTCTGCGCAAATTACCATCGCCGCTCGTTCCTTTGATTTTAAAACAAAAGTATTTTAAAAGTAACTTCAGTCTTGACATTTGCAAATAACTTTATGCGAAATGTCAAATATTATTTTAAGCAAAAAAATCGATTGTCAACAAATTTTGAGCGGTCGTAGATAAAAGTTTGTATGTCACACGTGGAATAATGCGTAATTATGGCACTCGTTTCATACTTGATAACTTTCAAACTCGCCTTTATCCCACTGGTAACATAAATAACTATTATGCACGGATGTATCATAAATTTTTCTTTGTCATAAACGTCTTTTTATAGCCCATGAACCTCTTTATTGCCCATGGGCTATAATGAAACGTCAAACAACGATATCATACCTAATAGAAACAGTTTAAACACTTGCAAAATGAAAAGTTTTCATTAGAAATCGAAAATTGTACTTTTTATTGAAAATTCATTTTGGGTAATTTATGTTAACAATACAATTAGAACAATTATCCATATTAATATTCGGAGGTACAACCACTCGACTGTAATTACAAATCAAATTGGAATTGTTGCTAGTTGCTACATGATCGAATTTTCCATACACTCTTCCATACACCTCCTTAGATTTTTCGGGAACTAAGCTACTGTTTCTTGCCTTTTCTGCAGCCTCATCAACTTCGTTCATTTTCCACGTTTTAAAGACCGCGCAATTACAGGACACAAAATGAAACTGAGATTTTAGGCAATATGGCTACCGTTGTTTACCCGCTACCATAGTTACGCTTCAAATCTCAAATTTAATGAAAGCAACGCTGGATGTGGGTGGAAAATTCAATTTATTTTATAAATATTTTCAATTTATTTTAGAAATATTTTTAAATTAAAAAATCTTCATCCGTGCATAAAGTTGTGTATGTACTACGGCCGTAACTTGCTTTTATGGCCTTCGACGTATTCTTAGCCCTCGGCTGCCGCCTCGGGCTCAAAATTACGTCTTACGCCATAAAAGCCTCTTTACGCCCTTAATACATAAATAACTATTATATCACTTTCGGTTTAACCGGAAATTGCACAATTTTTAATTTTTTAAATGGTACCATATTATTTTAGTTAATTTTAATATTTTTAGTTTCTACGCCAGAAATGTTATTTTATTAACAGGCAAAACATTCCGGAAAAGAAATAGGTATCCTGCAACAATCCGGGATACAATGCTGATGAACGTATTCGAAGAATTGTCTTAGAGTATGAAAACGGAACCTTTAGATTTTATTTATAAGTTCGAGCTTTACTTCGTTGAAGTTCATTTTAATTTATTGTAAATAAAACAATTCTTAACTTCAACAGGTTCTGTATTTTAGCTTTATAGGTATTTCAACGTGTTTACGTCATTATCAAAGGCAAGATTAAAAGTAAACAGTTGGTGTTGCTATAGGAACAATAAATCTTTATAACTTGATCTTGGTTTTCTATATCTGCGTCCAGATGACTCGATTTCTCATTCCAAAACGTCTAATCTTATTTATTTATTTTATTTCTCTCTTATTCTTGTTTTACAAATTTAAGCCATAGTAGATTAACGCGAAAATTATATTGGAATGAAATTCGACGCAAGCTACAATTTTATATGCGAAAATCCATTGAAAATAATGTGGTTTTTATTAGCGCAAGGCAGCGTTCTGCTTACTGTTAACAGGCAATGAATGGGACAACATATGGAAGCAAAGAATAGCATGGTGTACGTGACCTATCCTTCAGAATTGTTAAGTAACAACGCCGATTAAGCAGCCGCCCAATAATGAGTACTATAAAAAATGTCATTATGATGAGTTGTTTTATTATTTACATCTGCAGTATACACATTTGTCAAACAACAATTGTCCCAATTTGAGAACACGTCATCGTAAAATAACACTTTTCAAGTATAATCAAAAGCATGGATTAGGATTAATTTAACCACAACAAAACACACTCACCAACTTTTTAAATAAAGTTTTAATTGTTTTTTTAGCCAACTGCGTCATAAACTAAATTTTTGATGTATTTGTTCCGAATAAAAATAACAACGTTCTCGCTTCCACTAATAGCAACTAAATATACAGAACTGTTAATGAAAGTTTTTTCTGAAAGAAAAATAAACATTTTACATACGATATACAACCGGATTGTTTTACGCTCAAATAATTTAGAAAATTAGTTATATTTGCTCGTATTGAGCGAATTCTGTAGACTATTTTTGGAACCTATATTTCGCCAGTCGCCAGTATATTTTATTTTAGAAACTGATTTTCTCTTTGAAACTATATTTATTTGACCTTAACATCGAATTAATGGGATAAACAGACATTTCTGTTAATAAAAGCATTACAACCATTAATATTTTTATTGGGTAAACAGTTTAAATTCGGTATAAGAGAATAAAAAAAAACTAATTTGAGTGAAAAATACTTTAATTAGTGTAAAATGGATAAAGTAATCGAAAGCAACCAATAAACAATCTGATGAATGCGACTCCTACTAAGTATATATTTTTTAAATAACGTTTTGTCTTTTTTATGTTGTTAGAACTTACAAAAATAAAAATAAATAGAAGTGTCTGAAGTTCATGATTCCATACGTTACACATACAATACACGTATTATTTACTAAGCCTAAATTCAGAAAAGCTCTCTTACAACAGTACTGTATCCGAAGCCCTCCTGGGAATTAGATAACGCGGCGCCTATGATAACAACAAATATTTACGTTAGAATATCACACGAGGAACATATTTTATAGTTCCCAAACTGTAGCAGGTTCTGACAAAACTACGTTGGCAGAGAGCGTTACCACATAATCAGACTAAACGATTATTTTGACAAAAGATTAGGAAGCAAGGAACGGATACGCTCATCCTGTTTTCTGTGATTTTTGTTATGTACTTTTCATTCGAGGTTGGTCATTTGCTTTTGAAAACGGTTAAAGTTAAATACTGCATTATCATGTTTGATATCCGAAGCCACAAGCACGCTGCTGATCTACAAACATTCCAAATTAGCAATGTAGTAAATTTCGAGTTAAATGATTTCATTTTGGATTATCATCATCATCACACCCACAACCACAAGTCAACTGTTGTAGTGTCAACGTTACGTTGGATTAAGGTATACGTAAGATTAATTAGAATACCGGAGACCAAAGAGAAAATTCGTCAGCAAAAAATTGGGTGGAAGAAAGACAAATATACCTCCCAAATACAGAGAGATCGAAAATAAAACAACAAAATGTTGACTAAAGAGCATAAAAGGCTTCTTTTAGAATCTTATTTACGCACTGGTGTTAAATTAGAAGATGGCGAATGGCATTATTTCATGGAAGCGTGCATTGAAGAATTTCGCGAGAAGTATCCTGTTGATGCTGCTAATTTTTCCTATGGCGACATTCACGCTGCTGTAAAACGTCATTTTAATGTTACCTATCAATTTAATATACAAATTTGGTTTAAATTACATATTTTTGCATATTTGTGTAGCGTATTAGACTGTGTTAACGTCACATGAACTAATAATACAGTTAGTTGTAGTTCAAATGTAGTTTTATAAAGTGCAGTGTAGACAGTGGTCATATTTTTAATGAGCTCCCGCGATCAATTTTATTTTCGATCACTCTGTACTTCTGTACCTTAAAATTAAACTTATAGTCTTATTCTACTATCATCATGACCAATTCAGCTTGAACAAAAATTATTGTATCCAGGGTGCGAAGGTTTAAATCAAGCTGATTTAAACCAAATGATTTATATATAAAAATCATTGATTTAAAACAGTTGGGTTTTAAGTGAGGTGTTGTTTTCATATGAAATTTTCTAATTAGTTCAATAATTTAGCAGTAAGCTTGAATAGAATAAAATTACAAGAAGTTCAAGTCATCGCAGATGCAGAGGTGCTCTTATCATTCGAGACGAAACTCCCACATAGCTTAAAGGTCATTATGTCAAAATTTGCCGATTTTTTTTAACATTCCGAATATTCGTATTCCGCCAGTCACCAAAGTCACTATTCGGTGAATTCCTAGTCATTAGTACGAGTGTAGCATTCAGTATCATTCGTCATTGGGTGAAAGAAACGTCTACTGCCCTGCCATCTTATTATAGTCCTTGTTGCCGTGTAAAAAAATGATACCAAAAAAGACTATTGAAAATATAATAAATAACAGCTTTTTCAACGAATGGGAAAATACAAACAACATGCTAGCCCATTTTTGAATTCGCGTTGCAATTCTGCATATGCGATGATAGGTATCTAAGTTTTTTGGCATAAAAATTATTGCCCCCAAGAATTTAAATAAACACCATCGTATGCAGAATTTCATCCTGAATTAAAAAACGGAACAATGTACGAAGTGCCGTTTCAAATAAGAAAACTTGTGTCACTTCCGGCATAGATTAATAACTCCTTAGATATCTGACTAATGGTTATGCTTATTTGGTTAGTACCGGAACAGCCCGCATCGCGTCGCTGTCATCGTTTGGAACAGACATGTACTATCGCTACTATCTGCGCGGTATGTTGCCGTTCGACGCTAAGTTGAGTGAAATGGCTATAGCCAAGTCACGTGTTTTCAACTTCGTACAATTAACTAATTCCTAATCTCAGAAAAGGTAAATTTCGTTTACCTGAGCATACTTATACCATAGATTAATAATAATCTATGCTTATACGTAATTATTTACTGTGGCACCTATTTGGCTTATGACTTGGAGTATTTAAGAACTACTCTATTAACAATAGATTTTGCTATTTTAGTAAGCGCAATTACGAATACTACAGGTAATAACGATGTGTGGTATTACTAACTCTGAAAATTTTGTTATTTCTATGCAAAATTATTTTATATAAATTTAAAGTAGGTACTTTTGTAGTATATTTTTACTTTTCTGTACTTTCAGTATAGGGAAGTATTGATTTCATGCAGATTTTCGTTTTTGAGATTTTAACGGAAATACATGTTTTGAACCTCCGAGAACCCTAAAAAGTGGTTTAGAAAAAATGTCCGCTTGTTTGTTGCTACATAAAAATTTAAAAAAAGCATACAATGTTGAGTATTTATTAACACGACGACTTACACAAGATGCGTTAGAAGATACATTTTCTGTATTGCGCCAGAAAGGTGGATTTAATGATAATCCAACTGCAAGAAGCTTTAGATTATTGTTCCGACATTTTTTTTGTGCAAATTTAAAAAAACCGGTGGTAAATTCAAACTGTGAAGAGGATCAAGTAGAATTTGTATTTAACATCAAGGATTTATCAATGCCTCTCCCACCATCTTCTTCAAATGCCCTGATATCTGCGAATGCATATAATAAGGATAAAGAGGACACCGAGATCAGCAAGATAAGTATACAGAGTGTTGCAACACGCGAAATCACGTTAGAAGACTGCTCTATACGGTACACTGCAGGATTCGTATTGCGAAAATGTATATAGAAATTTAAATGCAGCACATGCGAAAAAGAACTCAAAGGTCTGTCAGAACCTCGCTGTCTGCGATCAAAACCTAAAATTAGAAAAAGTAAAACTGACACCGAACTTATAAAACAAAAGGCTTATCCCTGCAATGTATCTGTTTTCGGAAGACGTGCGAGCCCAACGATCTAACTAATGCGGTTGTAAAAGTAACAAACATACTTCCTGGTTTTCTTACTGCTACTGAATGTTGCATAAAACATAGAGAGTTCATAATTCGCTATTGCTTACTAGTACGTTTGCAAAAACAAACTACCTGGGAGTCAAAATATATTCGAAAACCTAAAAGTGGAGTAAAAATGAATTCTAAAATTCGCAAATTGTCACATATTTAAGATTACGAAAGCTTACTTCTACCTATGTTTGTTCAGGATTCCGTCCACATTTCAATGAGAAGTTTATAATACAATTATAATAGTATATTTAAGCTATATTTAAGCAACATCATACTAGCAATAAGATTAGTTAATTAATCAATTATTTCTAATATTTCTATCCTAAAATTTAGATTACTGGACTTTTGTGCAATGTTAAACAACAATCGGCTACTAGTTCAGAAATGTATTCTCTATTTTTAATTAAAAGTATAAATAGTACATTCCTAAATAAAGCTACTATTGTCATAAATTGAGATGTTTCTTTTTTAATAAACAAGATATGAATTTCTTGAGAAATGCCTCATCAAAATTTATATCACGTTAAACATAATAAATGTATATATAAATCATAACGTATACTATTTTTGCTGTAATTTTAATATTCTTATTTATAAAAATATTACTTAAGCTTAATAGTTCAAAAATGTATTAATATAATACTTGAACAGGTAGAAAGGAAACCCTGCTAAGTGCTTTTACCTGCTTCAAGATTTAATCCTCAACAAAGTTGACCAGTTAAGTGGTTCATTGCTTTTATTCTACCAGGATTCACTTGAGTAAGTTTTCAGTACCTGCGGGTACTGCCACCTAGGATAGTTTAATGTCACTATTTCGAGCAGAACTACTACACCATTTAAATCAGTGATCTAAGGAGTTATTAATCTATGCTTCCGGTGAAACCGGAAACCAAATAATAGGTGCTAAAGCATATACGAGGATGGGCTAAAAAAGTCGGTGGAATGAAAATAAAAAAACAGAACTTTGCGGTTTAAAAATACGTTTATTTTTCAACTTAATCCCCTGCCACCTCGATACATTTGGACCAGCGATGATCCAAAGCCTCTATGCCTTGATAAAATTCAGAACTGGCAAGTTCTTCAAAATATGCATCCACGGTAGCTTTAACATCGTCGTCTGTTAAAAATTTCAGGCCTGCTAGGTATTTTTTCAGACGTGGATACAGGTGGTTTTCCGACGATGCTAAGTCTGGCGAATAAGGCGGGTGTGGCAGTAAATCGATTTTCCATAGCAATAACACTCGTGTGGGGCCGTACATTGTCCTAGTGAAAAATGATTTTTTTTCTTGGCTAAAACAGGACGCTTCTCAATATATTGCTTTAATTTGTCCTAATGACTAGCGTAGTATACGCCTGTGATGTCTGAAACAGCGCCATCTATCCATCATCCCACGAACTTTTCAACCCACCCTCGTATTAACCATTCAAAATTTTAATAGATTACTTTAATAAAAACGAAGAAAACGAAAGTAAACCGGTTCCATCAAAAATCAAAAAAATCCGATTTAAGTCAAATAAATCGGTTTTTTGCTTTCTTCGTAGAGGGATTAGCAAATTGAGACACCACCCAAATTGTCTTGTCCCTAGCTATGGGACTACAATTTAAAAAAAATAGGTTGGCCAGTTTTTTAGTAATATTTTTGTAAAACTTTCAAAATTTTGAAAATTTGTTCACTTCACATTTGTCATCTTTTCAAAAATGGTCGGGCATAGAAACATAGTTTCTCCAAAAGGTTATTAGTTATTACGATACCAAATTTGATCTCGATCTGTCGACATTTTTTAAAAAACCCTTATTTGCGTTTCTGAGCGCCCAGAACTTGTAATCGCCTCAAAAATTCGAAATAGAAAATTCTAATTAATTACAAGAAATATAAAAAGGCTATATTACAAAGTAAATAAGAATTTTGGAGACTAGGTTTGTTTCATCGGGGTTCAAACACAACTTAATAATATTGGGAAAGGCAAATTAAAACTACAAATTAAAGTTTTTTTTAATTTCTAAATTCTCGTAAAATCCCATTTTTAGATTCAATTAGATTTTTTAGACTTTGAAAGTCTTTTATGGCAACTTGAATTTTCAAATCCATTTGTCTGCGTGTGTATACTTGCGCATTACAATTTGGATATCCAAGTACAATAGAAAATTAATAAGATATGAAGATTTTGAAAGAGATTTAAAACTGCAAGAAGCGACAGTTAAGTCAACTTTTTCACTTAAAGAATTTTGTAAATAAGATGTTGGTAAGGCACCTCCTAACAAATCGATTGCTTTTTTCACCAACATTTTTAATCTCCGATGTTCTTTAATGCTAAACCATCTTTTACCGTAGACATAGAACAATCGATTACTTCCAGGACTGTTTCGGCTTTTAAATACACTTCCTTCTAGCTATTCTAAATCGCGTGTACCATGAGCTACTCTATTCGACGGAGTCCAACAAGTTAGAAGTATTTCGATCTTATAAAATATTTTTGAAATTAAAATTCAAAAATGACGTCAAAGCGAAATGTTTTAGTCGTTTTCATTGCACAAGCTCTACATTTAATACTTTCAGGTTATAACTGACCACCATCGATACTCATAATATAATTTCCAGACAAAATTCGTTGGTAGTTCTATATATTAATATTAAATTTATATTATTATTTATTCTATTTTTGTTAAACGAGCCACTATTTCCATTAACACCCGAGTCGTTTATTTTGAAAGCAATCGATAAATATAATAGATCAATAAATTTCGAAGAAAGCGTTTATTTTAAACTAAAAGCCAAAACCCGACCACGTATGTTCTTTCGGCTTTAGCCAAGTATAAAGAGGGAACCTTACTGTCCTTTTTCTACGACTATTTTAGAATATAAGCATTCTGATACAATTCTTAATTACGGAATAACTACCTTCTTACACTTGTTATAGAATATTTCATTCTAACACTTTTCTGAGTAATAAAGGTAGCGTCTCTCGTCTATCAACTGCTTTTTATTTTTTTGACAGTTAGAATCAAAGCGTTTATTAGATAAAAAATTTCAAATTTTCTTAGGTCGGTCGTAGAAAAAGTATAGCCTGTAACACGTTTGGAATGGCTACTCCGCCGTCTATCAACTGTTTTTTGTTTTTTGATAGTTACAATCAAAGCGTATTTTAGATAGAAAAACTAAAATTTCTGTAACACGTTTGGAATGGCTATTCCGCACTCCCCCTCGCCATTCGACTCGGGTGACAAACCAAATTCCACTCGTGCGGAATATGCCACATTCCAAACTTGTTACAGAATTATTCTGTACTTTTAACTAGAAGCTAGAGTAACATAATTCACACAATCTCATATTTTGGTCATTAAATAAGTGTAAATAGAGAATTTCTTTATGACAATCCATTGTAAAAATTTTTATTTACTTATTTACAAGCAGCAATTTTCAACAATTTTTTGCTATGTCAGTATAACGTTATAATTTTAAGTATCATATCGTGAAATTTATATTTTTTGCAATAAAGTCTTTACTTCTACCAATATTTAGTTACAATTAATAGCACGTTGTGTGTAATGGGTGTTAGTTTAAATGGCGGATTAAATTACAGCTAGCATACAAAAATTTCAAAATGTGGAATTATCGTTTTCTTGTGTTTTTCTAGACTCTAGGGAATGCATTGTTTAAATCATAGACGTTTTATAAGCCTTTTGTATTAAAAATAATAAAATAACTCACATCAGTTCAGGTTTTCCAGTGCCGAAAGCCACAGGTTTCCTAAATCGAAATAAGTCAAAAAGTTCTTACCAGCTCGGTAAGGTTTGATCATGGAAATACCGCTTACCACAGGTTTTGTTTCCTACTAAAGAAGTACAATTTGAAAATTTTGATTTTAAAATTTTAATGATAAACAAGGATTCAAGCAACCAAAAAATTTTTTATTGAAAATTTTCGTTCGTTCTGTCCTATCTACCTGTCTCTATGATGGTGCGTATGTGCTTGTGACGTCCTGTTTTCTAAACTCATTTTTTACATCCAGTAATTCTTAGGGTGCTACTCTTCCCTCTCTACCCCATTTTGAGTGACAAATTATGTTTTCTGGACTTTGGTGTTCTTTATGCCGCACTCTATATTTCTCAGCAAGGAATAAATAAATCTACTTTATGCAAGCAAGGGGTTCAAAATGTGTGTTACGTTCCTGTACTTTCAGTGAATTTTTTTCAAATTTTAAATATCGATACTTTTATGGAAATTGAACTTCCAAAAAAGTGGTTTTTAAAATGTGTGTGCGTGGGTATGTATGTGTGTGGTGCATTATAACTCCCGAACGGATGATCCGATTTTGATGAGCTTTGAAATGTTGAAGTTATATCAAAAATTCGCTGACAAAATAATCTTTAAAAAATCCGAAAATGGAAGCGGAAGTGACATGCTTTTTTGGTAGCATTATTTACGGAATACGATTTTTTTTCATCTGAAAACATAATTTGATAGAAGAGCTTATGACAAATCAATCGCCTTTTTTTAACTTTCTAGGTTCAAAATGGCGGTCGCTGCAATTTTTTGTAAATTTTGACATTCGCGCTATTTTACTCAAAAACAAGTTGACATATCGGGCTTAAATTTTTTATCGCAATAGCTGTTTTGAGACAATGTTACTAGGCAAAAACATTTTCGAAAAGCTAAAAGCTATAAATTAAAATATTTTTAAAATTTTGGATTTAAATTTTAAATATCAATCATAAACCTGTCACACATTTATTTTTCAATTTTGTCAGCTCATGCAGTTAAGAATGAGCCACAATTTGGTTCGCGTCCCAGCCCGCTAATTTGTATGTCGCGCCTTCTATGAATTTTTGAAAATTTGTCTTTTAACGGCTATTTATTCAAAATCGAGTAATCAGACCGGGATGATTTTTGATATTGGTACTGCCCTAGGGGTACACAATGTTACAGGCTACGAGAAATTTTGCAACTACTGAAACTGCAAAGTGAAAAAAATATCAAATATTTGATTTTTTCAAAAAAGTATTGCTCAATAACTGGCCATACAATTTTTGTTTTAATTCTATAGGCTAATATAAAGATAGGGATGCGCTATAATTTAGTTCGTGTCCCGGTTCACTAGTTTGTGACGCCTGGTATTTATAATTTTTAAATCGTGTATTTATGTATTTTAGTTTACTAAAGTATAGGAAAATCCAGGCGAAATACTTCGCTCTTTTTGTAACTACAGGTGTATATTGATATTTTATTTTAAGCGATGTACGAATGCAACAGATAAATATTGGAAGCATTCTGATATTATGGCACGGTAGAGGTTAGAAGGTTATAGCACAAAATATTTTAAATATATATAATTTAAAAATTTTTGAACTATAGCAAAACCCAGGCAAATTGCATGGTCATTTTCCTCAATTACCTGATACATATTTTAAATTAGTTACTTATGTGCAGGAATTTTTGCAAAAAGCAAAAGCAGTGTTAATCTTAAAAAAACTCGTTCCACTTTTTAGCACAATATTAATAGAATTTCGTCCTCCCATTTATTAAGAGTAGTAACAGTTTTTAAACAAATTTGTTAAAAATTGCCATTAGCCTTAATATACGACCCCTTCCGTCCCATTCAATTTAAAAAATATGTTGCTCAATCTTTTACAGTTTTGAATATATCATGACTCATGAACAATTAGCTTTAACAGAAATGAGTTATTGGGGCATGAATTTGCTATTTTTAAAACTTCATAGAAGGCGGCACAAAAAATTAGCGAATTGGGACACCAACCATTGTAGGTCAATGCTAGCTCTATCAGCTCACATAATTTAAGATCTGTTTTTTGAGAAATTTTTTTTAAAACATCAAAATTTTTAAAATTCTTTCACGGTTAGCCTGGTTTCAAAAATGCTCTTTTAGATACTAACATTGTGTACCCCTACAGCTATTATAAAAACCAATGTTTATGCGGATCTGAATACTCACTTTTGAACAAATGGAAATTTCAAGACTAACTTTTGAAAACGTCGTAGCGACCACAATTTTGAGGCTAAAGTGTTTGGAAAAAGCTTTCGATTTCTCGTAGCGCTCTCGATCTTAACTGTTTTTAATTTTTTTAAATTGTTGATTAAAAATATACCAGAAAAACATATCTATTTATAAACTCCAACTTTACTTCGTTAAAGTCCATATTTAATGATTATCTGTATATAAAATACTTAATTACTTTAACAATAGTTTAACTATTGTTAAAGTAATTAAGTATTTTATATACAGATAATCATTATATCTAACATCCGTTTCCGGTTGCAGGTTTAAGAAAAACTGTCCGACTCAATTAATTTTCGTTTACATAGATACTAGACATTTTTTAAAAACCACATTTTTATGTTCCGGAGGTCCAAAACATGTATTTCCGTCAAAATCTGAGAATAACAATTTTTCATCACCACAAAATAACGTAAAAATGATGTCTCCTAAATAAAACTTCTGCTCTGTACTGCCGTCGTAATTTCCAAATAACTATAATTGCGGGTAATTATAAACACAACTGGTTTTTTTGTAAAGCTGTCGGTACCACAAGCACACTAGTCTATAATTAATTAACGATTAAGACAATTGCTTCATGTTTAAAAATATCTTAATTCAAAGAAATCTACTAAAATGTTTATAAAATAGCAAAATTTCATAAGTTTAAGTTGTTTAAAAAAAACTTCTACCATTTTGGTTTTCAACACATAATAGTAATATTATTTACTAATTTAAAATCAAATACTTACCGTCCTATGATTACATATTTTTTTAATGAGTAATTTCACTTATATAACACTGAAACGTAATAGGAAGAAAAAGTCAAAAGTTCTAAGTCTAACTAAACCAACAAGAAATGTATAGGTACATACATGTACCAACACTTTACCCACGTAAATGCGTCAGGTCGGTGGCCATTAATACAAGAAATAAAATGAATAGTTCACTGAATAATCTGAAGCGACTTACGATGTACATAATTAAACCATGCTTGTAAAATTTTACAGCTGAATGCTTTGTAACTGTGCAGCAAATCGACGTATATTACGTATGTAATAAATTGACGAGAAATAACGTAAAATCGTCTGCATGCTAAACATCAAATCCAAAATTACAAATTTGTATACATCTGACATTTGTGATAATTACACAGAGCCAAATTTAATGCCGAAACTACAGAACTTGTTCAAAACTTACTATATAGACCGTACCGTGTAAAAAGTTGTTCGACATTGACACCAAAATAAACGCCAATTTTCACGCAAAACCGCACTGTTATTCAAAATCTACAAAAACGCAAACTTTTACAGCTGAATTAAAATTTACAGAGCTATAAATACGTCATTTTAAAAACAATTTAAATAATTAGCTATTTAAAAAACACTTACTGTGTGCAGTGTACGTAATATTCTCTTTAATGATATACAATCATAAAAGGGAAACATTAACAAAAATAAGAAAAGTCGCAAGACAATGATGCAGGACAACGATGATAAACCAATCAAATTCTTTTAACTGTTCAGCAAAACAACCAGTTAGTACTGCCAAATAATAATTATTACTAAAATTTTTCTTTGAGAGCCTAACGTTTCCAGTTACTGCAACTATATTTATAGGTAAGCAACACATTACTTGAATAAAAATGTTTATTTATGAAACTAACACCTATCAACCAAAATACCTACAAAAATTCACGCCACTGATTCAAAAGATGCTAAAATTAAAACATAGGTATGAAAGCATGAATCATACTCATAGCAATAACATCCTCTGATTAATTTTGCTTACACAAGATTAAATTAATTATTCATAACACTGCACAGCTAGATACACAGTCACCAGTGACGTACGTATAAGAATAGGTGTATGTATAATTGTAAATTGTATCCAGCAGTTTCGAAAAAAAATCTAAAATTTTATAATATTTCTTACTTAAATTCAAGACTGAATTTCTTGGTAAAACATAAAGTGAGTCTCAAACATGTTGACATTTTCAAAAACATATTGCTCAAAATCAAAATTTTCAGTTCTGAAAACTAAAAAAAAACGTTGCACAATCACCGGCCACACAATATTTTTTAAACTGTGTAGGTTTATACAGATAGAAACTATCTACAATTTGGTTGGTATCCCGGTCCCTAATGTGTGGCGCTTCTACAAATGTTTGAAAATTGTAAATTCATACCCGTTTATTTAATATACACTGTGTCTATAAAGTAACCCCCCCCCTCCAACTAATTTTTGAACTTTTGATATTTTACCACAAAAGTTTGTGTGCTGTAATGGGAAATTAAATACTATTTTTTAGTCCATATTTAAATTTTGTACCATTCAAAAGGGCGACTGCGCGCAATTTTAAATTTTTTTTAAATGAAAAGGGGGGTCGAGTGGCACCTCATTGGAAAGGTCTTTTTGTTCTGCGCCTGATCCTGGAGTTTCAAAGAAAAATATCGAGCCATAACAAAATGACAATGTTTGAAGGTAAAGAAGTCTATTTAAAAAAAACTAAGAATTAAAGCTTAAATTAATTAAATTAAGTGTTCGAAATGTTTACCATTCACTTCTTGGCACATAAAAAGTCGGTTATGAAATTCCTGCCTTACATTTCCATAAGTTTCTGGAGTGATATTTCTTCAAACTTCTGTAACGCGTAGCCCCAGTTCTTCATTTGTTTCTGGACGGGTTCTGTACACTTTCGATTTCAGATACCGCCTTACATTTCCATAAGTTTCTGGAGTGATATTTCTTCAAACTTCTGTAACGCGTAGCCCCAGTTCTTCATTTGTTTCTGAACGGGTTCTGTACACTTTCGATTTCAGATATCCCCATAGAAAAAAATCTAAGGAAGTTAAATGTGGGGAGCGAGCCGGCTATTCTACAAGCCCCCGCCTACCAATCCATCTTCCAAGAAAATGTTCGTTGAGAAAGTCAGAAACAGGCTATAATAATGATGCGGCGCACCGTCTTGTTGGAACATAACGTTTTCAATATTATTTCCAGCCACCTGAGATATTTTTGGGAAAATTTTGTTCTGCAAATGAAAAACTGGACTACTGGATAAAAAACTAAAACAATTTTGAATTGAGTGAGTCCATTTGTTTAAAATCCGTCAGTTTGTTATGGCTGAATATTTTTCTTTGTAACTCTTGGATCAGACGCAGAAGTAAAAGACCTTTCAAATAAGGTGTCACTCGACCCTGGATAAAAAAATCAAAACAATTTTGAATTGAGTGAGTGCATTTGTTTAAAATTCACCATTTTGTTATGACTGAATATGTTTCATTGAAACTCTAGGATCAGACGTAGAACTAAAAGACCTTTCAAATGAGGTGTCACTCGACACCCCTTTCTATTTAAAAAAAATTCAAAATGGCGCCCAGTCGCCATTTTAAATGACACAATATTTAATTTTTGGCTAAAAAATAGTATTTAATGTCCCATTAAAGCACAGCAAATGTTGTGGTAAAATATCAAGTCATATAAAAGTTAGTTAGGGAGGGGGAGGGGTTACTTTATAGACAGACGGTATATGGGACAATACAATATTTCTGTTTAGGCTAAATTACTTATTCGTAATAGTTTACATAAGAGTCATAAGTTAATTTTTAGACGCAACAATATTTAATGAGGTTAATTTCCCCCTTTTCTTCCAATTTTTGGCCGATGAATTTGCTTTATCGCCTCTGATTTTCTTTAATACCAAGGAATATTTTTGCAAAAATTCAAAAAATATAATTCAATTGAGGCTATACCGTTGCGCATCAATACTTTTAGAAATATAAAATGTAAAAATTTTTAAGTATAAGAAAGTACCTACAGGCTCATTTATTTTCTCGAAGCCAAATCACGTTTTAATCAATATGTCCCCTATTAACACACATATTTGATTCAAATTTTATATAGAAATAATTGTACCATTAATGGGTTAGGTTATCACTTATTCATCAAACAAAGGAGTACATATGAGGGTGCAAAACTGATTTCTTAGCGATTTTTCTAGACATTCTAGCCCACTACGCAAACTCATTTTAAGAAAATAGCTGAACTTTCATAGCAACTCTATTTTTTACAAATACAGAGTTATCTCGAAAATCAGTAAATTAAGCGGCTTTTAACGGCTGTACTGTTTAGTGTATTTTGGTATGTAAAATACAATTTCGAAGCTAAAAGTTACAGAATTGCAAGTGCCTAAAAGTATGTTAAAAGGCATGTAGAACACTCCTCACATCTACGTCGCTGGTTAATAAATTTAAACGAAAACACGAAACAGCGACAATAAAATATCCATCAACAATTTGAATCAAATATCTCAATTTGAATGAAATACCTCAGTTTATGAAGAAGATATTAATTAAAACGTGACTTGACGACACCATTTTTACATAATGGCTATTTTTCACATTAATTTTGAAATTTCTTCTATTAAATTTAACACATTAACAGTTACCAAATTCACTTTTAAAATGGATATTTGATATGCCACACTGTATTATACAATTGGTTAGGGTTAGTTCTGTATTGGGGTTTACATCCCGAACTCTCGAGGCATAATTAGAATTAGTATTTTCAGCAACAAAAACCGCACTATTAAACTTTATCTACGTCACTGAATGCAACGACGTGTCCTGTATTCCAAAATTAACACAGTCTCATTTGGAGAAGTACCAAACTAAACCAATCAAGTGGCAAATTGGCTCAACAGTAAGTTGCGTAAAACACTAGGACCATTTTCGATCAGAAATTGTCAGTCGACATACAGGGTGATTCAGAATTATGGTGCAAATGTATATGACGCATTCTAGGCACCAAAATAAATAAAAAAGTTCCGATAAACATGGAATCGAAAACGCTTCGGTACGGAGTTACAGCCCGCCTAAAAATAGAACAGTCGAATCACTTCTTTCGTCGATAATATTCGCAGTAGTTGCACAAAATTTTGAAATTCTATATCTAAGCAATACTCGTTTAGCTTAGTATTTGTACTAATTTTTGTTTGACTAAATGCAGACCTGAGCAAGTACTCGATACTGTTCTTTAAATTTGTACTCGAGTACTGCAAGTACTCAGTTCAAAGTACTCATGAGTACTTTTTTTTGTTAATACTCGTTACTCGTACTCGTGAATTATCGCAAGTACTCGTAATAAGTACTCAATGTATTTACGAGTATTTTTGCGAGTATGTGATTCCCCTAATTCGGACATTAAATATTTATTTAATCTATTATTTATTTATTAATTTACAAAGCAAATTATAAATTCAAACCTAATAATTTTAGCTGTCACCTATCAGGCGAAAGTACTCGTGTGCTGTACTCGTAATTTTTCACCACGAGTTGCGACTACTACTCGTTACTCGTATGTGTTTAACTAATAAGACTCGTAACGTTGTACTCATGAGTACTTTAATAGAGTACTCGCAAAAAAAACTCGTGAGTAACCTCATTCAGTACTCGCACAGCTCTGACTAAATGCACCAGAGGTGCCTTATATAAGAGGTCGCGTAATATTTTTTGCTCAACATTTTAGATGTTTAGAAGTTTTATTTATGAAAACGTAATCTCTATACTAAAATACATAAACAAGGTACCTTTGCAAGGTCACTAAATATGACAATTTTGAAATTCTATATTTTTGTATATCCGAGTTGTCATGAAGATGTAATCTAATGGCACACAAAACGGGTTGTATTTCCTTAGCAAAGCGTTTGCGGACGCATGTTTATGCGGACGCATGTTTATACTAACTTTTTTACTTGATTTATTTTGGTGTCTAGAATGGTACTGCACCATAATTCTGAATCACCTTATATAAAAATGCAAAAATTACAGTTTGTTTTGCACAAATAAATAAGTATTAAAATGTCGAATTAGTCACTATTTTAATGTATTATTGACCACCGAAACATCAAATATTTTTATAGTATTTTCAATTGAAAAAAAAGAAGTAGAAAGATAATATTTTTCAAAAAAAAATTAAAAATATAAGAAGCATAATATGTAGTTTGCTGAGCGGTATCGTATTTAAAATACCTTCACATTTTCTGGAAAAAAATATCTGTTGATGCACAGGAAGTAACGTTTTTATAAAATATTACTCGCATTAAATTCCCATAAATATCAAATATTATTTCAAAAGTAAATACGAAAATAATATTATTACTTTATAGCAGATGCTGATATTTTCGTTTACATTGAAAGCATTCAGAATTGAACTAATGCAGAGCAGATATTAGATATTGATCGCTTAATCAAAATAAAACCTCCACAGAAATGGGTTATGTTAAAAACTTAAGTACCTTTTACGTTCACTTCCACTCGTCACTAATATCACTGCTGTTTTGGAACTCTCACACAAATGACAAAGTAAATAATAACTGAAACCGTCGATTAAGCCAATCAGTGTTTCATGAAAGCACGTGTACCACACAACCGTTTGGTGGATACTAAACCATACTAAACTACGAGCAACGACATTCAGTACTGGGCTAGGAACAAAAGTTCTCCTATGCTTAGTTAATCTATGTGGTATGTCATTGAATGCGGAATGCACACGATAAAACTGAAACCGGCAGGTCTATATTTACGATAACAAAGTTGTGATTTCCAAGTATTACGCACAACAGATGCACATTTTCATTAAAGTAGGGTAATGCCCTGTGGGATTAACTTTAGAACTCGAGAAATGTCATTATTTCTGGAAATCTATTTATAGATAACAAATTGAGTAGTTTCTAACTAAATAACATTCGACTGCTTATGAAACGCGAGTTGGGAATACTTCTTAGAGAACAATTATTTCCCCAATAATTTATAAATACTAAAAAATACTTTAATGGAAAGCGAGGCACAAAATCTCGTACAATTTGTAAGAAAGATCTCATGTGAATAAATCTATAGCAAGTAGCAAAGCCATATCAGAGAGTCCAATTAAAAGCATATTACTAGACTGTTGCGAAGCGATGAACTACACTTAAGAGTTGCTGTAAGTAAAACATTCATCTACAACTGTTCTGCTTTATATACAACTTTGAACTTGAAATTTTTAACAAAGCAAGTTACCAAGTTTCTGACAAATTATAATAGGTAATAGATAAAAGGTTACTGACGTGTCGTAATTTTTTTCTTTAAGATTTCCTCTGTAACCAAAAACCAATATTAAGCAACGAGAAAGAAACTTACTGTAAGTAAAATAAGTTTCAAGCACTACAGAAGAGTATTTGTCGTTAACTTCAATTTTAGCTGTTGCTCCTACAACAAACTACCCCATTTCTTGTAATAAAAGATCAATATTTACGGTCTAAGGTTGCTACTTGTTGACATACCGTTCTTAGTAATAACGTAATGGAAAATGAAACTCAATCGATTCAGTTGACCTTCTACTGTATCAACAAGTGTCTTATTGAAAAAACAATACAATGAAGCTGTTTTAATTTTGTGATATGTTACTTAGATGATCAAATTTAAGAAAATATTTAATACTTTTGGAATTAAAAGTCAGATAAATATTAAATTTTATTGATGCGAGACATTCACTAAAATATTTTATAAAAAAAAGGTACCGCAAGTAGTTGGTCATGAAATGTTCCAGTTTTAAAATAGTATATTATAGACCAAGGTAGAGAAGACATTTTTCTCAGCCGAGCAGAATTAATTCCCCAGATGCGAAGCATCGAGGGAAATAAGTTGCGAGGCTGATAAGTCTTCTCTACCGTGGTTTATATATTATTTTTTCCACTACTAACACCTTTATTCCTTTTATAATTAATTGATTTTACATTAATAAAAAATAAAATTACAAATGCAAATATGCACAAAAATAAAGTAGCCTTGCTTGAAAACAAGAGAATAGTTAATTTCAATTGACATTTATGTAAAATATATATTTTATAATAGTGGTTATAAAATGTCCAATTTTGATGATTTGAGTGAAAACTGCACTCCTCCTGAAATTAGGGAAGGTGCAGAAAGTGTTGGTGAACAGTTATTACCAGTAAAATCAAAAGATTTTTACATGAAAGTTTATGGTGAATTTAAAGATTGGTAGCAATTGTTTTCATTATTAACCAGTAGTTAATAATGAAATATTAGTAACCACTAGGAAAGAAATTCATCTTCTTGGCTCTAAAACAAACTAAATAATGATATCGTTTAATGCTAGTAGCGGAAAAAAACTCTTGTTATACTGTATACCATAATTCATCAAAATGTAACAACGATGAAAATTGCAAAATAACACCGACCAATTTAAATCTGGGCCAATACTAAAATAATGTTGTAATTCTGTACATTTCCACTGGAGTATTTTAAAAACCTCACACAATAAATGATTAGTTGGTAGGTAATAGGCCAGTGAATGTTTTGTATGGTACTGGTTTTTTGCCATAGATAGTTTCGCAACTTGCAAAGGTGTATGACCTAACCCGATTCTTACTTGCACGTGATGTTTGCCTTGAGCTTGCACTTTGCGTTTGCAGGTGAACAAGAAATATGCATACAATGGTAGTATTTGATACACGCCTACTGTCACGCTACATGTTATCCCGTTATTTGATCTTGTAACTATAAATTAATAAACTTATCAAGGCTTTTCTACGTCAAAAAATGAATTGAATAGTTTTGAATAGCCATTAACGCCCAAGAGCTAAAAAGTAATTCATACTTTTGTTGTTTATCACAAATGCAACATTCAAAAATTTGTAGAGTACGTCACAAATCAACTAAAGCGTCCAATAAAAAAACTATTTTGTACATCAGGTCAAGTATTAAAATGTGACAAGTCTGCAATAATAATAATAATTCTCTCCAACAGGAACAAATATAGATATTTTAAGATGGGAGTATATAAATAGGAAGTTGATAAGAACTCAAATGAGATAGAAAGGGGAAAAATATGTAATGTAACAGTTTATGGCTAAAACGAGGACGAAGAGGGAAAGGTCGGATTCTTCAAGGACTTACGAGATCTATTAGAAGCATTAAGATGTTAATTAATAGTAATGGGTGATATGAACAGAAGGGTGGGAAACAGCGCGAAAGGTACAGTACAACAAAAAACGACAGGAAAAAATTACAGCCAACACAAAATTTAAGCAATAATGTTCACATTTTTGTTAGGAAAGAACCGACAAAACCAGAAATGTCACTGATTGACTACTTCCTAGGTACCAAAACCGCATGGACAAAAGACATGATGAATGCACAAGTTACATAAAAGAGATGCCACGATCAGAAGCAGTCAGTCCTATTTGCTAACTATGACAATAAACCACACACCAGAGAAAAATAAATAAAAACAGGAGAAGCATTTCGCGTGGAGTTTCCCATACTAAAAATACATACCGTCTGTCTATAAGGTAACCCCCTCCCCCCTAACTAACTTTTGAACGACTGGATATTTTACCACAATATTTGGTGTGCCTTAATGGGAAATTAAATACTGTTTTTTAGCCAAAAATTAAATTTTCTATCATTCAAAATGGCGACTGGGCGCCATTTCGAAATGTTTTTGTAAATAGAAAGGGGGGTCGAGTGACACCTCATTTGAAAGGTCTTTTGATTTTGCGTCTGATCCTAGAGTTTCAAAGAAAAATATCTAGCCATAACAAAATGGCGGATTTTAAACAAATGTACTCACTCAATTCAAAATTGTTTTGATTTTATTATTCAGGGTGGAGTTACACCTCATTTGAAAGGTTTTTTAGTTCTGCGTCTGATCCTAGTGTTCCAAAGAAAAATATTCAGCCATAACAAAATGACGGATTTTAAACAAATGGGCTCACTCCATTCAAAATTGTTTTGATTTTTTTTAACCAGTAGTCCACTTTTTCATTTGCAGTTCAAAATTTTCCCAGAAATAACTCTGGAAATAAAATTGAAAACGTTATGTTCCAACAAGACGGTGCGCCGCCTCATTATTATAGGCCTGTTTCTGACTTTCTCAACGGACATTTTCTTGGAAGCTGGATTGATAGGCGGTGGCCTGTAGAATAGCCGGCTCACTCCCCAGATTTAACTTTGTTAGATTTTTTCTATGGGAATATCTGAAATTGAAAGTGTACAGAACCCGTCTAGAAACAATTGAAGAACGCATTACAGAAGTTCGCAGAAATATCACTCCAGAAACTTATGAAAATGTAAGGCAGGAATTTCATAACCGACTTTTTATGTGCCAAGAAGTGAATGGTAAACATTTCGAATTTAATTAATTTAAGGTTGAATTTTTAGTCTTTTTAAATAGATGTCTTCAAACATTGTCGTTTTTTATGGCTGAATATTTTTCTTTGAAACTCTAGGATCAGACGCAGAACTAAAACCCCACGGCTGCCTACACCGGATTGGGGAATGTGAGTGGCGGGTTGCGGCATAGATTTTTATTGCTGCATGGCTCCGGCGGGGAATCGAACCCTAGACCTTCAGCGTTAGAGACTGAGCGCCCAACCTCTGAGCTACCGCCACTCTCCGACCCCCCTTAGTAGATAGTATTTAGTTTCCCATTACAGCACACCAAATTTTGTGGTAAAATATGTAGTCGTTCAAAAGGTATGTGGGGGGGGGGGGTTACTTTATAGACACAATGTATATGCGGTATGCGGTTTACACTTACGTGATGGTACACTTCACGTACTCCTCTCGCAAAGCTTGTGCAGGTAAAGCTAAGCTAACACCAGTGGCGTAACGCAAACCATAAGGACCCCCGCAAAGTTTTATAATAGGCCCCCCACCTATAGTTTTGTTACTGGCAAATAAAAAAAAACATATCTACCTTTAACAGTCCCATAGCAGAATTGTTATTAAACATTTTAAATATTACTAAAACTATTATACTTCAGCAAGTAAGCTTACCTTATTGTCGTTGATAATAATCTTGAAAAAACACAATTTTGTCTATTAACAACCTTAGTTTACAGAAAACAACCTGCACGTCGGGTGGTATTTAGTATTTTTTACATTTGTTTTAATTTATTGTGTAACATTTTTGTTTGTTGTTTAGAATTTCTGTCTTTTATTTCCAAATATAGAAATATTATTTCTTATTAGAATAGATTTGTTAGCACTTTCGCCGCCTAATTTCTATAGATATATGCAACTCAAAAGTCTTTAAAAATTTGCTTGTTCGTTTTGTTGCATTATTTCTGTCACTCTTACTTTCACATAAGCGGGCGCAGTTTCTTTTATCGTTATGCGACTTTTCTTGAATTTTATTTTTGAGCTATGGGGGTTAATTTAGTAGAATCACATAAGGTTAACACTACAGATATACGGTAAATATGTGAGATATCGGCAGCTTGTTTTATATGATTAATAATCTGCAAAAAGATGCCGTTACAATGACAATTTATAATTAAGTCACAGATGACTGTAATTGAGCAGATTACTTAGCACATATTCAAACCAACAGTTAGACAGCCATGTGCCATGTTTAATTGTCAAATCGTAAATTTTCGTAAATAATTAATATTGAAGCCAATTCTACTTAAATTATATTCATGATGTGACAGATGCACTCAAATCCCCGATAAAACAGTTTCCAACACATTTCAACAGTAATAAACAAATAGCGATAGCAGCGCCCTAAAATTGGTCCGGCGCGTTGTAGCCAAAGTAACGCTAATTTCGTCTCCAAATATGGGCGGACATTTTGTATAAAGGGTCGTATATCTGTAGTGTTAACTTTATCTGTGGTAGAATCTAATGAGTAAACCGTTCGAGCGTTTATTTTTAATCATTTCAGAATTTATTTAGGCTTTAGCTTCGTTCCATCAAGGTCTTGTTACTCACCAAATTCAAAAGACGCATGTTCCGCCTATGAAAATTTCTGTCTTCTTCAAACGTTAGCTTATCTCATATGCGCACAGGTACATTTTTCTTGATTTGCATTTACTGTTATCAATTTCAAATTTAACAAGAAAACGAATAATTCTTGTGTGGTTGGTTTGGCCATTATGGGTTCACTTTGGCAACTGAAAAGACTCCTGTTGAAATCCAGTTTATAGAAACCGTTTATGGTGATTATTTTCACGGAGTACCTAAAATTATTTATGGTTCTATTATCTACGAGTGTACGTTACGTCGTCTTCGATTTTTAAGGCCATAAATAGCGTATTTTACGGATTGTAGGCTGTTGTTCCACGTGCAGGTAATTTCGTTATTTTTAATTTCAATGGTACATTATCTTAAAGTTTTATTTGATATTGTAGTGAAGCTCGAATTCTTTTTCTTATACCATTCCCGGAAGGCGAATGAATGTCCTTTTGGTAGTCGCCCAAAACCTCAGTAAGTTTATCGTTTTTCTTTTTTTTTTTTGGCTAAGCCGAGTGCTAATTACTTCTTTTCTATTTCAGGACTATTTACGATATTTACGATATTTACGATTAACTATTTACGATATTTACGATTCATTATTTACGATTTACAATTTACTAGTTACGAGTTACTGTTTACGATTTATGATTTATTATCTAGTAAATATTATTTTGGAATATACGTATAAGTATAATAAGTTCCAAACATCAAGTAACGGCGTATTTTATTAATTAATACGAACATTAGAAGTTCCCGTATACGTATAGCTACCCTTACGTTTATGGATTATTGCTGTGTTGCTGGTATATGGTGTAGAAGATTTAACCTCAAGTATCTAAGGTCAGGCGTATCTTTTATTTTATTCTGTTTGAACTGCCGTACGTCGTACCAGGATCAACGTTATTACTGTTATCCATCTACATAGTTTTGAAGTACCTACTGATTTTTAATTTTATTATATTACTTATTTTCAAATCTGAAGCTTCACGTATTGGTTGTTAAACTACACCAATTGAGTTTGATTTAACCCAAATTTCAGTATTTATTTATGTTAATTTGCAAACGGCCTGGTACGCCGGAATCCATTAAGTGTATTTATTTTAATTATTTCACTTTTTATAATTGTTTTGTGCGTCCGTGGAGCTTATTGCGCCTGCTCCTTTGCTTATATTACGCTCGCAGCGGTGCACCATTGCGCGTCGTTTATTTATTTTCGGGATAGCGTTATTAGGAATATAAGATTACCAGTTGATGGATTCTAACCTCCCAGAGTACATTAATTATATTTTTAGTGTTTCTAAGTTAACTTAATTAGTTGTCTTTAATTATCCCCCCCCCCCCCCCGCTCACATCAATTGGAGTAGTTCTTTTTATGTTCGATTCAATTGTATATTACATTAACATCTTAAATTTTGATGTCATTCAAGATTATATAAACAGTTTTACTTTATATGCATATTTCAACAGTAAATTTTGATTATTGAGGTTATTCTGTTGCGTTCTCTTTTATCGAAGGATACTTGTGAATCCCAAGTTCCCTATTCCTTTTTTTGGCTATATTTTTTTGTTAGGATTCTGGCGCCCATTAAAAGACTTCTCCTGGTCTCTATTTTGAGAATCTTTTCAACAGCCCACGACCAGGCTGAGTTAGCAAGCCTATTTGTTGACCAACAAAAAGACCAACATTAAACCTCTATGAATTTTATTTTTCTGGAAAGAAAAACCGTCGCAATTGCCAGTTTTTGCAATAAATTTATAGTATGAAGCCGAACCCGATCTTTCTTAAAATTATTCTAGGTTTGCAAGGGCCTATTTTTGAAGTGTTTGATATACGCTTATTTTCCCTTGCTCAATTTTCTCTCTGAGCGTCACTTAGTGGTTTAGCTAGATTCATATTTAATAATGTATACTAGCAGAACCCGTGAGCTACGCTCCCAAATATTTTGTTGGTACCTTCATAGTTCATATCCGGAGCTTGTCGCTGGAATGTTACCTCCGCTAAGTCGATCTGATCAAAATTAAATTCGCTCTTATACATATAAATCAGTCGTACCACACCAACGCCTATGCAGTTAATCTGCTTGACAATAGTGTAAACACGCATAGACTGAAACGGTTTAAACCACTTGAATTACCATATAGATTCAGTTAATAAACTTATAGTTGTGCGCAAACAGTAACAAAAGAGTATCATTCAAAGGAATGTCGCTTCCATATCTTAAACATGTCATTTTATATATTGTACCATAAATTTTGCTTATTGTACACTACTCAAAATGAATATAGAGACACCTTCTTATTAGTGTGTATTTTTTGTAAATCTCAACGAAACAATCTATAACTTGGCAGATAATATGAACATACCTTTACATTTTACCTGTAAAAAAGTAGGCACTTGTTTCCTTGGATATTTTACAAAACAAAGTAAACAACGAAAAAGACGCTTAAGTTTAAATTCAACAAAAAAATTTTTTCACTTGATTTTACCGTTTCGCAGTGTACTTTGTTGGTAGAAACATGAATGTGGATGTGTTAGGGAGAAGGAGACTACCAAGAGTATATCTGAATGGAAACCAGATAGTTAGAGCGGTGACATTAATTGGAGAAGAATACTCAAGACGACGCGTTGCTAAAATGTTAAATGTGAGTAATTCTGCTATAGCTAAGGCATGGAACAGAATATAAATAATGGTATCGTAAGAAGACGTCCTTACCCTCAAAGACAAACAGCCACTACTCCTCGCGAAGACCGCCAATTGAGGTTTTGGACCATTAGAGAACGTAGAATTACCGCCGGTCTCTACATAATCGACTGGTTGCCACTAGTGGAACCAGAATTTCGGACCAAACAGTTCGGAATAGGCTTCACGAGATTCAGTTAGTGCAAGGAGAGCAGTTAAAGTACCTCGGTTAACACCAGCACATAGACGAGCCCGGCTAAACTTTGCACAAGAACATCGTAACTGGACTAGAGAACAATGGAGCAATGTAATGTTCACGGACGAGTGCAGGTTTTGCGAAGACCATAACGATGGACGAATGCGTGTGTGGAGAAGCCAAGGTGAACGCTATTTAGACTCCACTGTTCAAGAAACTGTCCGTTTTGGCGGAGGCTCTATTATGGTATGGGGCGGCATAACTTTGAATGATCGCACCGAGCTAGTGGTTCTTCGGGAAGGTTCTCTAACGGCGGCGCGTTATATCAGGGACATTTTAAAACCACATGTGATTCTGTTTGCTGGAGAAATGGGACCTGACTTTTTCTATCAGCAAGATAATGGCAGACCACATGTGGCTAGGATAGTTACAAATTTTTTTCATGACCATAATATCACAGTAATGGACTGGCCGGCTAATAGTGCAGACCTTAACCCCATCGAACACCTATGGGACGTATTGGGAAGAAGATTGCTGGATCGTCAGCCTATTGAAAATTTAGATGAGGTTGAGGAACTTCTTTCTCAAGAATGAGAGCAACGTCCTCAACAAACAATTTCAAATTTAATTGAGAGTGTGCCCGTCGTTGCGCTGAAGTCATCCGGGCCAGAGGAGGCCACACCCATTATTAGTTTTTTAAATTTGTTGTTTTCTTATTGTTGACTGTTTAAAAGTTTGTTAATTAAATGATTCCCAATTTCAATTTTTAACATTTTTTTTCTTAGAAGCTTATTCAACAAGGCTGAAATCTTCGCATCTTAAAGAGTAATCCTTTTCAAAAAGTCGAAGACACTTTTTACCAAATCCAGTGTTACTTAAGCAAAAATATTCAATTTTTTATAAGTGTCTCTATATTCGTTTTGAGTAGTGTATTTTATACAGATCGCAAATAGTTAATTTTAATAAAACAAAAAAAATACATATAAATCAGAGATGAAATGATACAATTAATATACATTTATTCGATATCGGCGAGCTTCATGGCCCAGTCATCCTAGGTGATTTTAACATAATTATCAGAACCCACAAACATAATAAATATCTACTCGACATAATAATGAATGCGTCGTCAGTAAATGTGTAGTTCCTACAGATGGGTCTAGAATTTGTAGTAAATAGTTTTGTAGGAAACGCTTTGTAATAGTAAACGGAACCTAATCCAGATTCCAGTTTGTAGCCGATGAATAGTGGAATTCGTCTGCTATAAATTTGTGAAGTTTTCTTGCTATTGTTATTTTAAGGATGATATAAGCTAAGATGGATGTTTTCTATTTCATGACAACCCTTGACCAAGATAATGTTTGACATCCCGGTTCCTACACCTACTCGCCATAAAATTTAAAATATTTGTTTATGATTGTATGTTTGGAAGTACAATGTTCAGTGTTATTATGAATGCGCAAAAAAATTTTCTGCGGGTATACGAAAATTTAGAACTAACAACAACTTGAAATATGGAAATGGGCCGTGCGCTTTAGCCGCTTACAGTAAATTAATCGCCAAATTTTTAGAAACTATATCTGTTACTAAAAAAACAAAACCGGGAAAGTAGTGTATAATATTAGTGTTGCTAAAGTTTTACGTGAGAGTGAAAAATTAGCTGAAAATAATGACTAAGGAATATGCTAATCACGTTGCAAAACGTCTCCAGATGAGTTACGCGTTACGGTTTGGCGAATTCTCAATAGACACTTAAAAGTGCATCCGTATAAAATGATTTCGCTCTTGTTAGTATAATAGCGCAAATTCAATTAAATCCGCAGTGGCCGAATAAAGTTTTTTGCACCGACGAAGCTGATTTTAAACTGAATGGAGGTGTTAATACGGGCAACTGTAGGATCTGGTCTGAAAATCATCCCCATACTGTAATTCAGCAAGGACTTTGTGATTTGAAAGTCACTGTGGTGTGGGTTCATATTCCCGTTTATTATAAAACCATACTTTTTTGAGGAAGATCAAGATGGTCAGTTAGGAACAGTTACGGTTACCGGAGAACGGTATCTTACTATGCTGCGTACTTATGTTATTCCAAGATTACGTAACTACGGCATTGAAGACATAAACTTCATGAAAGATGGCGCCCCTCCCCATATTTATACCCTAGTAAAAAATCCATTAACTAACATTTTATGCTAATCGTATCATCAGCAGGCATTTTCCCAATCCCGGCCAGCGCGTGCGCCAGATCTCAATCCGGCGGATTATTGGCTATGGGACTACCTCAAAGAAAACGTTTTTAAGTCAGCCTACGACTATCCAGCAGTTAAAAGAATCCATTTAACAAGTGACAGCTACTACGGCCGATTTACTATAAAACATGTTGTCCGTGTTCGTGTCCACAAGAAAGAGAAAGACAGCTGCTTGTTGAAGAACAAAACGGCGAACATATGTAACATTTGCCCCGAATTAAATATTATTTTGTAAAATTTCATTGTTTTACGAATACAAATGTGTTTTTATTTTGTATATATTTTACTTTTTAAAACAATTACGGCAGATTTAAAATGTTACTTACTTTTGAATAACCCTAGGTAACTTTTGTATTTGCAGAGATATCCATGAAACTGTTAATAGCGTTTGTGTAATGAAGTCGGTGCTTTCTGTGAAAACGTATTTTAGCACTTTCCGTTTAACCGGAAATGACATAATTATCTTATTGCAGCACTGTATACTTTTGATGATGGAAATCATTTTTTTTTAAATTTTTACAATACTTTAATAGGTTACATAAGAAAATTTCAAGGAAAGCATAGACAAGAGGAAACATAGCACTCATCACGGCAGCTTAGATGATCTTAATAACAATAATAGTATTGTTGCGTACAATTGGCACAGTTAGTAATGATATTCAACTAATTAACAGTAAATAAGTAACATCTTTAATTTAACAATAATTAATATTTACCACTTACTTTATGGAAACAGAATACAGAAAACAGTCTCCAATTTTGTTGTAAACATAAGCCTAATCTTTTTAGCGTAGCTAACGACGTAGCTCTTTGAATTTGTTGAAGAGTTAATGCGGTAGAAAGCTTCTCTAACTCTTTGTTTTAGATTATTCATGGTGGTTACTTCTTTAGCATAGACTTTGCCCTTTACATATTCCCATAAATAGTAGTCAAATGGACTGAAATCAGGGGATCTCGTAGGCCAATTACAAATACAGCTAGTAACGATAAAATGGTTATCAAACAGTTTATGTAACATTTCAAAAGTAGCGGTTTTATCAAAAATTTTCTTATGTAAGCGTATTAAAGTTTTATATAATTAAAAGACGAGAATAATGATATCGATTTCCAACATCAAAAGTAAATGGTGCGCTATTAAAAAAAATATTTGATACTATTATTTCTTTTTATTAATAATTGTATATCTTTACGAATACAAAAGTTATACGTTGTGAGCGGTCATCGTGAAGCATCCTGTATACGATTGTGTTTTGTTTCGTTTCGAAATAAGCTGTTTTTAATAAAAAAAAACATATTTTGTTTTAACACCATGCAAAAAGCTTTTTATCCTTTTTTAACGATACAGTTCATTTTAAATTCAAACAAGATGGTGATGGTAGAAAGCAATTGAAAAGCAAAACTATATCAGACTACGAATGCTGATCCATTTTGTTATCATTTCATCAATAGTAGGTAGATGTAAAAAACAAACAAAATGGAGTGGCGGTAGCTCAGACGTTGGGCCTCTAACGCTAAAGGGCTGGAGTTCGATTTCCCACCGAAGCCATGCAGCAGTAAAAATTATCCCCCAACCCGCCACTCGCATTCTTCAATGCAGTGTAGCCAGCCGTGGGGTCCTAATACCAACAGAAGTGACAGCAATGTAAACTTTAATTACAAACCGTCAATAAACTGAGCTAACATGTAAGCGCCCGCGGAATACTAAAAACCTTCTCTGGAATTTAGTCGTTTGAATTCGACGTTAAACAACTGTAGGGCCCCCGTACTCCACCTTAGCGTTAAGGAGAGTAGGTGGCAGAGACGAGTGTCGGACCCACCAGTGGGACGCAAAGGCTGATTGTGAATAGTGCATGTTGTGCCTATTTACTTTGTCGTTGCTTTTGAATGCAGCTTCGTCTGAAAAAAAAAATTTCTAGAATCATTTCGTCCTGTCGCATTCGACAGACTGAGAGCCGGAGTCCAACCGTGCCCGGGGCCCAGCAGTGGGACGTAAAGGCTGATTACGAAAAAAACAATAGCAGCGACTTTAAGGAATTGTCTTACAAAACTTAGTATTAAAAAATTCTTTCTGCTAAATAATGTTTTCCCAAATTGATATGAAAGTAATGATTTTTATTCTATTTTCAGTATGAACAGAGATATTTTACCTTTTCAGTTTTTCTCTCGCATCTAATAAGGGATGGGTATTTAAAAAAAAATCACCATTACATTCCTTGCCTTATATAGGCAACATTCATCTTATTTAACCGTCTTCGTATCTCTCGTCAGCATCTCAATGTGGCATAAATGAGATGGTTTGGACATGTTCGAAAAATGGTGAACGGAAGAACTATGAAATAGGTTTTGGAAACAAGAGTTATTGGTATAAGAAAAAGAAGGAAAAGCCAGAACATAGCTAGAAGAAATTAGGAAAGGCGTAAAGAAAAGAGAAGGAAATCAGAACAGCGTTAAAACACCCACAAAAGTCAGCAAATCAATAGGTACTTCCCTTGAAACCCCTGTAACATGTGTCACAGTTAAGCCAGAAGAATGTACTTTTACAAAAATACTTACATTAATTACAGATTTTATGATATTTTTGGACTTTATAAATTACAATTAAATTTAACCAGCTTGTCCAAAAATGCAAACGGATAAAAATTCCAATTATTTTAAGTAAAATAAAACTGTATCCATATTTTTTATCCAGACTTACGAACCTCGCAAAAGACGAGAGAAAATAATTATTCATTTATTTTATTTTATCTTTTTGTTCGTGTAAGGTATTTTCATTTTAATTTTATATCCAACCTGGTTCATTGGAAAATTCTTTTCACCTGGTGTGAAATTAATCATATTTTCGTTTATAATTCCACTGCTTTACTTAGTTTGGCCAATTTATTCCCTAAATAGAACATAGGTTTCCAAGAGAAGAGAAATACTGAATTTCCTTGCAGCAGCAGAAACCACTTCAAATGAAAGGTTAATTAGGGTATGATGAAATTCCTAAAGTTATCAAATTAAAGCAATTAAAACTCATCGGAACTACATATTACAGTGCAGAGCTTTCTATAGAAAACGTTTGAAATAGCTTTATTGATTTTAGGAAAAGTGAAACATTTTTACATAGATGAAAAATAAGCGAAGCACTTGACCTGGACTGTCCTGTACGTTAAAAACATTTTCATATATTTCCAAAAGTTATATTTGCACAATGTTGTAGTACAAACACCAGTGGATCGTTTAAGCGTATGTCGCTAGACGCGCGGCGCGTCTAGACTTGCTAATGTTTGCTAATTTTGTACTATTTCAAAACTTTATGAATACGTCACTCAACAGCTATTATGCATTTACAGTATTAACCTGTTCACCGGGCGAATGATTCAGGCAAGTTATTATAGTTGCCGGGTCGGCCAAGCATAGTCTGACAATTTATAAAACCAAATTTTTTGTGAGGTAAAACAAAATGGAATTCATAGAGTTTTTGCAAAACTTGGTATTAAAGAACACCAGAGACGACACAGCAAAAGTCATCAGCTAAAAATTTGGCGGGAGGAAAGAAATTAATTCCTCTAAATATTGCTGCACCTAAAAATTAAGTGATGACTCTTTAACTCTTATTCTACTATAACTCCTCAGGAGCAATTTAACTTAAGCAAAACATTTTTATCGTTTCCCGTTTATTAAATAAAGGTCATTAATTTTAGATTGTCAAAAATAAATAGAAGGCGTCCCAAGAAATTAGCGGGCTGGGACCCAAAACAAATTACGGTTCATTTCCAGCTCTATGATCGTACAGAATAAAAAAAAATATGTGTTCAGTTTTTGACCAATTCTTTTTTGATATTTCCAGAATTTAAAAATCCCGTTTATTTCATTGTACATCTTTTAAAAAATTCTCGTACATAGTACCATCGAGTCCCCCTAGAGCTGCTATAATGCCAAATTAAATGCCGATCTGTACAACTCGTTTTTGAGTAATAAGGTAAAAGTCAAATTTTTCAAAACATTTTACGGCCGCCATTTAAAAAGTTCGGAGAAAAAACGCTGAATTTGCCTCGAGATCTTCTATCAGATTCCGGTTTCAGTTTAAAAAAAATCAATTTCTGAAGAACATGCTATCAACAAATAATGTCTAACTTCCGCTTCCGGTTTCGGATTTTTATTACAGGTTATGTCCTCAATGATGTTTTCTGAAGCTCATCAAAATCGGACCATCCGTTTGGCAGTTATGGAGCTCACCAGTGGCGGATCTTGATTTTGTGGGGCCCCAGGCGCAACCTGATCTGGAGGCCCCCTATTGACCCTACTAAGAATGGGATGGTTCACTAACATGAACATGTCAGAAAATCAACGTTTTTTATGTTTGGAATCAACATAAACATCAACATAAACACACAAAAATAAGATACGGAAATAAAAAAATCTTCTCAGGTACTAGAAAAAAAATAATCCAATTCCCATTTAAAAGAAAAAACACATTCTCAGGTAAAAAAATCAAAGTAAAATTCTGCATCATATTTTTAGTAATTTAGTATTCTTCTTTATCTTTCACCTCTTATACCCGAAGGTGTCGAGGAATTTCACTCTGGGTAGGCTCTCGCTTGTGTATTGGGAGGTTGTGGGGCCTTTGGCCTTTAGACCGCTACGCTCCTGAAGCTTATGCCACCCTTCATGCCCATTCATTCAATGTCATTCACACACGTGTTTAATTGTATGTTTTTTTTATGTTGTTTATGACTTTGTTACTTATCCTGGTCAGTCAGTAATCAAGGTAAGCGCCGTTAATTGTAACCCAACGTCGAATGGTTGCCGAGCTCGATACCGATCCACGGAATTACAGAAAAATTTTCAGCTTCTTCCGGGATTCGAACTGAGGGCTCACGCATTGTGAGCCTGATCCTCTTACCACTGGACCACTCGGGCGTTTTTTGTAATTTAGTATTACTAATTAATAAAGATGAACAGTGTTCCACTTTAAATGAGTGGTGCTCGGCTTGCAGTGCACTGTAATCAGATGCAAGCAGGGTTGCAGGCTTTGGCGATTTGGAACCAAACTGGCTATCTTTTTTGTTTACTTTACCATGTTTATGACTATTACCCAATACCCACTATGAAAATGGGTTTTAGAAGATATTAAAATTTGCCTACAATTATTATTTTATAAGTTTCATATTAACAGACAGTAAAAATTTAATTTTGGTTTTTGAGGATGAGGCACCCAACGTTTCTGAGGCCCCCGCTTTGCTGAGGCCCCAGGCACGTCCCTCAGGCGCCTGTGCGGTAATCCGCCACTGGAGCTCACATACTTACATACCCACCCACCCACAGACAGATATTTTATAAAAACCACATTTTTTGAGGTCCAAAATTTCGATTTCGAAAATTTTCATGAAAACAGTAACCAACAGTTAAATATCTAATAGATTTAAAGTCAACCTCACTACTTTTTTCGTTATTACTTTCCATTTGGTTCTGCGTACATACATATATGGTTTTAATTAATTTAGCTGTGGCGTAAATTCCTAAATTTAGATTTAACTAATTCTCAGACTCATGCAATATTCTTGACAGATAGTATCTATCTGTGTAAATAACATGTATTTATGGACAGTTAATTGTTATTGCGGTAGAAACAAACAGTTACAGAGTGTCATTATGTGTTCTTTTTTTCAAACGAATACGTAAACTGCAGACACAGTCATGAAATTATTCGTTTACAGCAATTTTATAGTGTAGCATGAAAGAGTTATTTTATGGCTTAGTATTTACAACATAAATATTTTCGTAAACATGTGTTTGTGCCTACAAGTAGCTAATTTGCAATCACAATATTTCAAAACTTAAATTTAGATGGGTGCAAATGATCTTTGGCCATTGGTTTTGTGAAAATTAATAACAATTCACATTATAAGGTAACTTTGCGTTATTAATTTATTATATTGCCATTACATCAGTCTTGTATTTTTTACAATTGTGTTGTAAAATTTGGTAATATTGATAAACTTTTAAAGACTGCAGAAAATTTTGGTTAAACCGGAGAAATTTGGTAATTTTAACCAAAAAATAATGTATTAAATTTAAGTGTCGCATAGAGTGTGCCCACGAATAGTGTTCAAAAAGGAAAAAAAATATTTTGGATTTCACGGGGAATTTTATTCTTTCCAACAAATTTTGTTTGTTTTCAAACCCCTAAGTATGCAAAACTATTTTAGGTTAGTTGCCGAATAAAATTTTAATGTCATTTTTTTCTATATTTGTGGACTAAAATGTGTGTGTACGCGAAAGTACTGAACCGATTTTGATGAAACTTTTAATAAAGGGGTATATCCAAAACTAAATTTTGGAAATTTCAGCACAGAATCTGAGAGAAGAACATAAAGCGAATTCAGAACTACTACTGTAGAAAATGTAAATTGCAAATATTTAAACTTTGTGATAAATAAGTTGATAATTACGCAAATTATTTATGTATAAATTTTTAATTCCGTGTTAAATGCTAATAAATAATTGAGTGGGCTATTAAAATGTTAATTAATTAAAGAAAAAGCAAAATTAAATAATTTTCTTTACTGCGCCGAAAAGTTTCTGCGCCAAAACGGCTCGCGTCGAAACTCTTGGCGGCCAAACGTTCCTGCGCCCAAACGGTCGCACCCAAACGTCTTAATCTGGAAAATAATATCAGATTTCTTATTTTACATTGAACAATCTATCCAGGGTGGTTCATAAACATTGGACCAACAGCGTGTTCAGTAGAATAAACAAGTTGTTATAGACCAAGATAAAGCAGTGTATATATTTTCGTAGACTGACACCCAGTTTAGGGGGAGGGGCACGTTTATCAATATTTTTGAAATTAGCTGTGAAATTAGAAAGCAACTTGATAATATTGTACACAATACAAAACCACGTAAAAAGGAACCTAGTCTTGTTTTAGGTACACAGAATTAACCGTTTCTGAGCGATTCAATATTTGTAAATTTTATGCAGTTGCCTTGAAATTTTTAGTCTCGCATTATCCGCACCAAACTACAAATTATGATTGATTGAATCACGAGTGTCTTAAAATATGAATTTGACATTGAATTATTATACTTCATCATAACGACTGTACGTACGAGGTGATAGTCGACACACATCTCGTGTACCTATTATGAATTTGGAATTTACACTCGTATGGTAACCAGTTTTTATGTTATTAAAATATAAAATTAAAGAAAGTCTTACCATCAAAATTTTCAATATACCATAAATTAGCATTGTTAATGAGAGGGAAAAATTGCAATTCAACTACATGAAATTTAGAAAAAAATTATTTACTTACAAACTGCTGATTTTACACACTTTAAGCAAGGTTTCCCTTGTTCGTATTTTTCTATTATTTACAACATACTTAAGTTGATCTTTCAATATGATAGCTCAAAAAACAAATTATACTTCATCTTCTTACATAAAGAACCAATTTTGAAATCGATTACCATACAATTCCTAAAAATATGAACAAAAACAGGCAAAACACGTTGCTGGTACTTCCCCATACCTTTTTACGTTTTAAATATTGTCGAGTCAGTACAAAACTGACTGACCCAATAACATTGTTTTAACAAAAATTGAACCAAAGTAAAAAATAAATTGAAAAGTAACGTCTCAGCGGGAATTTGAAATTGCGATAGCTTGTGCAATAGGATGTCGTACCGTAGCTATAAGCATAGTAGGCGGCGATTCCCGCACGGAAGCAAGGTAACCGCCCTACGGCTAATTAAAAGGCTAATAAAGCGGCTAAATATTAGCTGAAATAGGTGTTCTCTAATCTTCTCGTACCTACGTCAATACGGGATTTTATAGAATACCGTTTTTAAGTCAATACACAGCATATCTAAGTTTGCAATAAAGTGAAAAAAATTTCAATTAATACTGCTTAATATATACACTACCTTCCGCATCGATTGCCGTGCGTTCAATCTTACTGGCCAACACTTGGTTTTACTACAGCTAGCCATACAAATTTAGAACTACGAACAGCGACGAAATTGTCACTACTTATCTGATCTACTGAATCTACTGTAGAATTATTTTTGTTTTGTATTAAACAAGGAAGAAGTATAATTGCTTGCAAAATACTAGTCAATACCCGTTGACTTTATCATGCCCTAAATATTGCGCGTCGGACACCGGACCAAAAACTGTTGTAAATAGTTTATTTGAATATAGTGATCGCAAATATGCGAAGAATGAAAAATATATTTCTTAACTAGGGCTAATTGATATGCGTAGTTAAAATGACGTAACTTACGGAAAACGCGTTATTGGTATTAAAAGGTACGGCTTCTTTTTAAAATTTTTTAAATTGTTTAAAATTGTTGCGAATAATTTTTTATTCTAATATACTACTGTAAATAGTGTATTACGTAAACTGTTTAAAGTTTATAGCGAGTTTTGAATAAATAATTTAATCAATTTTAAATTTCCCAAAAATTCCTGGCGAGCGTCAGAATAAAATTTGAGAGATTAGTAAAAAACAAATTTGTAGTTCACTACAAGCTCTATCGGCTCACAAAGTTAAACAAAA
Source organism: Ctenicera cuprea (assembly GCA_958336395.1). NCBI lineage: Eukaryota > Metazoa > Arthropoda > Insecta > Coleoptera > Elateridae > Ctenicera > Ctenicera cuprea. The sequence continues at coordinate 24,466,195 of OY284492.1, read as the reverse complement.
ATGGTATGGATAGTTTTTGAGGAATAATTTATTAAAAATCTCCAAAAATTTAAAAAATGATATTTTTTCAATTTTCATATTTCCATACTTATCAGGGGTATTAAATAATGATAAATTTTATCGATTGGATATTTTGTTTTTGAGTAATCGGGGATTAAAGTCAACGTTTTCAAAAATACTTCCACATACTAAATTTGATAAAAATCCGTCAAGGGGTTCCGGAGATATAGGGGAACAAACAAACGCACCCACCCTCTCACAGGCAGACAATTTAAAAAACACTTTTTTAGGTTCCTTGCGCCCCAACATGTGCATTTCCGTTAAAATCTCAAAATTTACATGGAGTAGGAGTATGGGAAAGTAAAAAGCGAAACAAAAGCCATTAACTTTTAATAAATACAGGTTTCATAGTGTTTTGGACATGCATTTATATAAACTTTCCAAACTATTTTTATTCTTAAAACGATGTGTAGTATTGGCATAGATTTTGCAAACTACTTTATATATTTTTACATTTTTAGAATCGAAGAATCAGTATAAAATTTCCCGAAGGCTACTGCGTTTTAACTAAATTTTTAATGGCCAAAGTTTTTTGCGGCATGAGTTGACTTGCTTGCAATTAAGTAAATTTAAATTCAAAACTAATCACGCAATTTAAACATTATCCTTTAAGTGTGAGGTGTTAGTAAGTAAAAAAGTTTGTCATTAAACATACGTTTGAAAACATACATACGTAGAATTTTATTTTGATATCACAATATAAATATACAAATATAGGATGTTTCACGTAATGTAAGAATTCTCGTATCATTTCAGGTAAAATTGTAAATAATATCAAATAATCGGTATCCACTTATGTTTATATTTATTACGCCAAATTTCAAATGTCTATTTTAATAAACAAAGCAAACCCATGCGTGAGCCATGTTCAGAGCCTCATACAATATGATCAAAAACTAGTTGCATATGAAAACAATAAAATTGATATTTATAAATGTTACTATCAATTTGTTTTATAAACAAAACCAAACTGCAAACTCACGAATAACTAAATAATATTTAAGAAGTGACATAAGAATATTAAAATAACTGAAATTGGATATAAATTATTATTGCAGACCATCACTACGTAGTATCAGTCAAATAGAAAGGTATAACCCTATTATTTGCGATGTATACAATTTGATTGCAATTATTTTTAGGCAAACTACTCAACTGTTTTATTTGATATCTTTTAAAATAAAATTAATTTTACAGTTCGATATATTACTCCTAAAATAATTCATCATATACCACCCGTAAATTGCAAATAATCAGGGTAACTTATTCCACATTTCTACATGGCAAACCTGTGCGTAAAATGTTCAAACAAGCACTCGCCCCAATGCCAATTTGTTACTACCCTATAATTTCAGTATATCGAACAGTATTAATTTCATGCAAAATTTCGAAATCTAGATTTTGACGTTAATACATGTTTTCTAAAAATTGTATATGTTTCTAGGTGGGTGGGTTTGAGGGTATGTGCGCTTCATAAATTCCAAGCAGATTGGATGGTCCGATTTCGATAAGCTTTGAAATGTAATATACCGTCTGTCTATAAAGTACCCCCCCCCCCCCCCATAACTAACTTTTCAACGACTTGATATTTTACCACAACATTTGGTATGCTTTAATGGGAAATGAAATACTATTTTTTAGCCAAAAATTAAATATTGTATCATTCAAAATGGCGACTGGACGCCATTTTAAAATTTTTTATAAATAGAAAGGGGGGTCGAGTGACAACTCATTTGAAAGGTCTTTTAGTTCTGCGTCTGATCCTCCAGTTTCAAAGAAAAATATTCAGTCATAACAAAATGGCGGATTTTAAACTAATGGACTCACTCAATTCAAAATTATTTTGATTCTTTTATCCTTTTAGTTCTGCGTCTGATCCTAGAATTTCAAAGAAAAATATTCAGCCATAACAAAATGGCGAATTTTAAACAAATGGACTCACTCAATTCAAAATTATTTTGATTCTGTTATCCTTTTAGTTCTGCGTCTGATCCTAGAATTTCAAAGAAAAATATTCAGCCATAACAAAATGGCGAATTTTAAACAAATGGACTCACTCAATTCAAAATTATTTTAATTTTTTTATCCAGTAGTCTACTTTTTCATTTGCAGGACAAAATTTTCCCAGAAATATCTCAGGTGGCTGGAAATAATATTGAAAACGTTATGTTACAACAAGACGCTGCGCCGCATCATTATTATAGGCCTTTTTCTGACTTTCTCAACGGACATTTTCTTGGAAGATGGATTGGTAGGCAGAGGCCTGTAGAATAGCCGGCTCGCTCCTCAGATTTAACGCCCTTAGATTTTTTTCTATGGGAATATCTAAAATCGAAAGTGTACAGAACCCGTCCAGAAACAATTGAAGAACTGGAGCAACGCATTACGGAAGTTTGCATAAATATCACTTCAGAAACTTATGAAAATGTAAGGCAGGAATTTCTTAACCGACTTTTTATGTGCCAAGAAGTGAATGGTAAACATTTCGAACACTTAATTTCTTTTTGCTTTAATTCTTAGTTTTTTTAAATAGACTTCTTTATCTTCAAACATTGTCATTTTGTCATGGCTGAATATTTTTCTTTGAAACTCTAGGATGAGACGCAGAACTAAAAGACCTTTCCAATGTGGTGTCACTCGACCCCCCTTTCCATTTAAAAAAGATTCTAAATGACGCCCAGTCGCCTTTTTGGATGTTACAAAATTTTAACATGGGTTGAAAAATAGTATTTAATTTCCCATTACAGCAAACCAAATTTTGTGGTAAAATATCAAGTCATTCAAAAGTTAGTTGGGGGGGGGGGTTACTTTATGGACACAGTGTATATCAAAAATCCATAGGGGATTTTAATGGAAACCCGAAACCATAAGGTTAATGTTTTTGGTAGCATTTTTTCTGAAAAGCGAATTTTCTAAATCTGAAACGAAAGTTTTATAGAAGACTTTAGCGCAAATCTAACGTTTGTTTTCTGAACTTACTAGCTTCAAAATGGCGACAGCAAAGACTATTTGAAAATATAAACTTTAGCGCCTCATTACACAAAAACAAGTTGAAAGTTCGGGTTCAAATTTTCTATCGTGATAGCCCTATAAACACAGAATGTTATTCTTCACAAAAAGTTTCGAAAACTAAAAACTGTGAAATGAAAAATATATTCAAAATTTTGGAAATTTTCAAAAAATATATTTCAAACACTGGACAAGCGATTTTCTTTAAATTTTGTAAGCGCATAGAGCTACAATTTTGTTCGTCTCGCAACCCGTTAATTTCTATGTGACGCCTTCTATAAACTTTTGAAAATTTGGGTTTCAACGCCTATTCACTCATAATAAACTAGTTATCAGTTCGGGATGATTTTTTAATATTGAAAATGCGCTAGGCATACAAAATGTTACAAGATACGATAACGTTTGGAACTACTAACACATTATGAAGTAAAAAAATATCAAATATTTGACTTTTTCAAAAACATATTACTCAAAAACTGCCCACCCAATTTTTTTTTAAATTTCTGTAGGCTAGTAGAGCTGGGGATGAGCTATAATTTAGTTCGAGTCCTAGTTTGCTAAGTTGTCTGTGATGCCCTCTATAAATTTTTGTAAATCGTAAATTCATGCATCTTAGTTTAATAAACTGTAAGCGATAAAAAAAATTCTGTTTAAGCTGAACTGCTCATTAATGATAGTAGAATAACAGTCACAACTTACTTTTTAGGTGCAGCAATATTTAGGGGGTTTAATTTTCGTCCTCCGACCAAATTTTCTGTCGTCGAATTTGTCCTTCCGGTTTTGGTTTTCTATAATCCCAAGAAATCTTTATCGAAAAAATTCTAAAATCATTTTCTTTTGAAACTTTATTAAGTTCGGTTACTCATAGTACGTGCAGCTGATGGTGGCCTCAGCTATGACATCCCGGCTGTGAGATAAACGAAAGGTCGGTAGATACCCAAAAGCTCAGGAAGGTGTTAAATGCATGTAAAGTGAAAAACCAACTTATAACTTACGTAAGCTAACCTTTAAGAGAAAAATGTGTGCTTTATCAACAATTTCTGTTAAAAATACGTGGATCCCGTTCGTACTTTTAAATCGACTTACGTAGGCTGTAAGAATATGTTCTGCAACTACCTTTTTAAAGCGGATAATGTTGACGCCAACTATAATAAAACAGCTGTGCCCTCACTAGAGTGGCCTGGGTATAGTGCAATCTACAGTCATTATTAGCGCGTAAACTGTCGATACAAAAATACTTTTAAAAATAATATGATAAGTAACAATTTCTAAAGTACAAGAAACTGCAGGTGAAGTGCTTCGCTCATTTTTACAGACCTTCCAGGGAACCCTGTGTATAAAACAACAAATACCTATACAGAGTTATTGCAATCAAAAAATAACGTAATTAACAATGCTTTGCAAAAAATACTCATGTTTTTGATTGATTTGTAGTGACAGTTGCACTCATTGCAATTTTGTTCAAAGCGATTCTCTACACACTTTTTAAAAAACTATAGGTCAATGGTCACTTCAATTAATTTTTCATTGGATCGCTCTGTATAAACTGACAGAAGAAGAAGATTTTTTAAAGATTGCCACAGGAATTTATTTGCAAGAAAATGTTATTGATGACGTGCTACTATTTTACCAACCATGCAACTATTACTGAACGTTGTAATTTTCTTACCTCCAATAACAGCAAAACATACAGTAAGCACTCGTATTGTTTTCTCTAACGTTCAAAGAGACTTTTGTTTATTTTATTTAATACAAGAGTTAATTTCATCAAGATTCAGCAAACAAACTACCAGCACTACTACTTGCGACTGAGTAAACTTTACGAGCCCTGCCGTATACATACTCATAATATATTCTATTATGTGAAATCCTTTTAAAGTGCAATTAATTTATCTAAGCTTTACTAGCAGCAGCTATTCCTACTCTTTAACTATGCATTAAATTTCTCCACAGAGATGGGTTAAATACAAACTTTATGTGATAAATTTACTTTTAATTTAAAATTTAATTTAAAATACATAAGTGCATTCAAACTATTGAGGTATTGGCCAATATATCATGTAGTATCCTTGAACATTGTTTATTATTGGAATAAACAACCAATATTCAATAGAGCACTTACTGGTGTGTAGATTTGAACACAATTTATGCATTTGCAGATATGTTAAGCTCGATTTTAGACATGAATAAGTTAGCCATGATGATGCTGGCTTAGTAATAATGCTCGAATCATAACTTGTTCAAGTCCAAAAATTTTTGTAAATTGAATTTTTTTTAATTACAAATAATTGCAATTTACATTTTCTACGGTAGCCAACCAAATCCTAAATTCGTCAACCAAATATAAAATTTTCTAAACACTAATATTATATAAGTTCAACTAGTCAAGATGAGTAATTCCTTATAAGCAGAAAATATTTACTGTGTGCCGTTTGATAAATTAAGGGGTACAAATTTTTAATTTTCAAAAATTCATAGAAGGTATCACAGTGGAATTAAAGTATTCAGCTAAAAACCAAATTGTAGCCCATGTTCGCCTCTATAAAACTATACAGTTAAAAATACGTATAGCCAGTTTTTAAGAAATATTATTTTGAAAATTTCAAATATGTGGAATTAACATTTTTTGCAGTAGCCCCACCAAGTATAAAAGTACCTAAAAACTAACATTATATTTTCGTTCGACTAGTCATGATGAGGAATTCCGCCTAAGAAAAAAAATTTATCGTTCCCCGTTTCATAAGAGATGGTGCCTATTTTCGATTTTCAAAAATTCATAGAAAGCGCCACAGTGAAATTATAGCTATCCGCAAAAAATCAAATTGTAGCCAATCTCCGCTTCTAGCAGCCTACAAAGTTTAAAAAAATCGTGTTGCAGTTTTTGAAATAGTTATTTACGTCACTAGTCCGGGAAGTGACATATTAAAGTATGAGTTTAGATATTTCTACACGAATGTTTTGATAATCACTTCACGGACGTGTATCGTACAAAATTTTATTTCATTACTGCCAAAACCATTTTGTATTTGAATATTTTCTTTTTATAAAAACGTCATTTTTAAAATTTATATTCTGTCAAATTAAACATTCGCTGTAGGTATTTCTCGTTGCTTAGCTACAAATAGATGTTTGATGAATTTTTCTCCAAGCAGTCCGGGAAGGGCTGCTAAGCAACACTTCCCAACCTTGGCCTGTAATGTGCCATTTTCCGGACTCAAATCAATAACGTAAAGTGGTATATAGCGTACAGTATGAAATAAAATACATTTTCGCGTTTTGAGATTTTAAAAATTAATTTCATTTCATCGTATAATACGCACCGAAGACTCCCAAACAAGTTGTAGTTCATCTCGATCAGATAACTACTTTTTGAGTAAATGGGCGTTAAAGTCGAGATTTTCAATAAACCGTGGCGGCCGCCATTTTGAAGCTAGAGAGTTCGGTAAAAAAGTTTTTGATTTGCCTTAGTTTCTTCTCTCAGATCCTGTGCTCAAGTTTTCATAATTTACTTTTGGAAAAAAGCGCTACTAAAAAAAAGTCCAACTTCCGCTTCTGGTTTCGGTTTTTTTAAAAAGCTTAACTACAACTACAATTTTCGAAATAACTCTTCATTTAAAATTTAATTAAAATCGGTCCAGTACTTTTGCATTTAAAGGCGTCACACACATACACCCATGTACACACCCACAGACAGACATTAAAAAAAAACACTTTTTGGGTTGTTTGTGCCACAAAAGTGTAATTTTGTTAAAATTTTAAATTTTTTCTTTTCGGTTATAATTCATTTATCATTTCATACTCCTAGTTAAGGTATTATTAGGACACTTTTTTATGCTGAATCTCTTTTTTATCATGTTTGGTATAAGTGCTGACATTTTATAAGAGCGCTACGGAAAGACCCATTGATTTCATTTGTGGTAAAAATGTTGTAGTGGGCCATGAACTGATGGAGCTAAACCAAAACGCTACTTTTATTTACTTTGAGGTTTAGATACATCAAACGTAAGTGAAAATTTTGTTTTGAGCGTAGGCAGCAAGTTAAGTTATTATTTACAAAAACAGATAAATGACAAATTTACTAACGCACAGATTACATAAATTCCCAAAAATTCCAAGATTTCACTTCCGACGAGCTTCTGAGCATGTTTTACGAATATGTCAAATGTGTGTTGCAGTTTGAACATATAGTATGATCAAAAAGTCATTGGATCGCGGTTGCTGTGGAATTTTAAAGCTATCTATAGAATTACTTACTTCTAAATCTCGCCCGATTATGGCGAAGTTGGGAAATCTTTCACGGAATTTATTTAAACATAAATTAGGTGAATAAACCCAGTTGCCGTTTTCACCACGATTTCCATTACGGTAATATGCTCTAATCATAACAATTTTATGTTCTGTTTGAAACATTTTTAATTATAAATGTCAAAACTAATAGAAATAAATAATTTCATAGATGACTTGTCAATTCCACAGCAACCGCTATCCAAAAACTTTTTGATCATACGTTATATAGTATTATAATTGTTTGCATGAGTGCAGTTCGAGTATTATCTGTAGTATGTATTTAACCTGTTACCTACTCCAACTCGTTATGTCGGTTGCAAAGCATAAAAACTGCAAGTGGAATTTTCAGTAAATTGTGTACTTTGTCATTTATTGGTTTTTGTAAAAAAAATAACTTCACCTGCTGCCTACGCTCAATACAAAATGTCCTAAAATTTTGACATACGTTTGATATATCTACATGTCAAAGTAATAAAAGTATGGTATTTTGTCTTAGTTCCATCAGTTCATGGCCTAAGACAATTTTTTTAAAACAAATGAAATGACCAGGTCATTCCATGGCACTCTCATGAAATTTTTATTTTCTGTAATAAAATGTTCAAAACTTAAACAAAATACAAAGTGTGACACATCGTTAAAATCACAATTAAAAACTCGATCCATATATTAAAAAAATGCAACAATGGTAGCAGTATACCAAATCCAATAAAAAAAAATTAAATTCAGCATAAAAAAGTGTCCTAATAATGCGTTAACTAGAAATATTCCAATAGTTAGCACGCAATTTGATACATCCCGTATAAAGGTAAATTCAGGGATGTTTACTAATTGCGCTACAAAATTGATTGTAAGCTGATAGTAGAATGTGAACTTTACTACTTTATTAAACAACGTGGCAACTTGAAACAACTGCTGTTAGACTTCCTCTCGTAAATTTGGCTAGTATTCATCACTTTAGCATAAATACTCGTAATTCTTTTATGAGCTTTTACAAACCCGAATCATTTTAAAATAGCTTTTCTGAAGATTGTGGGGCTATAGTGTTCGCGGTATCAGTTAGTCATGAGATCTTCAGTTCTACTTGAACATGAACAATAGAAATTAGATATTCATCTTCACTTTGGATAATAGTATTTTTTTAGTGATGGGATATTTCCAATTAAAATAATCGAACCTATCAAATATCAAAATATCGAATGGTTACAGAAAACTGTTCGAATGATTACACTATTTTAAAATTTCCGGATTTGTTCAGTTCGGAAGCGGGAGTTGAAGCAATACACCTTACAGTAGACCATTTCAAATGCCCAATACAGATACATGATACGATAATTACCACCAGTTGTGATATTATGATAACGCGAATACACAAATAGAGACAGAATTTTTGGAATGCGATTGAATGAAGACGACCTCCGCTGCCGCGTCTTTGTCGCGCAATCCCAACGAGATAAAAATGTTGTCTTGAACGTTGCTATTTATTAGAAATAGCAAACACAGCATTTTCTACTGCACTGTATTGTTTCCTCTTTGATATTGTTCTAAAAAGCATAAATAACAAAAAATATGAAAATATACAGCAATTTATTATTATTTAGAATAATACTGCATTACCGTCGATAAAAAAAAAGTGGTACACTTCACAACAATAAAAATGAAAATTTATTATTTATATGATAATTAATAATCGGATAATGTTTTTGTCCCTGATCTCGTTTTAAAAAACAATTAATTTATAAAACAGGAAAATATATCCACTTTCGAGGTTTATAGAAATATTACTCAAAAAACAGACCTGAATTAGCGATGCAATATGATGAAATTAATAAAAATACTATTCAAAGCTGAAGGTCTACGCTGTTTTGCCGAGCGGCCCGAGGGAAGACCATGAGAACGAGAATTCCTTCATAAGAGCATTCGAGAAGCAAACGGAGAGTGTTCTTACTACTTTTTGCCGCATAGAAACATCCGAATGAATTTATCCGAATAATTCATTCGATTTTAAATGCTTTCAAGTGGCAACCATTAGATTATTGATATTAATCAATTATGGAAGTCTTTCGATTAATGAAATCATTCGATTATGGAAATCTTTCGATTATGGAATCATTCGATTATACTCATCACTAATTCTTTTTACTCTGCGACTCCCACAAATTTGTTGTCACATGATGTTGGCGTCCTATTAATCCTCTCTTGGTACTATTGTAAATATGATAGTTGTTTATGGTAGATGATTAAAATAAAATACTTTAAAGGAAGCAAATATAATGTGAACTTTGATGTTGATACAAATATTTTAAACTAATATAAAAAAGATATGAAAACGAATGTGACTAAATAAAACAAGAAGAGAGCCAACTAATGAATAATCAATACAGTACTCACAACAATCAGATGACGTCAGAATAATTATTTTTTAAATTATTTTATACGAGCACTGCATTTACTTCTGCACATTAGCAGCAATTATTTGCAAGCTAATTCCCCGTCAGGACCGAATGATTTCATTCACAGTCACGAAAAAATTATCATAAAAATAAGCGAAGCACTTCACCTGGATCTTTCTATGATATTTGTTTCTCTTTTTCCTATTTTTAAAGAGTATTTTTGTATCAACATTTTAGGCGCCAACAGTGATTATAATAAAAGAGCACTACTGTAGCGGGAGCCTAGCTGCGTAGTTATATTATAGAAACATACTACATGATACTAAAATAGTGTAAATACTACAATAAAAATTCAACTAAGCTTTCGCGTATAATACTAGCATAAACTGTTGGAACGCTTTAAGAGTAACTTGGTATGAACAATTCGGTCAGGCGTCGTTAGACTGTAATTGTATGCTTTGGTCTGCGGAATATGCATTGCAACTGTCAGGGAGAGACGTAAAATAACTGGTTTTATACTAGGAGCTTGTCGGAATTTATGCATGGTAGTACTCTACTTAGAAACTGAAATTATTTCCTATAAGAAAAAAAAGATATTTAAAAAACCAGAAAGAAAGAGAAAATTCGTCAAAAGTCAAAAATTGGAGGAATATTTACTATCCTAAATATTGCTGCTCCTAACAACATTAATGTGTATGTTATTCTACTGTCACTCATTAGTAATTAAGCCGAAACAGAAATATTTAATTGTCGCTGGCTTATTAAGTAAAGGGGCATGAGTTTTCGATTTATAAAAATTTGTAGAAAATGTCCCATTGAAATTAGCAGATAGGACACAAACCAAATACAAAATTAAAATACAAACATGTTGACAATTCTTGGCAATACTTTTTACTTTCCTAGCTATATGAAGTATAAAGAGGAGGGTATTGTGATCGGTTTCAGATGGCTCAATGCAGTAAAAAGGAAACGGGGTAAAGGTGCTAAACTTTAATATAGACGGGCTCTTCCTACCATCTCCCAGTGTTTCCACACCATCGATTTTTTCGTTATTTCAAAACTGTATAAATTTCGACTTCATACTCGGTAGGAACATGTTAAATGACAATAGGGACAACTTTTCATCGAAAAAACATTTCTGGGAGGTTTAGTTTTGGTCGTTTACTTGAACCGTTTATTTCAGTAGTCCCCTAAAAAAACCAATTACAAATTTAATTTTGAGATATCAACGATTTGAAACTAGAAAATTCCACATATCATATATTCAGATGACTACTTCAGAAAGTAGGGGGTGGACAAAACAAAGTTTAGATTCGTATTCTTCGCATGTCGAATAACAGATCCGCGCAAGCGCGGTATTTCTACCACCACTAACGAGTTTTTAGTATTGCATAAAATTACGGCTTTCAAATCAGTATGAACACTTTAAATGACAAGCCCTTAAAAACCTCAAAACCAATCCTGATATTATCATATTAGCAGCAGACAAGGGCAACGCTACCGTTGTGCTTGACCGTGAGGGGTATGATAATAAAATCCTTTCACTACTTGACGATGACGCTTACCGCACATTATCCTCCAATCCAACATCCCGCATCGAAAAATCCACATCTGCTCTTATAAAATCCTTCTCAATTCCAAAAACCTTAATTCCCAGACATTCTCAGACACCAAGACTGTACGGACTTCCTAAAATCCACAAACCTAATATTCCGTTACGTCCCATTGTTAGTGCTATCAACTGCCCCACTTATAAACTTTCGAAATACCTTTCCAAAATTCTAAAACCTTATGTTGGCAAAACTGATTCTTTCATCCTAAATTCCAACAATTTTGCTCAACGACTTCAAAATTTGTCTATAAATCCTGATGATATTTTGGTCAGTTTCGATGTCAAATCCCTGTTCACTAAGGTTCCTATTCCTGATTCAATTTCTTTAATCCAGGACATATTTTCCTGACACAACCAACCCACTGACTTGTCCCTCCTAGTAGAAAATTGCCTAGCTTCCACCTATTTTCTATTCCGTGGACAGTATTACGAACAAGTGTCGGGTGCTGCCATGGGTTCCCCACTCTCTCGTGTCGTTGCTAACATTTTTATGAAAGCATTCGAACAGGAAGCCCTAGACTCCGCACCTTTAAAACCTAAATGTATGTTCAGATACGTCGATGATACCTTCGTTATCTGGCCTCATGGATGGGATTCCCTTTCCGATTTTCTGTCACACTTAACTTCCCAGCATGCTAGCATCCCTTTTACTATGGAGATTGAATCAAATGACAACCTTCCTTTCCTCGACGTCCTAGTGAGTCGTCGTCCTGACGGCAAACTAGGACATTCCGTGTACCGTAAACCTACACACACAGACCGCTACCTAAACGCACATTCCCATCATCATCCCGTCCAGAAACGTTCTGTCATTACTTCTTTAGTTAACCGAGCCTTTGCCATTTCTGAACCATCCTAACTGAAAGACGAACTCAATCACATTACGACTGTCCTTTCCCTAAACAGCTACAACAAACGAGACATCCAACACGCTATTACTCAAAAGGCCCAACCCGCAAACACAGAACGTACCAATACCCTTACACCACCTACCTCTATAGCATTTCTACCGTACATACACAAAACCACCGACCGCATCAGCAGACTACTTAAACAACAAAACATAAAAACCGTTTTTAGACCCTTTCAAAAACTCTCCAATTTCCTTCCTAAGACCAAAGACAAGTTAGCTACCCTCCAATCCTGCGGTGTGTATAGTGTCCTTGCTCCTGTGGGAAAGCCTACATCGGTGAGACGAAGAGGCCGATCAGCGTTCGAGTTTCTGAACACGAGCGCTGCACTCGACTGAAACGTCCCGCAGAGTCGGCTATCGCAGAACATAAACATTCAATTTGACAAGACCAAAATCCTAGCCCGTTCTTCCACCTACCTCAACCGTGTGATCCGTGAATCCATAGACTACACAAAACTCCTAACAATATTAACCGAGACCACAGCTATCCCCTCCACAATGCCTACAAATTACTATTTCCGACTAAACGAAAGCCCCGCCCTGCAGCCGCTCAACCGCTACAGCCAATCACAGACCCAGCAGTCACACCTTGTCACCCACCCGTCCCTTATAAACCCGGTGCCTGCCAGATCCCAAAGCGACCACAGCCCTGAAGATGTCCCGTGCAACCGAGGACGAAACGTCGGCAGTTCAAGCACCGATGACGCGGCTCCAACCCGGAAGCCTAGCTGTTACTTTAAATGACAACTTTTCATTAAGAAAACACTCTGGGTAGTTTCCTGTTGGTCGCTTACCTGAAGAGTTTAATTGGACAATCGCCAAATAAAACGACAATCACCAAATTATGAAACCGGTTATAAATTCCAACGAATACATTTTGTTTGCATTTCGAAAACAATAAAAACAAAAAATTTCAAATTAAAAAAATACATATTTTGATAAACTATAAAGAATTTTTAAATTTATTTAAATTATGGAACATTTAAAAATTATTTTTCAAACATTCTAAAATATTGTTCACTTCACAGTTTTCACTCGTTCAAAAATGTAGCGTTGTGCGCTATTATAACAACTAAAGTTTATGCTGATCTGGCAACTCGGTATCGAACAATAAATCGCAAATCGGCTGTCATTTTGACGCTAAAAAATTCTTCTATAAAATTTTGTTTTCAGATTTTGAAAAATTAGTTTCCGTAAAAAATTCAGCAGAAAAACATATTTAACTTCCGTTTACGGTTTCCAACACATGTATTTCCGTCAAAATTTCGAAATCGAGAATTTCCATGAAATGCGTACCTTTCTATACAAAGCATAGGAAGGTAAAAAAATTGAACTTAAACTACTTTCTCCTAGTACATGTTTCCATAAAAATGTTGTACTCGGGTTAGCACATCGGTGTATCAATAAATTATAAGAACGCTTCCCTTTGTATCACATACTAGGTGTTCCAAATTTGTCGACAAAGTAAGGAACAATTCTATAAGACGAAACGCTTCTTAAATTTACATCACCCCAATATGGTTACATACACAACAAATTTTAAAGCGTACAAATCATACACGCAGCTCGAAAGCAGATTAAAAGGGATAATTGTTTTAATGGTTAGTTGCAGAAAGTCACCTTGGCATAACAATTTTTTGAATTGACATATTACGTGCAAAATTTAATTAATGCGATTGCACGCTGATTTATTTCACGACCTTGTAATTGATAATTTTTGCTTAAAATTAATTCCTATTATAAAGACAAAAATAAAATATTAACTGGAATGAATCTTACTTTTTTATCACGCGACATTCAACATTGTTTTCCTGTTTAGAGCAAACACGTAATTTCCAATAGATAAACATAGTTATGATGTTAGAAAACATAAAAAATCATAGATTCACAAAAAATTGAGGAGGGGTGAATGTTAAGACAAATCAAAATCTTTATGTTTCGAAATGCTTGGTTTCTAATTAGCGGCCGCTACGATATTCTGACTACATGTATACTCAAAAATGAAAAGCGAGCTGCCAAATTGACGTAAGATTTGAGTATTCCTAGAAAAACAATGTAAAAAATGTTTCCGAATGTTCATGAAAGTAGACAACACTTCCCCAATTTTATGGCCGATGAATTTTATTTTCCAAACTATTTAGCTACCTATTTTTGCAAAAATCAAAATTCATATGTTTGTTTTTATTAATGTGAAAAACGTTTCGACTTCTAACTACCAGAGCAGTGTGTTGGAACGAAGCCCGTACCTTAAGCGCGAAGTAGTGAAGTTGCAGGTTTTCTCCTTGACCTGGAACCAATCCGAGAAAGCAAGAGCAAGACTAGTAGTGATGGGCATAATTGAAATAATTTATTGTAAATAAAACAATTCTTAACTTTAACGGGTTTTTTATTTTAGCTTTATACGTATTTCAACGTGTTTACACGTCATTATCAAAAGCAACATTAAAAGTAAACAATTGGTGTTGCTATAGGCACAATAAATCTTCATAACTTGATCTTGGTTATCTATATCTGCGTCCAGATGACTTGATTTCTTATTCCAAAACGTCTAATAACGGTGAATTTAAGAGAACAATTTGTTCATTTATTAAAGGTACAGATTTCAAATGTTTATAAATTTCAAATGTTTCTAGTATATCCAACTTACGTTTGTCATCACAAAAGTGTAAACATTTTATAGTGTTATTAGATGTCATTGAATGATTTTGTTCTAATAAGTGTTTAGCGTAATTGGATTTATGGAGGTGTTTATACTTGTAACAACGTACGTGTTCCTTGTACCTAATATCAAAATTTCTAATTGTTTGTCCTATATAAACCGAATTACAGTGCGAGCAATTTAATTTGTAGATGCCTGATTTTAGTAAATTGTCTGTTTTTTCTTTAGCATTAAACAAATTATTTTCATTATCGAATGATCGTCATTCGAAGGCATTTAATAATCGAACTATGTATACCGACGTTTCTATGCGATAAAAAGTAGTAAAAACGCCTCCGCTCTCTTCTCGAATGCTCCTATAAAAAAATTTTCGTTCTCATCGTCTTTTCTCGGGCCGCTCGGCAAAACAGCGTAAACCTCCAGCTTTGAATAGTATTTCTATTAATTTCATCACATTTCATCGCTAATTCCGGTCTGCTTTTTGAGTAATATTTCTATAAACCGCGAAAGTGGATACATTTTTCTGTTTTATTAGTTAATTATTTTTTTAAATGAGACCAGAGGCAAAACCAGTATCCGATTATAAATTATTATACAGTGACCGCCAAAAAGTCTGCACCATATGAAAAACTTTTTTTTCTACTCATATTGTAATGTATATCTATTCATTTTGGTTAATACGAGTACAGTATGAATGGAGGGGAGTTTTCTGTTTTGGGGACTGAGTTGTTTCCAGTCAGTGTATGTTTGGCCCTTGTTAAATAAAGTATATAAAATAGTCTTGCGTTTTATTTAGAAGACATTACACATATATGTGAAAATAGCAATTTTTCCACGGCTTACTCTACATAAAAGTGATATTTTTTAACTCTAGAGATGAAAATATTTTCACATCTAGAGATGAAAATGAGAATGACAAATTTAATGGAAAGAATGCATTAATTACTATGGAAACGACTTCACAAACAGTCATTTCAGTAATTTGCATTGTGACAGTTCGTTTTGAATTAAATTGAACTTGAAAGTTTTGAACTTGAAACTGCAATATCGTGAAAAAATAGCATTTTCTCGCGCATTTTCTACTCGAGATGAAAATACCGTTTTTTTCGTTCGCGAACTTGCCCCACTCGCCGCTAACGCGGCTCGTAAACAACTGTCCGCTCATGAAAGAAACGGTATTTTCATCTCTTGTTGCAAAATATACTATTATTCATTTATCATTTTTAAAATGGGTTTCGGCATTAGTTTCAGCATGATTAACAACCACAAAATTGCCAAAAATATTTGTCATGTCACAACTATAGCACCGCCAAAATGTCATTTGAAATTTTAAAATGGCCTGAAATGCCCTTATTTATAAAATATGGAAAATTGCCATAAGGTAAAGTTGTTTGTAATTACATTAAGATTTTAAACATAAAGTTTGGTGAGAAAATTTAAATGTTTTAGTTTGTTCATTTTCTTCCAAAAATAATTTAATATTCATTCTTTTGTGTATTTTTTTCTTTACAATTGAGTTAATTTAAAATATTTCAATGCAAAAATACACAAATGTTGGATTTATTTTATAAATGTAAATAATTTCTTGCAAAAAAAAACATTTTTACGAAAAATAACAGGACAATTGTGGACTATTTTCATTAATTCTAAACCCTTATAGTGGAATTTTTGTTTTAAATTTGTGTTGCCATTACGTAGTAAATGTTTAAGAACCGCCACTGTTTATAGACATTTCGAGTTTAGGTGAGTAGTGCAATGAGTTAGAATTCTGATGTACGTTGGGGCTGAATCGTTTTTAAAATATAAAACGTAATCATTTTCAAATTATGGAAAAATCTAAACGATTGGCCCCACTTTTTTGTTTTTTAAATAATAATTACTTGTAACGACAGAATAGCCACATTAGGTTGACATTCATTTTTTTATAAATTTTTAATTATTTCTTTCTGTAATCGATATTTATTGACCTAACATGAATGCCTACTTAATTTCACGTAGGTAATAAATGCAGTTCAAGGCAGGTACTTGAAGAAAACTATTCTAATTAGGTCAAAATCAGTAGCAATAACTACACTTTTTATGTTTGTTAAGGATAATTAACCACAACAAACAACATTCTAATATGGATGTTATTCATAACTAACCTAGGTAAAAGATAATAAAAACTTACCGATTTTTGCGCATGATAAAGAAAAAATGAGCACAAAATTACGATTTATAAGGACGTGCTGTTACAGTTATTCTGATGAAACTGACGCTGATCTAATTTTCGGCAAGTCTAATCTAAACATAATGAAGTTTTATTTTTAAAACTTCGCTAGACCGTAACCGTAACTTACAGTCATGAAAACATAATACAATGAAGGAGCTTGAATTAACTTAATCTCCTTGAGGTAGAAATTAGTTTCTTTACATATTATTATTATTTTACAAGTAAGCATGGAATGTGCAAGCAGAAGTGGAGATTGTTGAAGGTAATAATTGGAATTGAAACCTTTACAAATTTCAATTCAATTGGATGCTGAAATTAAAAATGTTGCCCTTTTTATCTTTTTAATTTTTCATCAATTTTATTAATATTAATGTAAGAAGGATGGTCTTATTTATTTTGTATTAATAAAACAGTTCATTATCTTACGTAGTAAATCTAAGGCAATTTGAAAATAATTCAGCAAATTTGATTTAAACATCATAAAATCACATCAATTAACATAAACATAGAATTGCAATTTTTTTTAAATCGCTTTAAGGACCCTACAGTAGACTTTTGTTTCTCAGGAGTGGGAGTGTGCGGGTTTTATCATAGTACTCGACAAAAAAAGTCAAGGGGCTCAGTTTAACGTACGTTAACATCATAAATGTAAAGTAAAGTAAAGTCGGTGGCATTACACTCCAATGAGGAGTTTGGCCTGCAGATGTAATAACAAAAATTGGATAGGAGCAGTGGCGATTCGTAAACGAGGTAACGTGGGCAACGCACGCAAAGCAAACAATATTATATATGTATAGCATAGTTTCACTTTTCTCATAAGTTTAGCTACAGGTAGGCAATGTTTTTATAAAACGCCGTGAAGTGGCAAAACTTCAGACATGCGCGTTTCAGGCGAGCACCGTTGAGTTTAAAACGAGACCACGGCTATGTAAACAAACGTGCTAAGACATACAAAACACTCTAACAGGGAAATTTTCCCATACTAGAATGGGGTCAGAAACAAGCCTATTGAAGCTGCATTTTTGTCTGGCCGTCTTATTATAATGCTTATGTTATCGTATAAATAAACCTTCCCGCAGGATGACGAGGTCACTTTGCAATAGCAGTCAGCTTTAACAAACAGTATCCTTTTGCGCTGTTGGGTTGTGATGAATTCGGAAAAAATATTATGAGTTAAAAGAAAAATTCGTAGCAATTTACTGAGTTTCAAAAAAATAAGCGAAGCACTTCGACTGGACTTTCCTATACTTGCAAAACTTTACTTTTTCCTATGTTCAAAAGTATATACGCACAACGTTGTAGCCCCACATCGGTGCCGGTACATAACAAACTTACATGGATATTTATACTTCGCAAAAGGTTGTACAAGTACATATACCGGTCGTGTAACGTAACAGACGTAACATGATGTACAATCACAACGAGCTAAGCCACACCACCTTACTACTTGTGGCTGCTTCGGCGTAATGTTAGCGCGAGCTGTTTTATTGTATTTAAAAACCTAACACTTTTTATGAGAAAAAAATGTATTTTTTTTTGTTTCTATGAAAAATAATTCCTTGAGATTCAAGAAAACCAAAAACCAAAGAACAAATTCGTCCGGCAAAATATGGGTGGGAAATGGGAACTTAACTCTCATCTAATTTTTATTGCATTTAAAAATTAAGCTGCGAATCTTATTCTTTTAGCACTTATAAGCAATTTTTACGTCCCCCCTTTTATTAAATAAAGGGGCATACATTTTTGCGATTTTCAAAAAATCAGAGGCGCCACAAAGCAAATCAGCGAACTAGAACACGAACCAAATTGAAGCTCATCACCAGCTCTATGAACCAACAAAATTTAAAAAAAAATCGTGTTGCTAGTTTATGAGCATTATTTTTTAAAGATGTCTAAATTTTTAACATCTTTTAGGTTCACAGTTTTTAGTAGTTCCATAAATTCTCCTAGTAAACAACATTGTGTATCCCTAGAGCGATTCCAGTATCAAATTTCATCCTGATTTTATCAGATCACTCGTTTTTGAGTAAAAACAAGCGTTAAAACTGAAATTTTCAGTAATTCATAGAAGGCGTCAGCCAGAAAGTAACGCGTTGCGATGAAAACAAAATTTTATCTCATTTCCAGGCCTATCAGCTTACAAAATTTAAAAGAAATCGTCTGGCCACATTATAAGTGTTTTTGAAAAGTTCTAAAATATTGAAAATATTTTTTTTAATAATTATTATCTTTTCGAAAAGTAATATTGTGTCTCTATCTCTCTATTACAAAAGAAAATTTGACGTCGATCTTTCAAATCGTTTTTGAGTAGTAAGGCGCTAAAGCGTAAATTTTCAAAAAATCGTAAATTTGAAGCTAGAAAGTTCAAAAAAAGTGTTAGATTTGTCCTGAGGTCTTCTATTAGATTCCGTTTCCACTTTTAAAAAATTTAATTTCTGAATAAAATGCTACCATACAACATGTCTAACATTCGCTTCCGGTTTCGGATTTTTTCCTGGTGGTCTAAAACACGTATTTCCGTCAAAATCGAAATTTGCCTTTAACCAATACTTTGCTATACTGAAAGTATAGGAAAGTGCAAAAGTGGTCCTAACTTACAAATTAATCAATCTGACAATAGAATTAATAAAGTATAAGTACAATAACTATAACAAAATAAGTTAATCTGTGGACTTCATTGGCGGGTGCGAAATGAGAAGAGCGTTATTTTATTTTATTTGTCTAAATTTAATGGATTGTGGTATGCGTCTTTCCTTACACAGCGACTTGTGTTATACATTTAATATATTTAAGAGGATAGTTTAAAAATTACATCATCCTGACAATTATCACGACTTATTGATCGACAATTCTATGAAACTGAAAAAGACGCATGAATTTCATTTATAGAACTCTTAACTAAAAAATATATATTTTTTTGTTTAAATTTGTCTCGACCTCCAATACTAAACGGTCACGAGCCGCCACAGGAAACAAGTCATACGTAAAAACTCCGGGGACGATTTTCTTATAGGGACTGTTTGCAGCGCAGCGCGGTTTGCAATACCAAACGGGAAAACAATAATTAAGAATTCTCAAAGAAAAAAGGTATGACGAAATTTACTCTGGATAATTTGAATAGGAGGTCAAGGTAAAGACGATAAATACCCAAACACGTGTAGACGTGTAAGGTATTGAAAAATCTGTCCATTGAGATGCAGAAATGTCAAAATCTGCAGGTCACAACACATATTAATAGAATATATTTAAAATTAATTGAAATTAATAAAATGATTTATTAAAAATTATAACAAGTCTTATTTGTTTATTTACGTTCCGTTATGAGCTTAGCACCTACTTTATTAACAAATGGTTCATTGGTTTCAATAATATTAGAAGAAATCAATAATTTGTATTAATCAAAATCAAGATATGGGCCCTAGTATCCATCAAAAAATTACAGGGTGATAGTAACATAATTATGATAATTACTGTTTTTAAAAAATTGAGAAAACTGCTCGAAACCAATTTTATATGGGCGTATACTCCATTCTCATTTGATATCCGTTGTCAATAATTGTGACGTTTATTGGCAACAATATAAAGCTTTTTGTTGCTATTTTATGATGTGTTTTTGCGGTACTAATTTAAAAACACGAGTTACATTCTCTGATCAATTACCATATCAACATGCTATTTATTTTTCACGCTACCGGCAATGTAAGTAGGCCTTACATCCATAGCTACAGGGATCGTAAGTGGCTGATAACATTCGTGTACTAGTTACCCTTGACGACGGAACTTAATAGTGTCACTTACATTCCTAGGAAAATAATGTTGATTTTAACTGTTCGTTGATATGGTAACAAGCACAGACAACTTAGAATAATGGAGCTTTTAAAAAATAATTCCGATGACAGCTGTCAAAACGAACTTTTCAAAATATGATTAAATTTCTACCTGTAGGCCTACTTACATTGCCGGTAGCGTGAAAAATTTAATAAGTAACACGGAATGTATTGCTAATAACATCCTCGGCAGGCGACAAGCTTCGGCTCCGCCTCAGCTCGTATTCGCCTACCTCGGCTGTTATTACGTCCTTACATTCCTTGATACTTAAATAACTATTATTGAAAATGATATTCATCAGATGACAGAATAACATAACCGCCCCTCCAAATTTTCGACACTCAGTAGTTACTAGCTTTTTGGTTACATACATATAGGTACAGCTGTACAAAAAATATGAATGCTAAGATAAAAGGTGGTTTTAATTTAATTTTGACATTGACAATTGATATAAAACGCAAATGAGTATAATTATATTTATATCATAAATAAAATAATTAACAATTGAATTGGGATTTTATAGCGATATTTCGCAAACAAATGCTAATACTATAAACAATACAAACAAATGTAAAATAATTTTAAAACAACTAAAAACATTTTAAACACTATGTCTAATGCTAAAGGAAAACAGATAATTAAATTGCTCCCACTGTAATTCGGATTATATAGGTCAGACAATAAGAAATTAGGTACAAAGAACACGTACGTTGTTACTAATATAAACACACACAGGAATCCAATTATGCTAAACACTTATTGCAACACAATCAATTAATGACATCTAATAACGCTATAAAATGTTTACACGTTTCTGATGATAAACGTAAACTAGGTATACTGGAAGCATTTCAAATTCACAAACATTTAAAAACTGCACCTTTAATGAATGAGCAAATCGCAAATGCACCCTTATACGACGTTTTGGAATGAGAAATCCAATCATCTGCAAACACTGATAGCCAAGATCAAGTCACCAAGTTCTATAGTTCCTATAGCAACGTCAACTGTTTACATCTTGCTCGAACCTAGTAATAACTATTTCTGCTTCTTAACTACAAAATTATTAGAAGCAGCTGATTTTTTTCTCAAATTCTTTTGACGTAAGTTAACTTTCTTATTTTCCTCATCTTCTTCCTTTATTATTTCTGACAGATCTCCTAATACGGTTTTGTAATATTTACATTTACTAAATCATATCTTTCCCATATCAGTTTGTACTTCTTATTGTTCGTATGAGTTACGTTACTACAATTTATTCATGTTATTTTTATTTTTGTTTATTAGTTGGTGTTTCAACTCATCAATGCGGTAATAGTTATTAATGTTACTAGTGGGATAAAGGCGTTATTACAACACGAGTTTGAAAGTTGCACGACGAGGTCGTAGACCGAGTCGTGTAATCAAACGAGTCCCATAATAATGCATTAATCCACGTATGACACACAAAATTTTATCTACGTCTGCTTAAAATTTGTTAAGTCGAATTTTTTGCTTGAAATGATATTTGACATTTCGCATTAATTTATTTGCAAATGTCAAGTCACTTTTAAAATACTTTTGTTTTAAAACCAAAGAAACAAGACAGATTCGATTTGTTCAATACTATGGCAACCAGCCAGTTTTCTTGTAAACAAAGCTTAAGGTTTGTTTGTGTAAATAAAATGAGTTAAGTAATGAATCCATTATCTCACTAGTGAGATAATGAACTTCCCACTAAACCATAGCCTAGCGCCCCAATATCAAGAAAGAACCCCGCCTATCCAATATAAATAATTTTAAAAATGCGCGTGGTGCACTTGGAAAATATGTGAGATCTAAGGAGATGCATGAAAAACTAAAAAAAAATATTTTTCCAAAAACTCCATCCTATATTTCCGATAGTGATAAAGATAGCCCAAATTTGCAAAACGTAAGGAAAAAAAGATTAGGTATGTGTTTTATATGTATTTTCTAAAATGTGTCAGTTTTTGAAAAAATCTTCATAGATGTTGAAGATGTTGCCACTACACCGCCAACTGTTAACGACAAATGTTGTCGGATGCGAAACAATTTCAGACCGGCACGGCACTGACGTAATGTCTATGGACTAAACAGGGTAGAAATATTAAATAGGTAATAATTCAGTAGGTCGTAGTGCATGTGGTAAAAGTTTGGTTAAAACCTTTATGTATAGGTGTCGGGTAACTTCCACCCCCACATAATGGCAACTTTCCCTCAAATCAACTTAAATTCAATAGATTTACATATTTTGAAAAAATATGACGCTAAATTTTGCCTAAGCTCGTATATTAAGTAATAAAATGGCCATGTTCAAATGGTTAGAAAAATTTCGGTTCATCTGTATCGATCCATATTCACCTCACCAACAACTTTGAGACCTAACAGATCTCCCTTAGGGTTTTGCACTACAACGAACAAATTAAATAGAACGAACGCTGTTAGTCGTACACACTACACAATAGAATTATCTTTAAATGAGAATTCAGTGTACAGTTACAAAAATGTATTTTAAATATATTATAAATAAATTAATAACTTCACTAAGTTTTATTTTAGCCTTAGACGTATTTCAATGTGTTTACACGTCATTGTCGAAAGCAAGATTAAACATTAAACATTAAACAGAGGTGTAGCTAGGAACAATAGAACACTATGACTTGACTTTGGTTATCTATTTTTACAGATGAGTTGATTTCTTATTTCAAAACTTCTAATAATGGTGAATTTAAGATTTGCTCATTCATTACAGGGAAAGTTTTTTAATGTTTGTAAATTTCCGATGGTTCTAGTATATCAAATTAAAACGATTATCATCATAAAAGTGTAAAAATCATATAGTATTGTTATATTTCATTAAATAATTGTTCTAACAAGTGTTTAGCGTAGATGGATTTATGTTGATGTTCATATTTGTAATAACGTATACGTGTTGCTTGTACCTACCATAAAAATTATTGTCTGGCTTGTTTAAACCGAATGACAGTGGGAGAAATATAATTTGTAAATGCCCGATTTTAGTAAATAGTCTGTTTTTTTCTTTCTCAACTTTTTACGGAGAAAAGTATCGGAATAGTATATTTCATTAGGAGTCTGGAAATAAGGATTATTCCGTGCGCGTGTGAGGCGAAGCCGAACACGGGAAGTCATGCAAGCACGGAAAATCCATTTCTAGACGTGTAATGAACGATACTTTTTATTATACTTATCTGAAAACAACGCAAAAAAGGATAAGAAGTAAATTTAGAACATTTTATTAACCGACTTCAAAAAAAGGAGGAGGTTCTCAATTCGTCTGTATATATGTTTTTTTCAAAGTAATAATAATAATACATCGTAATAGTACCAAAAATGATTAACATTTCCATAACAACGATTTATTTATTATGGGCATTGTTTTATTTTCTGTCAGTTTAATTCATGTCAGTTTTAAAAAATGTACTCGGAAGAAAATCCAGATATTCCTAAGAACATATTAGAGCAAGCGGCACAAGCCAGTGCTGATTTGTTACCAGCAAAATCCAGGTCGAGATATGAACACGAGTATCAACTTTTTATGGAATGGCGAGATCTCAAAAAGTTAAATAAATAAATATTGTTTTTTCTTATAATTAACTCTAATTGTATTTTTTATTTAGCGCACGGAAAAAAATCGGAGATCGGGAAAAGTTTTCCGTGCGCTGTTCTGAAAATGCCACCTTTACGTCATTGTAAAAACGGATAAAAACAAGGTGTTTTCAGATAAGTATAATAAAAACATGTTTTCCACATAACGCCCTATGGGGGCCACAATTACGTAACTGTAACAGTTAGTTTTTGGAAATAAATAAAAAAAAACGGTATTGATTCACAGAAGAAGATTTTGAAGCACCTTGTATATGAAAATAATCGTGACGGCGGCGGGGGCGGGTGATTTCAAAACTTTACGCATAGGTTAGTGCAGAATGTTTTTATAGAAGTGCAACCATTAATAATAATACGAAGTAGGTATATAAGATAAAATGGGAAACGGGCTAGAACAAATTCTTATAAATGTCTAACAAATTGAAACGTTATGAAATTCGTATAAAATTCAGAAGACATCAAAAAAGGAAACCAAGACAATATTTGTCAATGTCAAGCTGTCTCTATTCTTTAAAATTGGAATAACTAATCGTATTTAAAATACTTTAAATAAATTTACGTGCACATTTTTTAAGTTATCTATTTAGATTTAAAATAGTTCAAAATGAAAGCCCCACGTGGAAAATAAAATTATGCAACGGAAACACAATGACGGTTTTTTAAATGCAGTTGGTCATCTATTTAAATAAGTACAAATACGTACATTACTGAGGACACAATCAGCAATATCGTTATAAAATGTATTAGCTTCGCTATTTATACACAAAACAGTGTTAAAAAACTCACCTGGTGTTTTGTCTACAGGAAATATTAAAGTTTTATTGTTAGAACTTTATTAGGGTTAGTTGTCACACAACATCACGAAACACTGAAGAATGTTTTAACAAAAACCCAAAACACATAAAAGCCACACACAGTTAAGTGTGTAAAGCGCATAAAACAAACTTTTTCATTCAGAACTTCATAGGGAACACGACTTCGAGCAAGTACTCGTCAAAGTTTATTTACTTTTTGAAGTTAGCAAATAAGCAAACCTATCTGCTATCTATGATCAAGCTGCGGAACTACATGGCGGGAATTTTAAAATTAGTTTCAGCCAACGGACGAACCCTAATGAATTTTGAATCCTGAATCTCAGATTAGTTCCGCTTTGTTTTTAATAAAAACGCTAAGTATATTTAAAATCGTAAAAATACTGAAATGTTTTAATTATAATAAATATTTTTCTTTAATTAATATATCAATAAGTTTAGCATTATAACCATTACTACATGCAATTTGTTTAGTAATTGAAATTTCACTATTATAGTTAATTTCATCAAAGAAACAGTTAAAGCTCTGTGGATCCCGGACCTGTATGCTGATAATTTATGTGTTTTATGACGACAAGAATGCTGCTTTATTGTAATGTCTGTTTGTGTAGGTTTTCTATAAAGGTAGTATTTTAAGTTTATCAGTTGAATTAATTTTTGTTTAAATCTAAAAAGGTAGTGGACCTACTGTCCTCAGTTCCTATTCTAAATTTTGTTTGGATGCAGGCTGTTAATTAAAATTAAAAATGCAATAATTAACTCAAATGAACTATCAAAGCATGCTAAAATGTCATCGACATAATGAAACCAAAATGTAACATTCTCTGATTGATTTGCTTCGAGTATTTGATCTTCTAGATTTTCCATAAATATATTAGCTAAAGGAGCTGAATTTGGACTTCTACACTGACACAATCAAATCACTTGTTAATGTTCTAGTTTTAGCGCCTAGTATTCTGAAGTGCAAAAACTTTCTAATGTGATTTTCTCATTTCTCTCTTTTTCCCTCCCTCCTCATTCTCTCTCTTGATTTCCCTTCCTCTCTTCCTTTCCCACCCTCTTTCCCTCCCTGTACAAAAAGGTTGGCTGCTAACAACATATATGTAGCTCTTACCAAAAAGCATATCCCTTATAGGCGTTTTGCTCTTACCTAGTAGCTGCACATACTTTACTGCCTTTGCATATCCAGTGCCCCGCCGTTTACAAAAATTGCATGTTGGATGTTTATATAATTAGTTTTACTTTTATTTTGTTGATAACGGAAATTCAATTCGCTAAATTGAGGGGATATTATACATTCCAGCAAAAATTGAATTATAAATGCATGTTCTCCAGAAAAGTCATCACTTTGCTTTTTGGTACAGAAATAGTAAGCTTGTATTCTTCTTTCATTAATTCTGCTTCTGTAATTGATAAGTGTATAGTTGTAGGCGTTGTGATAGTAAAATATAATATGAGTCATCACCTATTGCAAGAAGTGCCATTAGTGTACTGTACTATGTGTTCAGATTATGGGTACAAAAGAAAATTTTTTATTACTTAATTATGTACAGCATTATGTATGTATATGTAAAACAATACAGATGAAAAAACTGCATCATTGTGGGAATTCCTAAGTTTGGTGCCTGCTTTCTATATGTCTTCTTGTAAGTATGAATATGTATATTGAATCTTTTGGAATTCGTTTTTATTTATTTTCTACAGTTTTACTATCCCAATTTAAAAAAAAACCGCTTTAGTTTAAAATTTAAATCTACTAACAGTTCAGTAAAAAAACAGGAAATACAGAACAGGGTCTATACTAATCAAGACTTAATAAATTCGCTTACTTTTCTAGATCTTCCAGAAGTTTTTAAAATATTTTCTAGGACCAGGTATTGAAGAATATTAGTGGTGGGTAATAAAGCTAGGAAATTTCTTTTGAAAACCCCGGGTTTTTTCCTTGAATATAATTGAATAAAAGAAGAAAAATAAATAAAACTGCACAGGGTGAGTAAAAAGTAACGCATAATGTCTGAAACTTCGTAAACATAGATTCTATAAAAAACAGACTTATAGAAAGTTGTTTGCTAAATTTCAGCTTATACTTTGTTGATGTTCAATTTTTTCTAGGGTCAGTTATTTGGTTCTAAAGCAACCAATTTTCGTCGCAGTTGCATCCTAAAAATTTTACACGTTAGATTCAGCAATTGTTTAACTTTCTGGTACAAAATTTTACGTTACGTAACAAAATGTTTGAAACATTTGAAATTCAGAAATTTCCTAGTTGCCATAGCAACCAAATAAAAAAAAACGTAAAAAAAAAACAGGAAAGTATGCACTGAAATATACCAAAACAATTTTTATTGCGGAACATTTTTCATAGAATCAATATTTACAAACACATTATGCGTTACCTTTACCCCGTATACATTTAAAACAAAAAAATAAAAATTAAATTTGAAACTTACGTCAAACTGTTTGGCTAATGTCATGGCATTCTAATCATAATTTTTAATCACCTTTTCAACCTACCTACTATTTAACTGTCTTTGTTGTTTACAGTTTTACACAAAGGTTAGCTTGATGCTCTTGCAACAAATTCGGGAATATTCGGGAATTTTCTATAAGTTCTTTTCAGGAAAAACCCTTTTTTCGAATTTTCATTATGGAAATTTTCTCAGCTGCTCATCACTAAAAAATATGTAAATCAAAACACATATGGAACAAGTTTATAAAATTTATTTAACGAAAGTTTCAATATGTACCATTAAATGCCTGTATTACTTTATATCTAAAAAATTCATATTTTGCAACTTTTCTAAGATCCCCTTACTATTGTATGACTTTTCAGGCGTTTTCCTGTTTTCCAAAAAAGTATACACCCTAGTAGTAGGTATTAAAATGCTTGCAGATCAGAATATGTATGTAAAGTAATAAACACTACTAGTTAACTAGTATCTTCAATATGTGAATAGTGAAATTAATTATAAGTTTATAAATAACTCAAATTCAACAATCTACAATTCTACTAACAAACTAAGAAACTGCAAAACGTATTCTCTTTGGACAGAGTAAAATACAAAGTTGCAACATTTTTTCTGATTCTTTTGTGTTTTCTAACATTGGAATTCTAAATTTAAAAACATAATGTAATCTGATACCCTCTAAAAATGTATCGATTATGGTAACACTCTGCAAAGTTCCTTTCTTTCAATTTTATCTAATCTAACAAATATAAATATTCTATTCTTTACAAAGGTTAACAACTGAGACATCTTTTCTAGAAAATAATACTTCATTTTATAAGAAACTAAAAAATGCTGTTTTTTGTTCAATATCTGACTTCCAGATATTTAATCTTTATGTACTTCATCCTCTAGAACATTTTGTTCCACCTCTTGTTTTCTACATGAGCTATATTATCTTTACCTAAACTACCAAGGGTGGTATAGGTTTTACATTTAGCAGTAGGGGCGGTAATCAAAATTGAATTTTTGTATATTTTGTAGTTTTAATAAAAATAGCTATGGCAAAAACGCCGACAGTATATTTTATTAAGGAAAAAAAGGTTTTTTTTCACATGCCTTGATTTTTTTCATGAAAATTGTAGTAATTAATAGTTTTACAAATATTGCATTAATTTTTTCTTTTGTTAATTGTAACAAAACCAAAGAAAGGAAAGAAAAATAAATAAAACTATACAGGGTGAAGTAATGCATAATGTCTGAAACTTCGTAAATATTGATTCTATGAAAAAATAACCTTAATAAAAGTTGTTTGTTAAACTTTAGTGCATACCTACTTCGACAATGTTCAATTTTTTCTAGGTTTAGTTATTTGGTTGCTATGGCAACTAATTTTTGTTTTTTTGAATAACACCCTACATTTTTATCACGAGTTCATAATCAGCAATTGGTACTCTTTCTTGTACAAAATTTTTCTAATGGGTTACACTGCAAAATTTTTGAATGGCATACTTTTGCAACTTAGAAATTTACTAGCTGCCGTAGCAACCAAATAATCAAATTTGTAAAAAATTAAACACCAACAAAGTATGCAATGAATTTTAACAAATGACAAAGCAAATCTTTTATAGAATCAATATTTATGAACACATTATGCGTTACTCGCCCTGTATAAAATGTAATATGAAAAAACTTTTATAATTAAATTTAAAAATATTACAAATGTTTGACTAATGTCTTGGCATTCTGCTTATTCATGTATTAAAGGCTGATCTTCGGCATGACTTAGCTTTTAGCTGCCTACCTGCGCTGCCGCCCTCTTCTTCATTAAGCCCCTTGTGCCTGCACTCAAGCGCAGTCTGGCCTCGGCTGTCGTGTGGAGGTGTCGCATGCTTTTAATACATTTGCTAAGAAATTTAAAGTGAATAGAGTAGGGCGTAGTCCACGGGTTCAGCCAGTAATTTTATAAAGCCTGCAATAATTTTGTTATATGTTTTGTTGCATTATTAAATAAAAATTTTTTTTTCATGAATTGCTTCATGCATTTATTTAAAACTCATTTTCAAAACTAGTTAATATTTATTTCTAAGCACAATCATATGCAGTTTGAACCAAACAACTTAAATAAATGTTAAATGAATAAGTCTTTACAATTCACTGAACACGAAACAATATCAAAACAACTGTAACAAAGTTGTACCAAACTGTTATGTTGTGGCCTAATATGTATGGAAAGCTTTTCTGATTTTCTCAAAATTTTTACTATGCAAGGTTACAAAATTTTTATATAGTTACAGAGAAAAAAAAAGTTTCTATAAGTCTAAAAGAAAAATATATAGGGTGCAAATTAATAGTGTTGCTATAGCTCATTATAATTTAATGATATAGCAAATTAGCAAATCTGCCAAACATGCTACCTGTATTAATATTTGTATCGAATGGAATATTTCACTTGCATTGCAACAACCAATGACAGCCATTTATTTTCAGGGTTTTAACCAATCACACCCTGACTGATCGCCATACTTTTTTTAGCAAGTTGCGGTGTTATCGCTGTTGTAACCATTGCAATCACATCAACAAAAAATTTTTATTTTTGACTTTAATAATTAAACATTTAGTATTTAATAAGTATTGCTGTTGATATTTCTGTTAAGCGCTCCCGATGCATGGTTCTCCTTAACCATGTTTTCGTCTTTCTCACAGACAAAAACTTCTTTCTGCAGATATCAAACTGGCAAGCAGCATGAACGTTTGTAGGAGTGGGTTATATATCAATATCATATTGAGTATCGATATCTGAATTCCAATATTGCCCACCCCTACATAAAACTCAGCAACACTATACTCATTGCAAAACCTTTTGCACAACAAGAATTGAAAATGTTTTGTTGCTTAACTATTCTTAGTTACGTACTTAATAGAAAATAATGTATATTTTAATAAGTTTTAGATACAAAAAAACCACAACAAATTAAACAATAAATATAGAAAGTGATCTGTAAAACTTACAATATGATCAGTGGAAAATTACATTAACATTGTAAATAGTAATGTAAGTATTTTCCTTCTTCTTCTGGCGTGGGCAATATATGGAAACATATCGATATTTTTTCGATACCGATAAATCGCTATCAGGAAATATTGAATATTATCTTGATAAATATCGATATAATTTTGATATCGGATATCGATATGTAAATTTTAATATCACCCACCCCTACACGTTTCGTCTCAGGTGGAAAACATTTCCATTTAACACTCTTTTAACTTTACTGATAATATAGTGGGAAATTCAGTTTTTACTTAATTTATTTTCGTCCCATAAATCAGTTGTTATTGAATCTTAGCGTGGTAACTACCCCCTTTACACCCGCTAGATCTGCCCTTGTAAATTACATGTAAAATTTTGTGTTTATGAATCTTTTTATGTTTTCAGACATTATTTCTGACGAGGAAGGCTCAAGTATCTGTAGTGGTAAATTGTCTGGTAATCACACTACAAAACATTTAATAAATTGCAGAGAGTGGTCTTATTTTAGCATGGTAGATTATAAGTAATTGTAGGTACATAAAAACACAGTAAAAAATAAAAATTAGTTTATTCACAGAGACATGCAAATAAACATTAGACAACATATGAAATTTTTTGTATAAATATCATGCTAAAATTTATGATTCAATATATATTTGGCATATTGTTATTTATATGAAATTACTGCAAATTAATATTGGATATTCTGTATATATATACAGCAAAGGCCACATTACAAAAGCTAATGTATAAGCTAGATTATATGTTTCTTTTGAATATGCCTTGTGATTTTTTATAGGTTTTGTGAGTACCTAAAGCTATCTCTTTATTAACAACTATCGACGTCAGTGCTTGAAACTAAGAGTTATGATCAGCAATAACACACCAACGGTCTAACAATATTAGTTCATTTTTTTTAGATTTAGGATTTATAACAACAAAATTCTTTAATAGTAAACTCAATGGCAATAAAAAATCATAGTAAACACTTATTAAATATGAATATTAACAGTTAAATTACAACCATTGCAATATATAAATAAATAACTAGTAATTACGATAAGTCAAATAACTATAAAATTAGATAATATAAATACAGTTCGTGCAGTCAAAATTAGTAATACAATCAGTTGTTACATATTAGTTCGCACCTAATAACTATTCGAATAAAATACGAAAATATATGTATTCATAGACTCTTTATTTAAACAGGTGGCAATGCCCACAATGTGGCTGTTTTGTCTGCAGATGTGGAAAGGAATGAAAATTCCGATGGGTGCCAGCGCCCTGAAATAACTTTATCTTGATGCTGCGCCACCACTACACTTGGTAAAGGTAAAGTTAAATCACCTGCAAAAATCACATTTAATAAGATGCAGTTCATAAAACTCACACACAAATACAAACCTTGTAAATCTGTAAGCACCAATTTATTATCATAGCCACCTGTAAGCAAATAATAAGCGGATGGTGAAAATCGTAGCGATCTAACATCTGCAGAGTGTGGTTTGAAAGTCTGGACACTTCGACCTCCTCTAATGTCATAAAGGACACAAGAACTGTCCTCGTGCCCAGAAACCAACAATCTTCCAGATGGATCAACACACAAGCTTGCAATAGCAGATCCTTGCCTGGTTCCTGGTACTGTGCACGGAGTAACCATATTGACACACCCTCTGGTTCGTAAATCCC
Organism: Ctenicera cuprea; assembly: GCA_958336395.1. Taxonomy (NCBI): domain Eukaryota; kingdom Metazoa; phylum Arthropoda; class Insecta; order Coleoptera; family Elateridae; genus Ctenicera; species Ctenicera cuprea. The sequence goes on along the minus strand of OY284492.1, from coordinate 24,433,616 downwards.
AAAATCTTATGGTTTTGTCATGTGATCCACTTACAAACATTGCTCCTCCCCATGTGTATAATGATAAAATATGTCCCGTGTGTCCACTCAAGGCTTGGAAGGGTGTTCCAGTGGCACAGTCTGTTACATATATTTTACAATCACCAGCACCACCGCTTATTAAGAGACTTGATTTGTTGGATGTATCTTCAAGGAAACAAAGGTCTCTTACAGTACCATCGTGCATTGATAATTCCACCTCTTCCCCTTCTAAATTGGAAGTATCTGCGTTGAATCGCATCAATTTAACTGTTTTATCATTTGATCCAGTTGCCATTAAATCGCCCATAGGTGACCATGCCAAACAGTAAATGGAGCCTTTGTGGTGTTTTGTTCTTTTAAATAAAACCATGGGTTGGTATGTTTGATGATCCTCCCTATAATAAAAAATAAGAGTAAAATATAAGGATATTCTGAGCGGTAAAGGCCTTGTGCTTGAAATAGCCAAAACTCGCTGTAATCAACTGTTATGTTTTTATTTTAAAATTAAAATTAAAGTAATGCATTTTTTGAATTTATAAATGTGGACCTTAATTTTAATTCCCGTTCTTATAAAGATTGTTGCACCAACAGGTAACTAATGAGTAAGACAAGAAAGGGATACTTTTAAACTTAATATCAAAAATTCACGTACCTAGCCAGAGAGAGACGAAGGGCGGACCAAGTAGGAATTTACGTATCCATCAATACTTTTAGACTTGATTAAAAAAATGCTCGTATCTTAGAAGACGGGTTAAGTGGGTTATTTACGTATATCCATGTATATGCTTAAAATTAATTTTAAAAACTCACCTATCTAACAAGAAGGAAGCTAATAGGTGGTCTAAGTGGGAATATACGTATCCATGAATAATTATAAATGTAATTTAATAAATTCACACATCTGACGAGAGAGAAAAATAATGGGCGAGCCAAGTGAGGATTTACATATCCGTGGATATATTTTAAATTTAATTTGAAAAACTCACGAGTCTGACAAGGAAGGGCGAGCCAAGTGAGTGATTTCCGTATCCATGGATACCTATTAATTTAATTTAAAAAATTTAGGCATCGGACGAGGAAGCAAGTTAATGGGCAGGCTAAGTGGGGATTTACGTATCCGTAGATATATTTTATATTTAATTTAAAAATTCAAGCGTCTGATAAGGAAGGGAGATAATGGGCGAGCCAAGTGGGTCGTTTACGTATCCAAGGATACTTTTTAATTTAATTAAAAAAAATTCATGTAGCTGACAAGAAGGAAGATAATGCATGAGTCAAGTGGGGATTGACGTATCCATGGATACCTTTAAATTTCTTCTTCTTCTTCTTATTATTATTATTATAGGATAATATCCTGTTAAATTTAATTTAATAAATTCAAGTATCTGACAAGGAAGGGGGATAATGGGCGGGACAAGTGAAGATTTACGTAATCATGGATACTTTTAAGTTCAATTTGTAAAATTTACGTATCTGATAAGGAAGAAGGATAATGGGCGGCCCAAGTGGGTCATTTACATATTCATGGATACTTTTAAATATAATTAAAAAAATTCACGCATCAGACAAGGAAGGAAGATAATAGGTGGACCGAGTGGAGATACCTATTCAAAGAATACTTTTAAATTTAATAAAAAAAACTTTCTGACAACTAAAGGACAGGCAAGTGGGTCATTTAAGTATATCCATGGATATTTTAAAATCTATTAAAAAATTGACGTATTAGACAAGAAAGGAAGATAATGGGCGGGGCAAGTGAGGATTTACGTATCCATGGGTAGATTTACTGGCCAAAATTTAGTAAAAAAATTCATGTATCTGACAAAGAAGATAACATGTAGGCCAAGTGGGGATTTACGTATACATGGATACTTTTCGTTTTAATTTAAAAAATTTGTTTTTCACAAATTGTATTATTATGTAAGAAATTTCATATTTGCAAATTTTGCAGAGGAAATCAAATTACAAACTAAAATAAAAAATTTAAATTCAAACTTTACTAAAATGTGTATGAAAAATCATTATATTGTATATGTTTCAAATACAAAGAAAAACAGTTGGTTAGCACCGTTTTCTAAAGGTTTTTAAAACTCAGCCACAACTTAGTTCTTTGGTGATCTTTAGTGTAAACAGAGATTTGTAGTGTAATACAAAAAAAATAAAAGAACCAGTTAACATAATGGCACTCACCTAACGTCGTTAAGTTTTGGATAGGCACAGATTCGTAACGTTTTTGAATTTGATCCCACAGCATACAGCTGTCCTCCTGGGTGAAACTCTGCACATCGTACCGCTTGGACATCTTCAAGGGTGGTAACTGCAACGAACCTAGGTCTTGCTCCATTACTACCATCACTGTGGTCCAAATCAGCACTCCTGGGTAGAGGCTGTAATAAAATAAAACAATTAGTCTGTGAATAAAATTACCTGAGTTAAAATGCTTCACCTTCGTAACAAAAAAATAAAAAAAAAAACTCTTATATTTATTCTGTAGATGAAGAAGTAAACAAATAAAGCTCAGCGGCAAGTTTTAGTTGTATTTGAAAATATTTTGATTGAGTTTTGTTGCAGAATTTCAGCATTATGTAAATATCATAATGCGGAGTAAAACTTATTGGTTTTAACAAAATTTCAATGAAATAGGGGGGCGGTTTTTACAATTTGTGGAAATGTGAAAATGTCCTTTTTAATGTTTCTAGATTAATTGATACAAATAAGAAAATCTTGTAGATGTGATGACACTAATTTCTATATTTTAGGGAGTCCGGATTTTGAAATAACCATGAATTTTGCAAAACCTAATTCGTATTATGTTTTTGATGTTCCTGCGGTCTTATATTCCGAAATGAAATAATAATTTAATGTTTCAGTAACGAGTATAAAATTACGGATTCATTGATGTTTAACTGTTTATTACTTCCATAATTAAAACTAAAACAGTTATGCAGGTAATAGTCTGCCAAATATACGTTACAATAACTCAAACATGGAAGCGGTATCAACGTTTGTTTATATGAAAAAAGTTAGGAATTTATAATGATTGGATTTTTAAATTATAGAAACAATTGATGTAAAAATTCATGTAGATTTCTGCAGACGACATTTAAATTTATTCAAAAATTGCGTCATACCGTATACCAAAAGGCTATAATTAACAAGTGGTAACATTGAAAATAGTCTAAATAAAAATATAGGGAGCGGAAGAAACCACTAGTGAATTTAAACCAATCACTACGTCACAGTTATTGTTTCAGCAGCCAATAAAAAAGTTTAACCCTGATATTTTTGACGTTCTAAATTTTATCACAAGTAATACAACTAGTGACCCCGTTCCGTTTTCGATAAACTCAAGTTTATCACGGAACAAAACGCGTGGATTGATTGTTAACTCGTGCTAGTTAATTTCGGATATCGTCTTAAGTAGTACTCGTTAACAATCAACCCAAGTATATCGGAAACAAAACGCGGCCACGTGTTGTATTTGTAATGCCTCTATCACACACAACTAATTATGACGTATTTTTTGAATTAACGGATCGTATCGAAAATGAAAATTCACTCATATGCCACTCGGGAATTGAAAAATAATCGCGGTAAATTATGAAAACTAAGTTCAAGCAATTTTCCCCGGTTATCTTACAATTCGTTATAACTGTTAAATAACAAACCTATTTATTCAATAAAATAACAAAAATTCTTATGGGTATGTAACAGATGACTGTGCTCCGTCTCAAATTAGCCATAACGTTATTTAGCTTTTCTTCGGGAATTTCTCTAACTTCATTACCTATTTTTGTATTAAGTTCCTAGCTTGTAGGGGGTCGCATTTGGTAAACACGAATTTTTAGGTAGCCGCAAAGAAAGTAAGAAATCGAGTGTTAAATGTGGCGATCGAGCAAGCCAGAGTATGTCGCCTAAACGAGAAATAACACGCTGCGGAATAACAGGCTGCGGAAAGATTTCGCGTAAGATGGTCATGGTTGTCCTTGCAATGTGGCCGCCCTGTTGAAACTACGAATTCTCGAGTTGACCAACTTGCAGCTTGAGAAACAACATTTCTTTATAAATATCTTCTGTAATCTAATATTCATAAATGTTAGCAAAATAAAAACGCGAACAATCAATGGCGGATTACAGTACAGACGCAAGAGGCGCTCCCGCTTGGGGTATTAGGGATTACAGGGACCTCAAAAGAAATAAAGGAAAAATTCTATTTGAATTTTTTAATGATTTTATTAATTATTAAAAAAAATATCGACATAATATATTACTTCTACCATGTGACCGAACACACATCCAGCTCTTTAAATTGATATGGCCGCTCAAGGTCACGAAATTCACGTAAAAGATTGCATGTGCTTTGTGATTGAAACTCGGCCAAAGTTGCGACTTTTTAAAACAATGTTGTCGTTAACGGAGATAGATGTCCCTAGAGACCTCTGTATAATGTACGGCGAAGAATGAAGTTATGTTTCCAGGATTTCTACGTTTTCAAAAAAATTATCTGGGCATATCGTAAAAAGACATATTTGACCAAAAGACTACGACGTACAGATTGTTCTTTGGAAAGAGCCGAAGACCGTAGCTACTTTTTAACTTCAATCCCTCAAGCAGCAGCTTTTTCTACAATTTGATAAACACCAATATTTATCAATGCCGCCAATTTTTCGTGATAACGGCAACATTTTTATTGAATTCCACATAATCTTGTGGAGAATTTTCTCAAGAAAAACCAAAAATACCCTCACCGATATTTTTAGCAGTAGTTAACCGTAACCGAAAACGCAATCGAAATTTTAAAAGTTTTATTAAAAAACATAAGTTTGTGTTATAACTCAAAAACAAATGCATGATTTTAATATCTGGTTAGGTATTTAAATTCTTTAGAAAAATATGTGTAGAAAATGTCTGTTCATTTATCTTCTATCTTTTGAAATAACTGAAGTAGAGAATTTCTTAGATTTTAAAACATTCAATTTCAGCGCCTAACTTAAAAAAAAAAGATAGCTAAAGTCCATTTTCGCTATCAAAATATAACAAATAAATGTTTTTTCTAACTGCAATAATAACCGAGCCGAGACCACCCTGTACATTGAACTGCGATCATCAAAACCACCCGTGATTTTTGCCGCTCCCTATATTAAACTAAAAAAATGTTTATTACATATTTCGGTATAGTTTCTAGATATTTTGCAGTTCTCTAGTAGAAAAATTGTCATTTAATAATTTATGCTGGACGCTGTTGCAATACACCGAAATTTCATCTTGTATAACGAGATTCATGATTTAGTTATGAGATTCAATTAAGAGATTTTAAATACATATATTGGTATGTGCTGGAGGCTGCCAGAAACTTTAGTAGATCATGATCAATGATAAAGTCTTTGATTACAAAACAGTATATTTTTGTTATAGGAAAAAAATAAGCCGAAAAAATATCAAGAATAGGGTTCTTATAAAAAATGTCATTATTTCTTATCCTTGGGATTATAGCAGTACCGGTATACCATTATACCCACAATTTGTATGTATAAATGTATAACGGAAGGCATAAATACTATATTATAAAACTTCCATGGGATTATTAATTAAAATATAATTGCAGCACTAGTCAGGGTTATAACGTTATAAGAGATGCCTCGAAGCGCAACTACAAATTTATTAGAGAAACAATTAGGATATCCGTTTGACTTGACACAATTACATTTAGGTTGATGTTAACGTTATTGAAAAATCTTTCTTGAAATTCTAATCACATTTTTGTTTGGGATCAAGCCAAAACAGCACAAAAATCTTGCAAAACTATCAGTCATACCGTTACGAATATTTATAAACAGATATTAATTTTGTTATACTTACAATGTTATAAAAGAATAAGAAATGACGAAGAAAATCAACGATTAATTTTTTGCTTGATAAAAGTTAAGCGAATCACTTTTTTTAATTACATTTCCTTTTACTCAATATAACAAATCAACCAATAAATGCTAAAGTTATATTCGTCCTGCAGCATTTTTCTACTGATGAAATCGAAATTTTTATCACGTCTTTTTTCACTATTACGTGGCCAGCAAACAAAATTTTGTAATCTAAAGAAATAAATTTAAATTGGAGTATTGAAAACATTATAGGAAACAGGAAGTACAAGATTCTGAAAGTAGTTTTTCATAAATCACTTCATAATGCGTTTTCGTCATCTTGAGTTGCTCTCTTTATTGAATCGCATATGTCGTACGTTTAGAGAAAGCGGTATAACTTGTTCTTCTTTGATCATCTACAAATCTTCATATTAAATTCAGATCAGACTACACGCTTTCAAATAATTTTGTTTCCGGACACAGAGAACGCATTGAAAACGTTTCCTCAAATTGAATTAATAATATTTAAATAAACAAATTATTATTGCAATTTTACCAATTTAATTGCGGTATGTAGATACGTATATTTGACGCTCACAAAATTAAGAAAATCAAATTATGACCTACATTTTCAAATCAACGTTGCACTTCACTGGCGTTAAAGAACATCAGCCTGACATTAATAATCATAAATTTAGATGCAAGAAAATGTAGGTTTCCTTAATGCAGTAGTTGTAGTAATAGTAGTAGCATTTCAGTCACCCAATCGGAAGGTAATTAACGCTTAAACTAGCGGAACTGCAATCTACTTAGATTCGAAATGCGAATAGCGCTTTGCATTTTAAATTAAATCTTCTTGCGGCAAAAACTTATAAAGTTTAAAGGTGCTCTAGAATCTTGTCAAAGAAAGGAAGCAGGTTTTATCTAAAGAAAAGTGCGTTACAATTACACAACTTGTTTCATAACTTTTGACTAGAAGATAAATATTCTTGATATCCAAATGAGACTACTTTCGCACGGGTATTGCAATACGTTAAGTTTTTTTTTATTAATCTGTGGAAAACTGATATAAACGTTAGAAAAATATTTAAACCCGCACCGTAAAATTGTATCCAACACCATGTTTTTAATTTTGTAAACACCAAGGTTGTATTAAACAAACAATTCGTGAGAGTAAGTTGAGAGATTTTCTCTTCAGAATTATCAATTACATTTATGAATTGAATGCCTTTTGCTAAATGAAAGTTTTTTAACAATACTCGAAAGAATAAACACCTAAAGAGCAACAAAGTGAAAGGGTATCTAATATTTCATATCTAGACAAATTAATATTTTTCAAAGCACGCCTAATTTTTCAAAGTAGTACTAATTTTAATTAAATTAATTTACCTGTAATTAGTAAAATTCAATTTCTCGCATTACTTCCGAGAAAGTCGGTAAACTTTTAAATTGGGGGGTAATTGAAGCAACATTGTTTCACTACATTTAAGTGAAGTGCAGATTCTCTGATCTTAAACAAACTTTCAACTAATATCTGAAAAACGTCTACGAGAGTATGGAAAAAGGAAAACTTACGATGGTTTTACTTTCAACGGGCAAAACACATTATTTAAATGATTCTAACGTTATAATGTCCTACACATGCAGGAGACAAAATTACTTGAGAATTATCTACCCTAGAAAAGCAAATATATCAAAACTATATATATTTATCTTTCATTTATATTCTTAACTTCCTTCAACAGGTTTTTTATTTTACCCTTGTACGTGTTTCGACAAGTTAACATGTCATTTTCAGAGGCAAGATTAAAAGTTAACAGTTGGTGTTGCTATAGGAACAATAAATCTTCATAACTTGATTTTGGTTCTCTATATCTACAGTCCAGATGACTTGATTTCTCATTCCAAAACGTCCAATAACGGTGAATTTAAGAGATCAATTTCTTCATTCTTTAAAGGTATAGATTTTAAATGTTTGTGAATTTCAAATGCTTCTAGTATATCTAACTTACCTTTATCATCATAAAAGTGTAAACAATTTATAGTGTGATTAGATGTCATTGAATGATTGTGTTCTAGTAAGTGTTAAGCATAATTGGATTTATGTGGATGTTTATATTTGTAACAACGTACGTGTTCCTTGTACCTACTATCAAACTTTCTAACTGTTTGTCCTATATACACCGAATTACAGTGCGAGAAATTTAATTTGTAGATGCCTGATTTTAGTAAATTGTCTGTTTTTTCCTTAGCAGTAAACAAAGTGTTTAAAATGTTTTTTGTTGTTTTGAAAATTATTTTACATTTATTTGTTTTGTTTATAATTTTTAACTTCAACGAAGTAAAGCTCGAACTTATAAATAAAATTTATGTTTCAATTTCCAAAACTTATTTACCATTCAAGTATTATTTGTCATGAATACGTCACCTATTTTGTTTATTTTACTGAATGATTATAATTTCTGTTAAAAGCAGTAAAACATACAACTTTCTTTTAGCAATTTTTCTGTAAAATAAAAATTTATTTCCAAGATTTATTGTTACTATCATTTCCCTTTAGCCTTCCATTCGGAATTTATTGGGTAGAAGTTTCTTTGGTTGTAATTTTATTTATTATATTTCTACTTTACTACTGCTTCCTAACAACCTTTTTTTTAGTATCCGAATATGCAACTAATGGTCTTCACGAAATCCTTCTGTTGCAATTGAAAAAACTTTCCTTCAATTATTTATTTTTATCTCTTTTCTGTCTACGAAGAATTTACTCTTTACTATTATAAAAATATACTGTTTTGTAATGAAAGACTTTACCATTAGTCATGTTAATGATCTACTAACGTTTATGACAGCCTCCAGCACATACCAATATATTTAAAATCTCTTAATTGAATCTGATAACTAAATCATGAATCTCGTTATACAAGATGAAATTTTGGTCTATTGCAACACCGCTCAGAGACGTGCCCGTAATTCCTAAATGCAGAAATTATTAAATGACCATTTTTCTACTAGAGAATTGTAAAATATCTAGAAACTATACGGAACTATGTAATAAAAATTTTATTGGTTTATTATAGGGAGCTGCAAAAATCACGAATTGTTTTGATGGTCGCAGTTCAATGTAGAGGGTGGTCTTTAAATTCGTTCGTTTTGCAGGCTCGGTTATTATTGCAGTTAGAAGAAACAATTTTTTGGGTTATATTTCGATAGCGAAAACGGACTTTAGCTATTTTCTTTTGTTTTTAAGTTATGCGCTAAAATTGAATATTTCAAATTCTGAGAGGATCTATGTTTCAGTTATTTCAAAAGATAGAAGGAAAATGAACAGACACTTACTACACATATTACACTAAATCATGAATCTCGTTGATGACATTTCGGTCTATTGCAACAGCGCTCAGTAATTCCTAAATCCAGAAATTATTAAATGACCATTTTTCTGCTAGAGAATTGCAAAATATCTAGAAACAAAAATCACGGATGGTTTTGATAATCGCAGTTTAATGTACAGGGTGGCCGTAAATTCGTGGGTGCAGGCTTTCTCGGTTATAATTGCAGTTAGAAAAAAACCGTTACACATGGCTTGGGCCAATTTTTTTCGTATATTGCGCGATAGCCAAAACGGACTTTAGCTATCTTCTTTTGTTAGACGCTAAAATTGAATTTTTTAAAAATCTGTTAAGGGTCTATATTTCAGTTATTTCAAAAGATAGAAGGAAAATGTAGATACTTTTTACACATATTTTTATAAGAAATTTAACTACCTAAATATATGTTAAAAGCAATAAAACATAGAACTTTTTTTAGCAACTTTTCTGTTAAATAAAAATTATTTCCAAAATTTATTGGTATTATTATTTCCCTTAAGCCTTCAACTCGGAAATTATTGTGTAGAAGTTTCTTTGATTGTAATTTTATTTATTATATTTCTACTTTGCTACTGCTTCCTACCAATCTTGTTTTTTTTAAGTATCCGAATGTGCGAATAATGGTCTTTACGAAATCCTCCTATTGCAATTCAAAGAAGTTTCTTTTAATAATGATTTTCCTAATGTCGAAAATACGCTTTCCTATTTATCAATTCGGAAGGAAACAATTTAAAAGGAAGTCCTAATAAAACCGCCAGATATATACTATTTCATGACAACTTTCCTTTGAAAACAATATTAAGAAACATTTTTACAAAAAAAAAGTGTTTTCGGTGATACCTACTCAATAAATTAGTACGCTAAAATAGTCAATTTTGTATTATTATAACGAGGGGTGTTTTACACCCAGAAATGTGTACTTTAATATTCGCCAGTACCTGAAGGTAATTTCAATATTTCAAAGACACTTCCAAATACGTCTAAGTAATTCGAGAAACTTCGAGTTACTTCCGAGGTACTTCAAGTTACTTTGATGTTATTCCAGGTACTTCAAAGTGATTCGAAGAGATATTCTGAGACTTCAAATAATCGTTCGATCATGTCACAGTTGTTCGAATGTACTTCGAGTAATTCGAGATATTTCGGTGTAGTTGGGGATACTTCGAGTACTGCGAGAGCTGGTGTACGGTTGTACACCTACTTTAAATTTCGCCGGTAGATACTTCGTGGTAATATCAACACCGCTAAGTTGCTTCGAGGTACTCGAGAATACATCGAATTTAATTCGAGGTAATTCCAAGTAGTTTGAAGAAATTCCGACAGTTTCGTTCGAGTATCTCACGGTAATTCGGATGTACTTCTTATAATTAGACAAATATGCCAGGGTAGTTTAAATTACTTTAAAGTAATTCGCGGTAATCTCACGTACTTCGACGTATTTAGAAGTAATTATCGAGATACTTCCAGTAGAGCTGTAGTGTACATCTACTGCAGGGAGTGAAATGCCTCCCGTATTATAGCTATGCCTCAGTTTTCATTATGAAGTAAAGTAACTAATAAAAAATATACAGGGTGTTCCGCAATTAAATACCCAGCTCTCTAAAGTTGATGGAGGCAAATAATATAATACCTACGCCATAAATTGAGATGTTTTACTCAAATTTGTATGACTGTTTTATTAGTGATGATTTATATTGCCACTTGTTTACGTTCAAATTATTCAACCAGGAGTGTGGATGTGAGGGCGCTGAACGTACCTCTTAACGTAGTTTACTAAAAAACTTATTCTGTTTTCTATACCTTTTAGGTGTATTATTGTATGGACAATACGATTTTCTATACAAAAGTTACAAAATCTCAAGTGTGTAAAAAATACGTTAAGAGATACGTCGAGCACGCCACATCTTGTTCCTGGTTAATGGATTTGAACGAAAAGAAGCGTAATTGTAAATCATTAGTAGTAAAATATTCTTACAAAATTTGAACAAACTACCTCTATTTATAACGGAGATACTAATTAATACATGATTTGCCTCCAGCTTCTTTTAACATTTAAGGGCTGTATTTTGCAAAGAATTTATTTCGGGGCACTTACATTTATTAAATCTTGTCCGCTCAAATTGCATTCAAAAACACGTTGGTGACTTACAGATATCCTATTGCGGTGATTAAATTTCATAACTTTAGAACACCTTTTAATTGCAGATAGTTAAAAGTGTTTCAGTGGTGTATAAGTAATTTTACCAGACCTAATAAAATCGTTCAAATTTTAATATAGAATAAATGTATAGAGAAAATAACACCATTTCATAAATAAAACCCATTTGAATATTGTAAATTCGTAGAATACAAATTCGAGGTTATTTTTCCATAATACTCAACCTTAATGCAAAGCAATGTGAAATTAGATACAGAAATACTCCCTCTATTAGGAAGAACTATTATTTTATTATTTCCTTCTTTGTAGGCGTCGCATAAAATTACCAAAAAACAGAGCTACAAAAATTAGCCTTTTTAAATCGGTTTGGTTTTATACGAGATTAAACAAATTGTCGACAGAGAATTCAATCAATACGTGAGCTATGTTTTTTACAATAAATACGGTTCTGATTAAGTATATTTATTTATCCTCTGCTTATTTCTGCTACTAAACTTATCACCGACGCCAGAGAATTGACTGTTATATGTGGAAACTTAGCATGTGTCTTCTCTTGAGTAGAAATCGTTAACGTGCAAATATTTATTACACGAAACATACAGATTTACAACCCTTTCGAAAGATAACACCTTGACAAATGCCTTTCACCAGCCTCGGCCGATGATTAAACACCAAACCTCTCGGTCCGACAAATATGCATAATACTAGACCACGGATTTCTTAAACCTTGTTTTCTAAGGTGGTGAAAACCTAAGTATACAGGGTGATTCATAAGTAGTGTGACAAACTGACACAGCATGTTGGGGAGACAATTTTGGGTTAATATCATATGAATGTAGGTACAATTTTTCTTTGTTGAAGAAATACTAAGCTTTAAATTTTTATTTATTATTAATAATTTTGTATACATGCTTGGCATCTATAAAATAGGGAGTGTGTGATTCTATCTATTTCATTGCGATTTTGAATCCGTGTCAAGCATCCCTACTGCGTTAATTCAGTTGCTTGTGAGCCGTGTACCAATCACAGGTTATTAAAATTGTCATTTTGCCAACGAGTCACAACTATTCCCTGGAGGCCTGAGACACCATCGTGTTGATACACATAATGGTTCAGCAATGCGAGCGGAATATTTTCCAAGACCCTTACTATTACATTTTGTAAAAATACCAAGCACGTAGATTCATTAAATGGGTAGATTAATAAAAATGCCACCCCAAACATTTACCGAAAACTGATTTTGGAAACGTCTTTAACCAATTCTTTTTTGAAAATTATAGCAACTTTCTTTGGCACTACTGTCTTGTTTGTTTTCTCGCCATTAATACATACAAGTGTAAAGCTGTGTATTTCTTTAATGAAGAGAAATCAAACCGATGTCACTGAAAAAATCGATTTATTTGCTTTAAATTGGATTTTTTTATTTAAATCGATTTTTTTCAATTAAACAATTTTTTAAAATTTAAGTACCCTTAGTGGCTTGCACAAACTCATAGCGTATTGTCTCCCACATTATTTGATGTAGATTACGAATTTCTGGAGCTTCAGTTTCACCGAAAGTGGCACCAATCTTTTATGTTTTAAATAAAATAAACCCTGTATATTGTTATGTTTGAATTCGGAATGCAATTATACATATGATAGTGTGCTTAATTAAACTTTGATGGTCTTCTCTTATAGCACAAAAAATTTAGTTGAACAACACTATCCTATGCAGAATTTCATCCCGAATTAAAAAATATATACGGTGCTAAACAAAACAAAGTTGGTGTCAGTTTCGGCAAAACCGGACGTTCTTGAAAGTTGTAATATGTCAAATACAGAACCCCACCTACATATTAACCGTTCCAAATTTTAAGTCATTATCTTAATAAATAACAAAAAAGGGGGTGAACCAATTCTCTGTTACATTCGGTATGTACCTTATTTTTTTAAATTAAAAATATTTTTTTAAGAAAGATCATACAGTCACATAAACAACAACAACAATTTTGTAAAAATACCGTCAGCGCCCGGGTTCAGAACTTTCATGGAAATCTATTCTATTCCAGCATACTGCTAAATTTTGCACATGTACTAATTTGAAAATTTCGACACCCCCACACAAAATCCAGTTGATTTAAATCAACAATTATTTTTTATAAATTGTTTGATTTAAATCGCGATTTAAATCAACTTGACTTAAATCTTCGCACCCTGCTTACAAATCACCCTGCATACTTAAACCGTACTATCCTTCAATTGGTAGAATTCAATGTTTTTGTAAAATCAAGGATACAATATTTTATCAAACATAATGTTACCTTCCTGTGACCAAAAAAAAAAATCATTTTCATGATTACTGATGAATTTGAGAATAATGTTGTTATTTAAAATATAATCAAAACTAACGCAATTAATATTGTAAATTTAAAATCTGTAGGTTTCTGGGTTAAAACGGAACTAATAAATAACAAAGAAGTTGCTATTCATATTCAAGAAAACCTGCTGGTAAAGTACAGTGCATCTGTTGAAATACAACAAACTGGCTATATAAACCATATGTACGGGGAATATAACTCAGTCACCTGCTCCTTTGCTCTTTAAAGTCGTGGATGAACGTTTTATTAATAATTAGTAACAATTCTAAATTTAGATATCCAACTTGAAATGAGAATATGAAAATCAGTTACAGAAACGCGTTTTAATTTTTTGCCTTATATAATAAAACATGAAAGCACCGTTTTATTTCATTTTAAAGCAAACCAAGCGAGACCAACAAGCAAACAAGCGTTGAATCTAGGCACAACCTGAATTCAATTAAAAATAATGCAAGATAACCACAATTATTAGAGAAGATTTAATTTAAATAAATCCTATGAGCAAAATCGAAAGTAGATAAATTATGGGAAATTTAAGCTTTCTAAAATTTATTGAAAGGAACTTCAATTATGATTGTGGTAGAGAGGCAGATTTTAAAAATAGAAAAGTGGAAAAAATACTATAAAAAATTTTAACCTGCCAACTTCCAACACGCTTCGAAGAAGCTCCATAAGTCGTTTCTATAAGTAGATTATCCATCGACCTTCTATTATTGTGATACTTCTTGTTATTATTATATTTATGATTTTTCTTTCGACCCACAACTTTATTTCCATTTTCATCTTCTTCCCATTCGGAAGACATTTCAACAATTTCCGGTCTAACATCGTCTAAGGACCTTGATCTGCACTGGCAAGGTGATAGTTCAGGTTTTCTCACATGCGCCCTTCTACGCGTAGGATCAACCATAAGCAGACGATCTTTATTAGGATTCGGGGGTGGTGGCATGGCGTTACGATAGTAAGGGGTTAAATAACAATAATCTCGCGATTTCATTTGGCAGAAACTTCCCGGACTATATGGAGAACCCGGAATTGCATAAGGCCCATATTCTCGCCAGTCGGATGGTTCTGGAGGGCGGAAGTTGAAGGACTGTCGCGCTCGAGAACTCCTTTGAGGATGCATAGGAAGCCAAGGTCGTCGGGACAACATTTCCAAGCTTTGCCACTGGGTCATCCGAGGAGGTTTCTGTTTAAGAAGTAAATCACCCATATTTTGTGGTACTAAGGTAGTTTTAAGGGTACTAGGGCGCTGAGAAATTGACACAGATTATAAAGACACTTCAAATTCATTTAAAGCACGTTCTAGTTTTGTTTAAGGGAAAACTCGCGGTACGAAACGTGACCACAGAA
The DNA here is from genome assembly GCA_958336395.1 of Ctenicera cuprea. Lineage (NCBI taxonomy): Eukaryota > Metazoa > Arthropoda > Insecta > Coleoptera > Elateridae > Ctenicera > Ctenicera cuprea. The sequence goes on along the minus strand of OY284492.1, from coordinate 24,418,498 downwards.
AACACGATACTAATTACCGAACAAAGCTGCCTACACGAGTTAGCGGCTATCGTCTGATGATTTCTTCGAGTGTTGTGCAGAAGCGGTAACAACCTACTTTTTTGCCCCACCAAGGAAACTTCACTCATTTCCCAAACCACATTTTTTTTGAAAGTTTACTTAATCTCTACAGTAAGCAGTAAATACGTCTGGTTCGTGATTAATGAATACACTAATACCTCCTGTTTAATGAAGTTCCTCAGCCAAGTAAAATTAAATTAAGAAGGTGGTGCGTGAGTAATAAGAAAAATTAATTTAATTAAAGAATTGGACAACGTTATAAATAAGTACATTTTCGAGAAGTAATTCTACCTCATTCTGTGATTAAGCAAATGCTAAGACGTTTAATTGATTAACTACATCGAAATTCATCACAATTGCCATTTAACTATTCATTCGTTTGATTTTTTTTTATCTAAGACTAAATATTTCTACGGTTTTTCTTCAGAAAAAAACAAACAAAATAAACACTTAATAAGTTCCCTTTGAAAATATATTAGCGTTATTCTTTAACACAATTTTAATTTCCTATACTTTCAGTATGGAGACGATTTCCTGAAAATATTTGTGTTCAAGATTTTGAGAGAAATGCATGTTTTGGACCACCAGGAAACCAAAACAGCGTTTTTAAAAAAAGGTTTCGTCTGTGGGTGGGAGGGTGATTGGATAGGTTCGTTGTCTCTTTTCTCCGGAACGGTTAGTGCGATTGTATGCGCTTTGGAATGTAAAATATATCAAAAATTTATCGAGGATATAAATTTAAAAAAAAATGGGAATTGGAAGCGAAAGTTAGATGTACTTTTTTTGGTAGCATTTTTTCAGAAATTAAATGTAGTGAATTTATAAGCAGAATCTGATAAAACAATTTAGTACAAATCCAAACTTTTTTTGAGTATTCCAGCTTCAAAATGGCGGCCTCTAGAGGATTTTGAAAATTTTAAATTTAACGGTTTATTACTCAAAAACAAGTTGCCAGGTCGAAATAAACTTTATAGTATATAAGAGCTGTGGAGATGTTACTTTTCCAAAAAATAAAAAAAAAATTCACAATTAAATATTGCTCAAAAAGTGGCCACCAATTTTTTTTTAAATTAAGTAGGCTGATCAGCTCTAGATAAGCTACAATTTGCTTAGTGTACAAGCTCGACAACTTCTCAATAACGGTTTCCATAAATTTCTGAAGTCGAAAATTGTCCCCCTATTTATTCACGACCAGCTATAAAAATTTTTGTTTAACGGACGAATTTTCGCTTTAGACCCTTGACTTTTTTTACTCAAGAAATCTTTTGCCTAAAATTTAATAAAACGAATACCATTTTTTCACAAAAACTTAGCAATTGACCCTGCCTGTGGGTAAGATGTGCGCTCCCGCTAAAGTGGTACGAGCAGTGCGTCACTGACAGCATGAAAACGTTGATACAAAATACGTTTGGATCTATAAAAAAATAGGTCACAATTACTTAAGTACAGGAAAGCCCAAGTAAAGTACTTCCTTCATTATTTAAAATCTGTATATAAATTATTTCTTTAAAAAAATAGCAAATTTCTTTAACGTACTGACATTACAAACGTTAAAAATCTAACTCGATATAAGTTAGTATTCCAAATCTGAGACGAAATCAATCTAAAGAAAACTGAAGAATATAGAATAACAATTGGCAATTTCAACTGAAACTAAATGTTTTTTGGTAAAAAAACTTGCTAAAAAATCATTTTCTAGAACGTAGCAATTTACAATTGAATCATTTATGCGTAAATTGCCAACCTTGAAAAAAGTACAATTAAACATGTTTATCATCGACTTTTTGATTTTGAGATCTAGAACAAAATCGCCAATTTTGTTATTACAATAGTAATTCATGCCAAAACTGGAATTTACGCTTAATGATACCTGGAATTACTCTTGTTGCAGTTGAAACTACTTTCTGAATTGCCACAAGTAGTTTCTTGTCCATTTTTAAACGGTTAGCCCATTTAAATACATGCGACTTCTCGAGCGTTTCTTCTTGAAAATGTGAGCTGAGTATGCGTAAAATTTTAGTCGGTTTCACTAAAGAGAATTTGAATTTTAGTATGCTGTTTCACGGTACAGTTGATATTTAGATCCGCCATATTAAACGAACGGGTACCATGACAACGGTTATATATTGCTTCCTGTTTAGAGTAGAGTACGTTAAGCAATGTGCATAACAAATAATTGCGTGGAAGTAATGTGTATAAGAAGCATAACAAATAATTGGATAAATCACTAACTTCACTACGTCACATGTGTAATTTCGATTTCGGCTAGCCTCGTATGTTCCTGCAGCTGACTAAATTCCCACTCTTGACTAGATACTTAAGAAAAAAAAAATCAAATCAAATTATATTAATGAAATACACATGACGTTATTTTTAACGCATGTACAACGTTTTCAAATCTTTTTAATAATAGTAAAATAAGTACTAAGCAAAAGTATTTGTCACTCTCGTTTGTCTAGTTTATAGTCAATAAAATTCGTATAAACATTTTCGTAAGTAAAAGTGGTAAAAATAATAAAATACTTTTAATGAGTGTGATTTAGGATATTGGTTTTAACGGCTTAATTGTAACTTGTTTTACAAAAACTGGTTTTCTAATTTAAGAAGAAGTAAATTTAGACTGTATGATGGTGCCCCAAATTATTATATAATAAAAATAACACAAATCTGTGTTGGATTATGAATGACACAATATTATTAACAAAAATAATATTTTTCATAGTTGAGCGAGTACTTAGCTTTAATTGCATGAGATTTCTAAAATATCGGTTTTTAAATTTAATTTCGCTTTTAATTACAAAATAATCTGACTTTCTATAAATGCCAATGCTTCAACGCGATGAAGCTTCTCGCTATCGGGAATGCTTGGATGTTGTAAATTAAGAAAGTCACAACAAATAGTTTGTATTTTCATCATATATATTAAGACAAAAAAAATTAAAAAATCATATTTCAATTTTTCTTATTCCCACAATTGTGTTTTAAACGTGATAATATAAATAACCAGAACACAGAACCAACCAGGGTCAAAGGACGTACTACCTAAGTTCATAATATATGCAAAACCAGTTAAATAATACAGAAAACAAGAACTGTAAACATGTCCTTGTGACACAGAACTGCTATTACAACGGGTACCAAAACTGTAACAAAAGCTAGTTTCCTAATGGGCCATTTTTGCATTGTTTACAAAATATTCAAACTTAATTTCCTCTCACACTTTTCTCTTTCTTCTTGCAAACCGTTCTAATTCACTAATGTCACGCGTTAATTAGCCAAATAATGCCGACAAAACAATCAATCAACGGCAGAGACATTTTACCTGGGAGTTGATTTTTTTGTAATGCATATAAATACATGAATTGTAAATTCTGCTTGAAGTGTAATTTATATCAGTTCTAAAGCTTTAAAATGGTGGAGGTGCCAAGAGTTTATATTTATAGATAATTGACCTCACATCACAAGTGAAATTAACCCTACTAGCTTCTTGGTAGATGCAAAAAGCATAATTAAAACTTATTAACTACTACTACCTTAGTTCATTACTAGATACTTATTATGTAAAAAAATAACAAAAATTAATTTCTTTAATACTTTTGTTCGATTAACTGTCTTGCGGAATACCTTTCGTTGCTGATTTTCCTTCGGCAACCGTTGCTCGGCCAGTGATACACTCCTGCGCGTTGTTTTAAGAAAATCGGCACTCGGTGCTGGACTCGTGCATATTTTCGCAGCAACAAGCAATCGCAATCTCGATTAGAAAGATTGCCGGCAAAATCAATGTCACTCATTGATTTGAAGTAAAAACCGAGCAAATTTTTATATACAGCCTGTTCATTTAAAAAGTTTCCATTCGTAACATTAAAAGAATCAGAAGAGATATTAAGACGCGGTTTGCGAGCGCTTTCTAGGTGTCTAGGGGGACACATTGTTCAGGTATCACCTACAGCCTACTTTAAAATCTTAAATGTCACCCCACCCTATGTAACATCAAATTAAAACCCAAGAAAAATTTAGTCTCCTGACCCAAAGAAAATTAAAATCAGTTGTTTCGTTCTCGAGTTCTTAATTAAAACGTATTTTTATTGTGTAAATGACAGCCAAGTATTGAAACAAACGCACCCCGCTGCCATAGATTTCAACCAATTTTGTTTTAGTTCGACAACAAAAGTTTGTAAATGTATGTTGGTTCTGTAGTTGACGATCACTTTTAAGATGGTTTATTGTTTAGATAAAAGAGTAGAATAAATTTTCATTTACGAAGCCGAGAATCAATGTGCCCGGAGAACAGCGGCTGCCTTCAACCAAAGGCACCCAGACAGATATGTCTTGCACACATTCGTTTTGAAACTTGTGAGAAATTTTGTGGAAAGTGAGTCTGTTGTAAATACGCACCTAGAGTGTTGAACGAAAGAGCGTAAATTGAAGTTTAGGCACAGTTTGCAGCAAATCCTACGAGCTCATTAGCCAGGTTTCTGCTTCGACTGGAATTTCAATCGGTTCGGGCCACGAATTAACGAAATTAAACAAATTTCATCCATAAAAACGCAGCACCAAGAATTACATGAAGATAACTTTGATTTGAGAATGCAGTTTTGCAAGGAAATTAATGAAATGGTTTAAATGATCCAAATCTCTTAAACAATATTTGCTTTTTCGATGTGTGCACATTTTTCTTAAATGGTTTTGTTAATTAACAAAACTGCTGCTACTGGACTGATGTAAGTCTTTATATTTTTAGCGAGAGACATACTAAAAACTGTTATTGGTTCTTTATTCATAGAAGGAAATTTAAATAGGGAAATTTACTTGGATATGCTGCAAGATGCTATCAATCCTCTGATCACAGAAGATCTAGAAAACCAACATGATAAACATGAAAATTTACAACTAGATGAAGACCTTCTTCACTATCAGCAAGATGGAGTATTGCTCATGAAGTATTTCCCGCTTAGCATAGATTTCCTGACAAGTGAACTAGCAGAAGAGGAACAATCGAATGGCCAGCTAGATCTCCAGATCTTACGCCACTAGATGTTTGTTTGTGGAGACACTTAAAATCTGTAGTTTACAAGACGCAGCCAGTAGATATTCAAGACTTAAGAAATAGAATAATAAGAGAGCGTAGGGCTATACGGCGAGAAATATTTCAAAATGTTAGAGCCAAATTTGACTTTAGTATTATTTAACAATTAACGGCGAACATTTTAAACATTTATGTTTTGCTTTGCATTTTGTTACTAAAATAATTTATAAAATCTATGGTAACGGGGTGCGTTTATTTAAATACTTGGTTCCCATTTTTACACAATACAAATACTTTTTAATTAATAACTAGAGAACGAATCAGCCTACATATTTTCAGGTCTTTAAATTGATATCCCATAAGGGGTAGGGTGCTATTTAAGAGTTTACAGTTGAGCAGACTGTGGCTGGAGGAGTGAATTGCTAACCATCATCGATACCTGACACCTAAACATCTCCCACAAACCGCATCTTTTGATTCTCTTAATATTATGCATGGAAACTTTTCATATGAAAATTTCTTGGAACGTATCAAAAATTTGTGATATGTGCAAAACAATTTCTTATCTTGAGTTTCGATATTTACTATAATTATTTAGCAAGCGATATTATTGCAATTCTGGATTTATTATGATTCATAAATTAATATTTTTTAATTGCTATAAAACACATGTAAGAATATTTAGATCGTGACAAATAATTAATAAATATTTTATTCGCTATTTTAAAAGTTACCAAGATTCTCTGTAGCAAGTAGTAAATAATTAAAATTTCGTGGCCCTAACGGTAGACAAGAAGCTTAATAAGTGGTAACAAAATTTGTATTAATTAAAATATTTACAGCTGGCCAAACAGCGGGTTTTATCCAAATTTCTTGAACTCAATATTAGTTAAAGCAGCTCACGTTTGGTTTCCGTGGTTAATGGAAATCGTTCTTTTTTTAAATACTAACAAGGTACGACCTACAAATTATTCAATTCAGTGTGCCAAATTAAATTTAACGAAGAGTAAAAGTAAAATTATCATAGTATTAACCTATCCAGAATTCCTTTAAACATTAGACTTGCTTATGTGTAACATTTAAAACGAACCTTCAACACATACAAATTAATCTTATTTTAAAATTTAAAGCATTTTCTACATGAAAGGAGGCACATTTAATTGTTAAACAGGTGCCGAGCGGAAAGTATGTAAGCCACGTATATCTGAAAATTATAGCTGCAGATCATGTACATTGTACAGACTGTCTAAAATTCAGTTTCTACCCAGACACGCATGAGGAACGATTTTAATTTTATGCACACGTATCAAGAGCACACATTACGTTTGTTTCAAATTAGGTTAATAGTTTAAAATGAAAGGAGTTTTGATAAAATATGCGGTCGGTTTATCTAAATATCAATCAGCTGCTAACGTTACAAAAATTACAAAATAGTTTGTCACACTGCACTATATTGGAAGATATTTGAGATATATTTGCTTAATTTAAGCAATTTTACAGTAATTGGAGAGATTTGAGCATCAGATAAAGGTATAAATACGCACAACATCTGTTGATTAAATTAAATTTTTTGTAAATTATTGAATCCATTAAGATTATTAAACTAATTTAATGTAGATTATTTCTTGCTTTCAAAGGATAAATGGAAATTAAATTTGGAAATTTTCCCAGTGGTATTCTGGATATTAACATCTGATAATTAAAAAAAATGTAACGCATGTGGCGATAGAAATATTTACAGCACGCAAAAGTTGCATGGACCACCTTATCCTTCACGTTCACGTGACCATGACATTTTGTCTAAATGAACTCTGCATATAATAAATTCACACCTTGCATATAAACATGGAAATAAAAGTTAAACGGTAACGCTGTCACAAAGACAAATTTAATAAAAAAAAACTGAAACGGCCTAGCTAAAAAAACAAAAACAAGGTTGTGACCATCAAAGGCGCACTCTAAAATTGCAATCGTTCTTATGTCTACACTTCGGCTGACACGGTATCATAAAAGTATACTAATGTTGAGACCCTAACTTTAACATAAAGTTTTATTGTTCAATATCAATTTCTAGCTTCTATATTTTAATCTGTAGAATATAGAAAATGTAATTTATAATATTTAAATAACATTTGAGCTTCTATTACAGCCACATAGAACCCCAAAAATGTTTGATCGACGAAATATGGCGTATTTTTGAACACAAATTTTAAATTACGGTAGAAGTATTGAGCTACGCGATATATCGGTATAGCGATATACAGGTTGTATTTTTCACGATGCACATTATAGGTATTTTGGAAACCATGAGCTACACATCTGGCTAAATAGAAAAGAAAACTTTTTATGATGACTATAACACCGTTCACAATTGAACGTCTCCTTTTTCAGTTATTCCTTAAAACAATTTTACTTAAACTGGAACACCCTCTATATTTTTATTATTTTGATACAAAATTATGGCTAGCATCACATTGCTTCATAGCTAGACATAATCGTTTGTTAAACAACATCAATAATAATTACTATTTTATTTTCCACCTTATGTTACTAATGCATTGGATTTTTTAAATTCAGATTTTAATTTTCTAGCAGAATATTCCAAAATATGCAGGGTGTTCCGTAAAAAAAAGCTAGGTACATTAAGGAACAACTCAAAAAGATAACGTTCACTTGTTTTTTTGACCGCATCAGCATAAAAAGTTACACTTCTTTGCACATTTAACCAAATTTGCAGCACTTATGGTTTCCAAGGTACGAATAGCATTTTCAAAAATAAACCCTGTGGATTGAAAATTTATTTAATATCAATGTGGTTTAATTTTAATATCAAAATATTGATATCGTCCAAAGCTGCAATACACGAAAAATCATAAAATAAAAAATGTAAATCTCCTATTTCCGTTGTTTATATTTAATTACTCTACTCACATATTGCCCAATCACTACGTCGCTTTTGCCGTTTCAGCAGCCAAAAAATAGTTTAACCTACATATTTTTTACTATTACTACTACTTATTTGTCTTACTTGTTAATTTTTAAAAATAGAAATAATTGAACAGTTCAATATATTATTCGTGAAATACTACAATCTGATAGCACTTTTTGAAAAATAATTATGGAAAATTATTCAAACTTCCTGCATGAAAATCGTATCCATTTTGTTGAAAAACATTCTGTAACGTACATAATTTTATGGCGAATAAATTTAAGCAAACTACTCATTTATTGCATTGGTTAGTTTTAAAAATTAAATTAATTTAACCGTTCGATATACAGTGTGGCGCATTTAAGATGAAGACGCGAGCTTTGAATTATTGTTTTTCATTTGTTTTTGACAAGTTCTTTTGTTTCCATGACACTATAGTCAAAACTAAAAATCAAAACTCGACTGTGCGTAAAATTGCTAAAAAAACAACAAAGTTCGTTTGCGTTTGCGTTGAAACTAGGTTAGGTAAGTCGCGTCAAAATTGAATTCTGAACAACTTTTTTTAATAAGTTTTTTCGATATCGTCAACGCGAAACAAAATATCGAGAATTGGCCTTACTCGCAAGGTTGCAGTAGGCTATGTTTACAACCTACATTTGAGTTGAGTATCAAATAAGATGCACCTCATGTAGTTCTACGACTGTGCAAAAAATTAAATCTCTACTGCAAAAATAACGAAAATATCAGGCTGTTTTAATCTTGAATGCGACACACTGTATTAGTCGTGATATACTCCTCAAATTACCTGCATAGCAGCTCGCGTTGGTGTGGCATAACCCTTGGAAAATGTCTCGAAGCAAAAGAAATAAGTTTTATTAATTAATTTAAGCAACTTCAAATATTGGTTTTAAATTTGCAGTTTATTATTCTGTCCCACTGACGTGAAAAAGTTTACAAACTTGCGACAGTATATGGGTTATCGCTCGGCAATAAGTGAGCAATCATGGCAATAACTGGATAATAACAGCAATAGTTTAGCAATCGCGGTAATAACGGAAATCAACGGCGATCAACGAAAATATTAAGATATATTCGCCAGTATATCATGCACGTCATGTGAACAATGGGTATCCATGCTCAGAGCAGTGCCGAGTACTGAATGAGGTTACTCACGAGTTTTTTTTTGCGAGTACTCTATCAAAGTACTCATGAGTACAACGTTACGTGTCTTATTAGTTAAACGTAACGTGTAGTACTCGCAACTTGTGGTGCAAAATTACGAGTACAGCACACGAGTACTTTCGACTGACAGGTGACAGCTAATAGTATATTATAGACCAAGGTAGAGAAGACATTTTTCTCAGCCGAGCAGAATTATTTCCCAAGATGCGAAGCATCGAGGGAAATAAGTTGCGAGGCTGATAAGTCTTCTCTACCGTGGTTTATATATTATTTTTTCCACTACTAGCACCCTTATTCCTTTTATAATTAATTGATTTTACATTAATAAAAAATAAAATTACAAATGCAAATATGCACAAAAATAAAGTAGTCTTGCTTGAAAACAAGAGAATAGTTAATTTCAATTGACATTTATGTAAAATATATATTTTATAATAGTGGTTATAAAATGTCCAATTTTGATGATTTGAGTGAAAACTGCACTCCTGAAATTAGGGAAGGTGCAGAAAGTGTTGGTGAACAGTTATTACCAGTAAAATCAAAAGATTTTTACATGAAAGTTTATGGTGAATTTAAAGATTGGTAGCAATTGTTTTCATTATTAACCAGTAGTTAATAATGAAATATTAGTAACCACTAGGAAAGAAATTCATCTTCTTGGCTCTAAAACAAAGTAAATAATGATATCGTTTAATGCTAGTAGTGGAAAAAATGATATATAAACCACGGTAGAGAAGACTATTCTGCTCGGCTGTTTACACCAAGTGACCTAAATAATTAAGGTAACATTAGGTGTATAGGTCGCGACCTAAACGTACGGTGTAAACGTACTCAATCATACAGTTTGGGATAAGCTACAATTTGGTTGGCGCGGCGGCGTCCTAAACCGCTGATTGGTCAGTGGCGCCTTCTATGAATTTTTAAAAATTTATTTCTTTTAACTTTTTTAATAAACGAAAGACATTTATACACCATTTAACTAACATTTATAATCAAGTTAAATTTTTCATGAGCGATAGCAGAATAAAACTCACCACCTTAGTTTTTAGTTTTACAGCAAGATTTAGGGTGGGGCAAAAGGGTAAATTTCCCCCTCTCCTAATATTTAGCGTAAACAATTTCCCTTTGGCCTTTGGTTTACTTTAATCTCGAGGAATATTTTTACAAAAAAAAAAAAAAAATTTTTTCCAACTATCTTGGGCTGACGAATTCTATTTCGGTCACGGCAACAATTAAGCAATCAGTCAGAAATCACGGCAATCAAGACAATCTTGGCAATAAGTGTGCAAAATTTTACCTAGCGAGTCACCTCTCATACCAAATTGAAAGATTCTTCGATGGCGTTGTTCTGAACTAATCTATCTGCATTGTTATAGAACCAAACAATTCGTCGAAAAGTAGTAACTCTTGCGGATGTTTTGGTATACTTGAAAAAAATTTCCCCTTCTCCGTTTGAAGCAGTGACGCTATCAAATTTTTTTTATTTATTTATTATTATAAAATAATTATTTTCTACTCCTATGTTTTAATTTACTTATTAAGTGTGCGCTGCCTATACTAAAATGATACCCATTTCGATACAGATTTTCATTTCGAAATGACCCAAACTGACCAATAGCAGCAAAGCATTGCTTTTGGTAACCATGGTTACAAGAGTTGTTGACAGTAAACATCGCAAAACAGTTTAAGTTTTTTGCATAAAAAAAATTTTTTAATGAATATTTGTTTAAATTAACTAGTCGTAGAAAAAATAGTGTATGCACCTCCTATATAATGGCTATTATTATAGATTCGTTGCATAATATACTATTGTAGCTACAAAAGTTTGATAAGACAAATTGATGAAATACACAAGACAACGTCTGTTCCATAATTGAACAATGGTTATATGGACGTTGTTTGCGATCGAATGAATTAAAATTAATACTTTTACAAAAACACGAAAAACGACGAAAATCTCCAAATATGTCTTATGTAGTCCCAAAAAATTATACTACCATGAAGAAAATGCCAAAAGGTACCTAAAACCGAAATTAAACATAAATGGTATTATTTAAAAAAAAAACGCTAATGACGTCACTACTTCAATAACGGAAGAGGGATATTTTCAAATATATCAAAACATCTGCAAGACTAAATACGTGTTAACGTGCCCGATAGGTTTTCGAAAACCGTTCACTTATTGAGATATGAGCTTGTATCCATACTATAGTAAAACCCTGTATGTATGTGTCGCAGGCAGATGGTAAAAATCTGCCGTTTTATACAACGCCTTGGCAGAATTTCCGCATTAAAAAACTATCGGTTCCTACAATTAACCTCAAGATCCTGGAGACGCGACAACATTATATTAAAAACAAATTTCAGGAAATGGCTAGTTACCCTATGTTCCTCTAATTTCATGATCTGCCTAGGCTTTTTTATAAAATGAAGCAGTTTACAATCTGCTTACGACATATCGATGCAACGATATTTAGATACATCCATATAATAATAATAATAATGTACTATTGGTGGTAAAAAAATGGATATCGAATAACGATTATTAAAATTCTGTATAATAATTGTTTTACTTTTCCATTATTTGATGATGCAATATAACCTTAAGTTTGCGCAATTCGCTAATTGCTAATATTATGCGCTGTGCATAAATTTGAATTCAATATAATACACATGCAAATATTCTAGATATGTTTACTAATGGGAGAATAATAATTAGCGTGTCTGATATACAAGTATAATTGATAGAAATAGCCATAAACGTTGCGATACTGAAGAGTCGAAGTTGCACAAAATACTCCTTTAATGAAGGAAATTAGCATGAAGAAAGTTAGAAGCAATTTTGAATAGAACCATTTCAGTAATGAGACAGAAAATATAAGCGCAAGTAGTTGATTAGGACAAGAATGTCAAAAAAGTGAATAAAACTAAAACATTACAAAGTAATGACAGACTCTTAAAAAAAACTTTAAAATGGAGGAAGTATTGACACTGAATTTTCTAATTAGAAAATTATTTTATATTAGTTAGTTACTATTAGATTGTGATCCTAACATGAAGTCACTAGCAATGCTATGACAAGTAGTATTGTTTTGCAAAACAAAGACGAAAAAAGGTTGTTTGCAGATTACTTGGGATGATTAAATAACACAAGACACCAGAAAATGAGAGAAAAGGGTAGTTAGAAGCATTCCTGAAAAATTACTTTACTAAGAATTAACTTTAGGGTTATGAATTAATGGTTATAAAGTTATCAGTGGTGATCAATACAATGGTAGAATTTATTTAAAAATTTCAAACATTCATAGAAAGCATCATTACAGCGAAATTAAAGGATTCGCGATAAAACTAACTATAAAGCCATTCCTAGTTCCATTGTTTTAAAAATTTTTAAAAGGCGTGTAATCATTTTTTGAGGTATCGCAAATAATTTTAAGTCGAAAATTTTTTCTCCTATGGCCATTTTGTTATCAAATATTAAGCCGCCCTGCAAACGCACTTTTTATTAAATGAAAAACTCATTTAAAGTGTCTTGGCGTTTTTACCAAATTACATTTCCAAACTTTCGTTTAAAAGGTGATGCAAAAAAGTCTAGATGCATATTTAAAATACTCCATATTTCAGGTTCAATTAATATTGAACCAGCCGCTTTAAAGGTATGAAGAAATGAATAAACGGTTTCCAAAACAATAATTGGCTTTCCTTTTTAAGTTTCGACATTGAAAATTTTTATGAATACAATGCTGTTCTGCGCTCCAAGTATTGGAAAATAAAAATGAGGAAAGTAATAGGATTTAGCGGGTCGTTAGGCAACACAAACTACAGACAGTAGAAGGTGGAAACCAACGCAATCGGACATTCTACTAAAATTGCGTTCTCGGTGCCTTAGATGATGATACACTTTGTCTCATTGGTTTTACCTTAAACTGAATAGAATAATTTAACATTTATTGAAACACTCTGTATAAAATTTACTACTATGTTTCTGTAAACTAAGTATGTACTGTAAAAGTTTAAAGTGTCGTTTGTTTATTCCTTCTAAGATGTTTTGTGGAAAACTATTTTCAGCATGTTTATTCAATGATTTTTTTGAAAGATCTAAAATCTAAAACTAAATTAAGAAGCCGGTAGCATATATAAAAATGTAAAGAATGCGTCTTTAAGCCATGCATATAAGCTACTACTTCCACCTAATGCTTAATAGGACATATTTTGGCTCTCTTCAGTAAATTGTTCGAATGCAAATTATCTGCACGGCAAAGTGCTTTTAAAATAGAATGCCCAGTGAGTATTAACGCTTGTAAAACGCCTTTTTTTAAATAATGAATTTCCAAAAAATAGTTTTCCAGTTGTTTTCGAAATTACCTGTATTACGATTTATTATTATTTTGCAACCTACTCATTTTTGAAATGTTTTGCCATAAGGAGAATTTTTTATTGATAACATTTTACTAGCAGAACATAATTAATTGTAAATATTTGAAATAAAACAAATTATCCTATTTGTATGAATAAAATTCGCTCGCTTTAAAATTTACTGAAGACGGTCATACTAATAGCTGTTACAAACAAAACGTTAAACATTGCAGAACCCTAAATGGTCATTTTCCATTGCAATAAATGAAGGCGTGTTAATTGTGTAGGTTAAACAATATAATATAATAACTGTTAGATTAGATCGCCTTTTATCCTTCACCGTTAACAATGTTAGTAACACTTTCAAAGACCAAGAAAAATGTGAATTGTTTTGTTATAACTATGCCTACATGTTTGTTTTTCGCCAACTTATCAAACTTAATTGACGTTTATCGTTCAATATAAATATTTTATATTGGGACTGCCATTCTTTAATAGGAAACGTAGTTCGTTACCATTTCAATCGAAGGATCTTTACCTAATAAGCCTCAATTTAAGGCTAGTACAGCTCCACCGCTTATAGGACGTAAGGAGGGTCTTATTTACGCTTTGGATAAAAATTAAAGCCCGGAGAAGTTCACAACAACGATTTATTTAGGAAACCAATCAAGGTAAGTGCTTGAAAGAAGTTTTCTTGGAGAAAAAGTTCTTTATACCATGATAACATTAAAAGTTCTTAAGTTGAAATTACTTAATTAAAGTTCAAGTTCCGAAATTAAAACTTTCAATTCTATGTTTATTAATGCGTATCTTGCTGTTCTAAGTTAGAAAAAAAAGCTATTTATTAGTTTATATTTTACTTCCTACTTGCCCCGTTACTTTCTTTAGTTTTAGATGAAATGGGAACAGCCAGAGGGAATTTTTATCATATTGTGTGTTTTAGTGACGAATATAAGATATGATAATGGGGAGAGTGTAATTAAGACCAGTGAGCAAGAAATGGCATTGCAGACGTAACTTCTTTAAAGTGGGCGTGGCCAATTATTCGCATTGGTATCGAACAAGATCATCTGACAATTTTAGAGCCAAATAAAAAAATCTCAAAATAGCAAAGTTTATGTTGTAGACAGTGAATCGCAGTGACACACCTAAAAGCAACCAATAGCTCGGCAGACTCTACAGAAACCTGACAAAACAATTATTAATTACTGCTATCCCTAACCTTATCGGCCTTATCTGTTACAAAAGCCACTTTTGCTTTTGCCGTCGTATAATCTGAGAGTCTTTTTTTGCTCGGCTAAATATTTAATAGATATAATTGCAGAATATGTTAAGTGGGTTTTCTCATTGTGGTAGGGGTAGGGGCCCTCTTCCCGCCTAGTGTGATTGCTTAAATATGCTCAGTTAAGATTGCATTGAACGAATAGCAAGACATGTAATTCCATCACTTTAAAAAGTAAGAACTTATCAAGGTATTCTTACGAAAAAAAATCTTTGATTAAGATCATAATCTATAACAATAGTTAGTCTAAAGTTCAGATCAGTGGCGTTGTTAGAAAAATTCAAATAGTAATCCTGCAATAAAAAAATTGCTCTATCTGCTCACAAAACCTAAACCAATAAGAGACCTTTTCTAGCTACGCTCCTGGCGGTGACATCATTATTCATACTTTATAAAAACAACTATTACAATATAAAAAAATATTCAGACCCATACCATAAAGTAAATAGCGAAGCTATTTACTTTTGCCCATACTACTTCTAGCCTTCCTGATTCCATCACGTTAATATTACTTTTTATCAGTGCAAATTATAGCAACAGGGTGATATTTTTAAGTGCCCAGAAAACTTTAAACCACAGCACCCTAGTACCCACTTGACTACCTCGGCCCTCATGCAGAATTTTCAATAATTACCATTATGTCGTCATCAGAGCTATCATCCTCTGCTACCCTGACTTGAACAACCATTTGAGGTGTGGGCATATCGTCGTTTATTTTGTAATCATCATCAAGATCAGATTTGCTGTAGTCACCTTCAGATTTTAAAACATCATCGAGGTCTTGAAGACCTGATTTAACATCATCACTTAAAGAGGATTGAGGCCTAACGGATTCGGCTGTCGGTGGTTTGGGATCCCCATGAAGGCATGAACATAAAAGCTCCGCAAAACGTGGCACTGGCACGCGCTTTTTGTCCATAGCACCCCGAAATTTCCCCGGCATGTTTACAGTTTACATTTAATTAATATTTCGTGTAAAATCAATTTTAATATCAATTTTAGAAAGTCAAATTGTTTACGAAGACGATGAAATTTATGATAATTAAACGATTGGCTAACATGTTATTGGTAATCATCGTAAAAGAAAAAGTTTAACGGGAAATTTTAGCTGAAAGTGGTCCTGTCATATAATTTACATAAACTTTACGAACGTGGTATAACTTAAGGCACGCACAGTAAGGTACTGAAGTGATTAAAACAACTCCACGACTTGAACATTCACTTTTAAGGACTTATTTTAAGTCACCATACGCTAACACATTAATTACACAGTTGTAGTCAAACTAAAACTAACGTCATGCAATTAAAAGTGTTTAAAATTTTATTGTCACTGCAGGCAGAAAAAAAATCACTTTCATTTCACTTTCTTAAGATACTGCACCAAACTGAAGCGGTTGGACGTTTTTGTTTGTTTGTTTAAGTAAGAAGTTTCTTGAAAGTAACACTTTCTGCTCTTAATTCCGGTTTAATCAGTTGATAGTTTGAAAGCGTAAAACTTGAAAAAATTGCACGATTTTAAACCGTCATTGGTTGAAGACCAAATGACTACCCGTGCCTTGTTAGTGCGGTTTTAAAATGAATTTGTCTTTCACCACAGAAATCGTGCGGCTTGGTTGCTTAAAGGCACTTCTAGAGCTGCATTACAGCATTACTACCGGAACCACGCCTAGAAAATTGCAAAATTTTAAATGTCAAGTTCTACGTTTCATATTCTGACCATGACAACTCTTTCGACAATAAAATGTAGATCAAACTTGCATTCCTTCCTAAACCCAAACGCAGATACACTTCTAAATAGTAGTTACGAAAATCAAACTTCATCTTTGTTTAATGTATATAACCGATCTATCATGATGCTTTGTAAGTTTTCAAGGCAGGATTGCACTTATTATTAACACACACTACTTCCTCCACCACGGGAGTGCTTTACATTTCACATTTCCAAACAAATACACGTGGATTTCGGAACTAAATCATGCTTTTCGGACAACCGTAGAAAACATACTGAAAAATGCTTATCTAAATAAACAAAATGGCTAACTTTCGCTACATTCTAAATGTTAATGTGTTGTATAACATGCAAATAATTTCCTAATAGAAGGGGACACGAGATGTTGCAACACCAGGCCTTTTAGACAGGCATTCAATATTGACACAGATATCAAAGAGTAAGAGTAGGAATAGATATTGTTTGTTGATTAAAATAACCAAGAGGTAATTAATGGTGTCAACGATAATTGTAATAAATTCCATTAGCTAAGAAGTTGCAAGGACTTCCACTAATGAATCAGAAATTATAAATCAGATGTGCTTTGATCTATTACAAATCTTTTGAAATTGTTACGGTTTAGTTACAACTATCAGAAAAAAATTAATAATTTAGAAACAAACACATAATTTGGATATTTAAGCAACAACAATTTTTTTAACCCTACACTGCTGACATCATACGGCCCCACATCTAACATGGAAAGAGATCTGAGAAACCAAAGACAAATCCGGACTGTGACTTCATCACCTGGAAATGAAATAATAGGTAACATTTGACCTCTGTCTCAGCTCAGCTGACCCTCGAAAAAAAAAAACTTGAGTACTTTCTCTTAGAAGTAGCGAAGAAGCTCATAAATTTTTCGTAACAATTCTCATTTTACACTCATCCTCGAATAGTACCAAAAATATTTAAAAATCTATTTAAGTTCTAAAAAAATTGGAAGGTTTGTTAGAATTTTAAAAGTATACTGCAGCCCAGTATACAATTTTAGCTATCCTATATCAATTTAGATTTGTTCCAAAACATTATACGTTGCGTTATTTTTTTTTCAAAATGTCTAATTTTTACAAAACTTAGGGATACTTATTTAAGAACAAAATAAGGGACGATTTACTAGAGCCAAATCAAATGTTGAATGTTAAGTAAGTTAATTTAAAAATAGCAAATAAAAAAATTCTAGATTTCACTAAAAAAAAAATATATATTGTACTACATGTTTCGTCAGTTATGACATATTTAAGTACTTGAAGTACTCAAACGTACTTAAAAATGTCGTAACTGACAAAACATGTAGGACAATATAAACAATTTTAGTGAAATTTATACTATTTTTACTATTTATTTTTATCTTAAATGTTTGAAAAGTTGCAAATCTCAAAATTCAAATTTCTAAAAACATTAATTAACTAAAACTACGATTTCATATAGTTCGATACAGTTAGGAACATTCTTTGAGCATTTCAAATATGAAGTTGCAGTCAAGCAAAATTTTTTTGTAAATGTTCACTGGCTTTCAAAATCTATATGAACTGTTAAATGTGACCTGATGAGATATAAAAATCTTCAAGAACTAACTAAGTAATGTACATAATTCTTTACTACATTACATTTGAAGTATTCAATTAGCGAACGTTGTTACTTTATAAAACACGTGCTGCCATCGTAAGAACATTCCAGACAACATAAAACCAGTAGCAAGAGAAATTTAATGCAGATATATCAAAGTTATGCCGTAAGAAGTCGTCAGATAGCACTAGTCTTCTTTAACTCTGCTCAAAACTGAAATAATAATTGTCAAATGTTTGTTTTGAGTAAAAACTCAGTATGAATTCAAAAATTGAATTATTTGAGTTTATCAATTATTTCATAATTGCTAAAGTAAATTCCAATTAGCACGCGCGCTATGAGTTAATAAGAGGCAGAGGCATAGATTTATCACTGTGTCTTCTTCTACGACTGTGATTCGTCAAACACGCTTTAATATTCCTAAATACGGTTGAGAAATAAATTCCGACATTTGTTCGATTTTTATTATTATAACGTATTTGACATTCAATTTCACAATTTTTAAACAATTTTTTATTAAAGTTTCAAGTGCCTCATTTTTAATTAAGCAAAAACTTTTTTATATACAATATCTTAAGGGATGTGTTAAAACGTTCGAAAGAATGTAGATCCAATACAACAAAAAGTCAACTGTTCCTATAAAACTTATTAAAAAAACGGTAACAATATTGTAAATGTGTGGTAGAAATGATAGATAGCCTATAACATTATAGTTATTTAAGTATCAAGGAATGTAAGGACGTAATAACATCAGAGGTAGGCGAATACGAGCTGAGGCGGAGCCGAAGCTTGTCGCCTGCCGAGGATGTTATTAGTCGATACATTCCGTGTTACTTATTAAATTTTTCACGCTACCGGCAATGTAAGTAGGCCTACAGGTAGAAATTTAATCATATTTTTAAAAGTTCGTTTTGACAGCTGTCATCGGAATTATTTTTTAAAAGCCCCATTATTCTAAGTTGTCTGTGCTTGTTACCATATCAACGAACAGTTAAAATCAACATTATTTTCCTAGGAATGTAAGTGACACTATTAAGTTCCGTAGTCAAGGGTAACTAGTACACGAATGTTATCAGCCACTTACGATCCCTGTAGCTGTGGATGTAAGGCCTACTTACATCGCCGGTAGCGTGAAAAATAATTTATAAACCACATAACTGCTCGGTAACTACAAAACATGCACAGTTAAGTAACCTTGCAAAAAATGCATTATGTTGATGACGATCAGAATATTATATGCTCTATTAACATATTAACGGCTCGGTAAGAGAAGAAATTTACGGTAGAAATAATAAATGTTCGATAAAAATTAAAATTGTATGGGAAGAGTAGTAAATGCACAGTAACAAATGTCAAAAACATTTATTTATAAATAATACTCGTTTTTCAAAACAATGTTGGTCTAGGAGGTTTCGGCGAGATTGGGATTAAAAGCAGTTATATTTCTACATAAATTAATACGAAAAAAAAAAGTTGTTTTTAAACAATGTTTACAATCTAGTCAATTTATGCAAGGTTACAGTTAAGAACAGTTATATTTTTATAGAGAACAATACCAAAACCATGTTGTTAGTCTAGGTGGTTTAAGCGGAGTTGGGGTTTAAAACAGTTATATTTTTACAGAAGACAATGCGTAAACAAAGTTGTTTTTTAAAATTATGTTGTTGGTCTAGGCCTTACGTGAAGTTATGATTAAGAACAGTTGTATGTTTACAAAGACAATGCGTAACAACAACAATACCGAAACTAATTTGTTTTTTAAAATAATGTTGTTGGTCTAGGCGGTTTACGCAAAAGTGAGGTTAAGAACAGTTATATTTCTACAGAGAAAAAAACGAAAACAAAGTTGTTTTTAAAACAATGTTGTTGGTCTAGGCGATGTTCGCGATGTTATGGTTAAGAACAGTTATATTTTTCCAGAGAACAATACCAAAACAAAGTTGTTTTAAACTATGTTGTTGGTCTAGGTAGTTACACGAGGTTGTGGTTAAGAACCGTTATATTTTTATAGAAAACAATGCGAAAACAACGTGTTGTTTTTTAAAACTATGTTCTTAGTCTAGGAGATTTATGGGAGCTTATGGTTAAGAACAGTTATATGTTTAGAGAACAATACCCAAACAAAATTGTTTTTTTAAAACTATGTTGTTGGTTTAGGCGGTTACGCGAGGTGTTGGTTGTAACGGTTATATTTATACAAAAAAATGAGAAAACAAAGTTCTATATCCTTAAATTAAGCGGTAAAACATTGATTGCTATTTTGCAAATATTTCCATACTGTAAAACTTATTAAAATATCGAGCAGTCGTTAAAAATTTATGGTGTATTTAGTAATTTTTTTATCGTGCACTTAATATTTTGATGCGACAAAACCCATTAAAATATCTAGCATTTATTACGTGTCCGTTTTACTACGCTGAGAGGGATGTGGGCGATTAAAGAAAGTGAAGAAATCGCCAAAGAGTTCTGGAACACCATACATATTATTCTGTTTTCGTCAGACTCTCAAAATAAAACTATTGTGTATTGTGTTCACGGAAATTCGCCCGACTTAAACGCTACCTAGCACATTGGATCAATTTCAAAAGATAAAGTACAATTTGTTATGTGAGGAGAACGCGAGTAAGGACGTTATCCCCATAAATGTTGCACCAGCATATTGAGAATCATTTTAAACAAATGGAAATATACAAAATACTAATGTTTTTGTGTTTACCATTAATAGAAATTGTTGAAAATATATTACTTTTCAATCGCTTTATTGACATATTATCTCTAGCGAATAGTTATGCAGCGCTCTTTGTAACAAAAAGAAACTGCTAAACGTAAGATGATCAGTGATCACCTAGACAGCTTAAATTTTAAAAAACTTCTAATGAAACTCACAAATTAATGTTGTTTATTACAACCATATTTATTTTAGAAAATAAATAATAACATAGGAAACGAAGAACTTAAAATCAATTACTCACTCCAGATGCAAAAACTTATTATTTCAAGAACGCAGGCAATTTTCCTGTAACTACTTTTTTCGGCCTTGAACAAGGTTGTCATTATAATTAATAAGTAGCTTTCGTGCATAATACTAGTACGGATAACGTTCTTTCTTAAAATGACATTGAATCAATCATTCAAAATAAAGACATTATCTAAATTTCAATTAGTCGAAAAGTATCAAATTTCTTGTCCTGCTTACATAACTTAACCGGTCTTTTCTAGGTAAAATAATTCAAAAGAAGTTTCTAGTTTTATTATAGTTTTGTCACGAAAAATCGTCGTAGTTACTCAGAATCGGAAAAAATCCTTGTATATGGCGAACGTCCTTACCCAGAAAGGCAAGAGTTGTTGAAGTTGTTATGGGCACCTTGTAAGACCAAAAGTAATGCGTCATTGCAAGCAAAATCATAAGCTCCTTTTAAAACAAACTACGCGTTTTGTTTGCGTTTTATTACTCGAACTAAATTCAGTAGCTATTTTTTTTTGGTATACAATCTAATAATTTTCAATGGAAATTACAATTAAGTCTTAGACCTGAACACGCTTTTATAAGCTATGAAATTGTAAACAGGTGTTAAACACCAAAATTAAAACAAATATCTGAATGACAACAGAAATTGTTTGTCGACATTTTGAGAATATCATGGCCAATAATTATCGGTTTGTTCTATATTACTGAATTCTGCGTAGGACCTTAATGAATTTAATAAAAGTGTTAATTCGTAATTAACAAATTATCGTAGGATGTATAAACATCATCGATCCTTTTTTGAGCATGCAGACTTAAAAAAAGTATAAACATTGTGTTTATGTACATATTATAAGGAAAGAAACCACTATGATGCTATTGTAAACATTAAGTAATGCCGAATATGGTTAGCTCTAGTGTGTGTGGAAAATAACGTTTATCTACAACAGTGAGTAAAGTGACCACTTTACTCACTCCTAAGAGTGAGTAAAGTGGAAATTTACTCTCTAGGTGACATTACCTCATTTTATATTTTTTTTTTCGTTTTCAAAGTAATGCGATACAAACTGCGATTAGCAAAGTCAGCAATTTTATGTTTTGTTTCAAAGGCATTGTGATGCAAAATTTTAAAATGTCAAAAGTTTAAATATTTATGAAAATTGTACATATTATTTTGTTGTAGATAAAATTTTATATAGAACACATGACTAAAGTGTCTTTTTTTGATTTCGCAGATTTATATAATAATTAATTATAGGACAAGTGAGCAAAATGGAACTTTTTTTGATCGAGCAGAAGTTTAAATCACGAGCGTCAGCGAGTGATATAAATCTGCGAAATCAAAAAAAGACACTTTAGTCATGTGTTCTATATAGAATTTTATCTACAACAGAATAATATGTACAATTTTCAAAAATATTTAAATTTTTGCCGTTTTAAAAAATTTTGACGTTTTAAAAATGAAAGCATTGCATCACAATGCCTTTGAAACAAAAACATAAAATTGCTGACTTTACTGATGGCAATTTGCATCGCATTACTTTGAAAACGAAAAAAAAATATAACATGAGGTAATGTGACCTAGAGAGTATATTTCCACTTTACTCACTCTTAGGAGTGAGTAAAGTGGCCACTTTACTCACTGTTGTAGATAAATAATTATTCTTTCATCGCTAGGATATATGTACTATATTATATGTTTATTATAAATTTATAAGTAAAGTCCGGATTTATATGCATTTGCATGTGTTTTGTAGCCAAGTGCGGGTTCTTTTTGCATTTCACAGCATTCTAAATACAGCGAAACCAATTTCATTTTGCACATAAACCCATATTTTTACAATAAATGCATATTTTCCTGCGTATTTATTCATTTTTCTTATTGTCACTTGTTATCTATGCAAATGTTTCCAATTTTTCGAGCTTTTACTAATTTATTTAGAATTCTCGACCCGTTCGATTCTCAGGAAAACGCAATATAATTTTTGTAAGATTTCACTTCGATTAGTAGGTAGAAGGCCATAAATTTTTAGTGCATTTTACATTAAATATAGAGGCAATCAAAGCTCTGAACAAAAGCTGACATCGGAAAGAATTAGGAAATAATAAACAAATTACAGAAATTTACAGCCATCTCTTTTGCTTTGCTCTATGTGAGACTACCACATATACGTTTTCTCTTTCTTTTACATGGATTTACGCAAAGGTGCGGTTGCTAAAAAATGCATGACAAATTAAACATCGTTATTACAAAAAAAAATAAACGGGGGTTTCTTGTGATGCGCGGAAAACAAATAAACGGGGTTTCTTGTGATGCGCGAAACAGTCCAATTTTTCGTGGCTTGGAATCAACTGACTGTAAAATTAGCGTAGAAGAGTTTCCAAAGTATAAGTGTACGCTAGTAAAAGCATGCGACGTTGAATGCTAGTTGTCCAAATATATATTCAGACAGACAGACAGCAAAATTTTACATCAGATAATTCAGAAAAATGTCTTGTTTACGACTTTATTAGGCAATTGAATGCAAACATTTAAATACTACCTACACAATCTAATGCTTACCAGTATGTTTATACGTTATGTGAGTTATATGCTTTAATATATTTCCAGCCTATCTTATTTAATACCATTTTTTGCAAATAAATAAATCTGGTTCTTCTGCATATTGGCTGTTTAAGTGCATATTAAGTTTTTATTTTTAAAAGCCACTCTGCATTTGGGTATTTGAACTCTTTTAGTGCATATTAAACCGGCATTTAATTACAAGTGTTATAATCTTGAAACTAACGGAAACCACAGTCGTTAAATGTAGTAAATTATGATTATGAGTGGTTTATAGTATAATTTTGGTGCTTATTTGATTAAATTAATTTACATTTTGCACTTCACAATTATTAGAAGAGGTCTTTAAGAATTTCTTCAGCTTTGAATGGTACATTACGAACTACACAACGACATTTAGAAATTAATTAATAAAAAACTATTCTGTAACTCTACCGTAATTTAAAAAAAATATCTTTGGAATTGAATGTAATAGTTAAGAGCAATTTCATAAATTAGATTACATCAAATTTAAACAATGTGTCGTCATCACCATTAATAAAAGTTTCCAAAAAAAAAAACAACCAATTGATATATTGAATTACATGTTTTTAAAACACCTTGTAAAAACGGATTTTAATAAATTAGCAATGTTTAGCAATAAAAATTACATTCGATAAATATAGATATTTATTTAATAAGCATTACCTGTAACCTGAACGATACCGCTATAATTACAGTTACTTATTCCTGAATTTATAATTTACGATCAACTCATCAACAAAAATAGTCGATGCGAAACGTGTTTTTCTCAGTACATAATACGACTAATAATTTTTAATTATCACAAGATAAAATTTATTTAGAGTTAAGCAAAACGTAATAAACTTTATCAGCACTGTTAATAATCGTGATAGAATACCATATTGAAGCCAAACCTACCACGTATAAAAATTTGATTAACGGTTATTCTTACAGTGTCCGGACTTTTAATCCCAAAGCCGCAAAAAATTTCGTTAACATTCAATAAGTAAACAATCACAAAATGTCCAATAATGAATTTAAGAGATTAGTTTGCTCGTTCATTAAAGGTACATTTTTTAAATGTTTGTGAATTTCAAAACCTTTTACTATATCTAATTTACGTTTATCACAAAAGTGTAAACATTTTATAGTGTTATTAGATGTCATTAAATGATTGTGTTCTAGTAAGAGTTTAGCATAATTGAATTTATGTGAGTGTTTGTATTTGTAAAAACGCACGTCTTCTTTATACCTAATACCAAAATTTCTAATTGTGTGGTCTATATAAACCGAATTATAATGTGAACAATTTAATTTACTAAAATCAGGCATTTACAAATTAAATTGTTCGCATTGCAATTAAATCGATCGCAGATAAATTTATAAAACTAGCTAAACCTATGGACTACGCTTCACGCTGTTCTCTTAAGAAACATTTTAGCAAATTTATTGACAGGAATATAATGATATAATTCATACATTCCGGAGGTATCACGTGACTTTTACATAAACATCGGAACCCGCAAACATAATAAATAACCTGCATCGAGATGTAAGGCATGTTACTAAATGCGTGACCACTAAAAATTGAGACGGGGAAGGAATCGAGAGTTACTATATAGATAAATAACCTGTGACGAGATATAAGACATGTTACTGCATGCATCGTCACTAAAAGTTGAGACAGTTGAGATTCGGATTTTTTATATAGGAGATAATTATAGATTAGGAGTTCCATCCGAGGTACGCTACACTACTTACTTCATTCGCGTATTAATTTATATTATTAAAACAAAATAAACAAAAAATGGGGGGGGGGGTTGGCAGTTTATTATTATTATGGATCTGTACAGAAGTCTTTCGTATTATTGCATTTTTATTTACAATTTCGCCAAATACATTCACTTAAACTTAGTAGTCAGAATAGACTTTGTAGCCGTTTATATGAATTTAAATTTTAAATTTCTTTAACAACAAAAAATTAAAACGACACTTTTTTTTACCGAATCCGTTATTCCAACTAGAAAGCGAAAACTACAAAAATAAGCACAACAAATAAAATCATTTTGAGCTTGAGTCGAATAGACCTTTTATAAGAAAATAAATTATGCTATATTAGTCAAACCATTACTCAGAAGTATAGAATGTTTTTATTAATTTTTTTGCTCATGTTAAATATCCATATAAGGAAGTACGATTAAATTACAAATTCCAAATAAGTATATGTTTAGTTGTTGACTGACAATAATAAATGACATTGCCACACTATTTGGGAGATTTATTTTGTAAATATAAACTAATCTCTAAATCAAATCCTAATGAAGTTGTAACAAACAGAATAACTTTTCAAATGCAAATAAGCAACAAAATTCATCCGCATAACTCTATAGTTCCGTTTTTTTTTTTACTAAAATATCTATACACATATTTGTTTTTATAGATTTCTGGTTTATTAGTTCATTTTCTTTCACCCATATCAAGAATTTATTTCATGGTACGATTGCAACGCTAACGTTACCTGCAGTTTTTAGAGTGGACATAATTGCATACTCATGAAGATAAATTTATTTAAAAAAACTAAAAGAAATCTAGAATATCTAGAAGACGCTGATGGTACATCTCAATAAATAACTACTCTATAAAACAAAAAGAAAGGTACGAACCACAAGGTAACGCACAGCCCGAGGCGTTTAAAATACTTATAGCGGTAGCATCTAAATCCGTACATTATTAGAGGCGCTCAGTTTAACAGCAACAATAACAATAGATCTATGTAGGTAACAAGCAGAGCTTGAAATGACATTGAAGTTATTTGTCAATATTGACACTTTGAAATATTTAAGACGTTCCCTGCAATTAAAATAAATGTTACGATAATTGAATACAGACCGGCATTAATAATAATTATCATACCGCTGACGTTGGTATTTCATTTTCCGCATTAGAAACGTTACCATATAAGCACACAACCATCGTACATACATACATACATGAATATGTGCATAACTCGGGCAACTAGTTTATTAAGATAATTATTCTTCAGCTACATTAAACATGGTATTCATTAGTAAATCCGCACAGTAACGTAGAATGTAGAAAATGTTAATTGATCAATAAATCTAACCTTCCTATAGTTCTCCAAAATTGGATCATCCCAACCCCCTGAGCCCAAGCTGCCGCGTCGACTGGGGTCCCAAGAGTTTCGTCGGCTATCCAGAGAGTCGTTCGATAACCTTCTGGAATTCCTTCTGTTCGCATTAGGCACTTGCAGGAAATCTTTCTTCAAAGAATTCGTTGATCCACCTAAGGAATCTCGACGGGAATTCCAAGCACCGTTAAGGTTCCCATCTTTTCTTAGTGTCACCATTGAAGCGACCAATGGGTCTTTTCTTAACAACGATGGAAAATTGCTGGGATGTTCAATGTCCTTATTTGGTGGTATTTGTGGAAGACCAAAAGAATCGCGACGCCTGTGTGTGAAGTAATTTTTGAAATTAGACGCTTAACTTGATTTTCTGTTTAATTTTATGTAAGCGAAAAATTTGCGTTTAGAGAAATAAGCGAAAGTTTTAAGTGCAATTAAACAATTCCTTATTAAATCAAATTTTTTTCCCACGCCATTTTCTTCATATTAGTTTTATTACAGGTGGATACATGTGCAATTAAATAATTTGAAAACAAAGCATGTAGTAAAACAAGCGGCACACTTCTCAGACGAGCATAAAAGCAATTAGCAAAACTATGTAGATCGTATTTGAATAACAGTGAGAAAGTACTGATAAGTGCTTGTCTAAAAGGTAATTTAGTTCACAACAAGCTATTATTACAAGATACAAAAGCGAATTCAGAAAATTACTTATAAAGAGTTCCAGCATGCAAATTGTATTAAGCAACGGTGATTTAATATCACCATCATATTTTATAGCCCAATTTAAAATTAGTACCCCAAGCCAGGGACTCAATTTAAGGGTTTCATCGGCACCTAGTTAGTGGTAACATAACTGTTGTCCAATTATCATACCTGTTGTAGTAATTACTTTGTACATTTAAAGCAGGCATTGATTCTCTTCGTGGACCAACCCCATTGCCACCACTTCCACGACGTTGAGACAAAAGATTTCCGGTGGATTCTCTTAAGTTTGAGGCATGCAATACATTTCCTAGAGAGCCACGTCGGTTTCCTTTTCCTCCGTGGACGTCGCAATTGGCGTCGTGTTTAGCTTCAACTTCGCAAATTTCTTGCGGTGCCTTTGGTTCAATTGTGGCATTGTCGAAAAGGGCTTCTAGCCTTTTTATGGCTGCTGCGTGGTTGATACAGGTAGTCATTGTCACGTCTACTGCTTATCTTTTTTATCAAAAATTCGGCACTTTCTAGCTTTATATTATATAAGGGAAAGAAGCAATTTTTTTACATTTAGTTATTTCACTAATTTACACAAAGTTGCTCGTAAAAACAATCCAAATGTTCTCACTTAACACAAAATTTCCGAATGGCACATTAGAATTCGCAAACGTCCTAATCACTGTACGCAAACACCGATCACTGATTCAAGATTCAAACACGTGAAGCTGCTCAGTGTGTCAACGTGTTCCCATGGCTCTGGGCGCATTCCACGACTGCCGCACAAGACTGTTCCGGCAGCCATCCAGTCACGGTATAAGACAACAAACCTCGAACTACATCCCACATAGCACCTACTCGATACAAACTTGCCAAAGTAGCTTTTGGAAAATTACTTTACACCTAAAAAATGACAACTTGTCGAGTTAAAAGGTAGTCATACATACTTACGATTGTTAATAATTATGCTAATAACACTATTTAACACCTGTTAAGAGGAATCACGGCAAATACTTGGGAGATTTCAATGCTGACTCAGCCGTGTAACCTCGACTGCATACAGCTCATGCTCGTACGCACATATAGATTCTTTATTGCGTGATGTTGATTGCATGCACGACCATCGGATTCAAGTAGGAATAATTATTCACGTGCTTGAATATAGTAATAAAAACTAAATTAGAGTAGGGATTCCACTTACTGAAAGTTATATTAACCAACGCTGCCTAGGAGATTGCCGACTAATTTTAATAACAACGATCCCATTAGAGATTAGATATAATTCTGAATATATTTTACAGATATTCATAAATGCTAATTACAGCCGTTCGGTAGCTTCCTTCAACAGTAACAACATAGTGACAGTAATAAATTGGAGATTTCAACGATAAATCAGACAAGTTGCCTTGACGATGTTTTGTACTTGTAAATCACAATTCATAGACATTATGTACCGTTACGCATGTTTACTGGTATATATGAATAAACAATCGCATAAAGTTGATACTGGATTGTTCGCCTGTAGAGATATTCCTCTAAGAACATAGCAATACATCGATAAAATAGTTTTAAATCGAACAGCAGTAATTTTACGTTACATAGACGACGCGACGTGAGGGAGAGGCGGGGTGGAAGTGTGTGGGGGCACCGAGTGCTATTTAAGTCCAAAAATATACAAATTAATAACTGGAAATTCCAAAAACTTGGAATGCCTTTCTAAGGATTTGAGTTGAGAAATCTTACTTTCTAGAATTATAACATCAGTAGGATTACAGGTGGGCTGAAAATGGGTGAAATTGGAATTGGAATGAAATAATTATTATTAGTACTATTATTTTATTATCGTTACCATATAAGATGCATGTTTTAACTTTTCTAATAATGTGTAACTTTATAAAGGTTTCAAATTCATGTTTGTCACAACGGTGTATTTAGGGAGAATTACCTTCCCAATCTGTTTATTACATCAGCATACCTTCCACCCTGTCTCAACGTTTAGTAGAGGCGGGCCACCAACACAAGAGCCCACATATTTACGCGTTCATTACATAAAGCTAAAATTTCTTTGTACAGCTAGCCGCTAAAGTTTTAGTTAAACATAAGCTCCATTGGATTGCAACGCTTTGGTTGTATTGCTGTAGTATAATATGCCGATAGCTGGCATTCCCACATGGAACTCGGTAGAGCGCACACAAGCTTTAGAACTACGGTCTCTTCAATCGGAATGGAGGCGGAAGGACAGCTTAATATCGAAAATTACTCTGGAGAGAAATGTAGGTCACATCCGCGGTTAATTCAATATTACGGTTGTTGCAACGCACAATTTCGGTGAGAGATGACGTCACAAGACTTATTCGCGGCCACTACGTTTACTCCCATGTATATTTACACGCAGCAAATGTTACGTTCGGGGGTGTTTAATCATTGCTCAGTAATTTATTATGTTATTTATATACTACTCCTGCGATTCTTGCTTTGTTTAAGCTTTATGTTTTTCTGAAATGTATATAAAAATTAAAAAGACTGGAAGAAAAGTATACACATATAGGTAAATACACAAGAGATCTAAAAACTAATCCGCCTAATCATGACTCTTAAAATATGGATTTAACGTTTCTCATTTGGTAGCTCATAGAGTTATCAAAAGGGTGGGTTTTAAAGTCCGATTAATGAAAAACAATTAATAAAGTTGAATATGGTACTAGCAAAAAGTTTATGGAGAAACTTCTATTGTCAAAAAAAAAGTAGATATATCTAAAGACTTGAAAGCCTGCAAACGTACAATTAAAAAGAGGATGTTAAACTTAAATGGGTCAGATCACGCAAAAGTAGTTGCGCGTGAATATAAGATTGCATTGCAGCTTACCTTTCAAGAGGGCCGATATCTGGAAATATTGTTTTATTACGTACAATTATTTTATCGTCCTTGGGTACTAAATTGCCATTTACAGTTAAAAAGGAACATTTTAAACAAGACTAACCTAACCGAACCTACCATGCACAATCACCATTAATTTTTGAGATTGAATGTGAAAATTAAAATTTTAAACACTAATGAACGGGCCAGTTTGAAAGAAAGGTACATTTACTTTACGTGATGTCACGTTACGTTGGGATGTTAGTCCAAAAGATGAACATTCGCATGATTACTTAATAGTTACGCATGTTCAGTTCAGTCGCAGAATTTGCGTACACCAGAATATACAATACTGCGGGAAGCATTCGGTACATGTATTGCATCCCGATACAGGCTATTATTACTTTTTTTAAATAAGCCAAAAAAAACGTGGGGCGGAGACTACGGCTTCCGCTAGTATCTGTAATTGGTATACTTTAATTAAGCAGTTTTTAAAATTTTTAGAGAAGGACCTCTGATCCCCTCATGCACCGGTGGGGACAGCACTAAATTCATGATTATCATACGGCGAAATACTTCTCAAATCCCTTATACATAAGAGGGGTACACCGACTTCCCCGTCGAAAGAGGCCACTATTAAGTTTGCCCTCCTTAAAAAATGCTGCCAGCGTCCCTGATTTAAATTAGATAGTGATCATTACTTAGCTATACCAATTCATTATGTCATTTTCGTTAACTTAAATGATTTTCAAAAATATAGCTGTTACGCATAAGGCGCATGGGAGGACAATCAAATTAATCTAAAATCTCTAAAAACGCGGTTATGAAATATTACACAACAGATCAACTGCAACAAAGCCCATATCTGAAAAAACATTGTAGCAAAGGGTACTAATGTTTGTGGGTTTGAAACGCTTTCATCAAAATCAACTTTATACCGATCCGTTTCTGCAGGTCTTTTGTTAAGTTGAACGAATAAAAAAAAGAATGTCTCTCAAACACCGTGATACCTGCTCATTTCCAATTCCATGTTCACAAAAGTTCTGCGAATGCAACATTGTAATTGTACCGCGCGATTCGGTTTTTATTTCGCAATTTGTTTTTCGGATTTGATTCTAGGTATCCTGGTTTATATTTAAAGCCAAGCCCCTACGAAGAGAAAAACATAATACAAATTGCAAAACCGAAATAGGACTAGACTGATGTCTTACATATTTAGATCACTGCGAATTTTGGATATGATAAATATAAATATCTACAACAAAAAGTGCACTTTGCTTACACTTTCCTATACAGTACGTTTTTCGCCCGCGATAAGTCAAGCGGGACGTCCGCGGTAGAAGGACAAACGCCATATTTCACGTAGAACATGACGTTAGTTCCCTCCACTTGACTACTACAACTATCACACATCTACATGTCTTACTGTAGTTGTAAAAACCGGAAATACTTGTGCCGAAAAAACGGTTTTGCTTTTATGGGAAAACCATTTCTTGGATTAAAGAAAACCAGAGACCAAAGAGAAAAATTAGATAGGAGAGGGAAAATTAGAGCCCTAAATATTGCTGTACCTAAAAATTAAGTTTGGAATCTTGTTCTACAATGACTTATGAGCAGTTTAGCTTTAACAGAAATGTGCTATCGTCGCCACCGTTATTAAATAAAGTGGCATTAATTTTCGATTTTCAAAAATTAATAGAAGTCGTTCATTCCTAGCCCTACGAGCTTATAGTATGAACAAAAAACACCGTGTGGCCAGTTCTTGGGCAATTAATTTCTAAAAATTTAC
This sequence comes from Ctenicera cuprea, assembly GCA_958336395.1. Classification (NCBI taxonomy): domain Eukaryota; kingdom Metazoa; phylum Arthropoda; class Insecta; order Coleoptera; family Elateridae; genus Ctenicera; species Ctenicera cuprea. Next base: position 24,386,308 of record OY284492.1, on the reverse strand, counting down.
TTCACACTATCAAAAAATCTCCTACACAATATCATAATGTTCCCCTAGGGTTAATATAATAACTAAAGCTAATACCGATCTGGCACAATTCGTTTTGTATAATAATAACGCATTAGACAAAATTTAAAAAAAAAATCGCAAGAGCCGCCATTTTCGAGCTTGGAAATTTGAGTAAAAAGTGTGAGAAATTTTATCAGATTCTGTTTGTAAATTGGCAAAATCCAATTTCTGTAGGAATGCTATCTTATCACGTCTGTAACTACCTTCTAGGATTTAAAAAAAAATATATTGTCAATACATTATTAAATTTTGTGAAGTATATTTCAACTTACCACAAATATATTTTATTACTATATTTAAGACCACTAAAAGTTATGCATTTTATTTGTGATATTGGCTCTTTTTGATTTTAGTATAGAGTTAAAAGAAATAGAGGTAGTAAACGTTTTAATGTTTGGAATAGAGAGGGGACCGAAAATCCAGAAAAAGGCACTTAGGTCTTACTAATAGAGATGCAGGATTTCCAATAATTCGATTTAGCTGATTTCATATAAAAATTTATTTATTAATTTCAGTGCAATTTTGAAAGATTTAAGCGTAGCAATAAATTTCGTAAATTTCTTTTATATTTACTAATCAGGTTTTCAAGCTGTATTAAATGTTTTTGACTGTTGAATTTGTTTGGAGGAATATTTCCTTGGTACCATTGACAGCTCTGATAGTGAATAGGTTAATTTAGTGGCTTTGTCTAAAGAAAGGCAGAATACTTCGGCGAATTCGTTTTGTTTTTTCTTCGGGTCAACGAGCCGGATGAACAAGTTATTAATTATATTGATTGTTTCTATTAAACAACCATCATTACAAGAGGTAGATGATTGATACGTGAATATATGAATTACGCAGATGTATTTTGTCTCTTTTTTGCAAATCTTATACAGTAATTATATTTATGATAAAATTTAATGAGTGTTCGAGAATAGAAACATTGAAAGTCATTATTTATGGTGTTAACGCCCATTTTTTATTTCCTTATTACAGCGACCGCAATTTATTCTAAACATCTTTGGTATTCGACTAGCGTGTTACATAAAATAAGCAGTAAAATAATTATGAACTGCAATGATTTGCTAAAATTATAGCAATAATTTTCATTTAGAAATTTAAATTGTGTCAATTCCTTCCAGGTGTAACCACAGCAGAGATGTAACTGTCACCTAGTATGGCTAAATCGACGAATATAATGAGACCTGTCATCCTTTTTAATTAATAGATTCACCGATTTGTAAAACAAATCAAAACATTGCGTTGGTGTACTGTATTAGGTCAGGAATCTGAAAAATTTATATACGCATGAAATAAACACGTATTCTAATGAACAGACATGCAAATTAGAGGAATTTCTCTCTACTATGATGCTCTAATAAATAAAGACTCCCAGCGATTAATTACAATAAAATGTTAGCCATAATTTGCATTTCGAACATCCGCTGAAAACCAGCGGAATTAGGTGGAAAAATTGCCGGTTATAATTCACATTTTGTCACGCGATTAATTAGTGTTCGAGTAATTTTTAATGGTTATGAGATTTATACTTCACCTAAAAATATCATAAATGTTTGAACTATAAATTTTGCCTCGTTATAAATATCGCGAAACTGCCCAAATTATAATGAATGCTTAATTAACGAAGGATGTTGTTATACTGGATTCTTTTACTTTTTAGCATGCATTTTTCTACTCTTCTCATATTCCACATTTGAAGCATATTTAAATAACTCTTAAAACGTTTAGATACTGTAGAATATGTATCAAATGCTCCGAGGTATTATTATGCTTTTTCTGCCATTGTCCCTTTATTCGATCTAGTTTTATTTTAAATCCGATTGAAAAGGGATGTGAATGGATTTTATTCTCTGCTTGGAGGCAGAAGCATAAATCTTATTTTATAACCTACCCAATCTGATGCCATCTCTATTATCAAAGAAACCCAAATAGTTCTGTAACGGTTACTAAAATAGGCGAGATTAAAAACGCGAACGTAACACATAATCGTTTTTATAATATTTCTGCTTTAATTAAAATCGTATTAACACTAACGTCGTCGTCGAGTAAGCATCAGACATTATGGCAAACCGCAGACTTTCACTGTATTTGAAGTGCCAGTTCAACGATGGAATGTAAATAATCGAAGTGGCAAAAAAGGTAATATTCAGTGCTAATAAGTAACCTACAAACAGATTCCCACTGAAAAACAATTTCTAGTTCAATGCCGCGAGTCCTTTCACAAGTGCAAGGTAGGAAGCTTTGAAATGTAATCATTGCTTTCTGTTTGACAACACGCGCTTTCGATATATCTGACTAGACCTACAATATTTACACGCTCCTAATTGGTACTTACTAAAACCATAAATTTTGTTCGCGTTTGTTCTTCGAATTATTTATTATGAAGTATTTACCTTTATAATCATTCTAAGAACTATGATTTAATTGTGAACTTCACAAATCATTTATTTATTTTTTTATTTAGCTACTGTAATTTATTCAACAAATGAGCTACTAAAAGGTAATCGATTATGGTAAGCAGATAAATATTAAATTTTTATGACATATCCGACATCACGATCACACAGCGTTCAAAATGACTGGATAAGTCCATAAACCTATTTCAAGGTGCAGTATTAAAATGGAAATGACGTCGCTGCCACCAGATTCAATAAACTGACAAATTTAACAATAGCATCATCACTTTTTGTAGTAATTGTACTTAGGTACATGACAGTAAGCACTTCAAGCCTTAAGAATGTATTACATTTCGAAGAGGTTTACGTAATTGTATCCTCCCACCTACGTTACCAAAGTGACCTTGCACTAACTTGATGCGTGTTCTATTGTATGTACGTGCAAATAGTGTTATTACCTGTAGGAAAAAATCAAATATCGCAAAGGTTAAACACTATTCTGCAATACCGTAAATCATGGTAATAACTGGTATTTAACAATAAATACCAATAACTACGTGCATACCATGGTAACATTACAGGATGTATCAGCAATTTAAATTGCAATTGAAGCTTATATGCGTGTCCTAATTACAAAAGGGCATTGAATAACACTCCAGAGTCCCACATTGTCTCAAAATACTTATTATGTACTCTCAGGCTAAAATTGAAAGTCAAAAAACAATTGCTATCTTTCAAAAAATAATTACCGTAAATTTTTTGAACAAATCAAAGATTGTTTGGAAAAAATCGCATTTTTAAAATTTAAAAAAATGAAAACATTCAAGGTCTTTCTGATTAAATTGAAAAGCTTTAAAACAACACGGGTAAGAATTTACAGTGTTATTTTATAATAAAATAATGCAAAATCGCTTGATAAAGTTATTAATTAGAAAACTATATCCGAGTTGGTTTACGATCAACTTTTACTTGATACAAATTTTCTTAAAATAATTCCTATTGCAATATTTATGGTTCTTCATTAAAATTAGCAAAAGTCCCAATTTCAATATAATTTACATATTCGACCCAACATAATTTATATGTATGCAAAATTTAAACAAAATAATTGCGCTGCTCGTTACTAAAAAGGCATCCCAAAAAGGTTATATGTTTCTTCTAAAGCTGAAAACGCGAGTTATGTTTTCGTGGTTTGTGAAGCATAAAGATCGATATACATTCGGAGAGGAAACTTAAAAAGACATAAATAACATGAGTTTGTTGTTTTAAATAGATTCCTAGCAGTATTTTCTTCACAACTGTATTCTTATATTTTGAATCAACATTACCTAGGTATATTTAGTTGAAGTTGGTGGGAAAGTTGCTTTGTACTGTGCTAAGGATTAGGATTGGGGCTGGGAATATTTATCGATATATCCAAAAAAAAAAGAAATATTCCAACACAAAATACCTAGATGTGAATTATGATTTTATGACTTTTTAAAAACAAATTAAAAATTTTATGAGTTTACGTTTCAATAGTTTACTTATTTTTGATAATTTGAATTTTTACCATCGACGATTATTGCATTAAAATTACATCGCATAAAATATGACAATTTTTCGCATAAATAATAAAGACACATACTTACTTAATACACCCTTTTAAAACGATCTACCCGAAATATCTAGAGATTAAAAACGTATATTAACTGCAGTAAAAGTTGTAGGGTGGAAAGAGGGCCACAATATGTCATTAGAATTGGTGCCTACTCACCTCGTCATCCCTAGCCACCCCAACCTGAAAATATTATATTGAACATATCCCTTGTGATACATCAAATTAAAACCATTAACATAACTACCGAACAAAAAAATTAAATTAGACAATCCGTTTCCAAACGTAAACAAATTAAAAGGATTTCTATTTGAGAAACAGTGTGTCATGAAAAAAATCACTATCCGTTTGTTTTTGTTCTCTTGTGTTGATAGTATTGCAACTTTAGTCAAAAGAACCGACATTATTATAAAATAAAATTTGGTATGGTATGTTGCTTTTTAAAATTTCTGAATTGGTGATTGGCGAAGAAAAACAAAATGTAACTTGATCAAAGTAACATTATTGTCAACACAACAGAACAAAAACAAGCGGATAGTCATTGTTCTGTTTACGACACAGTTGATCAAATAAAAATCTTACTACGTCAATCATTCGCGTTAGGTAATGAAGTTCATTATCGCACTAATGTAAAATGAGTTAGGCAATGAATTCTTTACACAACTCATTTTATGTACAACAAAACTGAAGCTTTGTTTATTAAAAAAACTGGCTGGTTGCCATAGCATTGAACAAAACGAATCTATCTCGTTTCTTTGATTTTAAAACAAAAGTATTTTAAAAGTGACTTGACATTTGCAAATAAATTAATGCGAAATATCACATATCATTTCAAGCTAACAAATTCGATTTTTAGCAAATTTTGAGCAGTCGTAGACAACATTTTGTATGTCACACGTGGGATAATGCATTATTATGGCACTCTTTTGATTACACGACTCGGTCTACGGCCTCGTCGTGCAACTTTCAAACTCGTGTTATAACAACGCCTTTATCACACTAGTAACATAAATAACAATTAAATTTAGGTAAGTCGCATAGCTTGGAAACGGATTTATTTATTTTTAGGTTTGAGGTGGTTGGGGGTGTGTAGGCACTCAATAATTCTACTGCCATATGGTGGCCCCCTCTTCACCCTGAAACTCTGCTTTTACCGTAGTTTTATATATTGTTTAGATATTTAAGGTGGATCGTTTTAAAAAAGATATTCGGTATTAACTAATTTGTGTTTTAATGTTATTAGAAATAATTTTCACATTTTATGTGGTCAGATCAGTCGGATCTGAAAATTAAAAAAAAAACTGTATCTGCACTGAAAAATCTAAAACAAACCACAAATGTTATTACTTTTTATGACTACTTAGTACTTAAGCCATTTTATGATTTTTTAGAATTTCATGATTGATAGGACCCCTGCAAAAATAAATTCAAAATTTTGTAGAAGAGAACCTGAACCGTTTTTCTACGAAGTGCGTGTGTGGGGGGAGGGGTCATTCTCGATGAATACAAAAAAACACTAGCATCTGTACACGTATAGAGCCATCCCTGTAACGATCCCTGTGATTCCTAACAAGATCGAAGAACTAACAGTATCAGTGGAAGTCAGAACATTCGTTTTTTAGCGAGAATATAAACTTTCCTTTCAACACATTGCCGCAGCTCGTATACCTAAGCTTGACAAGACACGACTTTTTTACGTTACAAAAAACTGATACTTGTGATAAAATACGCTAAACGATAATCTTAATCTTTTTAATATATACCTATTTAAACTACCTCCCTTCAATCATAATTGCCTCAATGCATACGAACGAGTGCAACTCGGTTCCCTGGTTAATATCCTGTAAGTAACAACATGACCAATGACGAAAACAAAAATGTTTAAGAGAAGCTGAAAGCGACTTTCTTGTGATATTCCTATATCTACGTTTTAACTGTATTCAACGAGTAGTTTTGTGGTAGACTTATTTAAAATCAATATACTGGGCGCTATGGATACACTTGATCACAAGGACCACATTCGTTACAACTGGTGCACAGTTTAAGCAATAACCATTTGTATTACTCAATAACTCAATAACTGGCGTAGACAAAAAATATTTTCGTACGCATACAGAAACAGTACCGAACGTAGTTATAGTGCTTTTTAGTTATTTCGCACAGTGGCGGAGAGGACGGTACATTTGAACAAAAAATCGTACCTTATAATTAACATTTCTATAAGTTAAATACACCTGTTTTGATTCGCGTATTTGTCAATCACTGACTACGTATACACCGTAAGTACTATTTTGGTGCAGGGACTATATTGGCACTAAATTCTATTTTGTTCCTAGCTGTATGTACACCAACTTGGTAAATAAAAAAAAACACTTGACATATTTTAGTTCCATATGCTACGCATTTCGCTCGTACGCACTTAATTGCTATAGTCAAACAATTTATAAGATATTGCTATGATATTTAGAGGTGTTTGATTTGTCTGGAGTATTGTGATTCCTGGAAAGCAGTTTTTGAAATGCTTGCTGCAATTCTATTTGTGATTGGAGTTTTATGAACACTGTAAGGTTTTGATACTCTAACTTTTAAACTCAGGGTTGCGTAGTTTTGCTATAATTCTTGTTATAAACTCTAATAATTGTTATTTTTCATATGGTTTATTTTTACTGAAAGAAAAGAAAAACACAACAGATTGATACGAATTTTTATTTATGTTAGTTGTAATTATAATTTAGTTCAGAATTGTTCAAAAGGTTTAATTTATAAGAAGTTTTAGAGTTACTTGATTTGTGCGTCGATAAATGTCAGTTTGGATGTCAGTGACAAATGTCACAAACGTATAAAAGGGATACTCATGGACATGAGATTTATTTGTTTGTTATAAAAATGAAAATCAAAGAAGGAAGACAAAAGATATAAAGAAATTTGTTTAGTGAGTTACGGCTCGTCTGTGTAAATAAATACAGAGAATTGAGATCCTCTGAAAGAAAAAAGAGGAAAAACGGGTCTAAAAGTTATATAAAAGTAATTACGAGAATAAAAGAGAAAAATACAAAGAAGTAACAACGAATTATAAAAAAACCAGAAGTATTACAAGTAAAAGGCGATCATGGAAGTTTGTTCGTTTGTGATGGTGGTAAAACCAATTTGGAAATAAAATAAAACAGAGCAGAAGAAGATTCAGAGTAAAGGCGAGTATCTGTGGTTACTTGAGAAACCAGCAGAGCGAAATAGAAGTTGGACACACAGCGTTTTGCTCGAGCGAAGAATATCCTAAGAAGGAGACGCTAAGATAAGTGTTCTAGATTTAAAAAATAAAGGACGATAGTAATTAGTAAAATTCATTTAATTTTTCGGAAACCACATTTTGAAATTCAGTTATTTAATAAAATCTTATTTTGTAAAGTTGATATCGTTGTGTGTGTTTATTTTTATTTAAAATTAATTTAAATAACTTATTTTACAAGCTAAATAACGACCCTGAGAAAGTTAGAAGAGTCTCATAGAAAGTTTAATTTAATTGCGTGAATTGCAAACAGTTTAATGAATTGTTTTCTAGTAGTCACAAGACCACGCATATCATTGCAATATAAACCATTTAATTACAAATCGAAAAGAAATCACAACTAAAAGTGAGGTTGTAATAATTTATTTGTAGTACACCAACATAAATGGCGATGAATACTAGCAGAAAATTAAATGTTAGCGAATTTAGTCCTGTTAGTCTACCTGCTACTGTTTACACCGCATTGTTTTGCTATTGATATAACCCTATTTCAAGGAATAAACAATTGAATCAAAGGTGGACCAAGTGCTTTACTCTAGACTAGAGTGTATACACCGCGTCTTGGTCTAAATTTGATTGTTTGGTCCTCGCGGTGTATATGTATATGTAGTCACTGTGGTTAAAATTGGCGATACTCTGAATGATGTGGTTTTACCTTTCCACTTAAATATTTAAAATCTTTAACACTGGTAACTGTAGAGAAAAAGACACATATACCACAACCATTATTAGACAAATCAAACAAAATACAGCTGACTTTGGACCCGCACCTGCAGTCCATAGATTTATAATATCGTGTTAAATTTTCACACATAGTCTTTATTTTTTTTTGTCAAATTGTTCAATTGCAAGTTACGATGAGGATATTTACATATTTTTTATTTGAGGCTTCATTTCGTGAGTTAACTGCTACGAATTCTTCTTTAAACTCCCTCACAACCCAAATCGCACAAGGTACTGTTTATTAAAGCTGAATGCTATTGACATGTAACCTTGCCATATCGATAGCATAAACATATAATAAGAACTCCAAACAAAAGTGTAGCATTAATAAGATTTTTTTTTCTAATCCACTATTATAGCACAAAACCCCTTGCTGCGGTTTTGTATGATTTATCTTGTTTGTTTATATACCCGCGGTCACGTTTTAAAAACAACGGTGTTCTATTGGGATGCGCATCTGTAGTTATGGCAACTTTCTGTTTTATAAAAACATCGCTCTCCTGAAGTAATGGTTAAACGGTTTTATAAGTTTTAGAAAAGTGAAGTAATATTGTATGTTTTGCCTCCCTTACGAGCCGCCACCGAATTATAATATATTTCAACCATTTTATACTTCTCTACATTACAAAACAAAATTTTTATCAATCAGTTATATTAAAGAAATATTTTTAAATCAAATTTGAAATTCCTTTTTTTTCTAATACCAACATAACAACCTAAAGAAATCTTACCTTTACGGCATCGTAAATTCCTTCTTTAAGTCCCTTAGGATCTGGTTCCCCTTTCATCAGCGTTCTGTAAAATAATAAGATTGTAAATAAAAACGCAACGGGTACTGTATCAATAATTCATACCTGGTAGAATCCACACTGCCATTTTGGGTTGGTCGCGGTGACGGGACGTTCCGGTTCGGCCCAGGAGTTCCATTCAGTGGTTTGTTTACACTCTGTTTGCTGAAAGATTAAGACATCCGTGAAAAATATGAAAACCGCGAAAGAGACTGTTTGTTATTGATAGGTTTTTTACTCTACTGTACATTTGTACATTCGATCCGATAAAAGTTGTTGGGAAATTTGAGCTTAGTAAATCGTTATTTAACCAATTAAGAAATTATAATGTGTTAATTAGTGTAGAACAAAATGTAATTTTAAAAAGGTCTTGGTTATTTCTAAGATATGTAATAATTGGGTAGTAATTTCTATTTGACATTTTACATCGCGGCCTAATATTATCAGGCGAAACTGGAAAGTTTACTAATAATTGCTTAATTACGTTAATTTTTAACTTAATCAATTTATTAATAAACACCAAACATGTTAGTGTTATGGCGTGATATAGCCGTGATGTTATTTTAAGTAAAATTTCACAATTACAATTTTACTGGGAAATTTATACTATTGGCTATTTTTATTTTGTACTTAAACATGCGCACACGAAGCCTTAATAAAATAATATAATTGTGATTCCCGAAATTAACAAAAATAAGTATTGTCGCTGGCACAAATCTTAAATTAAGGTTATCAGTATTGTAATGAGTTCAAAGTCAGTACAAGTAATGAACCTTGTATTCTCATATGTTAATGCGTCTGGTGTTTACTAATGAACACTAGCACCTACTAAATATTTCAGAACAAGTAGCTTTTACTAACAATAAATTCTAATGAGATGTGCTTGTGATTTCCCTTCTTGTTTTACCAACAGGTGCCTCTAAAGGAGCGCCCAATTTGTTACTCCTACTTGATCAATAAAATCACACAATTTCTGCCCGTGCAAGTCATAACGGCCGTTTCAATTTGAATACGCCACTTAACACGTAAAATAACTACTTGGTTCTGGCCTCTGGATACAAGGTGATAAAAAAGGTTTAAGTACACATTAACACTAACAATATTCATCATGCTCATGCAAATGCGGCTCAAGAAGATAATTAAACATGGAAGCAATGCAATGGGGAAGTTGTAGTTAAGATATAAATCAGCGAATGGTATAACTACAGAGTTACTATACTTTTATCAGTAGATAATCGCACAGTAGAGTTGCAATGCGTAGAAAACAGAACAATAATTGTAATTCCAAGGATGTTTGCATTTGATTAATTCTTAGAAAAGCCACAGAACCAGATCATAATAAATACTTACCAACACTTAAGTATAGTGTTGGAAAATAACGTTGTTATAAAAACTAACGTAATTATTAAACAAAAAAATTACAGCATGCATGCTAATATTAAAACACTAAAAAGATGGTTTAGATTTTGTTGGTACAAAGTGGCTCCCAAAAAGTTCTTCTGGGTCTATTAATACATATCTTCATAAAATAGAGATTACGTTAAATTTATACAATACACTTTGTTAATACGTTGTAGGAATTAAAATTAGCATAGACCATGAATAATAGTACTGATGTATAAAGGACTACAATGTGATAAGTCAGTTTGAATGAATAGAACCATGAAGGTCGCCTAGACATTTTTAACGCTCGAAGGACGTCCTGTACGTCTTTGAAAGTTTGCAATATTTATTTTATATGAATTTTATCAACAGACAATCAAGGAAGAATAATGAGGATTGAGGAATTTAAGACCACTCCTTATCTAAAACATCTAACCGAGGAAACTATAAAACAACTGCCAATTAACTATTTTAAATTTGCATTATATTTTATAATCAGGTAATTTGGTTTTTTTGTGAAATCTATAGAATGTTCCACCTTGCTTTACTTTAAACAAAAGAAATATCAAGATCAGAATAAATTATTATTTTTCGAATAAGTTTAGAATTTTATAAAGCAAATTAGATAGATTTTATAATTTGGTAAAAAATAATTATTATTTGCAATTTGCAAAAATAAAATAAGTAGATGTTTCAAAAAACATAATATTAAACGTCTTATGCGTAACCACAGGAAATAAGTATACACTGTGTGCAACTTGTTAGCGATGTAATAAAATAAAGCAACAGAATATAAACATGTACTATAAATGCCTATTACTGACAATGTAACAAAAATATGGTTAACATTTAATCTATTTTGCTCGCAAGATAATACCTGTGATACGAGGGTAACGCCATAATTATTGAGAATAAGAAACACGGTTAATGTTTTTTAGGATTTTATTTTAAATATGTTCAAATTCCCTTCGGCAATAATGCACTTCACCATTCTTTCTTTCCACTTCTTGAAAGACCCCAACCAATCTTCTTTTGGAATACCTTCAAAATGGTCGTTAATTGCGGTATCAATTTCTTCCTCAGACGAAAATCTTCTACCCCGTAGATTTCTTTTAAGCCCATAAAATAGCCTAAAGTCTCACATGGCTAAATCAGGCGAATAAGGCGGATGTTCTATTACTTTTATGTTTTTTCTTGCCAAAATGATTCTAAAATGTTCTTTGCTTAATTTAATTTTTTCAGCAACAACACTACTTAAAAAGTGAATAGCTTCGGTTCCAACTTCGCAAACTAAACGTCAACTGACAGCTAAAGAAATATGTCAATGAATGTGTGAATTTTGTTTTTCTTGGCCTACTAGAGTTTTTGATTCTCAATAATTTTAGCGTTACCCTCGTATTAAAATCTACGAGTGATCATAAAATAAAAGTATTTTGTATGTCAACTGTCCTACTTTATACAGAAACAGTACCAATTAGTTGGAATATGTTTAATATTCTGTCTACATTATTACTTCATTTTACTTTCAGTGCCTATAGAGCTGAAGTATTGATTTCATGCTTTTTTTTGATTTCCAAATTTTGAAGCAAAAAGTGTTTTTTAAATGTCTGTCAAGTGGGTGTATGCGCCTCATCCCCCCAAACGGGTAGCCCATTTTATATCCAAAATTATCGGCAAAATAAGCTTTCAAAAACAATCCGTAAGCTCAACTTATACATGTTTTTTTTGTAACAATTTTCTAAGTTTGTAAACAGAATCTGACAGAAAACTTTAAGGCAAATCCAAGGCGTTTTTCCGAACTCTATAACTTCAAAATCGCGGCGGTTACGATTTTTTTGCAAATTTTGGCTTTAACTCCTTATTACACAAAAACGATTTGACAAATCGCGTTCAATTTCGACATCGTAATAGCCCTATGAAGACAAACAGTGTCCCATGAAGAATTGAAAAGATGACAACTGTGTTGTGAAATAATTTTGAAATTTTAGAAATTTTTCATAACATATTGCCTAAAAACTAGACCCCGGATTTCTTAAAAATTTTGTAGGGGTTCGCTGAGCTAGAGATAAGCTGTAATTTGGCTGGTGTCTGAATTCACTAATTTATCTGTGGATTTTTGAAAATCGAAAATTCACGCAGATTAATTTTTGAGTATAGTAACATATTTTTCTTTCCCTCTTTATTTTGGCTGAGGAAAATTTCTTTGTTCCCTTGTTTTCTTTAATCTCAGGACATCAATCTCCCAAAAATATTTTTTTTATAAAAAACAAAAATTCAGTTAACTACAGTAGGGCATAAAGTCGTGCCCCCGGCTATGATGACCACTACATGGTAGGAGAAGTGAGATCTATATTCATTGTCGGCGCGTAGAACGTTGATACAAAAATACTTTTGAAAATACCGGGTGATCGTAAAAAACATGACCGAAGTGTTAAAGTTGGCAATACATAGTATACGCCAATTGTCTAATGTTGACAGCGGTAAAAATTTTTGGTTAGATACATTTAACTTAATGTATTTATATCTAACCAAAAATGTTTACAGCTGTCAACATTTGACAATTGGCTTATATTAAGTATTGCCAACTTTAACACTTCGGTCATGGCCTGCTCTGAATCTTGTTTTTTACGATCACCCGGTATTATGAGAAACAATTTCTAAAGTACAGGAAAGTCCACATTAAGTGCTTCGCTCATTTTTAATACAGATATCTACAAAGGGTTATGCAGAATAGCAGAACAAAATGTTTTAAGCCACTTACTTAACCGTTTTGTTATTATCTACAAGTCTCTTGAATGTACGTTACTAATGGCACACAGAATAAGAATTCTAACAAAATTAAGGACTTTTTGTCCAATCCAAAAAAACATAATGCTTTATATATAAAATGTGTTTTAAAGCAGGCTCGTGAGGTAATAGTATTCGGAAAAAGTATCCTATATTGAAAAGGAAAAAACATCCTTTGACTGTAGTCTTTTTCGATATCACACTTTTATTTTGGTAAAGTCCCTGCTCTTGAAAAACGTATTCAATACTTCACTCTTAAGCGATACATTTTGTCTAGAATTATTAAAACTGGCTTGAAGTCATTGCAGTTGACTTTGAATTATTGTATTTATTCAACATTTTTAAAATTTCGTTATAATTATAGTAGTGAAAACGCTTGGAAGTTAGTAGAATAAAATGAATTTAATATTGTAATAAACATCAGAAATACAGTGGCAGTATTTTAAATTTTGGAACTTCTAGCATTATCGAGATAAGAAATAATATAACAATACTACTAATGGCAGTTGTAAATTAAAAGCAAAGACTTTAAAATAGTTCTAATAATTACACGAATTTTATAACTATTATTCGAATTTGATGATAGTAGCAATTCTATTTCAATGCTGACCTAGTACTATTTTAATTAGGCAATTCAGTTTTAAACAGGATAATTATAATTTTAAACTTATTTTACTATTTTCAAGGTGCACACTGCACAAATCTAGTGTTACTAAAACGCATTTTCAATGGAATTTGAATTTCGAGAAATGTCTACGTTAACACAAATAATTTTTAATGTACAAAATAACTTTTATAAATCTTACGTTTCATGGTGGTTATGAAGAAGACATTCAGATTTATCCATATAAGAAACTATCTTCCTTCTACCATGTTCGTTGAACTTCTTTAGCACAGGTGGATGTAAAAAGTTATTGTAATACATGGCGAACTATTAGTGTTAGAAAACACAAGCAGTTTTCACAAGAAACTAACTTTGCGAACTGTCAGGGTGCACTGTTAACGTGTGAACCTGAAGTAAACCACACGTGTGTATTTTGAAGCAGTTTATGTGGTAAACCGGACACACTCATCCTATATATGCTTGAATCTAACAAAAGCATTACAACACACCGGTCATGACTAAGAATCAGCACGAAATTAAACAATTAGTTCCAATTAATTTCAATTAGCTAATGTGCTGATTTAGGAAAATTCAATTTGACGGATATTTGAAGCCGAAATCACATTAAAACAAAGATTATTAATATTTCACGCACATTTAATTTTATCATAATTATAAACAATAACTGGTTCTAAACACAGCTTATGGAATACTCGTATTTTTGTTATATATGTAGGCGACTAGGAAACGACAAATAACGTATAAGAATTAGAGAACTCGAATGGCTTGTTAGAAAAACAACAAATATTTAACCAAATATAGGTATTGTGTAATACACATTGTAAAAAGAACAGAATCGCTTTGCAAATATTTGTGCACAATTAACACAACTTCGCTAATTGACCTTTTTTGTACTATGAACACAGCAACAATTTGCTAAAAGAAAGGTAATAATTTTAAAACATTGGCAAAAGCTATATTTTTGTTGTAGTATTTTCAAAAACTAGGTTAGAAGAAAAACTATTCTTTCACCATGAAATTAATAATAAGTACATGACAACGAATTCGCAAAATTTTACTTCAATTAAATATTTTGGCGTTTTTACCCCTTTACAATTTTCGTCTTTGGGATATTTTTTTGAACAGCACTTAAACCAAAATAAATTTTAATACTTCCACATAAATAATTATTACACCCCCAGAAATTTCGATCATTTCTAACACGTCTAATTAAATTTGGTTAGAATACAAAGCAATAATATTTCACCTTCAATCACCAGTTTTGCAAATTAAACATCCAAAAAACTAAAGTACGTGCGAACATCAGTCACTATTATTACAACAATAAATCAACACTTGCAATTATTCTGTACCACAAACCATAATAACAAAAATCCCGGCAGAACTTCCTGTCCTTTAGTGCCGCGAGGTACGCACACTCCCACAAGTCTAAATATCAACTAGTTAGAATCAAGATGCCTGCAACATTTACATACTGAAAGCGAGCACACACATTATCAGCTGAATAATTAACGTAATACGTTCGTCACGATTTGCAGGCAAAGGACAACCCGTGTTATTAAATGGCTGAAGCAAAGCAAGACGTGGTGAAAATTTTCGAATTTATGGTCATATGACGCACTCGTTGGGTATTCAGATTGAGCAAAAAAATGAAACTAGAGAATGTAAATTGATGCATATTTAACTGCACTGCAGACCGTATAGGAGGACATAAGCCATGGCTACTTCAATTAGATATTCATTCATATCAGTTAATTTTGAACTAGCAAGGAGCAAGGACGACGCGACGCACGTATCAATTGCTACAAATCCAAACCTTTTTCTTTTATAATTACATTTAAGATTTGCTCTTTTATTAATGTTATATCTATATGTAAATTTAAGTTGTTGACAAACCAGAAACCTATTATATGTAATTTTAACTAGAAAGTTCTACAGAAAAATTCCTATCTTGTTTACAGAAAAACGTTGCTATAAACAAACTCTAGATACTAAGTAATGACGAATGTCCAGGGGAAATTAAAATTTATTTCCTAATTCAACAAATAGTTAGCAAAACCTTTTTCAGATTTAAGATTTTCTCTGCACCATATTTTGCATTCCAATACTGAAAGAATTGGAACGTATTGTGATCGTAAAAAAAAACAAATTTTAGAATGTTAAAAAATACACGTTTGGGGCCACCGGAAATTTAAAAAAAAAACTTAAGTGTGTGCTAAACACGCATGTTTTAAGTGCAACGTGTTAGCGTGCTCCCACTGAAAGTAAATTTTAAATTTTATGATTTTACAAAACACGAAAACGGTTTATGCCAATTCTAGTTAGTTGTAAAAATCGCTATAAAAATTTTAATGCGCATGAGTGCTACATCAAAACTTGATATACATATTTAATTATTATTATATTGGATATCTAAGTACCATTCGCATAACTTTATCAAATAATTCCGCTATTTTGACTTGTATAATTTAGATCCTGGATTCGTAATTAGCAGCCCCAAAATCTCTTGAATACGAATTTTTACGAAAATCGGATAACGTTATGAAATACCTCCGCCATATTGTCCGTTGTCATCCGTCGAATCCAAAATTTTACGAAAATCGGATAACGTTATGAAGTACTTCCGCCATCTTGAATTGTATTACTTAGATCTTAGATTTGTAATTAGCAATCCCAAAATAATATTCGATATAACAATTTTTATAAAATTCAGATAACTTTATGAAATATTAAAGCATTTTACATTTATTTTGTTCACAATTTAAAGCAGTATTGCAACCGAAATGTACAAAAAAGGAAACTGTTTAAGAGTAATAAATTATACTAGTGTTGCCCCAGCGCACAATGCACTGACAGACAGCGTTGACAGAACCGGCGAAATGTCAAGTCACGTGATGCATTAGTTCCAATAATGACACGCGACGTTATTGTAGATGGCACCCCAAGTGACGCGCGTCTAGCCGAACTTCATATATATTCTAAATTAAAATAATTATTATTAAAAAATCGACGTAGAATAAAAATATAAAAATGTTTCATGTTCCATCTGTGGATAGAGACCTTTCATTTAAAAAAAATGGTCCAAATTGGTGAAGCGGTAGCCGCTGGAGGAACCGGAGAAAAAAAACCTTTGTGCTTTTATATATGTATGGATTGTTGCATCCAGTCACTCCGGCTTTTTGTTGACAGCATAAGGGTTGTCAAAACAACAACTGCCACATCGTCCGTACTATCATCCGATTTCATTGTTTCTTTAATAAGTACATAACATGAAATAAGCCACCAACATATTCGCATGCTGCACCGGCCAGCAAAGACGTTGCACCTGCCGGCAAAGAAGTTTCACTTCAAAAGTGGTGGCTTGAAAACTTTTCCGCCGTCTGCTTATACAGACTGTTCATTTGAAAAGTTTCTACCCGTAATATTAACTGAATCAGAAAAGATATTGAGATGTGCTTTGTAGGAGCACTTTAAGTGTCAAAAGGCACACATTGTTCAGGTAACAATGATAGATTGCAATTCATCTCCCCCATCCTAGTCAAATTTAAATGTATTCCGTATGCGACACCAAATTGAAGCCCTATAAAAATTCTGTGCTTCTGCGCAAAAAAAATTTTAAACCGGTTAATCCGTTCCAGAGTTATTAATTAAAATTTATTTTTATTATGTAGAAATTTAAACAATTGTACCATAGATTTCAACTAATTTTGTCTTGGTTTGACAACAAAATTTTTATATGCCTTTTAATTTTGTAGTTGCACGGTAGTTATTCATTACTTTAAAGATAGTTTACAATTTAGATGAAGGAGTAGAATTAATTTTCATGTATGGAGTCGAGAATCAATGCGCTCGGAGAACAGTGGCTGCTTTTAATCAAAGGCAACCACATAGAAATGTATCGCACACATACGTTTTGAAACTTGTGAAAAATGTTGTGCAAAGTGGGTCTTTTGGAAACAAGAAACTGTCACTACTGTGGTGTAACTCCTCATTCTTTAGAGAGGGACGTACTTAATGGCCACAAAAAATTAATTTGTGGGCATGGGTATATTTACTTGAATATGCTCGCTGCAAGACTCTATCGATCTTTTAATAACAAACGCTCTAGAAAACCAACATGACGAACATGGTAACTTGAAACTTACAACAGGTTAAAAATGTTCTTCGTTTCCTAATAAATAAATTGGCATAAGAGGAGCAATCGGGTGGCCAGATAAATCTCCAGATCTTAGGGATTTCTAGTTTCGGTTACAGACGATACACATTTAATGCACTTCTCTAACAATTACGAAGTAAAAATAAAAATTTGTTATTATGTGCAGACTTATAAATGTAAGTTACCAATAAATTGTCATTGTACATAAAACATATTTGAAATAACCATCTTCTAAACCAAAACTTAGTAAACGTGAAAAAAGCAAAAATAGGAACATCGACAGGAAAAGGTTAACCTCTTTTTGAAAGCCTGCCTTAGAAAAAACCAAAACATTCCTGACGGTTGTCAATAGGAAAGAAAACTGTTTTAGATATTTTCGTATAAAAAACGTTAAAATATTTCTAAAATTTGTTAATTACATTGATTTTACGAACTATTTTTGTAGATCTAATATGTATTCTAATCCAATCGTCTGTCAAACCTAAAGTTGAAGTATTCAAGTTGTTGTAAAGTGTGTAATTAGCGTTTGCGTTGAAGAGGGCAAACATGTGTCACATATAATGCTTGTTTTGCTAAGAATGAAGCTAAAGCATCCACCAAATGGTATCCTGTTAAATTTTTTGTACTTCCTGCTTGTAAGCGCTATATTTACACACTCTAAAACCCATTTTGTTTTTCACCATTAAATTTACTAGCAGAAATAATTGCAAAGAAAACAAACTGAATGAGCAAACACAACTAAAGCAATTACTCGAAACTAAAAGTTCTTTTTGTAATACGGAAATTGTACCTAAAACTGAAGTTATCGACAAGCAAATCTTCGAGAAAGCAGCAATAATTATATGATTGGATTGTTCAAGAAACCATTAACTTTCACATT